>JAMXDE010000013.1:0-1200000 GCA_026770025.1 Craspedostauros australis | reverse complement strand
ACATGGACTTGGATCCAGAGACCATGAAGGAAGTTGCCAGCATGACGGACAACATGGCGGTCGGCCTGGACCGCGACGGAGGAATGTGGACGCTTGCGAAGATGGTCACGTCTGCCGTCAAGACCGGCGGGGATTCCTCTGCGATGCTTCGCCTTGACGCAGGCGAAGTGAAAGAGACTAACTCGTCCAGCGTTGTGAGGAGGCGTCGAAGGCGGTTTTAAACTCCAAACAGGAAGCGTAAATGCTATTGTATCTTCTTTCGTGTATGGTTTGCAACTTGTGCAGCAGAGAAGTGATCCAAGCTTCCTATGCGTGGTTCGTCCTTTGCGCTTAGATCCACCATAGCTCGCACAAGAACGACCAAATAACTTTGCTGCCCCGCCTCTGGGAAATATTGTACACAATACTGCACTGCTATTGCAGAGCTACCAAATGCTCTGATCCTGGAAGGTACCAATGCATTGTATGGTACTCTAGTACGTACTCGTACGTGCGTATAGTATGTATCTCATTTGCCATGCCCAAGATGCCAACAAGGAGGTTCCGCCATTCGCCGTTGCCTGCGAGGGCACATGCACAACGATTCCCACGACACCAACGCGCCCGCGTCAATGACTCGTGAGTCAACACAAGACTGGAGTTGTTCCTCCAAGGAGGACGAATTCCTTGTTCGTGTTCTGCGCATTTCTCCGACGGATCTTTTCTCATTCGCCCCTTCTCCGACCTTGGTTCCCTCATCGGCTGGGCTCTGCTGCTACCATACGACTATACTCGCGCACACCAATACTCGAAGAGTGTAATGCTATCCACAGACCGTCGCAGTGGACCATTTCGGCATCACGCTTGCTTTCTGCGGTAGAAGAAGCGCAGCTTTCGATCTCTTGATACAGATGCAGGTGCAAACATAAACGCAAAGGCAAGAGCAAAGGCAAGAGCAAAGGCAAGAGCAAATGCCATTGCCAGATGACGGCTGATGCGAAATCGAGGCATCGATCGATTGCCGGCACCGGAGCCCGCGTGGCCTCCAGGTCGCCTGGGTGGCACTTCAAGCGAACGCGCAAGGCGGCGACCAGCAATGGCATCGATCGTGCTGCTGGGCGAAAGGTATCGTGGGTTGCACTCCGAATTGCTGTTGTGGTTGCGCTGTGCCTGGTGATGTTCACGTTCATGTTCATGTTCATGAAGGTATCAGTTGGCGCGGTCGATCGCAATGAGGCGGCACAAACCAAGACAGCGAGTCCAGGCAGCTATCCTCTTATCAGAAAGAATCAACGATTGCTCAAGAACGGCGAGCGCAGAATCAATCCTGTTCGCACAAGCCTCCATCCACAAGCGATGGACGACAACATGAAACGCAACGATGTTCCTCCAGCTGGTGCAGACAACAATGCGGACAACGATGCAGAAGAACTGTCACCTTTTCGCCGAGGCTTAGATGCGACGTACGATCACATCAAGCACATGGCGGTCAAGGCAGACACTGCGCGTACTACTAGAAGCAACGGAGCCCAAGAGTACCATCATCATCTTGATGACCAGCATCACGAGAATTCCGACCCATTTCGAGAGCGAAGCACATTCCTCCCACCTCCAACATGCGATGTCGCCACCGAAGATGGGATGGCAAACGCAGTGGTCCTCGTGCTCTCAGATCAGAAGAACTTCATCCGAAGGCAAGCCATCCGTGAAACTTGGGGCGAAGGAAGGTCGAACGTGTTCTTCGTTGTAGGCCATTCCAATTGCCACAGACGCAACCGCCATGCCGAAGAGGATCCAGCGGAGTCCTCGATCTTGGCTGCATTCCGATCGTCTACACGAACTGATGGGCATCAAGTCCGTGGCAGCGTGGATGTGAGTGCAAAGACAAGTGCCGGCAGAAATGAGCACCACAACGGCAATGGAAACGAGAGTGACCCATGCATTGACCACGATAGACGATTGCTGATCGAAGAGCAGCTGGAGTTCAACGATCTCATAGAGGTTCCCCACGTGGAGCACTACCGCGGCCTCGCCGAAAAGTTGTTGCATGCTTACCGATGGGCAGTCCAAGCAGCATGCAAGCATGGTGACCAGCAGAATCACTTTCAGTGGTTCGTGAAGGTCGACGACGATACGTTTGTGCGAATGGACGACATGACCAGATTCCTCACAAGCCACGACTTTTCTGAGCCCACGGTGATTGGCAAGCTAGTGTCGAACGCCAAAGTACAGCGCACTGGCAAATGGGCAGAGCAGATGGAGGACTTTCCACATCCGTTTTATCCCAAGTGGCCCAAGGGAAGCGCGGGTCACATCATTTCACGTCCCATCGCGACCTACTTGGCTTCCCACATCAACAGCCTGCATCGATTCCAAGGAGAAGATGCGGCACTTGGCATCTGGGTGGATGATGCGGCAAGTCCGTCAGAAACAGAACCGGCAGAAGCTGCCAAGCTGACACACCAAGGCCCGATACGCGGTGCTCGTCAGTCTGGCGATACAAATCTCGATAACGGCAACGCGAGACTCGGGCATGGAATATCGGAGGCAGGGCTGGGACATGTTGTCTATGTGGACGCAGAAGGATTCATGACGGATGCTGGCCAGTCCGTGTGTGTCTACCACCATTACTTCGTGGTTGGGCACAACTTGGATCCTGACCAGCAGCGACTTTGTCATACCATGCCAAAGCAAATGTCGCTCGATGAAGTATGACTGCCGGAGCACATGGCGTAGCGTGGTATGGCTTGACGTGACGTGACGTGTTGCTAGGTAGGTAGATGGTGGGGAACAGCGTGTCAACGCGTGTCATAACCGTCATGAACCAACAGCTATGTAGCAGCGAGAAGTCACTACGTCTCGAATAGATCGTCCAATAGAGCAGAGTAGAGTACATATGGTAGAGTGGAGAAAATCGAAGATCCAAAGCGAAAAGTGAATCTCTGTCACATACAATATCAACCGAGCATGGTGTAATACTGGTAGTAGGACATGGCATCAGCGTCTGTAGCGGGCATACACATTAATTGTTTACATGTAGTGACGCCTCTCCAGGAATCTCCGAAAGTACAGAACCTGTCCGATTGCAATGACGATGAGCAGAATGACCTCCGCGCACACCCAGACGAGCAGCTGATCGAAGGTGGATTCCACGAGATCCCGATGCTTCCCCTCCCTGACGCGCATGTACTCCTGATGGTTGAGCAGGCCGTCGAGTCTGGAGTTCAACGATTCGGCCCTCATGAGCAGCTTGTCGTTGGTGTCTAGAATCTCCTTGTGTATCTTGCGTGGCGTCACGGACCAATGGAGACCGATCGTCCTCTGCAGATGATCCGACGCGGGTGCGTATGCGCTGGATGAGCGTCTGTCGCCGAAGCGTGATCCGTTCTGGACGCAGATGGAGATCCTTCGCTGGTGCGGTTCCGGCGTGATGGAGAACTTGCCGTTGCGCACGCGACGCGGTGATCGGTACAGCATCCGGCCAGTCTCGGTGTCACCCAGATTCACGACCACGGGATCGGGCGTCAATCCATCATCGAGCAATTCGAAGGTGCCTTCAATGTTGCATGGCTTGTCTGGGTTGAGGACGATGACAAGGCATTCCTCCTCTTCGGGTGGCAACGATATGACGATCGACGCCTGCGACTTGGGCAGCAGCCACGCCATGAGCAGGATGAGCGTCGAGCACAGCAGGGATCGAAGCGGGGAATTGTGACGGCCGCGGCCGCGTTGATACCTTTGGCGGCGGGAGCGAGGGATGTGCTGCGACTGGATCATTGACGGTGACTTTGGCGGTGACTTTGACTGGGTCTGTGACAGTGGCTGCGAGGCTTCACGCCGTTGACCGCGTTTGTGCTGACTTTGTGTTGGTGAGATGGTCATGGCGGGTATAATGCTTGGGTGGCTGATACCGTGCCAGTGCGAGTCGAGCAACGTAGAGTTGGGTAATGTAGAGTCGGGTGATGTAGAGTGGAGTATGGTGGAGCAGAGCAGAGTATGGTACGTGTGGTACTCTCTAGAGAGTGCAGAGTTGCATGGGTTGGAGTACACGTCGGTTGGAGTGAACAGGCTCTGTCGGTTGGTCCGGATTGTCACTCTTCGGCGAAGTGACTTGGAAGCTGTCTTCTGCCGATGTCGATGTTGTTGTCGATGTTGTTGTCGATACCGATGTTGATGCTCTTCGCTTGTGCTTGCACGAGAGAATACACCAAGATCCGTCGGCTTCTTCCGAGCTAGTGTAGTTGTGGTTCGTCGGATGGATGGATGGATGGATGGATGGATGGGCAGATAGATCGGAACAGACAATCATAAATCTGTCCTCTGCAGTGCACTGGGTGTTCAGGTGCTTCCTCCCTCTCCCCCCTTTGGTCATTGTCATCTCACCTGGGTTGGATCCAACACCAGAGCCATCGCGATCACAAGAAAACCGTGACAAGGCACAAGACAGCCACTGCTTGGAGGAAGGGCGATGGCGAAGTCACAAACACAGACAAACCACGAAACACTTCTTTTTTGGCGGCAGAGTCTGGCCTTCTGTCCGTCATCCAATGAATCGATCGAAACGACACAACAAATAAATGCCCAACACGCCAACGACACGATTGGAGGCGATGGATGTTGCCTTGTTCCGTGGGTGTTGTCGATGCCTCTCTGTCTCTGTTTTGGTTGCTTCGCTACTTCGTTGCTTCGTTGCTTGGTTGATGGTCCTCAAACACAAAAACGGTGACTGATCGCCACACCGAAATCGAAAGCAACAGAATCCGCGGCACCTCTTTGAGACGACAGGACAGGCTGCACACCAGACAGCAGGTCATTGATTCCACGTTTTGTATCACGAGGTGCACCTGAAATTCGACAGACATAGACGCTGCCAATCAATTGGCACAGGTACCATACCCGAACGCGTCCTCCCTCCGAGCATTGACGTCAGTGTCGCTGGTACGACTACGACTATCAGCACGAGGGACTCTGGTCCAACAGCAATCACGTCGGTGGGAGACTTGTGACAACCACATCAGCCGCATCAGACAGTGGCAGCAGAGTCGCATTGCCTCGACGAAAGTCATTCCATGCTCTACTTCTCAGAGTCCACCATCCAACCCCAGAGTTGCCACCGCCACTGTCATTACATCCGCATCACATCTATCATACATCACATCCGCAACATTGCCCAGCACGGCCCAGCATTGGAGCGATTTATTGCAGCCAAAGCACCATCCAGAATACACCATCCTCGCACATATTACACCACAGAGCATTGGTGACACTCCACGCCCATCACATATCTTACCATACAGCACATATTATACATCACAAACATCACACATTCGTCGCACCGAAAGAAGCCATCCAGTGAACGTCTGTGTGTGAAGGTCTGTGGTCCGTGGTCTGCGGCTGCTGAAATCAAACCAAACTACTCGAAATCGAAGGGACGGCCAACCATCATCCGCAAAAAGCGAGGCGAAGCGAGCAACAATGACGTCTCAACCAGAAGATGAATCCCCGCCCCCTCCGCCCCCACCACCGACAACGGATTCGCCCGCAACTCCCCCGAAACCTTTTGACTTGGAAGAGCTGAGGCGGCACAACGAAGACATGATCAAGCAGAAGGAAAGAGACTTCATACTAGTCGACGAGGTCGAATGGGCCAACGACGTGCCCGACAGCCAGATGGTCGGCGAGATGATGAGGCGCCCACGCTCGGATCCCATGGGCGATCAGTGCAGCTGCATCCCGATCAGAAGCGACGATTCGGAGGACGGCCACGTCGAGATATGCTGCCTCGACGGAGATTGCGAACTCTACGCCTGCATGGAGGAATGCGGGCCCAGCTGCCCCACTGGCCAGTACTGCGGGAACAAACGCCTGCAAAACAAGCAGTGGAAGCCGCTCAAGTTATTCGAAACCGAGAAAAAGGGCCTCGGTCTCAAGGTCTTGGAGGACACCAAGAAGGGGGACCTCCTCACCGAGTACGTCGGCAGGGCCATTCCAAAATCCTACGTCAACCGCCTATTCCGAACCTACCGCAATGAGCGCAAGCTCTACATCATGTCGCTGGACAACACCACGTATCTCGATGCTCGGCACAAGGGAGGCATCGCGAGGTACATCAACCATTCCTGCGAGCCGAACTGCCTGGTTGAGAAATGGAAGGTCCGAGGCATCAATCGAAATGCCATCGTCGCCAAAACGGACATCGCTGCTGGGACGGAGTTGTCGTTCGATTACCAATGGGAGCTGCGCCGGGGAAGGGCGCCCACCAAGTGTCACTGCGGGGCACCGACGTGTCGCGGAACGCTCGAACTGCCAAAGTCGCTGGAGGAGGAGCAGCTCGAGGCCAGTCTGTCCGCGCATTGGAAGAAGCCGTTCCTGCAGCAGCCGGGGAAGGAGATCATCAACCGATCCATCCAGATCTTCAGCAAGGAGACCCAGCAGTACTTTTGGGGAGACGTCACGCAGTACAACCCGGACAACAGGATGCATCTTGTCATGTACCGGCACGATCATGAAGAGGTTTGGGAGGACCTCAAGAATGAGGATTGGATGATACTGGACGAACAAGCTGAGCAATTCATCATCAGCAAAAAGATTAAGGCCGCCCCGACGCTCACAAAGAGTCTCCTGACCGCGTCCAACCTCACTGGCAACCTTCCCAACAAGACCCACATATTCGTCCAAACTCCCATCAAGGAAAAATTCGACGAGCTCAATGTCATCGACGACTGTCGCCGCAAGTGCCAGGTGACCATCTCGGTCACGCAGATGTGCAAACCTCCGCTGGGTCCTACGACGCCAGAGGAGGTGGAGAAGTTCAAGGCGCTGGAACAATCGACCGACGGGTCGGTGTGGAAGGTCCTCGTGTTTGGGTCGGATGTGATACGAGCAATGAACATCCTGACCAAGACGCAGGAGTATTGGGCGGAGTGGTTCCAGAAGGCGGAGAAGGAGCAATCGAATGGCATCGCCAAGAATCCGGCGGATTCGCTTGCTGCAGGAGACAAGGGCGATGGATCAACCGGCCAGCGCAAATTCACGGCCGAATTGATCATGCCCCGATCAATAGTCGCAGACGTCAATCTGCGAATGCCGGCCATACGAGATCGATGCCGCAATGTGAGCATCGCGTTCGCACCGTCCGAATCCAAGAGCAAGCTGATTGCGAGACTCCTGGTAGAGGCGACCTTGCTTTCGGACCTCGACATGGCCAAGGAGCATCTGTGGACGCAGGTGTTGCACTGCTGCGGCGAAAAGAAGACGCCCAAAACAGCGCACAACATCTACAAAGACCTGGGCTTCCTCGGTGGATCGCTAACTCACTCGCAGCTTGATCTCCTCATGGGTAGCGGATCATCGCACACATCAGGAGGAGGCAATGGGCTCAAGCAGGTTCGGGACCGACGAGCGCAGGGCGTCAGTGAAGATCTGAAGAGCAAGGCCCCATTCTTTGCTTCCTTCGAGACCACCCAGCGGTGCAGCATATGGGTGCAAGTCCCATCCGACAAGGGACGGATCGACACTGCCAACAGGCGCGTCGCTGAATCTGACCCGCTCGGGCCACGCAAGGTGTACTTCGGCTGCGACCCCAAGGAAGTACCGAAGATCTGGACCTTGATCAGCACACGGGCAGCTGAGCTGTCGAGGGGTGTCAGGTACCTCCACCTGGGCGCGGACAGAATTTACCAGCCGTACATGATGAGAAACGGCGGCGCTTTCTTCGATTTGGTCCACAAAGTCACTGGGGCGTCTGTATCCGTCGACTCGATGACAGGCGACCATCTGCGAGTGGATGGGAAGGGGGCTGAAAGACCGGTGGTAATTGACGGTGACAATGCAGTTGACTCGATGTCAGAGCAAGACCGGGCTTCGCTCGCAGAAGAGCTGATTCGGTTGCAAGTCGAAACGTACCGCGATCACGGCATTCGAAAGCACGCTTGGATGTTTGGGCGTGATTGGACTCTGGCCCATCAGGCACCGACCAAATCATCCGGTTCTCCTTCGCAAGCAAACGACGGCCACGCAGTGCCAAATCACAGCTCGGTCGCGCCATCGCCCTCGATGCAGCAAGGATCGCCATTCGACGGGCGGGTCGTGTCGAATGCATGCGTGGAAATCGCCGACATTGTTGATACGTTGGACCACAAACCAACCGTCGCCGTTCATGCCGTCATCATCTTTTATCGATACCTCAGCGTAACGAAGCAAACCATCGAGCAGCGATCTGCCTTGCGGATAAAAGACTTCGAGTTGGCATGCCTCTTCATCGCGAACAAGTCGCAGAAACTGGTCCGTTGGAAGACGCTGGAGCAGGTCCTGGAAGCTGCGTACGCCATCTTCTACCCTGGCAGTCTCTTCGATTCGGCAAAGGAGGAAGTATCGGTGCTGGCTGAAAGAGTCGTGGCGGCAGAAAAGGAGATTCTCGCTACTCTCGATTACGACGTGTTCTGGAAAGGACTTGACTGGATGGTTGATGCCGCCGCCAGTCCGAACGCCAACATCGCGAACGAGAAGACTGCAAAGTCGGCGCTGCGCTTCGTCTGCAGTTCCCCGATCCTCGCTTCCGGCCCCGCAGTATGGCTGAAGCATGGCGCCGAATACGTGTTCGCTGCAGCCCTTGCCTTCATGCAGGTGAATCTCGAAAATATGTTTCTTGTGCTAAGATTGGTACCCGTCAAGGTCCATCAAGTGGCAGAAACAATCGCTGCGTTCGTGAATACGACAGCTTTCATTTCGAAGAAGAGCCCCGTCCATCAGCAGCTGCGCGATGCGTCTGCCAGAAAGCAGCTATCAAATATGCTGCCCATGATCAGCAATATCTGCTTCGACTGCATGACACGCGGCATCACGGGAGCCATTGGTGGCCCCGTGAGGTCCACCCAAGCTGAGATGAGGTACTGGGTCACGAGCACCCGCGCCAGGAAACGAAGGGCGTTTCTTGGCCTTCCGCGAGACCTGGTCAAGTCCTGCATCATCCCTGAGATGGATGGTGTCATTGCCGAGAGCGGGTGCAACATCATGGTGGAGAAGAACCCGGATGGTGTGTCAGAAGATATCGTGTTGGAGGGATCGTGGAGATCGCTGGCCATCGCAGAGCACTTGCTGCAGGAGACCGTGAAGAGGCGCCAAGGGCATGGCCTGTCGGATGCGAGAGATGCCGAATCAAACGGGCCCAACGATACGATCATGCAGTCCAAGCTTTGGGCGGGGCTGCTGTGCATGGAGGACATCGGGACGTCCGACGGTTGGCTGGGGACGGTTCAGTCGAGCCTTGTCGACGATCAGAGCTGGGGACGCAAGACGGGCGGAAAGTGCGCACTGCCAGCAAAAGTTGCGGAGCAGCACCTTCGGAATGTCGGGATGAGATGGTGGATACCGCCTCGGTTGGGACAGAGTTCGTCGGGCTCCATCTGCGACATGTTCTTGGTGAGGACAGCCAACGGACAAGAATTCGATGCACTCTCAGAAATCTCCAACGCCTTCGCCAGTACATCGACCGACCTGCCCACTCTGAACAAGTTGGGAAAGGGCACGTCGAAGCCGAAAGAGCGGCACATGGCGGTGTCATTACAGCGCTGGCCACCTGAGAAGATGTCGAAGAGAGAGCTTGCCTTCCTGAAGGAAAGGGGGAGGCCGAAGAAGGATGCAGCACGAGTGCAACCACGTAAGAATGACAGCGTGCAGCAAATGGGATTTTCTTCCTACGCTCTTCAGGAGATGCAGCTCCTCAACAGCCTGCACAAACTCATCCGATCGCCATGCGGCCATCCCAACTTCGTGCTCCCTGTGGCCATCGCGGACGCCGCCAGCAAGAACGATAACAACGACAGCAATCCAAGCGCGAAGCATGCCGGCAAAGATATCAGCCGATCCATCGAGGAAGACATTTTCTCTTTGACCAGAACGAGCGAGGAGAATGAGCTTGCCGCACAGAAGGAACGGCGGCGCAAGGACATGCTGAGCGGTCCGCATCTGCTGTTCCAGCCAAGTCCGTTCATCCTGCAAAAATTCATGGCCAGAAAGAAGCCCTGTGACTCTGCGGTCGGTGATGTTGGTGGTGGTGATGGTGGTGGAAACGAGCGTAAACATCTCAGCCCGGTGATTTTGGTGTCCTGGTTCCACGATCTGATCTCGGCCTTGGCTCACTGTCACTCCAACAACGTCCTGCTACGGAATCTGGCCAGCGATCAGATCGTTGTCGACCACAGCGGGGTTGTCAAGATTGCCAACCTGTATCGATCGACTGTCTGCAGCGATGAAGACGCCCACGCTGATCCGGTGAAGCTTTGCGAGAATGACAAGGAGCGACACAGGAAGATCAAGAAGTCCAGATCCGGTGAGGACAAGGGACCCATGAGCAGCCCTTACGAGGCCCCCGAGATGTTGCTTGGTTCGCCGAAGCACACCATGGAGACGGACGTGTGGGCGATGGGATGTCTGCTGGCCCATCTCCTTCTCCGCAGGCCCCCCTTCACGCACCGGGATCGCGAGTCCATGATGCGCGCGATCTGCAAGGTCGCCGGGACGCCGTCGAAGAAGCAATTTCGAGACCTCACGAGGTTTCCGTACTACGGCCAAATCAAGGGGGAGAAGAAGTACAAGCGCAACATCGAGCGGATGTTCCACATGGACGAGAACGACCGTCGCACCTACCAGGGGGCGATCGATCTGATCAGCGAGATGCTGAAGATGGACCCGAAAGAGCGCATCTCGGCATCGCAGGCTCTGAACCATCCGTACATGGCCGAGTTTGTGAGCAACAGCGATTCCACGTTGTTCCGCAGACACTTCGTCGAGGACTGGATGTCGCTGAAGGGCAGCGTGATGGGCGACGCGAAGAGGAAGGACGACGAGATGCGGGAGCACGAAAAGGGCATCAAGCGCAAGGCGATGCTGCTGGCGGCCACGTCGGCGGCGCCGTCCGAGGTTGGCACGGATGACCTGTACAATGTTGATGACATTCTGAACATCACATCGTCATTCCCCAAGAAGCGCAAGAGCTGAGCATACTGGTATGTAAGGAGTCGCAGCATGGTATCGGATGCGACGCATGTGCCGTGTTGGAACGTATTATACAAGTGCAGCACTCTCTGGATCGTTAGATGAAGACCAGCGTCGCGTAATGAATACGACTAGATGGTCAATTTGCTTTGGGTGGGTGGTGCTCCCTTCCTGTCTCGCTGCAGAGACAGCGAGAGAGAGACAGCACAGCACAGCTCGAAACCGCACGCAAAGGAGTTTCCAGAACACGGGGTAGTGGTCTGGCCTTTTGCTGTTAATACAATAAACTACAATCTATTGTCATCTTTGGTGTTGTGAGAGAGTGTTGGGAGAGTGGAGCGGAGTGTGCTGTGCCATCGTGTGATCATAGTATAGCAGTAATGGTGGCAGAATGCTTGTAGCAACAGCGCACGTGGCCGTCACGCCTCCTATTCCCAGACATCACCCGTGGCTAAACGGGACCGTTTTGGTGTGACGGTGTGGCCGCAGTGATTGGTCGTGTTGTGGGTTTGCAATCTCAGTCGCGGTAACTGAACAAATTGTGTGGAACCAGGAGGAATCCTGTTTGTGATTCACAGTGATGAGTCACAGACAAATTCAAGGCGGAGAAATGATCGGTTGTTATCCTCAGAAGTAGTTGTGTGAAGTGTCAGAAAATCATGTACATGGACGTGATCATTGATGTTCATGCTGGGGCTAAAGTATGAGTCACAAAAACGACTGCGGTGGGGAGGATCTTTGTCGATGTGGCTTGGCGGTACTGCGTGGGCGATTTTGTGCAGTGTGGGCGATGTGTTGTCGTGGGCGGCCGCGCTTGTGGAAGTGGGAAAGAGACGAGGCGTGAAGTTTGTCAGGAGGAGTGGACGACCCTGTTCCACGGACACAAGTACGAATAAATCGGGCTCTGCAGGGTACGAACACTCTGAGGAGGCAAAGGTGGCAAGGGAGGCCTCCGTTCCATCCCCTTGTGTGACTTGTCCATTCCTCCTTCCACCCAACGACTCGGCAACACCTCCTGAGTGGCTCGAACGAGCGCGAGTGCTTCATTGCACGCATCTGTGGAAGACCCGTCGCACAAATAATACCATTCAAATAATACCATTCAAACACGAGCACGCTAATAGTACATAATAGTACATAATAGTACATACCGCACGAGCGCACACGTGGAGACCCTTGGACCACACACGGATAGTCGCAGAGCAGTCGCAGAGCAGTTGCAGAACATCATACTGTACGAGCTGCTCGTGGTGCTGCACTCTCTGCTGGGGTACTAATCATACAAGCACCGATACAGCTGCTTGCGGAGACATGAGCGTGCAGGTTGCGACGCAAAAGGGATCCGCAATGAACAACCAAGAACAGGATGCGACTCTGGCTCTGCTCCAGTTCAGCAACCTGACGGAGCAGCCTGCCAAGGAGGACGCCGAGTCCGCATCGGATTCCCCCGCTGCGGCAGCAAAGGCGCCGGCCTCGGCAGATGAACCGGCCATGCGCCGCGACGAGAGGCCGCAGCCTGAATCCAATGGCGCCGAGACCGAGCGCGCAAGCAGGAAGGACGGTCAGCAACACCTTCGCGAGGCGGCCCAATCCTCAAGTTCGAAACCTGCCTCCGCGTCCGCTTCTTCGCATCACGCGCAGGCGGGGACTCCCAAGGGAGGCGGTCGCAACGGTTCGGCAACGACATCGCAGCAGCAGGAGGCGCCCGCTGCAGACGACGATTCGGATGATGCCAGTGCTGTTGCCATGAGCGACAATGACAGCGCCAACCGCGTCAACCATGCCAACCATGCCAAGACCAGAAAGAAGGACATGCATCCCAAGTTGCGCCAAAAGAAGCACAAGCGCGGCAAGCGCAAACCGGGCGACGACGCAGCGACCGCAACGCAGCAGAAGCATGCGCAGCTGGAGGCTCAGGCCGAGCTCGATGCGCAGGCCACGTTGCAAAGGATCCTCGCGCAAGATCCCAATCACGCGCACTTTCCTCTCGCCAACAACGCGAATGCGGCAGCGTTGTTCACCATGGCCCAAGCGAGTAAGCAGTCTCCTGAGATGCAACTGCCTCCTCCCAATGCTGCGGCCAACTTTGTCCATCCACTGGCGGCCGAGCATCAGAGGTTGCAGCTCCTGCAAGCCGAGGCGCTCTTCGCTCGTGGCGCGATGCGACTGGCCAAACCCAGCGAGGCGTACGGGACTACACATACCGCGAAGAAAATCAGATTGGCCAACGATATCGCTAAGTCCGCAGTCAAACTGGACAAAGATGGAAAGATCCGCATCGGTCGCAAGAGGAAGAATCAGCAAGTCGCCAGATCGCAGTTTGATGATGCGCACGAATCGCCGCTGGTTCTGCCGCCCCCGGCACCACCTTGCGCTGCGCCACCGCCGCCGGCTTCGTTCGGAGTGCCACCGTATCCGGAGTCGCACGATTTCGCCATGCTTGCCATGGAGAATGGAGCGCCGCGGCTCGCACAGTCGGCCGCGCCTCTTGACAGGCCGTCGTCATTCATCCCTTACGCCGGTCATCGTGCTCTGCAACTGCAAAGAGAGCTCGAGGCGGAACGTCACCAGCGGCTGCAGTTGGAAGCGATGTTGCGGGCCAAGATGGATCCCGCGTTCGTGACAGCGGCACCACCGGGGTTAGCCGCATTTCATCCCGCGCTTGGTGCGCAGCCTCATGTTGCGAACGCCATGCTCAACGGTGCGCCGCCGCAGATATTCCACGCTGCGCCGCCGCATGAGGGTACGTCGCCCGTGCCGCGCTTTGTTGCGCCGCGTTTGCCGGAGCATATCATTCACCATGCACCCGAAATGATGGCAAGGGCGGAATTGACACCGACTCAGCAATTGGCGGTGGCTCAACAATTGACGGCGGCTCAACAATTGACGGCGGCTCAGCAGGTAGCGGCAGGAGCGGCAGCTTTGGCGGGCCAAGCAACCACACCATCTAACTTTCCCACCGCCAAGTCGAACAATTCCCCGCGACGTGGTGGCGAGGACGACGAGACGGTGCCGGCCGTTCCAAAGGCTCTGGAAGAAGGAGCTATGAAGGCACCCAGTGGCACGGCCGCGGAGCCGGCGAACAAGAGCCCCAAGGGACGTCCCAAAACGCAACACCTCAGCACCAAGGTGCGATACCAAGAGTACACCCCGCCACAGGCATGGTCCGAGCTTGCGGAGGCAGACAAGATGCCAGAAATCAAGGAGGACTACGACAAGGCCCGTCCGGTCGTTCCATCGGAGGTCAGTCCGAACGACGTGCTGCTCGGCAGAGGTGGCTTGACCAACAGCAACCCCGGAAACATCAAGTTCCGCGAGCTCGTCCGAAAGTACCGCATGGCCTACTGCACGGCGCCGAAGGGGGATAAGGGAGCCCTGGCTCGATACTTGTGCAACTTTGTGCGATCCAAGAAGGGCCGCTTCCTCAAACGTGACGACGAGAACGATTCCGCGCATGCGTACTTCGAGGTGGGTGACGAGAAGGCCGTCTCCAAATGCGGTCAGGCACTGAGGGAGGGCACGGCGCAGATGATCCGGCGCGTCATGAATGACGGCATCGACGAGTCGCTCCAAAATCATGGCACGGGGGCCGACGATGGCACGAGGCAGCATCCGTACATGCCGGGTTAGCAGCGATGGTTCGCGCAGGGCATTTACTGGTATGGTACAGACAGGAGCAGGAACATGCCTGGTCTCTGCTCGTAGAAGTGCCAATCACACTCGTACTTTCAGTTACCGTGTACAGCACAATAGGAATAAGTCCTGGTACTGGTACTCGCTGCGATGATAATCAAACAAGTGACATACCAGTACTACTGTACTATGTAGCACCATCACACGTCTCATCGTGTCACAGCCAATCTGCTGATCGCTGTGGTGCTTCGTTCTCGTAGGGAAGAGCTCCCACGCTGTATGATTGGTTTGTTTTAGCATTCTACGCCGTCTTATCCTCCAGGATATCCTCTAATATGATGCCTGGGTCTCTGCTACCGCCATGCTGGAGCATCTTCTTCCACAGCGCCTCGCCCGATGAGCGGTCAAAGGGGGACTTCTCAAACAGGTGCTTCCAAATATTGTCAGCGAAGGTTTGGGCGAAGAGGTAGCCGTAGTATCCGGCACCGTATGTAATGAGATGTCCCACGGAGGTGTAATGGTGCGTCCCTCGGGCGAGCGGGACGTTGGCTTGTTCGTGCAGCGATTTCCACAGCGTCTGCGTGGACGTGGAGTCGCTGCCTTTGGTCGGTGGTGCAGAGAACACATGCTGATCGAACATGGACAGCACGACCTGATTCTGCATCTCAACGTGACGAAATGCATTCCTGGACTGCACCAGCGAGGCCAAGACATCCGGTGGAATAGGGGCTCCATCACGGTTTTTCGCCAGATGTTGCGACAGCGTCCTTTCATCCCACACAAAGTGCTCCAATAGATGCGATGGCGTCTCGACAAAGTCCAAGGAACCTCTCGTGCCAGACAAATGCTGGAACTTGGTGCGGCTCAGCAGCGAGTGCAGGGCGTGTCCGAATTCATGGAACAGGGTCTCGACCTCGGAATGCGTGGAGAAGCTTGCGGCGCCAGAGTTCATGTTGCACACCAGCGCGACGATGGGTAGCTGGAACTCATTCGTTTCGGCATCTGCCAAGCAACCGCATTGCACGGTGAAGTGAGCCGCGTGAGTGTACTTGCCCTCTCTGGGGTGCAGATCGAGATAAATCGTCCCGAGCATCTTCTCCGATTCGGCATCCATGAAGACGAACTTCTTGATGGAGTCCTGCGATCGCCCATTGCCATTGCCATTGCCATTGCTGCTGTTGTTGTGTCCATCCCACCGCTCCGCGTCCGCCATGACCTCTTCTCTCATTTGGATATTGAACAATGTGTCGACGAGGAACTGCAGCGTGGAGATGCAGTTGTCGAGGTTGAGGTACGGCGCCAACGAGGCAGGATCCAGACCGCCGAACTGCTTCTGCGACTTCATCAATTTGACGTAGTACTTGATATCCCACGCGTTGATCGCAGCTGTCTCCGACGCAGTTCCCTCCATATGCTGCTTGGCTTGCTGCAGGACGGCCATTTCTTGCTGATACATCGGAGATATCTGCTGCTGCACGGAGTCGAGGAACGCGATGGCCTTCTGTGGCGATTTGGCCATCTTGTCTTGGAGGAATCGATGCGCGTACGACTCGAATCCTAAATGCACTGACGACTCGTGTCGCAGCTGTCGCAGATCCTCCAGGACCTGCAAATTCGCTGGGACGGCCGTGTTCATTGCGTGGTGGACTTGCCGGCGCAGTTCTGAATCCTTCGCGAATCCAGCGATGGTGTGAGCGATGGGCGAGGCGACGTCCGTCATGACGTGCTTGCCATCATCGGAGTAAACGGCACCATTGGCCACCAGGGCTGCTCTGGGGATGAGGTTCTCCACCAACGAGGCGTCGAGCTGGCAGGTATCGGCCGCGTTCGTGATGTTCTGCATGAAGCTCGTCTCGACCTCACCGACCATCCTGTGATTGTGCTGCGCCTGGACGCGATCCTCATCCGAGAGGTGAATTCCCTCGAGCTCAAATTCTTGCTTCAGCAGAACGGCGAAGCGCTGTTCCTCTTCGTCCAGTTCGGCAAAGTAGGACGATGCTGTGACCTGCACCAAGGCCTGGTACAGGTGCATGTCGCCATTGAGCGTCGCGATGTAGGCGCCCAGCTGCTCGAAGACGATCTGCGCCGTGCCACGCCATTCGGGAGACGAGTGGGCGGATCTGCACAGCTCGGCTGCATCGATGACGTTGCAGACCGTTCTGGAGATCTGATCCAGCTGAAAGAGCATGGATTTGGCGTGCGCCAAGGACGACGGCACCGATTGGGATGAAACTTGCGCGGCCAGTTCCTCTCGCATCGCATCGCACGACGTCTCTGCTTCGTTCGCCATCCTCGTGAAGTCGTCGGTCGTCACGAGGCCGCTGATGGAGAAGAGGCCAGTTTGACCGCGCTTGGCTGCGTCCGCATGAGTGGAATGGGTTCTGCGTGATGAGATGACAGAGATGCTGGCTGCCGCACGTGTGCGCCCAGTTGTCCGATGCGCAAGTCCCCACTTCTCGCTGTTCAAAGCAACATGAGCATCCGCAAAGTGTCGTGTGGCTGTCGCTGTTGCTGTTGCTGTTGCTGATATTGACAACGAGGAAGCATGCGTCGTGGAGCATCTCAGCGCTGTCGCAAGTCTTCGCAGGGATGGAAGGCGGGGAACTGATCCGCCAAGCATCTTTGCGGTTGTGTATGTATGAGTATGCGTATGCGCATGTGTGTGTGCGCATGTGTGTGCGTGTCAGTATGAGCCTAAGTATCACTGGAGGAGAAGCCGTACGAGTATGAGACAGGTGCTGATAGGTGCTTGTGTGATGTTGCTGATGTCGTCACACACAGCAAAGGAACAGATCCAGAGAGGAGCGGAATCTGTTGGACCGGCAGGTTGCAGTGTCATTCAAAGATACCAAAAAGTGTGACGGTTCGTGCTGCGACCGGCGCCCAAAGGACGGTGACGCACCGAATGCAGCTGTCCAGAGACGAGCAAGAACAAGAAGATGGATTCCGCCGGTACGATGACGCTGGCCGCTCCCAGGCTGCACTCGTGCGAGCTAGAGCGGTGCGAGTAGGCGTTGATAATAGCTGGTGCGTGTGTGCGTGTCTCTAGAGCGTTATAGCTATAATACTCGTTTGCCATTGTTGGCATCATTCTTGGTGGCTCTGTCGCAGGCATTGTCATGGTTGTTGCCGAACATCGCTGTGCCTCGCTTCGCGCTTTCTGTGTTCCTGGAGGATGGCATCGTGGAGGCCCAGCAACCTCGCCCAGGTCCTTGCAGTGTTGCTGAGTTTCTGGGAGTACTTGGAGAGGAGGGTGGCCCTGTGGACCGGTTCCAGGACCTTCGGGATCTTCGACTGCGCAGACAGGACCTGCTGGATGTACTTCTTGCGGTGCTGGATGATGCTGGGATCCAGCAAGGTCTCCAGACCTCTCATCTCCTCCGGCTGCTTGAAGAACTCCTTCGCGATCCTGCTCTTCGTGTCGGATGGTATGCTGGGATCGAACAGCACGCGGAACGGCCGGACTTGCAACGCTGGATGAGATTGCGCCGCCTTGATCATCAGGACCTGGATGTCCAGGAAGATCTGCCTTTGTTCCTTCTTGGTCCACCACAGCTTGGACCTGCGCCGTCGTTGTTTTCGCGCGCCGCCGTCGTCGTCCTCAATGGTGGCGGCAGCAGCGGCCGGCGTGTCTGACGGGGTGAGGAGAGCCTCGTCGCCTCCTCGCGCGCGCATAGCAGACGTTCTTGGTTTCGATTTTGCTGTTTTCGAGGACTTGGATGTTGAGGATGACTTCGAACCTGTCGTGGACGGTGATGCCATGTCTGGCGTGGGCTCCAAGAACCGCACCATCTTCCCCCTGACTGACAATGATCTGCTGCTGTTGGGTTGACGTGCGTTGCCGTGAACGGCACCACCGCGGCTGGCGGGCAACGATTGCGATGAGCCCGAAACGAGACCAGCGATGAAGTTATCACACCCCACATCATCGCTCGCCCCGCTTTCCGAATCCAGCTGATCCCAAGCCAAGGTTTCATCCTCCCCAGATGACTCCCTTTCGCTGTGCACGTCTTCCGTCGCTGACGTTGACGTCGTTGACGGTGATGATGGAGACGATGATGACCGTGGTGCAGGCTCACTCTTGCAACCGGACATCGATGTCGATGGCAACGGCGTCGACCTGATCTTGGCCTTGGATGCTGATGGCAACGTGGCTCGCACTGATGTCAACACGCGCTTGCTATCATGCCGTGACCGACTCCGTTCTGCATTCGAAACGTTCTTCGCTTCGTCCGTGGTCCGTACACAGGCTTGGATTAGCATCGTGCCGTATGGTGCGACCTGTGGTATGGTGCGACCTATGGCACCGCGTGTTTCGGCGATGGATGGGATCACGAGACGTCCTTTCGGCTACAAACCAGCGATGGCGTCTGAGCAGTGCGATCTCACAACGCTGATCCTGGAACAAGAACAATCACAATTGCAACACCAGAGTGATTGTGGATCGATGAACAATGGGAGGAACGACGGAAGGAACAATGGAAGGAAAGAGACGAACGGAGCAAGTGCTCAAGATTTGGATGGTCTTGTTCTTCTGTCTTTTCCTCTCAGTCGCCTCACTTTGCTTTCGTTTGTTGTGGTCGTTGATGTTGCGCCCACTGCTCTGCTCGTATGGTACATAGGTTGCAGGTCGTACGTGAAGAGTTATCGTCACACCCACACGCTCCCGCTGTCAACAGAGGCCGCGACGTGACGCAGGGTACTTGCACTTGGGCTTGCACCAGATCTTGAGCTCGTTCTTGCTGGCATGGTCGACGTGCGGTCGCATGGAACGGAGGCGGTGATCTTGTTGTCTTTGCGATGTTGGTGCTTTCCTGCCCCTCTGTTCCGACCATACACGTGCCATGCGGTGCACTTATCTCCTTGTTTTGGCGTCTGACTCATGCCGCATGTTACTGGATCACTCGCTTGAGCTGTCGCCATTGGCCAACAACACCCCCAGGACGTTTCGTGCCATGGCCGGAATAAACAATCCGTCCACCATGGTGCACACGTTGCCGTCCTGGTTCCTCGACCGTTGTTCCAGGGGTCGCTTGTGTTGACACCGCATCGTATTTGGAAAACATCCTCACAGATGTCAGTGTTCGCCAAAGACGGGTGCGAGTCACGATCGATTTCCCGTTCCACGATCTCGAACAAAACAAGCGCCACAGACCACTTCTCATTGGATGGTCACCAAACAGCAATATCCATAAAGAGAGATTCTGTCTGGGGAGACCAAAAATGGCCATTTTGGGCTCAGGAGACAAAGTTACCCGGAGGTTCGCCAAAATCCGGTCTGAGGAGACAATTTTCAGTTCCACGTGATAAATCTCCACGATAGGATTTTGCGGTCGAATACTTCGACTAAAAGAAACTCTGCCAGCTCTTCGTTCTGACATCTTCTCCTCCAAGATTTTCTTCATCGTCATTGTTTCTTCGCTTTCCTCCAGATGGCAACAACCCTCCCTCTCCAACCTCCTTGCCTGCTGTGGTTCATTTCATCCCATCATCAACCTCGCACCTCCTTGCTTATCATTCGCAGCATCCCCCATACTGCCTTCTTCTTCCAGCTTGCCTTCTTCGATACGTCACCTTCATCATGGCATCTTCTCTTCCACCTGATGCTCCCAATGCCAATGACGACTTGCCCATAGCTTCCACTCCACTTGCAAAACCGGCCATGGCAATGTCTCTCCATCCCAGCAGCTTCATCCCTTTGGACATGTTTTGGATGATGGAACGGGTGATGCAGGCAAGCGCACCCATGAAGAAGAAGGAGATGGCATCTGTGTCAACAGTGATGATGAAGGTGCAGTGCCTACAGTGGTGCCTCCAGATCCTGTTGGCGATTTTGGAGTCTAACCGTGCTCGCTTCCTGGCTACAGCCATCGCATCGTCCTCCCTCCCAAGAAGGGGAGTAGGGAGATCTCTGTGGAGTGGAAGGTGCTCTCGGCCTACGACCATACAACGACAGTGACTGTTGGAGAAACGCACAAGCTCGCTCTCCTCCATGCAAAGGAAGAGATTTGTTCACTGCGAACAGCTGTCTTGCAACGCTTCCCCAAGAGTCCTCCTGGGTCTCCACCATACATGCCAACACCCCATGACTTGGTCCACGATGTGCTGGGTCCCACATCTCCCATTTTCATCCGTGCATTTGGCCCAAGCGGGCTGGGTTTCTCATATCCTGAGTACATGGAGTTCCTCTATGCCATCACATCACAGATGGTGGAAGGCTGCACCATTCGTTGGCTCTACAATGGCGGAAATGCTGCCACGCTTCCCAGCTTTCCCACCAGACAGCACTACATTAATCTTTGGGATCGTATTCGACGCAATGGAAACCCTGCCTCTCGGACTGGCCATCACTTTGTTTGGACCGAATTGGAAAGGGCTTTCAACATGACACTTGAGATTCTTTGTCTTCGTCATTGTTGCCCGAATCGGATCGTCACATTGGATGATGACAAGGTCTATTGCAGCAGCCGTGCAGAGAGCAGCTATCTGCTTGGCATGAGACATACTCATGCAAATTGTAATGGGTAAGTGACAAACAGCATTGTGTGTTTTGTTGCAGAGGGGTGGCATCTCCATTTCATATTTCAATTCCTCACCCCAGGCCTCCGTCTCGTTTCCGTCTTCTACATTCCTTCAGATTAACTCTGAACACTCTTGTCCAGTCTGCTTCTGGACTTGTTGTGGGGTTGGCCGCTTGCCGAGATGGGTTGGATGACGACACCTATCGGTTGTTCACCCAACTAAAAGAGCCAGATGGTTCTTTTCGAAATCTAACCCTCATGACAGATCGAGGATACAACTGCTACAGCACTACCGTCTTCCTCACTACTAGGGGTGCCAATCTGGAGGGTACATACATGCGAGCTGGATATCTACCATTCACCTTCGGCCCATCCATTGGCAAGGGTGCACTCCAGATGAATATTGGGAGGAAGGGGCCAAGGATGGTGCATAGCACTGTCACCAACAGCATTGGCAAACGTCAATTGACATGCTATGGATACCGTCTCAACGAACAAACTGTACTTGCACTCTCCACAAGATCGAGTGGCTTCGAGTGGGACCTCACCCTCACCAATGCCAGCGACCAACAAAAGTACCAAGACATGGTGGAGGACAAGTATGGGAGCAATCCAAGATCTCCACACTACCCACATTTCTTCCAAACGTGCACTGTCAATCCAACACGATCCTCAGCAGTCAGAGCTGCCATATCCCAAACTCCCCTTGGCACAACTGGTGTTGGGGCTGCGGCATCCAAGAATGTGAAACAGCGTTGGGCAGACATGGTGTGGGATCTGCCTGTGGATGGACTCACCTGTGGCCAGGGTGACCATCTGTGGTTCGTCCACCGCCGCTTTGCGTTCACAAGCACCTCCACCTACAGCATGATACAGAAGGTGCTTGAAAATGGAGAGTGGTGCAACACCGACAACGCCACCATATTCAATCAACCTGCATGGGAGTGCATTGGCCGCTACTTGGGATATGACGTGCTTGGTCGGAAGGCGAAGTACCTCCAAGCATTGCAAGCAGAAAAGGCAAGATTGCGCGCACTTGATTTATACTCCAAACTCACATCTCCCACCTTCAATTCCTGTCATGTTGAAATTGCACTTCTCTCTTCTCTCTGCGACAATGCTCCTGAAGAGGATGCCTTCCTTGACAAAGACTTCATCAAACTCATGGTTATGTTCTACCGCAGCAAGGTCCAGCAAACCAGAGCCACACGATGCAAAATGCTCCGCACCATCCTCGCCGATGACGACAAGGTTCGACGGCGATTCGTGGCCATCAGCGACGCCTCCCTCAAGAAAGACCTCAAAGCTCGTCTCCCCAACACCAACACAACGAAAATGCCACGAGAGAAGGTTGTGGAGAGATTGGTTGCCCTGGCGATGAAGGAGATCGAGCAGGAGCCCGACCATCCATTCAGTTTCCAGGCAGGAAGCACCACTTTGGAGTGGATGCACAAGCTTGACCACAACCTCACAACTCTCATGTTACAATCGTGGTTCATGAAGTCGGTTCGGGGCAAGGCCAGAAAGCTCGAAAAGCTGGGCCACAAAAATGAAGCTCCCTTCATGAAGCAGGCCCTCCACTGTGTTGGAGTGGGTGGCAAGGGAAGGCAAGTGAAGGCGATGTACCAAGTGGGGGTGGTGCGAAACACCGATGCACCAGCACCACAGAGACCGCGGATGCGCTCGGAGACAACTCCACAACGACCGCGAACGCGAGCAGCTGCTCAACAAGGAAAGTACAGCCATGGGAATGGGTCAAGATGTAACATATAGCAAAGTAATAACACACAAACGTCCATCAAATATGGGGTGGTGTATTGTTCCTGTGAAGAGGCGCGGCCACAAATCATTGTGATACAAGAGGAAGAACGCTGCGGAACGATCATGTCCTGTGAAGAGCGTGGAGGACGTGGACAAGCATGCAATGAACGTATGTATACAAAGAACTGTGATGAGATGCCAGTGGCTCGATGCATCCAGGAGAAGCATTGAGCCATAGTAAACAGGAGGGCATGCCAGGACATTGAGAAATCGGAAAAAACGATATGAGGGGGGGGAAAAAGTGAGCGCGAACAAATAGTTTTAGTCGAGGTGGTCGAAGAAAATGACATCGCGATAAAACGTCGCGTTACTTGATTTTGGTCTGAGGAGACCAATTTTGGCACCCCTCGAATCTGCTTGGTCTCCTGAGACAATTTTGGACTTTTATCGTGGACGAATTTCTTTATGGATATCATCACTTGTGTGACGAATCTGTCCGTTGTTGTGACAGCTCAGACCAATGCACATAAAGTCTAAGATCTCCACTTTACCGCAACTTTATAATACTCCAGTCGTGTACCATCGAGATTGTTTGCGAATCGCGGGACGAAGCAAGCGTGTTGGGGAGGATCAAGAAAAGCCCAAAAAGAAGATGGCCACAACCCGAGTGGAAGTGGTGGGAGCGTGGTGCTCCCATGGGGTGTTGGCGAGGTCAGGGCGATGGCTGAATGCGTACTGCTGCCGCTCGTCTTGGAGCGGTGATGTCTGTCGTGTGTTTGAATGAAGAAAGATCCTTCTTGTGTTGCGATTTGACCGTTGGGTTCATCGATTCGCAGCGAGTCCTCTGCGCAAAGTATTATATGTCCTCCATGTGCTCCATCGAGATGCAAAGGGATCAAGGAGCTCGACTTCGCTGGAGTTCTTCTGTTGCCAGTTCGGCTAAGAATGGGCTGCTGCTTTGGAGAGCAGCGGGTGCGGCTGGAGGCCTCCACCTCCGAAGGATTTACACTTGCTCTCTCTCTCTCTCTCTCTCGTTTGCTCGGATTCCATGTTCAATGGAGACGCTGGCTGTCCAAGCTCGTTGTCTCATGCATTTCGAAGGGTGTTGGAGTCATCAAAATTGGTCGTTACTAATCATAGAATACTTACAAGTAGTTTGTCAAATGTTATGAATGCTGTTTTGGATTCAGCGAAATAGATAGAAAGTGAGTTGGTAAGTGAGGGCGGAACACCAACCGCCCGCCTCACACACAGCCACCGCCACTGCCGCAAATGCACGGATACATAGAGTATGTACATAGAGTATGCGCACACCGTCAAAGTTGGTAGCGTATATCTTCACTGCGCTGCACCGCACTGCCCAAGCTAGCAGCTCATGTGCCTCGCTGCGATGACGGCGTCGCCATGCGCCAAGAGCTTGGCGAACGATCGAAATGGCTTGGACAGCTTCGTGGAGTGGACGGCCAGCACGCGCTGCCTTTGCTGCAACGTCAACGCCGGCTTGGCGGAGAGCTTCCTGTGGGCCATCACCATCATCCGTATGTACCGCGACTTCTCGATGCCCAGCATGCCATGCATCTGACGTTCGAGTCCCCTGTACGCGTGGTACTTAATGATGTGATGCAGGAACTCCGTCTTGTGCTGCTTCTGGCCCTCCTGCGACGACAAGAACTCCTTGAAGCGCTCGTCGATGCTCGCGTCCACTTGCTCGTGCTCCTGTATGGATCGCTGGTAGTGCCTGCCGTACTTCTTGGCGTGCCACACGAAGTTGTCGCGTTCCTCCCGGCTGTACCACATGCGCGCGCACTCGTCGTCCTCCAGATACGGCAAGGGAGGGTCGATGTACGTGTTGCGCTCTTCGCGGATGCAGACGGCTCGCTTGGCGGTGGTGGGTGGTGGCGGAGGCTTTAGCTGCGTGCTCGCAGGTGGGGCAGCGGCGCTGTTTGTCACGCCAGTCTCATGGTTCTGTGGGAAGATCTGGAATTCCTCCATCATCTGCCTCTGAAGGCAGACGGGCGACTCCCTGCGTTCCAAGGGGCTGCAGCTCCTGTCGCCGTGACCTCCTTCGTCCTTTGTGTTGTGACCATCGGCAGCGCGGTTGCAGGATGCGAATGGATCCCGAATGCCGTCGATCTTGCAGCTGGCGTTCGCTCCGGCCAACAGCATCGGCGCGAGTTGTTGCAACAATGACTGCCCATTGTGGGCATCGGCGACGAGCTTTTCGTGAGCCTTGGAGTGCAGCATCGACGCTGACGCCTGTCCCGGCGTTGCCGATGAGCATCCAGCGGACTTCTCGTTGTGGATAGCATGTGCCGACGGTGGAAATCGACGCAGCGCCCTTGTGGCATTCTCGGCCTCGGCATCATCGACGCTCATTGCACTGCTGTGCCTGCCGATCAATTCCATCGCATTCGACTCCATCGTATTGTGAATTACGCGCAGGTGCGGGGATGCACTGATGATACTCTGTTGTGTCTTGTGTCTTGTATTGAAGTAATGGAATGGAACGAAACGGTTGAGTGAGCCAGTGAGTGAGTGAGTGAGTGAATGAGTGAATGAATGAGTGAGGGTGGGCTGAGCTTCTTCACACACTCAGAGTACCATTATGTCGTTGTGTGTGCAAGTACGAGTGCAAGCCTCCACGAGTCTGTATGAGTCCATTTCGTCCTCGTCCTCGTACAGAGCGATGACCATGGAGTTTCAGTGCTCCACACTGCCTCACGGCTGTTCTGCATGGTTCCAAGACCATCGAAGGAGATGGAGTCGCAGCTCAGAGCGAACGTTTTGTGGGTTTTCTGTTGAGAGCCTTTTCCATCCTTCTTTACTCCGTGTTCGACCTTCGGCGTATTCGTGTGGTACGTGTACGAGTTACATCCACGCAGAGCAAAGCACGCCTTCTTGTTGTTCCTGTTGCTGTCGTTGCTCTGTTGGTCTTTGTGGGTGAGAAAAATGAGAGGCCGTTGCCTCCCGAGAAAGTCAAAAAAGTGTAAACGGGCTTAGACCAAGACACGCATTTAACATCTCGATTTCGTTCGGGACTCAGGCCAAGAGCACTGTTGCTGGTTGCGAATGGCCGTTTGGGGCTTGTGTGGTCATTCAATCACAAGATGATAAATGCCTAGCGACGCCAAACCAACCTCCAGATACGTGCCAGTCGCCCATGGATCACAAACGCATATGCAAATGGCGCATACGACGTGCGCACATATAGTAGACATAAGGCAGTCTTGTCGGGCATACTACACTTATGCCAGCGATCAGCCACAGCATCGCCATGATTCGTTCGTAGCTCACCTAAGGAACCCTCACAGTTCCTCCGAATGCTGTGTTCATGCTCACCAGAGTGTTTCAATGCGTGTGTCTGGACACTGCCCATCGGGCTTCTTGGGAGGAATTGGGCTTCCACAAATGTCAACTTGAGCGCATCGTGTCACGGAGACAAAGATCAGACAGAGAAACGGGCGAAGTGATGATGACAAGGGAGAACACGAAGGAAGGAAACAGACCTCTGCAATTTCTCCACACAAAGCGAGGCGAAGAGATTTGTTCTCTCGTTGCTCATACTCCTATCTTCGTTGGATAGTGTGAATCGCGCCAGCGTCGGAGCGCGCTAGTCTTCTTGGTGCAGATGGATAATACATAGTAAAGCATGGATAGGGGCATCATGCCAACACAACGAATGGCAAGGTTTTCAAACAAGACCAGCTGCGGCTCACTTTCGATCGGATTGGTCAACACAGCACTGTTGGCTCAGTGTTGCCTTGAGGTGTCGCAACTTAGCGCAATAACACAGAGTACTCCATGATGCTCTCATGTCCTATTCTCTGGAGTGCCATGCCATTTGGGATAGCTCGTGCCAATACTTTGAGCAGTACGAATCTCTGTCTCTGTCTCTGGACTGGCGCGGTGTGATACGTTGTGGTCCTGATCTTGTCTTGCCTTGTGTGTATTCGAGCGGGAAGGGAATTTGGAATTCAACGCGACCGGAATGAAAAATCCAGAAAAGGTATCTTCCGTCTGTCGCAGAAAGCAAGCAAGAAAGATACTATGAGCAAGAAACAAGACAGAAACACTCAGTGATGATGGCAGCAGGAGCCGATCAAACTTCTTGGTGTTCTTCATTGGCGTTGTCGTGCCGTGTGGCGGACTGCCAGTTGGCGTGGATGGATGCTCGTTTGTTCTGCCATAGTAGTACGACTACAAGTCCCCGCATTACGAAGAGAGAACTGGCAAGAACACAAACATCGACGGCACCACGACGCCGTCAACAGCAACAGGACCAATTCTCAGCACCATCAAAAGCAGTTCACCACAATCGCCATCGCCATCATCGTCAGCCCCAACAAGTAGCAAGACCAAACGTTCGTTCGATTATACGTTCATTCGTTTGTTCGTGCGTGCCCCAAGAGTTCACCATGGCTGTCAAGGTCGGAGCACAGCATTCAGAGAACGGAGACGGCGGAATTCCCGATAAGTGCGTAGATCTTGCTCCTCGCGCTCGCGATCGTGCTGAGAGTGACGAAGATGTAGACTGGCTGACGCAATCCGAGGAGTCGTACCTGAAGAGCGCCTTGGCACTCGTTCTCATCAAGCAACGATTGCAGCACTCGAAAGGGGCGGCCGAAGGCAACGCTTCACGCAAGAGATCAGCACGTGCACTGGATTCGCAGCAGGAGCAAGAACCTTCACGCGATGGCGATGCGCCAGAAACTAGCGGCACCTTCGTGGAATCGATGTTTCCTGGCGACTTGAGGAAGACAGGTCGTCAAAAGCTCACCACGTCGCACATGCTCCAGTCGAGCGCATCATCCAAGCATGTTCACTCGATGATGCGCGTCGCGATCGCGATGGCGTCGACTGCATTGGCATCTCACCAGGCGGAGTCTGAAACCAACGGCGGGCAACCCACGACGACAGGGGGTCATGATGAGGTCTGCAACAACCGTCCACGCGTCGAACATCATCATCATCATCATCATCTGGATGCCGAGCACGAGAGCCAAACTCCGAGAGGACGCAGCATGGCCATTCCTGCACCGGATGTCGACGAGAACCACGGCTTCATGGGCTGGTTGAAGTTCCCGCCGGCATGGGATGGCATCGTGTCTCACTTAGCCGGTCAGTTGGACTGCTACATGAGAGAGAAGCAGCAGGAAAATCGCGGCGGTGACAACAGCGATGGTCGTGGTGTTGTTGATGTGGGCGATGTCGGTATTGGCGTTGGGAAACATTCCTCTTCTGATGATGCCCAACGGGGGCTTCCTGTGAGAGCAGGCGACGACCATCATGTCGGCACCATGGGCAAGAAGCCGAACGTCGTCAGAATCGACAATAGCAATGACAACAGCATTGGCGACAGAAATGACACCAACGATGACATCAACAGCACCAATATCAACAAGAACCCATCATTCGCAACTGGCAACACGCATATCCATTCCCCAAACAACCACGACAGCAAGATCAGCGATGCTGATGGGAATGCCGGCGCCCAACTGGAGGAGGGAGATCCAGAGAACGTCATCGATGCAAGCGTGCAGGAGATACATGGTTGGATATTGCAGTCCATGCTAGCATCACAAGTCCCAGCTTCCGTCGCAGCGGTTCACATGGGGATGCTGCAAGCCCATCACGCAGCATCGTTGACGCAATCGCGCACGAATGTCGATAGCACAGGGACTCGCGGCACCAATGGAAACAGTGAGACTCCATCTCCGCCGTCGGCGTTGCACCCTCGCTATCACAGCCAAGATGCCCATCATCATCAACACTCTCGATATGGCCAATATGAATACAGCCAATGCAGTCAGCCCAGTCAATTCAACCAGGAGTCCTTCTTCGATCCTCAGTTCAATGACAGCCAGCACCATGATATTTACAACGGTTTCATCCCACACGGCAGCAACGACCAGAATGATGGATTCGCCAAGGACGGGACCGCAATCGGTCCCTACCCACCGGAAGGTCTTCTGGCGTACACTCATTTCGGTGTCGTCACGGAGCTCATCCACTCCATCTATCATGGCACCGCCACCTTTCATTCCAACAATGAGCAGCACGATGGTCCGGCCACAGGATGGATGTCGTCAGCGCCGACAGAAGTGCCCACAGAAGCGCCACGTACAGCCACAACGGTAGCCAAATCGCGGCATCGGGCAACATCGATGGCGGTCTCCTCGAGCCAATTCCACTGGCTGCTCGCGTGCTGCTTGGAATGGCTGGATTTCATCGTGACTCACGCTGCACCACCGTTGAGAGAGTCGTTGGCCTTCCGACTGGGGAATCTCGTCGTGCCCATCAGCCCATCGCATCTGTCCGACGAAGGTGATCGGTTCGGAATGGATACCAACCATGAACGGATGCACGATTCTGCAACGCAAGATGAAGACGGCGTGCTTCACCATGCTGCGCCATCGCAGGCGTCCAAGTACGCTCGCATCGTACCCAACTCGAGACTGCACGAAGGTGACGCAGATGCAGCGCAATGGAATGGAGCAGGTGAGTTGGTGGACACGAATGATGGAATGGGAGAGCATCACGGAGACTTCTGCGGAGCCACAAGCGTGGTGTCTCCCGGCGGTGGTGGCCATCATCTCGATGACGATACGAAGCAGCTGGTGAGAGTTGCCCTGTTTCGCATGCTCCCGGCACACGACTAATCCAGATTCGATGTCAGCCCACCCGAGCCGGTCTGGCTTCGCATTGCATCAAATGGCTGCAAAAGGAACGTTTGGGGATATCACTGGGCCCTCCGGCGAACGAAGATGTTGGCATTGGTATTGCAAGTCTATGGGACGGATGGCAACACTCACACTAGTAGTACTTCGGTCTAAAATAAAGACTTGGTCTGCAAGGGCAGCTCCGCCAAAATTGAAGTCGACGTCACGCGGGTCGCGAGGAACTTGTTTTACAAAAAGCTCACCATACTGGGATCGAACCAGTGGCCTTGCGATTAACAGTCGCACGCTCTGCCAACTGAGCTAAAGGTGATCACTGCCATTAGCTGCGAGGTAGGTACACACTACAATTTATACTGATATTTTTGGTTTGTTGGGCATCCACGTGGAAGAATGAAATCAGGAGGACGAAAACAACAGCGACGCCCACATCCGCACAACCACAGAACCACCGCCAACATCACCAACATCAAGACCAAGGATACCTGAGAAGCCGACAGCCTTTGGACGTCGTCTCCACTCACCGAACCACCTCAAGCAAGCATCCAGAGCACCACCGACCTGCGCTGGCGACGACCAAATACCGACCCCTTGGAGCACCATTATCATCCTATTCCTCTCTGCCAACACTCCAGTACACAACAGATAAAACAGCCACCATGATCAAGGACATGATCGACAAGCAGGTCCTGGAGCTCAAGAAGCTCTGGGCCAACAAGAGACAGCTGCTGTTCCAGCTCCTGAACCTTGCAATGATCGTCTTCTCTGCACTCATGATCTGGAAGGGACTGATGTTCATGACGAAGGTGTGTACTGTATCTGGAGCTATGTCTGTGTTGGTGTTTGTGGCAGACGTTGGATGCTTCCGCGGGCACATGCATACAAAACAAACATGCTGGATGCGACTCCTTGGTACCCATCCACGCAGGCTGGCACGAGAATGCCTCTTCCCCTCGCCGGCTTCGATGCGCTCCGTGTTCGACGCACGCAGCACATTAGTGTCAAGCATGCATGCATGCATGCATGCATACTTGCATGCATACTTGCATTCTATTTCGTTTCATTTGTTGTGATTGACTTCCGTTAGCTCGGTTCATCTTTGGTATCGACTGACCGACACCAATCCTCATACTCGGGCGGATGGCACATTCCTGCCTCATCATACGTTCCGCCGCTAACTACTGTTCCCTTTCTCTTTCTCTTTCGCGTCTTCGTTTGCTTCCAACAAATGCATTGCCGTCCTGGACACACAACGCACATGGACCATGGAACTGGTCGATGCGTCTACGAATCCGTGCATACATTCATGCATACATGCATGCATTCATTGATCGGGCTCTGGATGACTCTGCTCTCCACTCCACCTCTTTCCAACCTGGATGCAACCTTGAATCTAATGAATGCTACGTTACCCGACGCAACACAACGCAATGCGACCCAACGTTCACCGGACCACATACACATCATCGCGCAATGAACCTTCATCCATCCGTAACGTGGTGGTTTGGCTGTGATGATGCCAACACAAAAAAATGTCTTCTCGCCGCAGTCCGAATCACCAGTCGTCGTTGTGTTGTCAGGAAGCATGGAGCCCGCATTCCAGAGGGGGGACATCCTGTTCCTGAACAACGCCGTCGAAGAAGTCGGCATCGGCGACGTCGTTGTCTTCAAAATCCGGGACCGCGACATCCCCATCGTCCATCGCATACTGAAGGTGCACGAAGATACGAATGGTCACGTGGAGCTGCTGACAAAGGGTGACAACAACAGAGTAGACGATCGTGGACTGTACGCACCAGGCCAGCTCTGGTTGGAGCGGGAGGATATTCTGGGCAAGGCCGTCGGGACGCTGCGGTATGTTGGCATGGTCACGATCGCGCTGAATGACTACCCAGTTCTGAAGTACGTCCTGGTCGGAATGATGGGGCTGTTTGTGCTGACGAGTAAAGAAGGATAGAGATACGTTGGCATTGCCATTGCCAATATCATTAACATTGGCCGGTGGGTGAGTGTCCATCCGTATTGTGATTGGCGGTATCAATGCATAGGCGCAAAAAGACACCGTCAATCACAATGTTGCAACGCAGCGGAAGAATGGCGGAGACAAAAGACTAGGGCCAAAGAGAGCGGCCAGGGATCACGTGAAGGTTACGAACCCAAAAGTTGATGGGAACGTAACCTGGCTGCGAGCCACGACTCATCACCCAGAGACAGGGTCAGCGAAACCGACACTCTCGGGTAAAGATCAACAAAGCGGAAAGAGCCATGGGCGAAGATCCAGGCTGTCACCCAACAACATGCGAGACCAACTTTGCGCGGCGTGCGAGCAGGTGCGGCCACTGGTACCTTGTGACAACGCCGAAACCGCCCATCTCTCTTCAACCACACTCTTCCAGTCGTACGACTATCGATGCTGTAGACACCGACCCTCTTTGTGCTGGCGGTATCAGTGCAGCGGCAACGAGCAGGATCCTGGCGCTAATTGTGTCCCTGGCGATGCCGACAGTTCTGGTGGAGGTGCTGCTTCCGCCCTTGTGGCGGCCACAGCGAATAAAGGTCGACCCAGTATACCATACCTGTTCTCTTCCCCGTATAATACCTTTGGTGCGTGCCATAATCATTCATGAGCAAGGGTTGGTGCGGCTATTTGCGCGCGTTCCCGTGTGTCTTTCCGGTCCATGGATCGTATTATACCTGTCATCCACATCGCATAGTTACGCGGACGTAAGCACAAGTAGTCGGAGGTACGTAGCACTGCCATGGTCTGAGAAGCGAGCAGAGTGCTCGATGGAGTATTGTGGGTGTTGGTCAATACAACAGTTCGCACCCATGGGGCCTCCACACCTGCACCGACGATGAGTACGCATGGTGTCGTGTTGTTGTTGTTGTTGTTGTTGTTGTTGTTGTTGTTGTTGTTGTTGTCTTGCCCTTTGTGTTCGTCATCATCATTACCATCATCATTATCATCATCTCTGTGTATGGTAAGTTCGCGTACGAGTGAGAAAAGGCACGCAAAGAAGGAAGGAAGGAAGGAAGGAAGCGCCTGTCTCCTGCAAATCGATCCCTCGCCACTGTTCCTGTAGCCGCGGGCAGTGACCAAACGAACAGAGAAAGGTTGCCAACATCAAACAACCTTGACCGGTATCATTGTCGTTTCGTCATTGTTCCTGTGGATGTCGTCACCGCCGTCGCCACTGATGGAGACAACAAAGTCTCCAAGTCCTTCTTGCTGCCGTAATTGAGGACGTACGCCATTTCAGCCCCACTCTCATCCCAGAGGTTACGAGTAGTTTACAAATACTCGCGCACGAGCTATTGGATTTGTGGACCATTTGCCCTCCTTCAGTTCTGTTGGTTTTGGGATAGCGTTAGATTTCGCAGCCGCATGATGCGCTCACCTTCCCCACTGGTACACCTTGGTGTGTTGTTGCCTTCGCCCCTGGGTCTCGTTTCGTGGGAGACCTTGGCAACAAGCTGCTTTTGGTACCGCTTTCGGTTCACGGTGGTGCCACGTTGTCACCAATCGAACATGAAACCGCCGTGAATTTTGAATTGGTAAGGGCAGAGCAGAGTGGAGGAGAACAGAGACCTCTCCTCTCCTCTGGAATGCAGCAGAGGACGAGGTGCAATGGCATTCTCTCGGCAGCTCGTACAATATTATATTATATGTATTCTATTAGTATGGTACAGGCACTAAATCGTATTCTATTACATGAAACAGCAATAAAGGAAGACAGCATTTGATCTGCCGCTCTTGCTAGTGGATGCAGATGGCTGGCGCCAGCCATCAGGTTCACACGGCCGCTCAGGAGCCAATGTCTGACCTGCGAGTATGATGCCAGAAGTGAACGTGTGGTCATTGCCAATCCCCACCCACACCAAGAAGGTATCAGATGGTCTGCTGCGCTGATGCATGGGACCATACGAGTTGCGGATACGCTCCTGCATCCGTACTATGCCTCGGGGACCACATCCACTCACATGTGTTCAAAGCCACGGTATCAGTAGCAGAATGAGCAACAGCGCCAACACCGGTGTGCGTGGATGTTCGTGCCTGAATTGGTGGGTAGAAAAGTTCGTACTTGTGACTCCTCGAACAGACTTTTCGTGGGAAAAGGAACCATGGTTGTTGTTGTTGTTGTGGGTGGGGTTGGCTGTCGTCCGTTTCGTGGTCACACGAGGCTTTTCCCGTCACGGCATTTCTGATAGCTCGAGATTTCGCAGGCATAATTGTGCGCAACAACGAATGGCCGAGGAAGAGGAGAGAAGGGTTAGAGTTTGCGCGGTACCATCGCCTTGAAATGCCCGCCGCTTCCGCGCTTCTGCCTCGAACCAGATCGTGAATTTCTGATTCACTCGCCATGGATCACCCTTGCGTCCTCGCTGGGCAAGCCAAATGGCACCATCCACCACTTTGGCGTGTCGGTACGACAACAGCCTCTCGCAAAGAAAACCAGCGACGCTTGCCCCAAACAGTCACAAAGGGGTACAACGTGATCCAGATGACCTCAGATACTTAACGGTATTTCTGTGCGTTGTTCACAACATGGGGTTCGCACAGGGGTGGCAGCGATTAGGAACACCACCGGTCATCGTCGGTTTTTGCTTTGTTCTTTGTGATTCACGGTGCGGAACCCTACTGGTGCTGGTTGTCTCCTGCCTTTGTTCTTTGTGTTGTGCGATTTCTCCTTCATGTGCCACGGCTGATTGCAATTGCACCACATACTCCGCGCTACATGTCACAAACCGCCACGAAAGTTTCCCTTCCGCGTCCACCAACAACGACGCCTCCGCTATACATACGGGTACCGTGTTTGGGAAACCGTTTGGCACGCAAGAGTGACCCTGCTGCTACTTTCCTTTTGTGCACTCGTGGCTCGTACTCGTCCTCCCACCACGAGAGGAGTGCTTGTGGCGTACTATCATACATTTTTAGTACGCATGCAACCACGAAGGGCTCATCAATCGACCCTCGCATTGGCCCGCCATTCGATTGCCATGTAGAATAGTCGTACAGGCACGATCGACTCGACAAGCTACTACCCCCACCAACAACGAATGTGATAAGAAAAATCGCGGCCATGTTGGTGTCGCCAATGATCACATGCGAGCGCGAAGTGGCAGGCACAGTTCAACCAACATCAACATCGATACCAATACCAATACCAATACCAATACCGGTATCAACATCACAAACAACAACAAGCAGCAGTATCAACACAACGAACAACACAAGCACAAACTAAACACAACGCTGCCAGCAACATCCAGCCAAGCGCGACTCTGCCCCAACAGAGCTGACCCTGGTGTCAGGTTCGAGAGAGAGAGACATCAGTCATTTCGACCGCCACATTTGAGGTTGCGCACAACTGATCCCAAAGCAAAGGGACCACGCAGACGGGAGAATGTGTTCCAATGATGGCGATGTCAGCAAGAATCCACCGTTGCAACCACACGCAGTCACCATCGGCAGAGAATATAGTACACCATGTCCAACCGCACCGACACAAATGATAGGGCAACTAAGCATGATACAACACCACTATGAGTCTGGAGAGACGCGCGGTCATCACCCACAGCATCGGCGTCAGCACCAGCATCAGCAACGGCACGTCAAGCAGAAGATGATGCTGGGTCAATATCGCTTTGACTCGGGCCATCCCAACCGTGGCGATAGCAGCAGCAGCAGGAAACATGCGGATGGCCCGAGACTGGATAGAGAGGATGCCGATACCGACAGCACAGACGGCGTACATGATGCGGAACGCGATGCTGAGCGCCTCGAAGCCGGTGAGTCAAGACAAGTATCATCAACGGGCGAAGAGCCACACTTGGAGAAGGAGCTCCTAGCAGACCCTTACGCTCTCCTCGAGGAGACGGAGGAGAAGATAGCCAAGAGTCTGGACTTCCTCGAAAGAACGCTAACCGGAATCCGGAAGAAGAATGCCTACGACCGGGCTGTCTTCTTGCGCCCAACCTACGTTCGAAGCAGAGCGTTCCGTCTCATGTTCCTTCGAGCCGACCGATTCAACGTGTCTCAAACGGCCAAGCGGATCATCCACCACTTCGAGGTCAAGCAGGAACTGTTCGGCATCAACAAGCTCGTGAGGGACATCACGTGGTCTGACCTCAGCGTTGACGACCAAGACTCGTGCGTCACTGGGACGGTTCAGATGTTCCCCAACGTCAAGGACAGTCACGGCAGGCTACTGCTCCAGCAGGTCTGCCCCGCGCGACAGTACGGGAGGGTCGAGAATCGGATCAGAGCGCTGTGGTGGATGACGATGGCTTCACTCAGACAAGATGAGGAAGGTCAGATGAAGGGCGTCGTCTCCGTCATTCACGCTCGCAAAATTACCCCGGAGAATTTGGATGATGTGGCTCGACGAACTTGGTCAGGCAAGATCGAACGCGCTCTGCCGATGCGCACCATCATCGTGCACCTGTGCTTCAACGATCGTAGCCTCGCCAAGCCATTGGAAACCAAACTGAGCGAAGAGCTGCCTCTTCACATTCGAAAGCGGGTACAATGCCACTCTGGTGCGTATCATGTGGTGCCGTGCCGTGCCGTGCTGTGCCTTGTCGTGCTCAGCCATTCTCATCCGCCGTATCAATGGATGCATGCATTGATACATTCACTGATGCGTGCATCGATGGTTAGCGACTTGCTATCTTGCTGTCATATTTTCTTGCAACCAAGCTTCTGCCGAATCCCAAGACAGACGCTGAGCTTTTTCACGATGGTGTTGCAATCCTGGTTTATCTGTCACATTCTCATTCTGCGAGCATGAGGCAGATACTGGATCAGAGTTGTGGTCCCCGCGGCTGTACTAGTCGACGGTATGGCTCAATGAATTGCTATGATCATCAAACGCAAAAGCCTTCCAGCTCTCCCCATACCAATGACCCAAACATACTCGTACTCGTACGACCCTCGCGACGTTACCCGAAACAAGAACACCGCGGCGATAACAGTTTTGGTTCTTGCACTGACAATGGACGCAACGATCGTGGCGACAGTGACATCCACAACGCATCCCACATTATATATCACTCACCGTACACTCGCCATACACTCGCCATACCCTTCCATTCATATGCACGCACTACTGGCGTGAATCTTTCAACAACGGTCGGGCTTTTTGTTCACGCCAAATCTCGTCTTCTGACACAAACTCCACAGGGTCGCACACGAAGTGTCAGAATGCTCTTGCAACATATGGGATTTCGGATGAAGTGACACTAATAGACGAAGCATCCCTGATACGCATGGGCCCCTTCACGCATCAACTTGGCCATCTGCTTTCGTTCGAAGGGCGGGCAATGGATGCGCATATGGAAGCACCAGCACAGACAGCAAGATCCGAGGCATCGACAGGCCCGGAAACAGCATCAACAGCAGCAAAAGCGCCAACGGCAACGGCAGCAGTAGCATCCGCACTTGCCCATTTGAATTGCAGAGATGACGGTATCCCAAGCCAGCCTTCGGGACGGATCGAACACCCTCTCGCGAACGATGTCTTGCTTGGTCGTGGATACCCCTTCCAGCAGTTCCCAGGCAACATGAAGATGCTTGATCTCGTCAAGCTGCACAAGCCACGACACGACGCGGCTTCGATGAACCGCAAGAACAAGACAGCGATCGCCACGATGGTCGTGGACGGGATCAAGCAGAACGGAGGCCGATTTCTGAAACGCAGCGACTCGGGAAGCGCCTGGGTTGAGGTGGACGATGCCGTGGCCCGGGAAAAGGCGGCCATGGGATTCAGGAACCTCTCCAGGAAATCGAACTCGGCAAGATGATAGATCAAAAGTGATCGATAAAAGGCGATGGGAGCCCCGGCACCAGCTTCGAGCCGCACAGTTCGGACCCACCGCAGAGCTGAGAAAGCGACTTGAGTGGCCCAAGCCAGGCCGAGTTGTGTTCTATCACGGGTCATTAACTTTGATAGAGCATGGGAGGATACTCGGCTGTATAATAAGCACATTGCTCGGACGGTACATAAACATAGTAGTTGAGGATAATGCTTCGGTGCTCATAGCCACGCTCCTCGTGCACACCAAATGGAACGATGAATCGGCCCACGTTCCATAAGTAAGGCATTCCAGGATATCGAAACGAGCACTGACTGTATGGCAAGGCATTGTCCTCTATCATCATTCGTATCAAGTTTGTGGCAGTGATGACTGTCGTTGCAGCAGCCATCGAGGCCATGAAAACGACTGGAGTTATTGGAGCCCCAGGTTATCGGGAGCGCATCCTCGCATACTGTTGGAGTATTGGTATGCTGAAGTATTGTATTCTATAACATAACAGTACGTACCGAACATGGATCATGCTCGTAGTCGGAGCCAGCTGAGGGCAATCCCAAGCACACCCTGCAGACAACCAGCCCACAGAAGCGTCGTCATAGATCTGCCACCAGCGCCACCCAATGCCGTCAACGCCACCTGTTATCACTCCATGATCCCGCGTTTCTCCAGACATTTCGATCGTGTCATTTCGGATTCGTCTCGTACTCGTTGAGCATGGTATCAATACTATTCGCGAAAAAGAGGTTCCTGAATTTCGGTATCGATGTCATGAACTTTTTCGACATTTGTTGTGCTCGTACTTGTCGAGTGTCGGAATTTGAGGAGCGCGACGCCAGAGAAGGAGACACAAAATTGGTGGCTGTAGCATTCGTGCTGGTCCAAAGTAGCTTTCGACCGGTGCGCTGAGAGACCAAATACTGCCGGAAAGCAACGCAGCCACGCACGCAGTAGTTGTGATTCACGAAGTTGGTGGGTTCTGATTTTGCAATCTTCTTGCATTCTTCAATACGGCACGCGAGTCTGATTGGCGGAGGAGCAGGCGCTGTCTCGTGGATCCGAACCTTTGTGGTGCGACACCACCGTCACAATGCGATCTTTCAGGAATCTCGCGAAGGGGGAGAGGTTGGGTTGTCGACGGTGTCGATGATCGAGAAGCAGCGTTGTGAGCAACACTACACATCGATGACGACGCGTTTCTCGTTTGTGCTCCCTTCAACAACAGAGAGGAACAACTCCAGAAGCAGAAACGAAAGTGGAAGCAAAACGAACCACCCACCAACGCTGCGCAAGCACCCATGACACCATCCAAACCAACAGCGTGAGACGACGCGACACGACACGAACGCACCAACCCGAAGACGAAGAAACGACACCATCCGGCCACAAAAACAATTCCACACTTGTTGATTCCCAACATCACCTCGATCATCCAAGCTATAACATCACCAACCAAGCAACAAAGCATCAGAAACAATGGTCGCCCAAGCCGGAGATAAGCAATGTGAAGTCGTCCTCGTCGGATGCGGAACCCCAAAGCGCGGAATGGGATGGTACGAAGACTTATGGAGTAGCGGAGCACTCCCCAGCACCCTGCAGCACTCTCCACACGCAGAGGACACATCGTCAAGATCCTTCGCCGCCATTTGATTCTGTCCTGTGACGGATCGCAGTCCCTCCATCTCTGCCTCTGCGCGGAATCGATTGCTCCCCCTTGCGATTTCCTTGATTGCCTGCCCCTCGAACGAAACAAGAGATGGAGAGATGCGGAGAGAAAGAGAGAGTGAAGACATCAGCCAATGTCACCCAGATCTGTATTGCCAACATGCTCACACTACTGCCGTTATTCTTCATGCACACCTTCCCATCTTTCAATGCACTCATTCATTCACTCATACACTCAACAATATGCCTACGCCAACCATGCAGGTACCACGCCGTTCAGATGATCAAGAACAAGTGCCCCTCCGCCAAGCTTTGCTACATCATCGAGCCATGGTTCATGGGACCAGGTACGTCATTTCATTTGCGTCTTTTTATCGATGGAACACGCGACCCGATACCAATCGAGCAAGGATCGTCATGTGCTCGCAGTCGCATCGATCGCAAGGAAAGGCATCCTGACGGATGGAGCAATGCGAGCACTGGCACGAATTCCGCACCGCGTAGTGCCACAGGCAAGGCTGCGAGAAAGGGCAGTACGCATCTATTTTTCTCTTGTGCTTCTGCCACGACAGGCAACCCGGGCTATTTCTGGGCACACATCCATGGAGATCATGGAAACAGCAGCATGAATTACACGCGTCATTCCATTCCACCCCACCCCCTCTCATCTTGAATGCTTCTTCTCTTTCTCTTCACAACTTGCATGTCACACACGGTACGGTTTGCGTCAATGGCTATCGGATCGATGTCCGAAACAAAACAAACATTCCACAATCACGCCTCCACTTTGATGGCTCTGATTGACTGGATGTTCTGTCGACGAACAAAAACGAACCCCGCAATCACCAACTCCTACGAAATCCAAAACGTCACACACAAATCCGCAACAACAATTTACAATTGCCACGAATTACCATCTGATTCGACGCCATGCTGCCTGCTCCAATCTACGCTCTGTCCGATTCCCCCATTGTGCTCTTCCTGCAACTCCGACCCGAACGAAATAAAAAACGACGACGACGGCATGAACAGGAGCCACCGGTCCAGGAGGCGCTGACTTCGGCGAGTTCCAGAAGGAGACCGAGGAGAAGGAGGGAATCCAGTTCTTGAAGGCGGTCTCCGAACTTCCAGCCGTCCCAGAGGGCAAGAAGCGTCTGGCCCTCATCTCTGGCCGCACTGCCGACAATCCACGTCTGCTCAAGGAGTGCATCGATGCCGGATGCACCAGCATCTACCTCGAGAAGCCAGGTGCCCCAACCGTCGGCGAGCTCGAGGTCATGCGCGACCAGGGCAAGGCTGCCGGCGTCGCCGTCCTCATGGGATACAACAAGAATGTCTGCAAGTACGTCTCCAAGGCACGTGATTACGCCGCCGCCAACGCGGGATCCCACGTCACCTTCGTCTCCAACAACGCTTACGAGAACAACAAGGAGTCTCTCGGTGAGTGCTTCGAGCGCAACCGCGAGGGTATGCTCAAGAACATGGCCATCCACGAGCTGGCGCTCCTGGTCAGCTTCTTCGATGTCAGCGTCGAGAACATCGAGAAGTGCGTTGTCGACAAGGAATTCTCCTCCATGCAGACCCTCCCAGGACCATCCGGCGCCGACTTCACCGACTTCGACAAGATCAAGTTCACAATCACCACCAAGACCGGAAAGTCCGTCAGCGTCCAGGCCGACCGATGCGGAGGCGACACATCGTACGCCAAGGTCGATGTCGACGGCAAGGAGGTCTTCCGTCACTCCATGCCAGACGAGGAGGACAAGGCCAACGTGACCACCCTGGAGAAGGAATACCCAGGTGCCATGCCATACTTCTTCTCCCAGGACCCAGACTACATCACCGTCAAGGAGCGCGTGGCCAACAACTGCGCCAACGGAGCCGAGGCCACCGGTATCGCCACCATCGACATCGCCGTCGAGACTCTGCGTGTCGCGGAATACCTCACACCGACCATCAAGGAGCAGTTGGCCTAAATTTTGCACCATCACATGCAATCTCCGGATGCTGTGGCAGACTGACGCCGCATGCTTCCAAGTAACGCAGCACGCCATGACGCATCCACAATGGTGCCGCGCCGTGCTGCGACGGCCGATGGAACCTCTGTGCAAGCTAAGAGCACAAAATGCGCCAACCAACAGCCGGCATGGGGAACACACGCACTTCCTCCTCGTCTTCCTTTCCCAATGAGCCACACAATTGACTCGGCTGACAACTAACTGTACACAAGGAACAAAGAACGACAAACCACCAAGCGCAACTGCAATCGTGGCAAGTGCTTCATTCGGCTCCAAATCGAAGCAAACGAAGGGGTGAGGTTGGCAATACTGCCGTTGCCGATCCACCTCCGTACATACATAACGTGGGGGAGTATGTCGTTATCAATACAAGTAGTAACACCTCCCAGATGATCTTTTCTTTTCGAAGATGCCAACAATGTGTACGCGTAGAGCAGTGAGGGTCGCCTTCCATACAAGTACGACTCTCCTCGTATAGTAGTTGGATCGCATTCCAAATGGCCAATCGTCCGTGTTCGTATGGCAGAGTACTGGACGAGGCCATGTACTATGCCTGCCATCCATCCATGTTGGGGGTGTTGTACGAGCATCTCGCATGGATCAGGTACAACGCACATACGCGCAGCGCGTGTCTTCATGTGTCCGTTCGTCATGGAAGAAGACATGGCCATGTGGTTCTTCGTACTCGTACAAGTACTATACTCTATTGTTGTTGTGCCTGCCATGGTATGGGATGGTGCCAATACGCTAAAATGACGACTCATCAACGTCATGCTCTCAGGACGGAGTACGTACTCGACTCTGCTCACCACACAATGTACAACCGGGTATTCTCCACAAAAAGGTTGACGTCCTCCGATGTGGCTCTCCTCTCTGGGCTTGTGGCAACAACGGACGTGGAAGGACGAAAAAATGAGTGTGGAAGTGACACCGACCACGCAAAATATCTGCTTCTTGTTGGCTGAATAGTCGTACTTGCGTGGCTGGGCACGATCTGGTCGTAGAGCGCCCGCACTTCTGCTCGCAGGGGTGCTTCGCAGGGGAACGCGAGGATGACCACCTTCCACTCTTTACTACTCTCTGGACAAAGATACACACGCACGCACAGTTCGCACACGCACGTGACCCATAGGCATGTGACGTGGCTTCTTCAGTGTTGATAGTGGCGGAGCTTCTTTCAAGTACAGTAATGGCAACTTGTTGTCTGACGGTTATTTTCGGTTGTCCGCATGATAACAAGTGCCATCCACTTTGTGAACTTGTACCGGAACCGAAAGACTCATGGCCACGTTCCACATGTCATGCTGTGTCAATCGACTCGCTATTGATGTCGAACTCCTTAAGTGCAGGTGAAGCAAGGTGCGCGTCGAAGATAAAAACAAACACCCCCTACCATCTGTCACGACACGAACATGGAAAAATCTCCGAAGACGCCTCGCTCTTCTTCGAGCGTGTCGATTGGTTTCTATGTGTTCTCCCGCAACGGTTTGCCCAATTGACGAACTTGCAAATTTTGGGCAACAACCCAGTCAGCGATGCTGTTTCTTCAATTGTCTGCGTTTGTTGCTACCGCGATGCCAGTCTTTTTTCTATTACCGCGTTGCTGTTTGTGGCAAGGAGGGAACGAGCGTCTTCGTCATCACTACTCTATCCGTACCGCCGGGTTGCGTCATCTGTGTGCGGACTGAGACGAGATCAAAAAGGCGTGATCTGCTCTGTGTGCGGTGACAGCAGAGGGATGAGCAAGAACGAAACAAGGAAGAAGGTAGGGGAAAGAGCGTTGCACAAGCGCGTGAAGAGAGGAAAAGGTCAACCGGCAACCATCAAACGAGCGAGCGAGCGAGCGAAGGAGCGAACGAACGAACCAACTAATCGAGAGGGATCGAAGCGAGCAAGAAAGAGGAGGCAATCCAACGTCATCCGGTGGTCAATTGCACAAACATTACCACAACCACAACCACAAGAGAGAGAGAGAGACTGCTTCCAGTCACCCTCGCTACCACTTCGTCGAGCCAAGCGAGCCTCACACACTTTCGAGGAGGGAAAGCCAGCATCGCGACTCCATCTGCTGCGTGTTCTCCCCAAAATCAAGCCATCATTGGGCAAGTGTCACAGCTTTAATCAAAGGTCGTGAACTTGTCGCCCCTCTCTTTTGGTACGTCTGCTGCACACACAAGGACGATCCCATCCCATCCTCACCAAAGCCCCCTGTTGCGCTCCCCACAAAGCAAAGACGGCGGGCTCCATCACCTGCATCCTCTCCTCGTCATTGCCATTGTCATACCTGTCATACTTGCAGTGTTGCAACCAACCAAGACGCGCGGAAGAAGCCTCCTTGTGCCCTGTCACATCACGAAACCAAGCAGAGAGAGAGAGAAAGTTGGGAGAAACGTCCCTGTGAGCAATAACGAACCAACAGACGATCCAGCGAACACACGTGCACACAGAGAGATGCACATGCACATGCACAACCGAATCATGAGAAGTCGTGCGGAATCTTCTTCGTCTATGTCATTGCTCACACATCCTCTCTTTCGAACACTTCCTTTCGCCTCTTCTCACAAAAAACAGAGTGTCAACCGCGCTCTTCATTTTTTCAAACCTGCAACCACCGACGGAAACAAGAATCTGAGGTGCGTTGTGCTGCGTTGTGCTACGTTGTGTTGTGTTTCGCGAAATCAGCCGCAATGGTGGGAGTGGGTGCAGCCCATCTTGTTCCTCCTCCCCGAGAGGTGCACAAATGATGATGTCGTGTACTCCACGAGTGCTACCACTCCGCTACCTTGCGCTTCGGATGAGTTTGGCTGAGCACGGCGATTATATGGTCGACGGGGGGTGGTGAGATGAAAACCGCTGGTGTTGGTGTTGGCGTTGACATTGGTGTTGGTGTCATCGCAACAAGTGGTCGTCATGGAAAGAAGCGGACGCTGCGATGCAAGTGCACGTGAGATCATGGGGTGCAACGACAAGGGATGCACACGCATGTGTACATCTTCATGTTCATGTGCACATGGCGACGTGCAAGTCAACGATGGTGCCATTGGGGCATGGGCATACATATGATGCAGCGGCTCATACAATATGTACTCTGGCACATACATCAGCCTCGTCCAGAGCAACCACGTTGCGTGTTCATCTTCATGATGGTCACCCTCCTTACCAGACACAACCACGACCACGATCACCATGTTCACCAGACGCGGAAAGACGCATTTATGTGGAACATCTCGCCGCGCTTATTCTGTGCGAACAAGAGATCGACCAGAAAGCCCGTCGCGGTGTGTGCCTCAAACACTGACCATGTCCATGGCCGCCAAATCACCGAGCAACCCTGCTGCCGCCTGCTCAGCTATGATTGCGTGGCGCTTTCCCGACATTCGACGACGAGTATGCCACTTGCACTCATGATCAATCAATGTCCATCGCCTGCTCGTGTTTCTCATCAACTTCCCATCACTTTCTGCACCTCTTGCTTCCAAACACCACTCTCCTCCCTTCGACTCATTTCATCTACCAGAACAATCCACTGGGCCATCATACAGCCTTTCTAGCCAGTGCATACACCCAGCAGAAACAACAACAACAACAACAACAACAACAACTGAGGGAGAGACTCATCCCAGCATACACCGCGTTCGGGCTGCCCATTGCATGACAGAATGCCCGCGATGGACTGCACTGAGATGGCGCCGGCAACCTGCGACTCTCCACGATCTGGCTGCTCCGAGGTACTGCCCCAATCGGTAGCTACTGGCACGCCAGTCCGTACCACCAGTATCGCAAACGGAGACGGAAGCAGATCCGGGCATGAGACCAACGACGGACCAACACTCTCCCACCAGAACCACCATCGCCTTCTTAAGCGCAGGTCCGACGATGGCAAGGATTGTGAGAACTCTCCTTGTCAACCGATGGCGCCATCACCGATCGGCATGGTCATCGTTAGAAAGCCGATGTTGGACCTGGGATCCGCCTTCGTGGCTTCCAAAGATGCCTCTGTTTCAGCTTCTGCGCTCAGGATGGACAGCGACAACGCCAATGACATTGATAATGACAATGACGATGCCCTCCCGAGCATTACGTCCACGAATCGTCAAACAGAGAAGCAGCATGACGAACACAAACAGCGACGCCGTCGCAGCATGTCTGACCCTGCAGCCCTGCCGTCGTTTCATCAACATCCCATGATTCCGCCAACAAATGACAAGCATGCCAGGTACTCAAAGCCCAGTGTTCATCTCAACTTCAGCCAACCGCGTCGGTCACAGGCCCAGGCCTGCACGCCATCTCCACGCCCGCAACAGGCAAGCAGGGGCCGCAAGCGCAATTCGCAATGTCTCGCTCCCACGCCGTTGAGCCGCCACCTAGCCACCCAGGCGACCATTCAGAACCACGCAGACAGTTTCAGGCACGCAGCCGTAAAGCCCGTGGCCCACTCTTCCCTATCCACATCCACGCCTCCGCGCCATTCGAGAGACTCGTCGAAGGACAGCGCATTCTTCAAGACGGAGCCGCTCAAGCAGAGGACGCCGCTCCGCAACTACGACGCAATGAATCGCACCACCATCGACATGCTGAATCCCCAGCAAACCCCCACCGGGGTGTACAGCGCATTCCAAGGCATGTCGTTGCAGTCTCCCGCAAGAAGCATCACATCGCGACAGTCCATGGGATCCTCGTTTTCCGCCTTCCAAAGCAGCGGTCGACGATCACCAGCACTCCATTCGTTGTCGTCGCCACCACGCAGATCCGTGTTCGCCAGCACCGCGACTACCGCCACTGCCTACAGCACCACGCCAAGCACCAATAACGATGTCGGTCGCAACCCAGGACCGGCCCAACTGCCGTTGCCGTTCCAGTCAAGGGGGATTCACGACGATAGCCCGATGTCTCAGTCGATGGGCCTGCCGGGCAGCCGAAGTCATCTCCTCCCAAGCTCTCGCCTGCCGATCAGAACGACCCAATCGAACTCAATACAGTCCATTTCGCATCGGTCCCCAGCCCCAACATCCAGTCAGCGAATGGAAAGTTCGCGGATGATGCGGATCGAACAAACCGGGGCCATCAATCAAGATGATGTGCTGCAGCAGACACCAACAATGACACCATACTCGCACCGCTCCACGCATGGTGGTCTGCATGTGGACACGGTTCACAAGGAGCATGAGCGGGATCCTGACGGCTGGGTCCTCCCAACTCCGAAGACGGTTGATGTCAACCGCAGAAGCCAGCACCCTCCAACGCCGTTATCCGCACAGCAGGGATCCATCATGTCAGATGCCACGTCCACACCATTGCCCAGGCTCAGCCTGGCCCCCAGGGATCCATCGACCACGCCTGCACTCAGTCTTCCATCGAGATCAGGTCTTTCTGTCCCGTCGCATCCAACAAGCCGGATTTTTGGCGCGCAGACTGGACGCGCTCACTTCTTTCCATCTTTCGCGGACGTCGACGCAAACCAAGCCACCGACACGACGGCGCTCCCCACAACCACGCTGTCCTTCCACGCACCTAGCCAGCGAACAGGGATTCCTATCCTTGGAGGTGAAAGGGGGAATGCTGGGTCTTCCGCGGCACCCATGTCGGATACGTCACCCATTCCAAACACCGCCAATCTGCACTTCGGGAGGAGACGTGCAGGTTCTTTGTCGTCCTATCCAATGCAAAGCCCCGGCCAGAGATCGACCGTCTCGCCGCACTTCAACAATAGCTTGAATCCATCTGCTTCATCGTCGCCGTGGGGGAAGCAGCAGCAGCAGCCTGCGATCCGCACCCAATCTCTTCTGACACCATCCAGATCAAACAGCGTGCTGAAGGCTTTGGCCTCCGCACGCGAGCGAGAGAAGGCCGAGACTGCCGATATTGACTCCCTCACCGACTCTGACGATGATGGTGACGACTTTGTCCTGTCGACGCCCAACCAGCTTGGGATGTGCTCCGTCGCTGACTCCGGTGCCGACGCCAGCAGAGGCGTGCTGTTCATCCCACGCTCAGCCTCTCGCAACGATGGTGCAGTTGTCGCCGACTACGGCATGCGGATGCCTCTCAACCGAGGCAGGACATCGTGCGCAAGCCTGATCGGCACGGATTTCGTCCACGATCCGGCGGGTGGCGCAACGGATGAGAGCATGGCGGAGACAAGAACCGCGAATGCTCCTTCCTTTGTGCGAGATTCATCCGGCTCCCCCACGAACCCGCAGCCCATGGACGATTCCGACCGCAACCGCGAACACTCCATCGGACTGGCTATCGAGACCGACGGCGGCCAGGACGTTGATGACGAGATGGATGCCATCGGCGGCGACGGATATCCCCGAGATCACCTCTCCATGCGAGACCTGGTGACGCCACCGGCAGTCCTGCCTGCGGGAGGCGTGGTGGAATCGCCGCCTGCTCGGCCGGGACCGCAGCCGGAACCGTCCCAATCGTCTGTGTACATATCGCGTGCGAATGCCAGCGCCGTCAATCTGACCATTGCCCAGATGGCCTTCGACGCCCACCGGCACGAAGCAGCATCGAGTGAGGGAGCCTGATTCATGGGCGGTATCCAAGCAAGAGTTCAGACAAGGGGGAAGGAACAAGGGAGAATCATTTTGCCAGGAGCCGACGCCGTTGCGGCATGGGCCCCGACTACTGCTACTCTATGTTTGTTTGTTGTTTGCATGGTACACCAGCATGCGGATGGAGAAGGCATCTTTTGAGGCAGGGTGTGCCATATGGTCATGCCTTCTCCGAATGTCCGTGTGCCCTGTGTCAAGACTTCGTCGTCGATTCCAATGACTCCACGTCACGAGGATGACAGAGGAATACTTTGTTGTTTACAAAGTAAAGCTAAAGAGAAACGTAGAATTTGTATTAGAGTGGTATACCATACAATTCGTTCCGAGTCGAACCAGCCTTTGCAGTAGACGCGCACACGAAACGGAGTCCTCGTTGAATGTCGTCCATAGCATCATTTGCGGGTCCAAATCATTGTTACCCATGATGGCAAACTGCATTTGAATCGATACTCTTGTTGTACACCGTCGTTGTAGCAGCAGCAGCAGCCGAAGCATGAGGCCGGCGAGAGTGTGGTTGGAGTGGATGTTTCTGTTTTTTGTTTTATGGTAGCTTATGGTTGTGACTTGCAGCCGTTAATGGAAATCCATCGCGGCACGGTGGCCCTTCTGTGTTGCTTGGTGACGCATCTGTCCGTGAAACTCAGTATCATTATGCGAGAATGAAGTTCAGGGTGAGCATGCTGTGTAGAGCACAATCGAGTACTCTGATATAGAGTGCTGTACTCAAGTGCATGCGCTTTGCGGTGCTCCGCCCTTAGTTGGCGAAAGCGAGGTATTCATCGAACGATTTCTGAAGCTTGGCGATCTTTGCCAGGAGGTTGTTGATTCTGCGCTCACTTCGCTCGATGCCTTCCTTCTGCTTGTTGGCGACTTCGATTTCGGTGAGGTCCTGGAGGATGACGCGGATGAGACGGTCGGTTCCGAGCTGCGTCTCCTCATCGAAGGCCGAATTCAGTGTGTTGAGGGATGCTCTCAGCTTGGCGAAATCGAACTGCTTGCGCAGGGCTGGTCCAAGATCGGCCTGACCGTTGGCATCGAGGGCCTTCTTCAATTCATCGACGAGCGCTCTGTACGCCTTGGCCTCCTTGAGGGCGCTCTGGACGGCATCGGTGGCGAAGATCTCATCATCGATGATGGCACTCTTTGGGTCCAACACAGAAGGCGATCCGGCTCCGAATCCACCGTACTTGGCGGCGTTGGCAGCACCTGGGAAAGCGCTGGCGACCGCGACGGCACCAGCAAGCTGTCCGAAGAATTCACCGCGCGTCGATGTGGCCTGCAGGGCGTCGGCTGTTTTGGGGTTGATGTGGTTTGTCGGGTGATGTATGACATCGGCGGAGCGAGGCAAATGGGTGAGATGTCGTCCAAAGTAGAATACGCAAAACACAGTGGAATAGAAGCAAAGGCACCATCCAAAACCGTGGGGACGGAATGCCAAGCTGCCGGGCCAGTCGGCCGAGCACTGAAATGGACGATTGATCGCCCGCAATGCTCGAGGAGTTGGCTTGCGGACGCGGTGGTTCCCATCGTTGCGATAACGAGCTCTGCGCACATCCTATGGGTTGAACTGAATTCTGAATTGCTCTGTTTTGCTCTGCATCGCACATGAGATCATGCGGTCTGAAGTCGGGCATCAGCATCGGCTGAATGCGAACCATCGATCGCATGCGGCGTGCCATGGCGGTAGGAATCTGCACACATGGAAGGGGAGTTGGAATGTGCGTAGCGTGTTGCAATAGAGGTTTGGTACATACTTCGTGTGAAAGCTGGCTTGCTTGGGGCAAACGCGGATGCCGAAGCAACGACAAGGGCGCAGGAGATGGCAGTGAACTTCATGATGTCGGGTGGATGGATTGATGTGGATGAACGGATGGATCGAGGCGTTGAGTTGTGATGCGGTTCTTGTTGTGACCGATGTGATGGCGGAAGAGCAACGCGACCTTGTTGGAACAGAACGCAAGGCGATCGTCGTGATGGGACACACGACGCGATGTGATGGCAGAAACGAATGATTCGGATCGTCGGCGGTCAAGTGTCACCACTATGATGTGGTTGCGTTGTGTTGTTGCGTGAGACGAAGATACGGCGACAACCAGCCACAAACAACAGCTCACCGATCCATGTCTTGCGGAGTCAGATTTATCGACTGACGTACGCGTTGCATGCTTCGCGAATCTAGAGAGAGAGAGAGAAAGAGCACGAGAGATACTCCTCTTTCCGTAAATGAAGTGGAGGGACATGCACAAGCAACAATGTTCAAGATATCTTCCGAAGATGGAGTATGTAAGTTAGAAATTGATCTGCTTGTTCGATACGATGCCTGTATTGGTGGATCCATCGTATTCGTCGCATTCATAGCACACGTACGAGGATGATCCAATCCTGCCAATTCTACATTAGATAGAAGTCTACGAATGCTGATGCGAATGCATGGCGTCACAACAATAACACGAACACGAAAACCAACACAACATCACACACGAACGCGAAGACAACGCACCGAAAGATGCCAACGCAACTCCCCAAAATGACACCAACAACAACGAAACAGGTCACCAAAGCCACGTGATGACCCCTCCATGTGGGTGACCCCACAGATTGATGGAGGAGTCAGCACTACGATCCTCAACTTGCATCCTCGCGATCTGGATGAAACATCGACAAGATCGCTGCATTGACCGCTGAATGCCTCCCTCTTGACCGTTCCCACCAGTACTTCGACATTCCAAGCCCCATTGCCATCAAGGACACCTTGCACCCGTATGGTACAATCGCGACTGTTCTGCCATTCCCATCACCATCACCATCAACACCAACGACAACGACAACAATCTCATGGCTCCACAAAAATCCACGCGGAGAGCGCGATCGGCACTCTCATTTGAGTCCCTACCGCTACCGCTACTGCTACTGCTACTAGTATTGCTACTGTCGTTCCAGCAAGAAAGCAACAACGGTGGCACAGTCCAAGCATTCTCTGCGACGCAAGTGCCGTCTCCTCTATTTCTGCAGCAATCCGCACACGCAGCTCCCTCCACATCCACCCAACTCTTCGCTGTCGACAACGCGTCATCACAATCGTCGCCGGACTCTGAGGTGGACATCGCCATTGTGGGAGCAGGTTTGGGCGGCCTCTGCGCCGGTGCCATCCTCAACACGCTGTACAACAAGAGGGTGGGCATTTATGAATCCCATTACCTGGCTGGCGGCTGCGCGCACGCCTTCGACCGCAAGGCCAGCAACGGGGAGACCTTCACATTCGATTCCGGCCCGACGATCCTCCTGGGATGTTCCCAGCAACCCTTCAGTGCGCTGCGGCAGGTTCTCGATGCGGTGGACGCGCCCGTCGAGTGGATCCGCTACGACGGATGGGGCATGATCGAACATCCCACACGCAGCAACGAGCTGCGATGGAAATGCGAATTGGGAGACGACGTGTTCCAGAAAGGACCGTTAACGCGGTTCGGCGGTGAAGGCGTGCTGGAAGAATTCGAAGCACTGCGGGAACTGACGAAGGGACTCGTCGTCGGCGCCGGAATCCCCGCCATGGCGATGCGACCCGGCAACAGCGCGTTGGTGCCGCTGCTCAGGTACTTCCCCACGCTCATCGAGCTCATCCAGCAAGGCGAAGCCTTGACGGGGACCTTCGAATCGTACATGGACGGACCCGACTTCGTCGTAAAGGATCCCTGGCTGCGCGATTGGTTGGACGCGCTGGCATTTTCGTTGTCGGGGTTGCCGGCCTCCAGAACCTCCGCCGCCGCCATGGCCTTCGTGCTCGACGACATGCATCGCGACGGTGCGGCGCTGGATTATCCAAAGGGTGGGCTCGGCACGGTCATCGATGCGCTGGTCAAGGCGGTCGAATCGGGCGCGAACAAGTCCAAGCTTCATCTGCGACAGACCGTCCAATCGATCGATTTCGACGAACAATCCAAGCGGGCGGCGGGCGTCACGTTGGCCAGCGGCCAAAAGATCAAGGCACGCGAGGGCGTGATTTGTAACGCCCCGGTGTGGTCATTGCGAGGGCTGGTGCACGACGCAGATGCGTTGTCGCAGCTGAACGACTGCCTGCCTGTCCCATCTACTGTGAGCACGCCGCCGCAGACATGGAGCGGATCATCGAATGGAAAGTCGCAAATCAAGCTGCAACGGACGGCTGTCGATGATGACCATGATGCAGATACAAAAGCCACAGAGGCGGAATCGCAGTCACCCACGTCGTCGTTGTTGAATGATTGCGATACGGCCGAAATGACAGGCTCCTTCCTTCACCTGCACGTCGCCATCGATGCCAAAGATCTGGACGTGTCCAAGATGGAGGCGCATTACACCGTCATGGATCGTGGCTTGTCCGGCGACAAGGCAACGGCCTCGCCATCATCGTCAGACGGAACAGCAAACACCGTCGAGAATGATGACTCGATACCTGAGTACTCGTACGATGGACCGTGCGGAGAATTGAACATGATCGCTGTCTCCAACCCGTGCGTCATCGATCCCACGCTCGCACCGGAAGGGTACATGGTGCTGCATGCCTACGGGGCCGGCAACGAACCGTACCATGTCTGGGAAGGCATGAAGCGCAACGATCCCAAGTACGAGTCGCTGAAACAGGAACGAGCGGACGTTCTGTGGAGGGCTATGGAAAGCGTGATACCGGACATACGCCAGAGGGTGGTGCTGGACCTCGTCGGATCTCCTCTCACTCACGAACGATTCCTGCGTCGGCCGAGGGGCACGTACGGTGCGGCCACGGAGGACTACCTGAAGGATGGCAAGACACCCATCGAGAACCTGATCCTCGCCGGCGACTCCATCTTTCCTGGCATCGGCGTTCCAGCCGTCGCAATTTCTGGGGCCAGCGCCGCGAACGCCTTCGTCTCTCCCATTCGTCAATGGCAGTGCCTGAATCAACTGAACTTGTAGCTCGTCTGTGTGGAGCTGCGCCATACCGTATCATACCATACCATGCTAACCGGAATAGTCAATGTAGAAGTCACAGTGATAGAAGTAGTACGTAATGGCGATACATTACGTAATATTGATTGATGCGAAGAAGAATGCGAGAGCCCTCTCTATTGAGTACTGTCCGAGTAATAGGTTTGGACAACACTTGCCAAATGCCGATGTCTCTGCTCGCACCGCCAATCGCAGCCTACAAAAATGAACAAGGCGCCGACGGTTGGAAAGCGTTACTTCGTGTGCTTCCTTGTTGCGTGGGTTTTGTTTCTGCGCTGTTCGTTCTGCTTCCGACACATCATCACACCTCTTCTCATGTTGCGCCCTCCGTCACAGCTCGTAACCCATCACTGTCGTGCCAGTATAACACCATAGTCGTACATACTCTGCACAACCTCTCGATCCAACCGCTCAGCCCCTCTCACACAAACACAACGCATCCAGACGCGATCTCACTTTTCGTTGACCCGAACAACTGCGTACACACGAGCGTGTAGCTCGTACGTTGGTGTGCAAAGTTCAGATTCAGCAACACCATGACTCGGATGCCGCAGATCAAACGGCGGCATTTCTGCGCCTCTTTCCTCTCGTTCGTGCTCCTCAACAGCCCCGCCAGCTCGTCGGCATTTGGCTGGTTGGATCGTCCGCAAAGAATGGCAGCACACGTGCTATCAGACTACGGACAAAGGCCACGCGGCAACCAGCAACAGTCCACATTGCGTACGACCAGGAGCGAGGGTGAAAGCACCACCGCCAACACAAACACGAGTACAGCCATTGGCAGCAACAAGAGCAACAGCGACGGCGGGCGCGCGAGCAACATCCCATTCCAATTGAAACGAATCGACCACATCGTCATCCGTTGCCGTGAATTCCAGGGCATGATTGATTTCTACGTCAACGTCTTGGGTTGCACGATCGATCATCCTGACGATGTCGAGCGCTTTGATGGTGCTCTCACTCATTTGAGAGCTGGAGATGCCTACATCGATTTGCTGTCCTACGATCCCAATCACCTGAACGAAGCAGGCCAATGCGCCATCATCGCGATGCACAATGGCGGCCAAGGCAGCGATGCGAACAGCGTCCAGGATATAGTCTTTGAAGCATCCACGTCCACCATGGACCATCTGTGTATCCGCGTGGATCCTTTCGACGAGGTCGCCATCATGGAACACTTATCGCAACATGGCGTCGAAATTGTGAGCAGCGGCCAGCGCAAGGGCGCAGAGGGAACTGGGCCATCTATTTACGTTGCCGACCCCGAAGGCAATGTAATTGAACTGAAAGGTCCCTCTGGGCCTTCGCCAAATTCGCAATCATCTTCCTCTTCTCCAATCGGAGTAGATTCTCCATCGAGTCCAATCCATGACTCCGCAACTGGCGGTATGGATCAAACAACGGAATCGCGACAGGACGGAACGCCTGGTGACGAGACGGAAAATACTGGAAGCAACAATGGCCAACGGCAGCAGGCATCAGACGATTCTATCAGCATCACACCTTGCAACCGGATCTGCCGCTACAATGCAAATTTCTTGGATGGCCAAGTGTGCATCGGCTGCTTCCGCGAGACGTACGAAATCAGCAGCTGGAGCGGCATGTCCGATGAGGATCGATACTACGCCGTGCTCGATGCCAAGGACAGGGCGGTTGCCGGGGCTGATATGGATTTGGAAGGCTCGGTTTCTCTGCAAGACTTAGAACGCCAGGCGCAATTTTGGAAACAGCGATCGATGGCGAGCAAGACTGGCTGAACACAAGGCACACGGTAATACGAGAACGGCTGAAGCCACAAGATCCATGTCAACTGTTGGACCCAAGGATAACGATTCAATTTTGGAATGAACATCTGAAAGACTCGACGCAAGTATGCGAGCAGAGTCGCAGAGGAAGCGTCGCCCTCGCATCGACCCCCCATCGATTCGACTATTTAGATCGTCTTTGCATGCCATCGAGTGGAGTAGCTCGCACGGAGCATGTACGTGCTTCCAAAAGAAAATGCGTTTCGACTTCGTTTGCGTGTTGTGAATGTAGCTTGTATCGATGCGATTCTGAATACAGTGGCACATATCACATGTAGTCCTCGTATCGTACAAGTACCGTACTCGTACGCCTACTACAGTGTTATGGTAGTGCATCCGAGTACGAGCTATGCAACATCTATCTGTTCCACATCCTGCGGCGAGCCACTCGTGCCATGCCAGGTTGAGAGCGTGTCTTGTCCGCGCAGTTTGTATTCGATGTGCGTGCATGGGCACTTCATCGCACCAGTCACTACCATGTTTGTGAAAGCACACGCTTCGTCAGTTCTTTTCCTCTCCATCTCTCTAAACAGGCGAAATCGTTTCGCACTTTGGACAAAACACCAGAGCGTAGGATACAGGTGCTTGCAGACGTCCGCTGCATCCACGACAAATGACGATGTGCGCCTTGCCGCTGCTGATGGCTCTCTGCGTTTCGACTGTTCCGCGCTCCACCAATTCTCGACGTCGTTCCATGGACTCGACACTGACGATGGACTTGGAGGACATGGCGCGCGTGATCGGCGGCCTTGTGGCAGATGTGACCGGTGCTGTGTTTCTATCTCGATGGTTGTGATACTGTTGCTGCTGCTGGGGATGGTGGTGGTGCTGCTGCTGCTGTAGATGTTGATGCTGTTGTTGGAGATGGTGCATCTGGGACGCTTGATGGTCACTCATGGCCCCACCGCCTCCATTCATGTCGCTCGAATATGCCCATTTCTCCATCGCTTGCTGTTGGATGAGCAAGTATTCTTCCTGTGTTGACCTGGTGGAAAATACGGGATCCGCCGTCTGCTTCGACACTTGCAATGCCAACGATAGCTCCTTCCGCTCTTGTTCTTCCCGGATTTGTTCCAATATCTGCCACTGCTCGGTGGACTGCGAGGACGGATCTGTCGAGATACCGGCGGCCACACGGTCCGTCGCCCTTTCGTTGGCATTCAGCAATCCGTTCCGTGACATTGCACCCTGCATTTCATATGCCAAGAAATCTTCAAGATTGATTGACGGTCTGCGGGGATCGTTCGAAGTCTGTCCATTCGCCGGCTGCGGCGGATGTCCAAGCATGGGACCGGTGGGCTGGAGTGGCGAAGCACTCGTGGGAGGAGATCTCATGGCGGCTCCATGGCCGTAGGCATCAGCGTTGGGCGTGCTGTCCTCCTCCGACAGCCGCAGAGCCAGGAGGATATCCTGCAAGCTGCTCACGCTCTGATCATCGAAATTTGCTGTGCCGTAGCCACCTTCGGTTGCTGCGTTGTGCGATCGCTGGTTGGAATACGGTGGCGGCGATCCGTACATACCCCTCGGAGGCTGCGGGTTCCTGGGAGATGGAGGCGGACGCGACATGGGCGGCTTGCCTTGGCTTCGTGGAGCCGGCGGTACGTGCTGATGCGAATGACCGTGCTGCGATGCGCTCAGCGCAGCAGCCTCGTTGGCCTCCTGACGGGACAGTTCCAACGCCAGGAGCAGATCGGCATCCATGTCACCTTCGCTGGATATCGGAATCGCCGTTTGCGTATTGGCCGAAGTGGGCTGGACGGATGGTGGTGGAGACTCTGGATATCCGCCAAGTGCTGCAGCCTGGAAGTCCGATTGTTGCAGACGCGTCGGTGCATCGAACTCCGTTGCTGCCGCTGAGTGCGCGTGATCTGCTCCATTCATCAAGTGGCCATCAGTACCACCGTATCCAAGATCGCCAAATGCGTTCGCCGTGCGTTGATGTGACGATCCCGATTTGGATGGCGGTGACGTGCTGGGTCCTTCCTGATAGCGCAAGGGCCTGGGCGGGGAGCCAGCGGATGCAGTTCCGGTGGTGGAAGCCGTCGGGGCTGTGGTTGACGAGTGAGATATTGCCTCGTTGCCGAAATTGGAATCTTGACTCGCTGTTCGCGAGCGCATTCCGCCTGCCTCATTCTTGCCTCTGGTCTTCCCTCTACCTCTGCCTCTGGTCTTGGTCTTGCCTTTGCTGTTGCTACTGCCGCCATCCGCCTCGTCGTTGGAATGCGACGATGGTAGAGGCGGTTGCTTGAGTTTGGAGGGCGGAGAATGCTTTGTCTTGCCAGGTGCGGTTGATGCGGCCTTGTCGTTGCTGTTGTTGGGCGACTTCCCCCGCTTCTTCGACGACGATTCTTTACCCGATGACGGAGATGCTTTACGCAGAAACTTTGGAACACGCATGCCGGATTTTGGTTTGGCGGGTCGTTTGACTTCCTGAGGCTCCGGGATAGGCATGACCTGTACTTTGACGGGAGTAGATGATGGCAGCGATCGATGTTTGGCGGGTTGGGCCGTGGACGTCTTTTGGTGATGCGGTTCCTTCGGACGGCGTTTGGCCCGTGCATCGTCATTGTGCATGGCGTCGCTGTCCACGCCGTTGTACTCGTAATTGTATTGAGCATCGTCGTTGCCCCCATCAGTGACCAGCTCGATGCTTCCACCCGCCAATTCCGCATCGCCTTTGTCGATGGGTTGCGCGACCGGCAGCGTGGACGTGCGAGCGCTGTCCTTCGCGGCCATTTCCTGCTTGGATGCCTTCCTTTGCTGCTTGAGGGCTTCGATCATCTGCTGCGTTTCCGTGACGCCCATGGGTGCGGGCACATTGATGGAGTTCCCCACCGATCGAGCTTTGGGCGCCTCACCGAAGGCTTGGCGGTACATGAGCGAATCTGGCAGAATCGCTGGCTCATCCACATGCTGCGCACCTGGGTTCGTCGCACGGTTGCTTTTCGGCGGCGTGTCTCCCCTGGCACGTCCTGCTGCGGTCGTTTGGAACAGGTCGCCATCGTTGCTGACGGCGCGCGGGCGATTGGAGATCAAGCCTGGTCTTCCAGGGCGACGCGGCGGGTTGGTTTGCATTTGCAAAGCCTCTGTTGCAGCGTTGGTGGCGAGGCTCGCGTTTGCGGTCTCCAACGCCGACGCGTAGAAGGATGATTGTTGCTTATCCTTCGGGGCAATGTTCGACACAACCCTGGCCGTGTTCTGTTGCTGCTGCTGACGCTGAGGTTTTTTTGCGTGATGGAATCCATTCTCGTTCTGCATTTCGGTTGGCGATGGAGCAGATGCTGCCGCTGCTGTGGCAGATTGTTGTGGTGCCGGCAAACTAGCAGACGCCTCCGCGTGGGATGATGGCGGTGGTGGTTTCTTCATTGAGGTTGGTGCTGATGCTGCTGCTGCTGTTGGTGCTATTGATGGTATCGGTGCAACAGCAACCGCAGTAGCTGCAGCTGCCGATGTTGAATTTGCGTATGACCCAGGCGGCGGCGGCTTCAGGTTGGATCCTGGCGGTGGCGGTTTGAGGCCCGCGGTGGCCGATCCGGCGGCGTACGAGGAGGGAGGAGGTTTGGCATAGCGGTTGTCGAGGTTTTGGCCCGGTGGCTGTTTGAGGTTGGCCTGTGCCATCTGTTCCTCCTCTTCGTAATCCTCATCGCGCTTCAGCCGTTCTCTTGGCGGCGGCGGCACCTGCATGGTGCTCCCATCCAGCGTCGTCTCATCATCGTTGTCGTCCTGATATCGAATCATTGCTTCGTACAGAGTTTCACCCTTGTGAGCTGAGGCAACTCCAGCTGCAGCAGCCGCAGCCGCCGCTGCAGGTGGTATCGACGCAGGCACGGACGCCGAAGCGGCCGCAGTGGACGCGAAGGTATCTGATTCATAGCTGTGCAACGGCGCATGGTTCTGCTGCTCGTATTGCTGTTGTTGTTGTTGCTGCTGTTGTTGCTGCTGTTGTTGCTGCTGTTGTTGCTGTTGCGGGAGCTTCGCGCTCATCTTCGAGTCCATTCTGCCACACTTTTCGAGGTCGTCTCGAGGTTGTGGATAGACTGCGCTGGGTGGATTTCAGGATCACACCAGTTCTGCTGGTAGTGCTGTTTGCGTGGGTGTCCGTCGTCGTTCTACCACTGTTCTGTGTGACACCCTCACAGCCCAACCAGCCGCAGTGCAGCTCAGACCTGCGCTCTTCTCTTTTCGCTTTCTTCACCGGTCTTTTGCCTGGTTCTTATCGTTGATGTTGTTGGTTGATGTTGGTTGCCGTTGGTTGATGTTGTTGGTTGATGTTGCGATCGCCTTCGAGTGCTGCGCCGCACATGCGAGGATGCAGGAAACGATCGTTGCAGATTCCTTGCTTTCTCCGCTCTCTCTCTCAAGTATAATATAATGTAATGGTATTATATACTGTCTTGATGCAACCAGTGTTTGGCTTCTCGTGTTCGTTCGTTGGTTTGGTTGTTGGGTTGGTTTGGTTGTCTCTGATACTGGTACGACAACGACAACGACTACGACTAGCCGTATCAATGCGGCTCTCGGAACGGCCGAAGATGCGGAGATGGACACGAACAAAGACCCAAGCAGCGTTCGCCACACTCCGAAGCAAAGCGGTCAACGACCAGGTCCGTCTCCCTTCCCAGGTAGTTCGACCTCTCTTGCGGCTTCAACTTTGTGATGGCCTCGTCGTCGTCGTTGCTGCCGCTGTTCCTCGCGCGAGTATTCGATGCTCTGTGTTTCGCTCTCCCTCTCTGTCTCTCTATTTCTTGGTGTGCGGCGTTGGTCATCGGGGATGTCCAAGACGTGAAATCACGCAGTCCAGCAAAACAACAACAACAACAACAACAACAGCGAGCACCACCTGCACAACACAAACAAGCGAACAAACACCAAAGGAGACGGAGAAGACCAAGACAACACGCGCTATCTCACTGGTTGTGATTTTGTGTGTTTGTCTTCGAGAAGTCCAAACAAGACCGTGACACCTTTCCGCGATTAGTCTACTCTCGAACATAGAATGAATTATGAGCACTGTGGACCGTTCGAATTATTTGTAGATTTAGGCATTTATTAGATCTGATATTGTCATACTACTGCGTTGGTTCGAAAACCGAACTGCGCAAATAGACGATTTTAACGGACTTGAACAGATCACGAACAATCGAAAGTTCATCAAATGAGTTATTCGAAAGACGGCGCACATTTTTCGCTGCAAGACGCCACGAAGTTGATGTTTTGGAACGAGAACTACTCATTATTACAATAATATATGAAAATGAGAAGGATTGATGTTGCATTGAGCATTTATTGACATAGCGAACTGTCATTTGTTGCTCTTTTTGTTGTCGTCGCCGTTTGTGGCGTTTTCTGTTGTTTGGATCGATTGGTGACGATAGCGAGATATCTTTGTCACAACCACAGACACCAACCGCCTTCCTTCCAGTTCTATTTATTGCGTGTCTTGATGTGACAAATGAGACAGAACCTGAAAGACGACAAAGCGAATTGGCACAAATGGTGCTCTGGCAGCGACGCTGGCCACCAACGTTTCTTGTTCTGTGTGTTGAACGGAAACGCGCAGTAGCGCGCAGTACCACGTTGTCATGGGTGCCGATCCATCCCATTCCCCTCTCTCTCTGTGACATCTGCGTGTGCCCCAGTCCACAGACACATCCGCTTCAGCGGGATTGCACACTTGTTCCACAAACACACGCGCTGTTCCATTTCATTTCTTTTCTTGCTCCATCTCTCTCTTCCTCTTCCTCTCTGCTGGTTCATCGATCTCGCAACCGCAGGGATACAAGATCGCGTATCCGCACCATACAACGATAACCACGACAATAGCAACAGCGGCACCATGTCTGTTCTTCACAACGAATACACGCTCAACATGGACAACCGCATCCATTGCAATGGAAACAACGACGGCCACATGATCATGATGCACGAAGAAATGTCGCGAGAATGGGACGTCGATATCTTCCGCTTCACCGAGAGTCATGGATGGCAGCAACAGGTGCCATTGGCCGGCGATGATGATGATGATGGTGATGATGAGTACGTTCATGATGATGGCAACAGAAGAAGACCGCGCCTGAGGGTTGCGCCAAGAAGAAACTGCATCGTCATCCCAGCGCTGCGCCAGAAGTTCACTCTGAACAACGACAACGTCAATGGCAGTCACAACAACAACAACAATGGCAACAACAATGGCAACGACGATGATGGCAAGAGCACCAAGAAAACAACAGACAAAACGACCATGATCCAACGCGGCGACTGCATCTTGCTTGTCTCCAATTCATCGCAGCAGCGGCAAACGCGCGCCATGGTGCTGCGCTTTCGCTCTCGCCAAGAATGCCATGGCTTCTCGGCGGCTTTCTTGCGATACAATCCACCGAAGCGATCGTTGGCTGCGCCTTCATCGTCGCGTCACAAGCAAAACGTCATCACGCGACAGCATCGCGCAAACAAGCGGCAGCACAAGGATGCCGTCATGTCCTACGTCACGCGGTTGCTGCATGATCCCAGCTTCCTCAGCTTCGTTTCCAACTTGGAATCGCACATTGTCAACTCCGACGATGGTTCCAAGATGATGGAGGGATTGATGCCGACTGCTTCCGACAATAACGTTGGGGCAGCTTCCAATTCCAACTCCAGCCAGCAACAGCAAGATACACGTCGCAACACATCATCCTGAGCGGCGCCAGCCATACACAGGATGAAACGATGTCGTCACCATTGTACCATGCCGTACCAACATTCTACACTTCTTTCACCATACTATACCATGCACCATGCATCATGCACTTCCCTGTCTCGTTCCAACTCACCACCAACATCAGGCATTCCCGTGTCAACTGCCGAACCTACGTATACTACTGCACTTTCCACAGAGGCGGGCACTCATATCGTGCAATCGTCCAATCGCACGGCAGGACCGCACTTTAGCGCCATCGACCTCATACTGTACCAAACTCAGACTCCCTACAACTGTATATCTATGCAACATATAGTATTATATAATGTACATGTAATCCATTCATACTACGAGTACACGTCATGCGATGCTCTGCGCTCGTACGTCCTATTCTATCCATGCCGCCGCAACCGCCTGGTTGGGGATTGGAATAGATCGCCCTCGCTGAACAGGTCCGTGTATCCATCCACTCCGACCACATTCGCACGATTCGGAAGACACATGTCCAGCTCCTCCTCCTGGTCCACGCCCATCCACTGACACACGGAGTTCCAAACACAATCCCAGCTCGTGGTGGGCAGGATGCGACCGCGTCCGATGTTCAGGGAGCCCTCCGGCGTGATGTTGTCGGGGTACGTGCCGTACACCTGCCCGCCCTTCACGCTGCCACCGAACATCATGTAGTGCCCACCCCACGCGTGGTCGGTCCCGCCTCCGCTGTTGGGTGTGATGGTGCGGGCGAATTCCGATGCCACCACCGTCGTCACATCCTCAAAGCGCTCCTGGATCTTCAATTCCTGCGCGAACGTGGCGAGCGCCGCGTTCAGTGCGGAGAACTTGATCTGCAAATTCTCCTTCACGAGGCGGTGATGATCCCAACCGCCGAGGCCGACGAAGAACAGGTCACGATCCGTGCCGCGCTGTTCGTGGGTTTGGATCATGCGAGACACGATGCTCAGCTTCTGCGTCAGCTCCTCGACGTCCGTATCCGGCCAGTGATCTCCCAGCGAGGCGGATTCCAGCTGCGCCTTGATCTGCTCGGCCTCATCGACGCCCTTGAGGAAGGCATCGGACCACGCCTCGCCGAAGATGCTGGAGTACTCGCCGCTGAGGCTGTTCATCGACTTGCCTGCAGCACTGTGGACGTCGAAGGTCTCGTCGTCGGGTCTGCGGTTGAACGACTGCGCTCCGAACCGACTCACGATGATCGGATCGGGTGCCTGGCCGTCACTCGCGGACTCCACGGCTTCCGTCGGATTGTCGATGGTGACGGAGTTGGTCCTGTAGTCCTTGGCGGTCAGCACATCGGAGAGCCTGCCCAGCACTCCGGACCCGGAAACTTCGCTGAACACATCGATGGTCTTCGCCTCACGCTGCATCGAATTGTGGGCGAAGAGCTGGATGGGAGTGTATCCGAAGTAGTTGGACTTGTCCATCTTGGCATTGGCGAAGACGCCCGTGTTCGCGAAGAACGCCAGATGACCGTCGTCGTACATCTCCTTGACGATGGGAAGCTCGGGATGCAGTGCGAATTCGGTGCATGGCTGGCCAGAGGTTGCGGCGTTGACCACCAGGTCACGCTCTGCGTCCGTCAAGCCCACCGCTCCACGCTGATCATGGTACTGCTGGACCAGATCGCCGGAGCATGTGTGAGGGACCAGCATGTTGAACGAATCGTACCCACCCTCCAACAGCAAGTACACGACGGCCTTGTACTTTTTGCTGGATGACTGGGGTGGCTCAGGAGAGGGTCTCTGATCGTTTTTGTTTTCGGAGAGCGTGTTCGTGTGGAATTCGGGGCTCGTGATGATGGCCTGCTGCACGTTGATGAGCGCCATCTGCGCATCGTCGGATTCGGCCATGGTCGATTCGTAGATCTGCTTCAACATCGCGAGCTTTGCGTCGTTCAGCCGACCGCTTGTCAGCAACATCGACAACTCGTTGACGATTGTGGCAGCGTCTCCTGCGGCTTGGGCTGGAAGGAACATATTGTGCCCACGTGCGAATCTCTCGAAATTTCCAATGGCTCTCTGCTCTTCTCGTCCGGTTTGGGGGCCGAATCCACCGTACACGCCATCAAAGCCGAACTTGAGGAGACTGAGCATCCCGTTCATCAAGGCGATGACCTTTGGGCCAGTCAAGGCCTGGCACTCGGGACAGGCGAGGTCGGTGGTGCCGAAATCGTCCTTGAGGAGCAACTCCGGCAAGAAGAAGGAGAAGACGCTTGGCAGCTGGTATGGCTCCTGCCCGATCAGCGACTGCAAGTCCCGCGAAAATGAAATATCCGGCGTCTGTTCCTTCATCTCGAATTGCAGAGATCTCATGAGCTTCAGATACCGCAGGAATGGCTCGAACATGGACCCATGCGTGGGATCTTTGTCCAAGACATACGATCGTGTCTCGCGGTCAAGCAGCATGGCGGCCACAAGAGCTCCCATGTCACCGTACTTACTGCTGCCGTACGTTCTGCCGCTGTCAGCGTGAGCGTATTTACCGCTGCGGAATGCAAGCGACATGGTCTCGACGTATCGTGGGGATGGATTGGAGATTCCAAACCGCTGCGCCATGCGGTACGAGAGGAACGGTGCCATGTTGGGGTGATAAAAGTAATGGTCCAGCGCGGCATCGATTTCGTTGTTCACATCTCGTTGTTCTGGATGCGTCAACGAGATCATGTGTGGAGCATTCCGGAATTCCAGGAGCAAAGATGCGTCGCCGTTGTTATTCCCCACTTGTACCGTGGAACGGATATTCCTCCTAAGTTGCTTGATGCCATTCTGATCCATAACTTCGAAAATGGAATCCTTGGTGATGGTTTGATCCGTGGCATGCATCTTCACGCCATTGCCCAGGTTGGTGGTGACCATGCCATTTGCGATTTGAAACTCGAAGGCCCCGATGTGCAGCTTCACGATCTCGTCGATGGTCGGAGAAGCACCTTGCGGGATTGCCTGGCTGTCAACCCGCTTCGTCGCGCACAGGCAGAGGTTGTCGCTGCTATCCCGTCCACAACCCAGCGTGTCACACTGCGCTTCATAATCAGCGAGGAAGTCCGCGATGGGGGCGTTGGCTCCATCATCCTGCGTGGATCCTGCCCACTCGACACGGAAGAAGCTCTTCGTGTCTTGTCGGATGTTTTGGTGAATCCCACCCTCGGGGACTTGCACCGGCAACGAATGGACTAATGCAACGCGTCCCTCAACATCGATCTTGGCTTGCACCGAGCATGCGCCTCTCGTCCACCGTCCGATGGAGGAATCGCAGGAGTTGGACACGGCACAATCGGTCGGAAGTTCGTTGCAGACGGACAGCGAATTTGCCTCGCATGTGGCAACCGCATCTGCAAACGAGACGCGCTCACCGCTGAACTCTTGGAACGTTTGGACGGCGCCGTTTGTTTGGCAGCAGCTTGTTGCGCCTTCGACGGCGGTCGGGTCCTCGCAATAGAACTGATTCGCATGCGTCCTCATGACCTTGCCGTCGTCATAGAAGCTCAACCGTGAGCATGGCGGCTGCACGTACTCGTAGAACACGCCCGTGCTACCGATCTCCAGCACTCGAGGAGCCTTCACGGAGCACAGGCCAGTATCGCCCGTGTTCGTGCCGCATGCGATATCCTCGGTCAGCGCAACGACGCCCTTGAAGCTGCACGACCCGCCGTTTGCGTTGCATAACTTGTCGTACAAGGGTGAACCGGCACCGACATTCAATCGAGTGACGGCATCCCGAGCAGATTCAGTCATTGACCATGCCATTGGTTCGTTGAGCATCTGTGGGTACGGATGTTTGCCAAGCAATCTGTATGTCGCCCCCGCCTTGAGGAAGTGCTGCGTGGTATCGAGAGCGCTGCACAGTGGCAGGCCATCACCGACGTACCACCGATTCAGCCCCAGCTTCGGCATGAGATCGTGGGTGGCGATATCAAGCTTCATGGGATCGATGGGATTCATGTTGCTTTGTGGCATCTTGTCTTCCACATTGCCACGCCGTTCTCGGGGCACGAAGCCTGTGTAGATCTTGGCGTATTCGCTGATTTCGTCATTGGTGTAGGTGCGGACGAATGCGTCAGAGTCCTCGGCGAGCACCCTGGTTCCGTTGGTGTGCATCTGGTGCAGACCGATGCTGAATAGCTGCATGACCTCGCGAGCGAAGTTCTCATCGGCATACTCCAGCCGCTTCTCCTGTTGCCAGATGTAAGCAGTGCTCTTGCTGTTGACGTAGGAAAGCATCTCCCCCATGAGCGGAGAGAAGGCCACCTCTTTGAGCACGTCACGGTAGTTGCCAAAGGCATGTCGCAGAAAAATGTCCGTGTAGGCCAGGAACGTCTCGGTCATGCGACGGCCCGTTGCAGCGACGGCATCGGGCGATATGACGAGAAGTTGGGCGAGCGCCCATGCCACGCGCTGGCGAAGCTGGTCGGGCGAATACAGAGCCTGGTTCATCCAAATGTTGATGATCTGGTCTTCGAGGTTGGCATTGGAAGCCGTTTGGCCACGGAAAGTGACCGCGTCGAATGAGCCGCGGCCACCTGCGCTGCCACCCAACGTCCAATCCGAGGCAACCTCATTGGGGCTGCCGCACATGACGCCCCGTCGCAAAGCGAGCGCCGATGACGGGTCAATGTCGTCAACGATCTCGGTTCCCAGAGATTCCGCCATCGATCGTGATAGCTGCATCGCCACAGTATCGCCTCGCTTGCCTATGTTCCTGCGGCCACCGTTGTTCTCCCAGCGGTCCATGCCGTGATTGGAGGGGAAGCTGAGCTGGAACGGAGCATTGTTGCCCATCGAGAATTGGAGAATTTGTGGTCTGCCCCCGGGATGTTCGTTGACCCAGGCCGAGAAGTCGAAGACCTGCCCTTCGTTGGGATGCACGTTCTGGTAGCAATCGCCATTGACCTGCACTTGGAAGTTGTACGATTGTACATCGCTGCTGTCGCAGATGGTGCCGATGGCTTGTGTGAAGACGTCGAATACATCTGTCGTTGCGTCATTCGAAGTCGCACCACGGATCAGAGTACGGAACGTGCCAATGGTCGTGGTGCCTGGCGAACCTTGATTGCAGCTGTTGCTGTTATCGAGACGTTGCCAACGAGACACTGTGCTGGGCGAACATGGCGGAGGCACTGTGTTCGGCCCGGAGTATTCCCCCTGCCGCAATCCCGTCACCGAATATATGATGGTTGCTCCTCGGGTGAAGTCGTACACGCCCTTCATGATGTCACGAGTTAATGGCACAATGGTAGTGACAATACTGTCGCCGCCGCCGCCCCTGCCGCCACCGGATTGGAGGCTGGAAATATCATCGGCAGGCGTGCAGGAATCGTCAACGTCGTCCACCAGCATGCAGTCTCTTTCATTGACGAAATTCATGGGGACGTTGGAGCACACCATCTGCCGACTAGCCAACCCCAACGTCGATTGCGGAACGTTCTTTTCCAACTCGTCGGAAATGATCTGAAGCACATCGGTGCCGCTGTCGGGGTTCGATAGGGTGTTCTCATGGACATTCCAGCGTGGATCATGGATGTAGAATTCATTTCGGAACGACGCGACAACGTCGAACGTCTTGTGTGCGTTGGTGAGCGACGGGATGGCGCCGTTGGTGCACTGGGCATTCGTAAGCGCTTGTGTGACGACGATCTCCTGTGGTCCGTCCTGGTTGTTGTAGAACTGTTCGTCTATAGGTCGTGCGTTGGCATTGTTGAGTCGGAGCAGAGGACGGATATCGTTCGGGTCGTTTGCATCGTAAGTGACGGCCGGATTGTCAATGTCCTCGCCTTCCGTCGTGACGATTGGTGAGCAACGGCCCGGCCCGGATGAGATTGTGAATCGTCCACCGATGCGGTTGTCTCGCGCGAAGCAGACTTCGTAGCTGGGGGTTGAGAATGGATGGCGTGTGGGTGGATGAATGGATTGGAAGAAGGGATGAACGGATGGAAGAATGAGTTTGAATGAATGAATGGATGGATGGATGGATGAATGAATATGAAAGTGACCAAACAAGATCTAAGAAGCGTAGAGCCCAAGAAGATTGCACACCGAGCTCGCGCACCGAACTTACATCCCGTCTGGCACGACTTCGCCAATCGTGTTGCGATTGTTGTTGGTGATGCGATTCCCGTAATGGATGGTGGCGTAGGGCAGTACGACCTTCAATGCGTTGGCATTTGGTGGCTGATCAGCACTCGCGGTGCGATCTGGAAAGCCGATGGTGTAAATGTACTTCTTCGAATCCCGTGTGACAATCTGCAAAAATCTGGTGCGATCCTTATCTGTGAAAGCGTACTTGCGGTACCGGGTGCCCACCTGACATGGGTGCGTCGGGATGGACTCGAGCGTGCTGAGGGTCTTGCGGTGGTTGAGTCTGGCACGGTAGTAGGCGCGGTGGTATCCAGGCTTGACGGCTGCAGGGTTGTACATCTGATCGTGGATCCAATTCGGAATGTTGGAAACCGATTTGAGATCCTGGTTCAGCTCAGTTGTTGTCGTGCCGAACGTCGCCTGTTCCATGAAGCGGGCCATTTGGCTGGTCTCCTCCAAAGAATCGTAGGTGGTGGATACGAGTTCGTACTTGACTGTCGTGATTGTGGTTGCTGCGGCCGCAGCGGCAGACGAAGACGCAATTGTGTCATGCCTCAGCATGATGGAGCACTTGGCAGAGTCAGAGTTAATCGCGCTGACAGTGTTCCCGCTGTGGCTGCAGCGGAAGCTGGATCCCTCAGCGATGCGATTCGAATACGTCTCCCAATCATGGCCGTTGTAACTGCGGCCAACCGCAACGCGGTCCGTCTTGGGGCTGGCGCCTGCATCGCTGGCTGCAGTGGACGAATCTGCGGTGGTCGTGATGCGCCACAGCATGCACAGGGTATCATCCGCAGCAACGATTGGAATGGTGAACTCGACAGAAGCTTCTGTGGTGTTGGAGTACACTTCCTCCGCAGCAAAGGAAGACGAGGAGTCGTTGCCGCTGCTGGACTGGGATGGATCGGGACACGAAATGCTCTTGAGCACAATGATCGGCGGAGGCCCGCTGTCATCGCTGTCGACGCTGCTTCCATCGTTGCTGTTTCCGACATCAGAGTTGTCTCTACCGCCGGCCGAAGACTTGCTGGAGCTGGACTTGTTGTTGAGAGTGAGAATGACGACCGTCGGGATGGCGATCACCAAGAGCAAAATGGCGACGCCCGTGGCGATGAGCATATGAAGGCGCTTCATCGTGAGTAGCGTACTCTGATCCGCTGTCCGGCGCAAGTCTGCTCGATCTGCTTGTTGCGTTTGTGGTAGTTCTGTTCGTCTAGTGCGTGTGTGTGTGGGTGTGTGGGCGTGCTGTTGAGTGGAGGGTGGGGGAAGGAAGGGATCTCGCCATTTTTGTGAGGTGAGTTGCTGTTGGTCGCGTTGCTGTGCCAAAGAGTGATGGCGGGAGCGAAGATGGTGATGGTGCCCTTCGTGCGGGAGAAGGAGTCATTGTGTGCGGCTTTTCTGTCGTCACGATTCGTGGATAAAGCAGTTTGATTACGTACATCCACGTACTTGCGGTACTGATTCACCGGTCAGTTTGCAACGATTGCTTGAAGGATCCGCCTCCCACCAAGAGAAGAGAAGAGAAGACGGCGACTGCCTGCCTTCTTCCCCCGAACAAACAAGAACAAAGGGGATTGTATCTTCTAACCCGCAAGCGTAGTGTAACACCAGGTGGCAATATGTTATATTTCATTCTGTTATTAGATATTATGTGACAATGTGGTCGGTCCGAGGAGATCGATGGACTCTGTCTTGGTTTGTGGACAGCAGCGTTGAATGGATGGGCTGTTCTGCACATGCTCTGCGAACATCCTCCCTGCGATGATGCTCGAGAGATAGTTGCAGCAGTTGGTCAAGAGGCGCACTCCGAGGCATTGATGGGCCAAGAAAGATGATGAATGCAGCCAATAGTTTGATCCTTCTTGCCTTATGTGCAAGACATTGTCGAACAATGCTATGCTCTCTGTGGAGAGCGAGAGAGAGAGATGAGGCCTATAGCAATGTACGCTTCATATGGTACCTATCAAGTACTATGAAGGTCTCTGACGTCTTTGGATACGACGAACGAGGAAACAAGATTCAACCAAGATTTTCACACGTGTCAATAGATCTTCTTTGACGTTCTATTCCCCAAACTACCACAGAACAAAAAACGTGGACACCCCCATCCTCTCCCGCCACCACAGCGAGAGATGACTCTCCCACAACACCGAGATCACAACATGAGGCCTCTCTGTCGTGGGGAATGATCAGTCGTACTTCTATCCGCACTGGCAGATCGCACGAGTGGATGCCGTGTGGCAATTCCCAACTCTCATAAATCCGAGGACGCTGGTCTGCTCGGACTCGTTCATCAACATCGACAACTGCATTTTAACCAGTTGGAATCATCACCCCTGCTCCGACAACCAACACCATGACACGCTCTACCTTCATCCAGTTCGCCTCCACCATTGGGCTCTACTGGCTCATCGTTGCGCAGCACTTCACAACCGCACACGCTCGCATTGGTCACGACAACAAAGGAGATGACAACTCTCCCAATACCCCTTCGTCGTCTTCCCGTCCGTCATCGCCATCCTCCACCCATGCGTCTGCTTTCGCCAAAGGACCATCCCCGATCGTGCTAATCCCAGGCGACGGTGGCTCCGCGTTGGAGGCCAAGTACGACATCAAGACACCGCGACCGCATTGGTGGTGCCGCAAGTCTTCGAAAGGGAAGTGGGAGCGTCTTTGGATTCCCAAACTGACCGACCTTGCGCCTCTGAACATTGCCTGCTGGACGCAGAAGGTCCAGTTACACTACGACCTCAACGCCACCACGATCGTTCCCAAGAACGCTCCAGGCGTCGAAGTCCGCACAGTGCCGGGCAAGGAGGGGCTGAACTTGGTCCCCCATGATAAGAGTGCGAATGTGTACGATGCGCTGGTTCAGTCCTTTGAACGCGACACGGACGCGGATGGCCCTGGCGACGGGGTATACGTCGCCACGTACGACTTTCGTTTGGCACCGACTGGCAACGACCGTGATGATGCCATCTTCCAGAACATCCAGAACACCGTCGAACAGGCATTTGAGGAGAATGAAGGGACCCCGGTCGTGCTCGTCACGCATTCCATGGGCGCCCTGTGGACTCACTACTTCCTCACACATATGCCATGCGAATGGAAGAAGAAGTACGTGCATGCATGGGTGCCGATCTCGCCTGCATATGGTGGCGTCGTGATAGATTTAAAGCAATTGATCAGCGGGGACAGCGCCGACGTGCCGTTGGTGAAACCCTCCACGTTGCGTACCGAGCAACGATCCTACGGAAGCAGTCTGTGGCTGATTCCACCGAAGCAGCTGTACAGCGATGATTACATCCTCGTGAAGTACGAAAAGGAGGGCATGCAGTTCTCCTCGAGGAATTTGACGGATCTCATGAAGATGGTCGATTTCAACGATTACGAGGTGCGATACGGCGCCATCTCTCCGTTGACACCTTGGGAAACGACGACAGTCAGCGCCGGTGATACCGCCGGATACTCCCACCACCACGAGCAGCTCGCAGACCCCAAGGTGGTCGTCTATCCGATCTATGGCACCAACGTGAAAACGCCGTACCAGCTGCAATACAAGTTATCGTTGAGCGAAGAACCGACGGTGATCAATTCTGTGGAAGGTGATGGAACCGTGCTGTACAAGAGCCTGAAGGCTGGGGATGGATGGAAGCTATCGCAGCCACCTAAGATCGGTGATCAGTTGAGTCACTCTGCGATCCTGTCGGATCCGGAGATCCTGGAGTACATTCGCAACATCACCCTGACGTCCGTGATGCAGACTGGTGATGTTGCAGAGGAGCAAGGAACGGTGACGGCGACGGTGACAACAGAGTGATCATGAAGGTGAACGAAAGATCGTGTTTACATACATGCATACATGCATGCATACGTACATATACTGATAGATTCTTGTTCTTGTTAGTCCGCTCGTTTGTATACCTGGCGCTGTTTGGAGCAAGATTGCCACGTGGCATTTTGTGCGATGGATTGGTATGCTTTGACAATTGCTGTCGAGACTTCGTGATTCGTTTCGTTGCTGCCCTATGGTCCTCTGTACTCGTATGCTGATGTGCGCCATTCTCACAAGCACACACAATGAGTCAGCCAACATCGAATGCAGAGTTTGGTTGGAATCATGTCATGTGCCCATGGTGTCCTTTCCATGATCTACGGTTCTGGATGCTGGATGATGCTTCATTCAACTATTATACATACGTACGAGTTTGGCATGTATGGTGTATCGTGATTGCTAATCATCTGTCTGGTCTCAATACGCACATTGCGCTTGACCATCCCTTGCCTTCGTCCGTGAGGTCAATGGTTGCCACCCGTGTCTCGTCTGCAGGAGTCCATGCGGGCCAAAACGTAGGTAGACGCAAAACTTCAATCCTTCGACGCATCATCTCATCATCCTTGCTTTGGGGAAGAGCAATACTCCATGCCTCTGGTGGTTCTGTCGTAGCCACCGTCGCACGGTGTTGGTGCAGCTGTGCTTGCCATGCATCCATGTGTTTGAACATGCTTGCAGAATAGAATGGAGTGTACTCTCCAGAGTATAATACGATACTCGTGCCCTATCCCATTCTCTGCATACACGCATACATGCGCACATCCACGCACCATCACGAAGTCTACGACTCGCCGCCTTCGCTCTCGTTCTTCGGTTTCATTTTCTGCGCCGAGTACTTGGATGGTGGCGGCGGCAGAATGCCGAACTTGCCCAGCAACCATGACACGCGATCCGACGGCTGCGCACCGACACCCAGCCAGTACTTGAGACGGTCCGTCTTGAGACGGATCTCCTTCATGCCGGCGCGGTTGGGAATGGGGTTGTAGGTCCCCACGATCTCCAGGAACTTGCCATCGCGTGGAGCTCTCGCGTTGGCAGCCACCATGCGGTAGAAGGGACGGTGCGTGCGTCCGAATCGTTGCAGACGCAATCGAACAACCATTGTGGCAGTGAGTGTGGAGGTCGTGCTGTGTGCACTATTCGTATTCTCCTTGGTATCCGTGCGTCGAAATGGATCTGTTCAGGCTTGCTGCTCTCGGAAACGACCTTGCATGCAAATGGTGGTCGCAATGTGCGAGATCTGTTCTTGTGAGGAGACGTGATGGGAGGGATGATGTCTTCATCGATGTGCGGAGTTCGCGAAGCGTCCGTATCCACGCCAGCACGTGTATTCGTCATGTTGTCTTTGTCGTGATGGAAAAGGGCAAAGAAGATGATTCGATTTGGGTGATTGTGATCGTACTATCGACTCATTCGAATCAACTGAGGCCACGCTCTACCGCACGTACTAACATTCTCATGCCACGTACAATTGTGTACCAGTTCTACGGGGCGAGCGCGAACTGCAGGAAGAAATCAAAATTGAGCAGCAACAACAGCCACCAACAACAGACAAACTTCGAGCAAGGTACGACGACGACCATGGCGGAGACGATGAACGGCACCATGGAAAACGGGGAGGGAACGGCAGGACGATGACGCGACGCTGGAAAATGAGAGCGTGAAGCGCACGCCATGCGTTGTGTCGTTCGCCGTTCTCCGTGGAGGAATCGACGGCAGTTGGCGCAAGAACGAGGACTTTCACCTGTTGGCGTCGTAGCCAGCACCATGATGGCGCATGTTTGGATGAAAATGGCAATACGGGACACGCCCGCACATCCGCGCCCTCAGCATGCTGCAATCACTGACGCAATCTCCTGCCATTCTTCTTCCTTTCATGATGCTTTCGAATCGATGATGTGAACTTGAACACTCTGGACAACAAACAAACAAACATTTGATCGACTTCATCAATCGATTGGTGGACCATTGCGCAACAAATGCAACAACCACACGCTGAATCGACCCGCAATGGAAACACAAATACGAATACCTTATCGTATCGTGCTGTTGGACAACGAACAGTCGCAAACACTCTCAGTACACCAACACCAACACACACATACTATTAAAGATGGGAAAGGTACACGGATCTTTGGCACGCGCCGGTAAGGTGAAGGGACAGACACCAAAGGTGGAAGCACAGGACGACAAGAAGAAGATGCCACGAGGCAGAGCCAAGAAGCGTCTTCAATACAACCGCCGATATGTCAATGTTGTCACCGGACTCGGAGGCAAGCGCGTTGGACCAAACTCGAATGCTGACAAGACCGCCTAAACAATAAACATCCCGAATAAAGTAAAGCAATCAAATCAGACCATCATCCAACTGTACCATACTCCCATCAAACGCGGAAGCCTGTGGCGTTGTGGTGCGTTGCCGAGAGCTTGATCTTTGTCAGTATTGAGAAGTCGGTAAGAACGGGGCTCCAAAGCTTTGCGCCAAAGTTGAGTAGTGGGTGGTGGGCGCATTGTGTGGACCCCAGTCGTGTACATGGTTGATACTGACTTTCATCAGCGCTGCTGATTGCTCTCTCTCTCTGGAGAGGAGATTGCGTCTTCGACTTCCAACACCAAGTAGTCCTGCAATACGCACTCCTTTAGATCATGCGGATTCATCTTACTGGGAACTGTCCGGGTCATGTATGGTAGAATACCATGCGAAGAACAGATAACCAACCATTGGTCAGAGTGGTATGATAGTCCAGGACAACTAAAGTACGACGACGTATGTCGTCTTCAATCACAACACCAACCTCACCACCAATAGCTTCATAGCAAAGAACAATCTATTATAACACTCAACGAGTTGTACGGATAGTCACGATGATAACTATGGCCACCAACCACAATCACACCATCGTGGCGCCACTTCACGTCGGCGACTTCTTGTCATCGGCAGGCGCCGCACACTGGATGCGACGAATCAATTCGCTGGTGGACAGACCCTCCGTACGCGGCAGAGGCCAGGCGATGCCCATCTCTCGCGGCACGCGGTAATAGGGATCGTCCTTGGGGTTGGGATACCGTTCCAGGTACTCCATGCCGTAGGCCACGACATGGATCTGATGCTCATCGAGGAACTCCTTCGTGAGGCCGAAGCAGGGGCAGTTGGGTATGACCTTGGTGACGGCCTTGCAGGCATTGACCTCGGCGCAACGTTCGTCGTGCGTCATGATGGGCGGGCGCTTGTAGGCCTGGGCGTCGGCATCGCCCACGACGCCGACGAAGAGACGGTTGCCGTGCTGCAGGGCCTTTTGGAAGAGATTCTTGTGGCCGACGTGGCACAGATCGTAAACGCCGTCGCAGTAGACGTTGCGACACGTGGTGAGCAAGGGCATGTTGAGGTAGGCGCTGAGGTCGGCAAACACGGCGATGTAGTACACCACGCAGAGGGTGAGGATGGTGGTGTGGCTGAGGACCGTGGCCATGGACATGAGGCAGACCCAGGGGTGGAGCTCGCGGCCCGCCATCTTGGATAACGTGACGTCGGAGGTGAGGACGGCAAGGAAGAATCCATCGCAGATGACATCTCCAACCGTGCTCGTCGATGCGATGCCGAGATGGAAGAGCACTGCCGGCACGAATCGCATGAGCAGACTGGCGCTGAGACCGAACCGCGACCAACCGTGCGGACTCTGCAGCATGAGACACCTGGTGACGGCGATGATGTAGATGGTGTAGTACGTGTACATAGCCAGCAGATGCTCCTCGCTGCGGAAGAGATCCAGCTGGGACGACAGCGTGGACGTCGACGTCGCCAATGACGCGGGTATTATGAGATTGACCAGCGTCATGATGGCATTGATGCAATGCTGCAGGACCGCAGCGTAGATGTCCTGCAGCCAATCCAACCCCAGAGTGGCACGCACGGCCAGCAGCGCGACGGCCATGAGAATGACCTCGCCAGGCCCTGCGAGGACGTTGTACCGCAGCCCCGCATGCCGATGGAAGGCGCTGAGGTGCTTGAGGAAGAGCACCAGCTGCGAGATCTGAACGGAGTACCACTGCGTCTCGACCGACACCCCACCCAGGCAGTAGACCGTGAGGATGGAGAGGAAGACGGTGGCGCCGGCATCGCAGGAGTACTTGAAGAGCTCCCCCAAAGCCGTTCGCTGCCTCATGTTGTCGGCATGGATGTTGCAGATGGAATTGGCGATCCAGAACGTGATGATGCTAACCACGGCCAGCCACGTGCAGGCGGTGGGATAGTCATCGCCGTACGCGTTGACGAGGTACCATGCATGGCCCAATGACAGCGGACCGTAGAGCGCCACCACGTTGGGTGCCACCGTGTGTGGCAGGAAGGTGGCCAGGTACTGGAACAAGGGGTCCATGAGCTGGTTCGTCAACGACCGATTCTTCACATCTTCGCGCCAATTGGAGAACGTGAGCTTTTCTGGTGTTGTGAGGAACAGCTCCAACCAGCCCTCCGTCGTGCGGTTCATCGCGTTGGGGCCGCCATGGTCGCTCATGCTGCGGATGCTGCCGCTGCTTGAGTAGGCGGATACGATGGAGTCCTGCGGAGGCATGTCGTCAGAGTCAATTGCCGATGGCAGGTTCTCTGGTTGTTGCCAGTTTTGTGACTGCTCTGCGTCTCTATTCTGTGCCTATTCTGTGCCTATTCTGTGCCTGTGGATGTGTTTGCGGTCGTAACGGGAGTTGCAGTTGCATCTTTGAGTTTTGCGTTCTGTATTGGGGCATTGGGATCCCCTTTTTGCTCGTCTCTCTGTGACGATACTCGTGCTTTGTTGTTCCTTCTTCACTCACCTCATCTCCCACTCACTTGGACAAACCAGGAAGCAGTCATTTGTTGCTGAGATTATTGGTGGCGTCGAGTACCGCGTCGTTCTGTTCCGTGAGATCACGATTTTTGAAACATGCGAATTGACCACATCGACTCCATTTGCACCCAACGGCTCTGCTACGGTTACGGCAGTTATTATTCTCGCGAAATTGGGACATCGCGGACCTGTGACCATGTGTATCGTCATTCATTCACATGCCAATGATCGTGCATGCCTTGTAACACCAACACACACAAACATGTCACCAAGCCAGTTTTGGACCCTCGTGTGCGAAGCCGAACAATGACGCAAACAACACCAACACCAACACCAACAACGTCAATGTCAACAACACATGATTTGGTTGTGCTCCTCCCTTAATTCGATCTTTGCAGACCACACAGATCGAATCCAATCCAGCCATCGACGTCAACAGCAGCCCAGAAACGACTGCATACCACACTCGTTGAGCAGAACATCGCGAGTTTCTTCATTCAACAACAACAACAGCAACGGCAACAGCAACAACACATCACTCTACCAAAACTCTACTGCCTATTATACAACTTAGGAACAAGCAAAAATGACAGTGGAACAATCCAAGATCCTGACGGCCGAAACCGTCCCAGCGTACTTGAAGCCATTCCTGGCCAAGGAACTCAAGGACGTCTTCCCACCAACAGCCAACAGCGGCAGCAGCAGCGATGGAGACGACGCCGCCAGCACGCAGCTCACGGCCACCGCCATCCAAGGCGGCAACGTCAATTACGCCTTCTGCATCACATCCTCCGCCCATCCCGACACGAAGGTCTTCATCAAGCAGGCCCCGGAATTCGTTGCCATCTTCGGGCCTGATGGATTCCCCTTGACGTCCGAACGCATGCAACAGGAGATGGACGTGTACGACGAATGGAGGCAATTGCTGGGAGCCAAGGCCTCCACGTACTTGCCCACCATCCACTTCTTCGATCGTTCCAATATGGTACGTTCCAAGCATGCTGCAATTGGACGACGGTGATCGCAAAACGTACATGCGTGTATATTGGTACATGCATGATCAATCGCAACAACTCATTTTTCTGTGTTCATTTTCACATTCATGGCGAATCCGCGGCACTCATTTGCTCACTGTGATCACATCGTATCACATCACATCGCAGGTAGTCTGCATGGAATTCTTTGATGGATTCGAACTGCTGGACCACGTCCTGGTGGATCCCAGCATGTCCACAATGGTCACACCCGAATGCGATCTCAAGATTGCCGAGGGGCTGGGCGAGTTCATGGGCCTCACCCATGCCAAGACGCATTGCGACAAATTGCCATCCGACGAACGCAAGCAGTACCTCGTCCAGCATTACGAGAACCGTGCCATGCGGGATGTGCAGCTGGAGTTCGTCTTCACCAAATGCTACAAGGAGGCCACTGATGAACAACGCGCCGGACTCACGCTGACGGATGAATTCATGAAGGAGGTGGAGCTGCTCAAGCAACAGTACGATGGAAAGTCGGTTGAGGGGCACGCGCAGAATCTCGTCCTGTGTCACGGCGACCTGCATCCAGGATCCGTCATGGTAGACAAGAGCACGGGCACCGTCAAGGTCATCGATCCGGAATTCACCGTGTACGGGCCACCGGGATTGGATGTCGGTTCGCTGTTGTCGGGATATTGTCTGGGCGCGATCCATCAGGCCTATTCCGACAACCCCGATGCAGTGCAGCGCATCGTGGATAGCGCCAGAGCTATTTGGGATGCATACGTCGTCGGATTGAAGGCAGGTGGAATGGACAAGGACGACGATGCTATCAAGGCGATTGAGATCGAGACGGTCGGTTTCACCGTCGCGGAAGTGTGCCGCACGGCGTTGGAGTTTGCCGGTGGACGCAAGTGGCTGCAATTCGAGGATTCCGACGTCAAGGCTACCGCGAACAAGGCGGCGTTGATTTTGGTGGAAAAGTGCATGATCGCACGCCATCAAGGCGGTATCGAATTGATGTTCCAAGAGCTGGTCAGTGTCGCCAAGAAATAAGAGTGAAACATCGACGATGTATCAGCCGAATAGCGGTTACGGTGACATCTCCGACGAGTGTAGCAATCCTGTGATGCACGTGTCATAGAACATTGTTGGTTTCACAACTCCCTTCCTGGCGTTACCCCAAACGAGCATGCTATCATCAGAACCAATGCGACATTGTTCATACATGCAGCAAACCATACCGCGCCGTGCCGCGCCATACTGTATTAGTGCATACTTGTCCGACCGAACAAGAGCAGCTGCATATCGCCAGACACCAATGCAAGCAACGACGCAGGCACGGCTTTCGCCACCATAATAATCCATCTATATGTGGTACTCAATTCTTGCTTACTTCCGCAGCAGCATCTCAACCTTCTTGTTCGCTCCCCATTCTTTGTACAGACCGATGGACGCTTTCAGATGCTTCGCTGCCTTCTCTTCCTCTCCTCTGCTCGCATAGAACGCGGAGTACCTCTCGTTCGCGAGGGCTTGGTCGTGGGTATACTTTCGTCGCTGCATCTCCTTAATACCCGCTTCGTAACGCTCGATCGCTTTCTTACCTCTCTTCTTCAGGAAGCTCTCTTCCGCCTCCAGCAGCGTAATGTAGTGCGAGCAGTTTGGATTGCCTTTCTTCTTCCACCTCTTCAATATCTTCATGAACTTGCGGGCGTGCTTGGTGTAGTACGATGGTTTGCATTCGTGGGCCATGCACAAGCAGCAAAACGCACATCGGAATAGTATTGGATACAGCAGACCACTGGATGGCATTTCTTTGAGCCACTCGAGGCCGGATTGGATTGCGATCTGAGATCCCAGCTCATACTCACCAAAGCATGTCGCAAGGTACAGCTGGAAAATGCTCTTCATCCGATTCTGCGCGCTTTTCATTGAATGGTCGTCCTCGTACACCTCCTTTGTTTCATCGTATGCATCCCCAATAAGTTTCGTCGTGTGGTTGGAGGCACCTCGAAGGTTCAAGACGGCCTGCCAGATGATCAAAGATAAATGATATTGAGCGTTTTGCTGGTAGTCTCTCATTGTGTTGGTATGCAACAACGCCTCGTTGTCAAGCGGGGCGAGCGGCTTCCCTACCAGCGTACCTGTCGCAAGGCGAGCGTACAAGCTCCAAGTTGCTGATTCCACATCGCCAGTCGACATTCCTATTCTGGACACCTCCACAACTGCCTCAAGAGAATCCTCAAGCGGATGCCTCCACGGGTACAGCAATGTGTGGTAGAACAGTTGAATCTTCGCATCCAGACTGCGATCATCCGATGCCTTGGCAATCCTGATGGCCAGCCTCCCGCATCTATATGCCAAGTCAATATCCTCGAGAAGGAAAGCAACGAGAATACCCTGAAAGGCTAAAGTGGGTGCGGAATATATCGTGATTCCTTGCTTCGAGCTCACCTTCAATGCTTTCGCTGTGATCACAGGGATCAACTCTGGGGCATTCACGTATGATGTCATGCTCAACTTGTCCAATGTCTTCATGATGGCTTGGTGATGCTCGTCATTCGACAACGAGAGGCTGTGCTCCATCTCTGCTTCCAACCGTCGGATTGTGCTCTTCGCTCTCATCAAGCCTCGGAGGATGTACATCGCTCGACCAAGGCTCGATGTCGGAAAAGTGCAACCAAGCTGCGACAGCAGGTCCAGGCACCTATCCACAGGCCCTTCTCCGCTGGTACCATTCGTTTCAGCAGAGGCCACACCAATCAGCACGTGGTGTGCTCGCACTTTCATCAGCATGTCGCAGTCCTGATTGATGATGATCTTGCAGTACGATTGTGCCTTGGCGAAGCTGGTGGTCATGAAATGGATCTCTGCTGCCGATGAATACAGCTCGAGGCTCTGTTCCGATGAGGTTTCCCAGTGATCATCTGGAAGGAGATTGATCGCCATGTCGAAGTATGAAGATGCCAGATGGAAGGCTGATGCATTGGCGGCCTGTTGGCCCGCCTTGTGATTGAGCAGGATGATCTTCATGCGACGATCCAGCTTCCGATGGGTGGGCATGAGATCGGGTCTTGTGTTGAGGAGATTCGTGATCATGAAGATCTTGTCATTGAGCTCGTCATCCGACAGCGCGTACAGCAGGATCTCGCCAACACGATACTTGAGCTCCGAGAGCTGGTCTTCGGTTGGGATCATGGACAGCGCGGCTTCTTGGACCTTGTCGTGGATGAAGGAGTATTGGAGGGATTTGGATCGCTTCGTGTTGGCGTTTGCGTTTGCGGTTGCGTTTGCAGTCGTGCTCTTGTTTGTGCTGGACATCCTGCGGGAGCCATCATCGGTTGAGGTGAGGCTGCTTGTACGAGCACGTGATGATTTGACCTTCTCGATCAATGCTTCCGAGCAGAATGTCTTGAGCATGCTCATGATCTCTGTCTCCTTCGTCATCTTGGTGACTTGGAACACCTTGCGGAAGAACTTGGAGTGACTGGAATGGATGAAGAGGCCCATGGTGACAGCGCAGACATGCGAAGCAGAGAACGTGGCTCCTAGACAAGCTGCGATGGACAGCACCCAGTGCTTGGAGGCGGACTTTCGAAGTCTCATCTTCATGAGGTCTATGATGGTGTCACCCAAAACCTCTGAGTCGGAAGTGATTGTATTGATGTCCCAGATCCAAGCTGGTGGGCGACTGGCATCGTTCGCTGCTGCTCCTGCTGTTGCTCCTGCCGACGGGAGTATGGTCTGGACGATGAGACCGTCCATGACGAGCGAGTCGAGGTACTGCTGGATGAAGAACATGTTGCCTCCAGTCTTGGCATGTACGATCTGCGCCAGCGGCATCAAGTGCGCAAGCGATGGTTCAGCTTCGGAATGGTCGGTGTCAATATGCATTTGACAGTCGGGATGATCACCTTCATCTTCCTGGTGCGAAGATACCTGAAAGAGTCGCTGTAGGTACGCAGCCACTTCATCCACGCTCAAGTCCTCAACAGAGAGCTTGATGATCCGGATGGACCGCTCTCTTTTGGATTCCTCCAATGATACCAGCGTCGCCTTGAGAGCCTGATTCACATCCAACATGTTGGAGCGATACAGGCCGATGATGATCAATGAGGCACTGCAGCTATCCAGCAGCCAGGACTGGATGAGATCGAGTGATGTTCGATCGGTCCACTGCAGATCATCGATGACCATCACGACTGGACAGTAGCTGCACAGTATCTGCATGAACCTGCGCAGTACGTAGGTGACTCGTTGTGTGTGGCTCTTGTAGTCGATGGAAGATCTTCCCCCTGCAGAAAGGCTGAAGGTTGAGACAGAGATAGACTCGTTGTGGACATCTTGGTGTGATGTGGACGGGTTGGATGATTTTGCGAGCCCGACGTTGATACCTCCACCAACCTGCTGGGATGGTGTCACTGTTTTTATCATCTCGATGTTTGGGATGACGTGAGAAAGCAGTTCCGTCTCCGTTGCTGTCAATCCTTTCGACACCAACGATGCAAGCGTCTCTTGCTTGACTTCGGAGCCCTGCCTGCTTGGATGACAGTCTGTTGAGGTGTCGAGTTCTTCCTGAATCCTGCCGGCCACTTGCTCACAGAGTTCCATCATGGCTGGTTGGATGCCGGAGTACGGGACGCCCTCCTTCTTGGTCGATAGTTCACATTTTCCTGTCGCGAAGAAGCCACGAAAGGGTGTGTTCGTATCCACACCACCATGGTTGCCCTCGTGTGGATTATCGAGGCTGTCCGTGCGGCCCAGCAGACGTTTGCGCGCTTCCTCGATGAGGGCCGACTTGCCGCTTCCCGATTGGCCAGAGACCAACACCAAGGATCGGATCTGGGCTCGGATACCATCTGGTGATGGTGATATTGTTGCTAGTTCTGAAGATGTGAGGTCGCCATTGTCCACATGGTTGCTGCTGCCGCTGGTGCTGCTCCCACTGATGCTGCGAGTGGTGGTCCGGCTGAGTGTGGACGTGGGCCCATTGACATGACCAATGCTTGAAGCAGCTTCCTTGGTTGGAAATGGGTTCTTCGTTGCCTTGGGCTGGTGTCGGATCGCGTTGAGGAGAACCCGGACTTCTTTGTCCCGTCCCACGAGGCCAACCTTCTCGAACGCAAGGCGCGGTGTCGTGGGCATTGCCGATGTCGATGTCGATGTCATGATGGTTGATGTTGATGATTGTGACGTTCGAGAAATTGATCCAATTCGTATGTCGATTTTAAGTTTCAATATTGCCGAAGTGCCGAGTGCCACAGGTTGTATTGTAGGTCGTACATTGATGGGAGCAATGGCACTCTTGCTGTATTTTGTGCGGAAGCCATGACCAGAGAGGGTCCACGGAGGAATCCTTGCGGAAGCCACAGAGAACGGCGCTTGCTCCGCATCTTGTCGGAGGGTAGCCTGGTTGGTTTAACCGAAGTTCCCTGAAATCGCTGCCCGTGGGTATCAACTTCCGCGTTGTTGATACGTCTCGTCCTCTCTCTGGCCATCCACCACCAAGGCGGGAGTTTCGAAGCCAGTGACGTCAGTGGGCACATTGGTGTGGATGAAAGCAACGCTGTCAGGCAACTTGGAGTGATGGTCATCACTTCGTCAAGGGGTGGCGCGAGACAAGATGCCCTCTGTCCGTGTCGAAATGTCTCGGACTGGTGCCTCACGAGCAAAAACTGTGGAAACCAGAATCAACACGCGATTACGCATGTGTTTTGATCGTGCACACGAGGATTCGCCGAGTCATCTTGGATCAACACGTGCTTCACTCTAATTATCTCGCGACACAAACATGCCACCAAGTTCACGCTATTTTTATCACCACACCCTTGACACTTCCATGCACAGCAAGGGTGTGTGTTGTGGAGTCTTGATTGATCTTGTCACAATGGACAAAAGAGACATCACGACCAACCGAATCGCAAGTAACAATAGATAATTCGCGAATGTGCGCAAGATTGATTCCCGGGAGTACCGGTACGCATGTTGTATGCCTTCGAGTGAAGATCCGGCTCACACAAATGAAAACGCCAAGTCTGTGGCCAGCGTTCGAACAAACCAAGAACAAAAGCACCACCCCATCAACCCCTGCGGCAGAAGAAACTGCGGCCCACGACGTCTCGTGGTCCGCTCGCACCATGGCTCGACGCTCGTCCAATTCTGCGACTCTGTTGGACTGTTTGCAGCAGCGTGTCAACCCAATAGATTCAACATCTGAACTCGTGTTGATGGTATAGCGTCTTTTAATACGATTAACTGCAGACTGCTATGATGAAACTGTGCGGTTTCGAGCCTCTCTGGATGTAATGCAATCCTCGCCGTCCCGTTCCGCACGTTTTATCGCTTTGTGCCATCTGGGTCGCTCGAGGCGAATCGGGATGCGTGGCGACGCGCCGCATAGTCTGCTGCCCACTCACAATCTGAGCCGCACTGCTGTAGCAGCATCTCAACCTTCTTGTTCGCTCCCCATTCTTTGTACAGATCGATGGACGCTTTCAGATGCTTCGCTGCCTTCTCTTCCTCTCCTCTGCTCGCATAGAACATAGAAAACCTTTCGTTCGCAAGCGCTTGATTTGCAGTGTACTTTCGCCGTTGCATCTCCTTAATACCCGCTTCGTAACGCTCGATCGCTTTCTTACCTCTCTTCTTCAGGAAGCTCTCTTCCGCCTCCAGCAGCGTAATGTAGTGCGAGCAGTTTGGATTACCTTTCTTCTTCCACCTCTTCAATATCTTCATGAACTTGCGGGCGTGCTTGGTGTAGTACGATGGTTTGCATTCGTGGGCCATGCACAAGCAGCAAAAAGCACATAAGAATAGTGTTGGATACAGCAGACCACTGGATGGCATTTCTTTGGGCCACTTGTGGCCGGATTGGATTGCGATCTGAGATCCCAGTTCATACTCGCCAAAGTATGTCGCAAGGTACAGCTGGTAAATGCCCTTCACCCGATTCTGCACGGTTTCTGTTGGATGGCCGTCCTCGTACACCTCCTTTGTTTCATCGTATGCATCCCCAATAAGTTTCGTCGTGTGGTTGGAGGCACCTCGAAGGTTCAAGACGGCCTGCCAGACGATCAAAGATAAATGATATTGGGCGTTTTGCTGGTAGTCTCTCATTGTGTTGGTATGCAACAACGCCTCGTTGTCAAGGGGGGCGAGCGGCTTCCCTACCAGCATACCTGTCGCAAGGCGAGCGTGCAAGCTCCAAGTTGCTGATTCCACATCGCCAGTCGACATTCCTATTCTGGACACCTCCACAACTGCCTCAAAAGAATCCTCAAGCGGATGCCTCCACGGGTACAGCATTGTGTGGTAGTACAGTTGAATCTTCGCATCCAGACTGCGATCATCCGATGCCTTGGCAATCCTGAGGGCCAGCCTCCCGCATCTATATGCCAAGTCAATATCCTCAAGAACGAAAGCAACGAGAATACCCTGGAGAGTCAGAGCTATCCCCGAATACATCGTGATTCCTTGCTTCAAGCTCAACCTCAATATCTTGGCTGCGAGCACAGGGACCAACTCTGGGGCATTCAAGTATGATGCCAGACTCAGCTTGTCCAATGTCTTCATGATGGCTTGGTTGTGCTGGTCATTTGACAACGAGAGGCTGTGCTCCATCTCTGTTTCAAACCGTCGGATTGTGCTCTTCGCTCTCATCAAGCCTCGGAGGATGTACATCGCTCGACCAAGGCTCGATGTCGGAAAAGTGCAACCAAGCTGCGACAGCAGGTCCAGGCACCTATCCACAGGCCCTTCTCCGCTGGTACCATTCGTTTCAGCAGAGGCCACACCAATCAGCACGTGGTGTGCTCGCACTTTCATCAGCATGTCGCAGTCCTGATTGATGATGATCTTGCAGTACGATTGTGCCTTGGCGAAGCTGGTGGTCATGAAATGGATCTCTGCTGCCGATGAATACAGCTCGAGGCTCTGTTCCGATGAGGTTTCCCAGTGATCATCTGGAAGGAGATTGATCGCCATGTCGAAGTATGAAGATGCCAGATGGAAGGCTGATGCATTGGCGGCCTGTTGGCCCGCCTTGTGATTGAGCAGGATGATCTTCATGCGACGATCCAGCTTCCGATGGGTGGGCATGAGATCGGGTCTTGTGTTGAGGAGATTCGTGATCATGAAGATCTTGTCATTGAGCTCGTCATCCGACAGCGCGTACAGCAGGATCTCGCCAACACGATACTTGAGCTCCGAGAGCTGGTCTTCGGTTGGGATCATGGACAGCGCGGCTTCTTGGACCTTGTCGTGGATGAAGGAGTATTGGAGGGATTTGGATCGCTTCGTGTTGGCGTTTGCGTTTGCGGTTGCGTTTGCAGTCGTGCTCTTGTTTGTGCTGGACATCCTGCGGGAGCCATCATCGGTTGAGGTGAGGCTGCTTGTACGAGCACGTGATGATTTGACCTTCTCGATCAATGCTTCCGAGCAGAATGTCTTGAGCATGCTCATGATCTCTGTCTCCTTCGTCATCTTGGTGACTTGGAACACCTTGCGGAAGAACTTGGAGTGACTGGAATGGATGAAGAGGCCCATGGTGACAGCGCAGACATGCGAAGCAGAGAACGTGGCTCCTAGACAAGCTGCGATGGACAGCACCCAGTGCTTGGAGGCGGACTTTCGAAGTCTCATCTTCATGAGGTCTATGATGGTGTCACCCAAAACCTCTGAGTCGGAAGTGATTGTATTGATGTCCCAGATCCAAGCTGGTGGGCGACTGGCATCGTTCGCTGCTGCTCCTGCTGTTGCTCCTGCCGACGGGAGTATGGTCTGGACGATGAGACCGTCCATGACGAGCGAGTCGAGGTACTGCTGGATGAAGAACATGTTGCCTCCAGTCTTGGCATGTACGATCTGCGCCAGCGGCATCAAGTGCGCAAGCGATGGTTCAGCTTCGGAATGGTCGGTGTCAATATGCATTTGACAGTCGGGATGATCACCTTCATCTTCCTGGTGCGAAGATACCTGAAAGAGTCGCTGTAGGTACGCAGCCACTTCATCCACGCTCAAGTCCTCAACAGAGAGCTTGATGATCCGGATGGACCGCTCCCTTTTGGATTCTTCCAACGATGCCAGAGTCGTATTCAGCGTCTGGTTGGCATCCATCATGTTGGAGCGATACAGGCCGATGATGGTCAATGAGGCACTGCAGCTATCCAGCAGCCAGGACTGGATGAGATCGAGTGATGCTCGATCGGCCCACTGCAGGTCATCGATGACCATCACGACTGGACAGTATCTGCACAGTATCTGCATGAACCTGCGCAGTACGTAGGTGACTCGTTGTGTGTGGCTCTTGTAGTCGATGGAAGATCTTCCCCCTGCAGAAAGGCTGAAGGTTGAGACAGAGATAGACTCGTTGTGGACATCTTGGTGTGATGTGGACGGGTTGGATGATTTTGCGAGCCCGACGTTGATACCTCCACCAACCTGCTGGGATGGTGTCACTGTTTTTATCATCTCGATGTTTGGGATGACGTGAGAAAGCAGTTCCGTCTCCGTTGCTGTCAATCCTTTCGACACCAGCGATGCAAGCGTCTCTTGCTTGACTTCGGAGCCCTGCCTGCTTGGATGACTGTCTGTTGAGGTGTCGAGTTCTTCCTGAATCCTGCCGGCCACTTGCTCACAGAGTTCCATCATGGCTGGTTGGATGCCGGAGTACGGGACGCCCTCCTTCTTGGTCGATAGTTCACATTTTCCTGTCACGAAGAAGCCACGAAAGGGTGTGTTCGTATCCACGCCACCGTGGCTACCCTCGTGTGGATTATCGAGGCTGTCCGTGCGGCCCAGCAGACGTTTGCGCGCTTCCTCGATGAGGGCCGACTTGCCGCTTCCCGATTGGCCAGAGACCAACACCAAGGATCGGATCTGGGCTCGGATACCATCTGGTGATGGTGATATTGTTGCTAGTTCTGAAGATATGAGGTCGCCATTGTCCACATGGTTGCTGCTGCCACTGGTGCTGCTCCCACTGATGCTGCGAGTGGTGGTCCGGCTGAGTGTGGACGTGGGCCCATTGACATGACCAATGCTTGAAGCAACTTCCTTGGTTGGAAATGGGTTCTTCGTTGCCTTGGGCTGGTGTCGGATCGCGTTGAGGAGAACCCGGACTTCTTTGTCCCGTCCCACGAGGCCAACCTTCTCGAACGCAAGGCGCGGTGTCGTGGGCATTGCCGATGTCGATGTCGATGCCATGATGGTTGATGATGGTTGATGTTGATGATTGTGACGTTCGAGAAATTGATCCAATTCGTATGTCGATTTTAAGTTTCAATATTGCCGAAGCGTCAAGGAGTGGTTAATTATGAAAGCGATCTGGCTTTAGCGTTTGTGTGTGGACACCTCATGGTCTCCTCGGGATAAACAGCGCAACGACACTCTTGTCTCTCGTCCCTCGGGATGGGGTGGTGGACGTCAATCGGCCGTCGTCATGGATGCCAACCGTCGCGTCTTTTTGCACGTCTCTGCATCTCTGTGCATCCGCACCCAAACGGTCATCCTGATGAGACGGATGGCAGCGTGTGCATTGGTGTGGACGAAAGCAACATCATCAGACTGGCAAATGGTCGACATTGCGGTGCGGATTCTTGTTTCGTTGGCCATGCGGTCATCGAGGTGCGGAAGGCTGGAAATGAGGCGTGTCGCCAAATGAGATGTCTCGTGACGATCTCATCCATTTCTCCCGTGAGGATACAGAGCAATCTTTCGAAAATGTGCATTCTGGAAGGGCTGTGGCGCAAATGGGCAAGTTCGCTCTGAGCCATCTGCTTCGGAATGCCTCCACTAGTCGTATTCTTGTTTTTTGTGCAAACAAACGCATTCGTCCTCGACGCACAACAACCACTTTGTGACAAGTTCACACTTTTTGATCCATCGCCCTTGACACTTGCATGACCAGCCAAGACATGTTGTGGATCAATGCCTCAACGACAAGCAACAAGTACGATCATGGGAGGGGAAGGGAAAACGGCGTTTTTTTTTCAAATTGCGACGAAGGAAAACGAAAGTCGAAAAGGGATGCGGGCCACCAAATGGCGAAACATTCTTGCGTATTTTCGAAAACAACTTGTGACTTTTTTGCTCATTATCGTGTTGGGCACAGACTGCATCTTGTTGTTTTTTTGCTTTTTTCATTCTGGTCCACGGATCCTTCGCCTCTCCATGCGATTCCACACATTCGACAGCCACAGAGGCAGCCTTTTCTGCTCTCTCCAAAGGGGGTTACAGATGTTGTTCCAACTCTCTTGCCAGTTGACATGTTGCATTCCATCAGCAGGATTCGTCTAGTTACGACAAGCAAGAGTTGTACATTCTTACTCCACTACTTATGGTATTCTTGTTTGCCTTGAAAGAGAATGTTAACTTGCATCACCGTGGCTTTGTCGTGCAGCCCTCCCCCAGGTCCTCATCCCAGTAGTAGCAGCCTTTCCTCGTTCTTTCTCTTGGTCATTATGCTGGTGCTGTGGTTGTTGTTCTTCCATCCCTCCTTCCGCTGATGTTGTCGGTGCTGCTGCAGGCTGCAGTGCTTGTTCCGCGCTTCCTTCCACTGTCTCTCCTGTTCTTGCATCATCTTCAGGGACCACCACAGTTGATTGCAGCATTGTTGTTGGCGATGGCATCCCGATTCTGGTAGTTTTGGCTCCCATTGTTGATGCCAGTGATCGTGGTGGTGGCATTGTCTGTGTCTCTGTTCATGTCTCTGTTTGTGTTCTGTGATGGGTGTCGACTGCATGGGCTGGTAGGATCCGTACGGGCGATGGGAGAATGCGACTGCTCCAGCTTCTTTCGTCCATAGCAGGACGACGGTGCATGTACTGGTCTGCATTGGCTCTCACACCTGCTGCTGCTGGATCTTCACCACCTGATCTGCTTGCCAACTAGCCAGAAGTATCAACCAATGCCGCATCGAGGGAGATATCCTCGTGCTCTCACCATCTGTTGCTATTTGGGGAGACGTTCGCATTGACTTTGGGGCCACCTGCCAGGGGCATTTCTCTGAGAACGTGGGGCTTCTTTGTTGCTCAGCTTTCTTCATTGACATCGGCAAACAATCTGGGCCTCTGTTGCAAGGTGTCCTCCTGTGCCCGCTTTGCACGCTTTTCCTCCACCTTGAGAGCCGTTTCAGCCTCCATCATCTCAAGGGTTGCCCGCTTGATTTCAATTCGATCTCGCATTATTTTGGTACTGTCCATAAAAACTGAAAGGATTTCGTCAGTGGCAGTCAGGGTTGCTGTCTGATGGCTGATTGCAGGAACTGTGGACGTGGCCTGTTGGCCATGCAGCCTTGGCTGCGTTGCTGATGGTAGGTGTCCGTTGTTGTTGCGCAGACTGTCCCCTGCCGGCGTGGGGCGGCAGCCTCCTAGGTTGATTGTAGGTTGGTGTGTTGATGGTGTCATGCTGTTGCCAGCCATGGCAGCTGCAGCGCCGACCGTTGTGTTCCTTGTGCTCGTCATAGTGTTGTTGATGTTGTGGGTGGCAACATCAGTGGCGCAGCTTTGTGTGTTAGTGGCTTTGTCATGGTCATCGGGATGGCTTCCATCACCATCTGCAAAGCCCAGACCATGGCATACAGAAAAGTGCCAGGTCACGCCAACATTAGTTGCTTCCTTCAAACGTACCGTTATTGTAAGCATGTTGTGGGTTGCACCATCATCGTCCTTCACAGCATGATGTAAGCAGACCACTCCTCCCAATTTTCGGCATGGAGAGCCACAGAAATGGCATGGGCACAAACATTTCCGAACGGAATGAGTCTGCAAAGTCTTCATTCTGGAACTGTTGCAAATGGGCAGAACGTTTCTGCCCTGCATCAGAGAAAGGATGACCCAACTTGTCAATCAGGATGTCCACGATGCTTCCATCATCTCCAATAGCTGTTGGTGGCTTGTATAGCAACACCAGGAACATCCAAGGTACTCTGTCCACCTTCCGACTTTGGATGGTCACTGTCACATCATTCCTGGTGGTGCATGCAGGCATGTGGAAGTCGACCCCAACCATGCGATACCTTTCACCACGAGGTCTCCACACCTGAGTTGTGTGGAAGACCTCAATGGTGCGGCTCAGCTTCCGAAACCTTGCAACTTGTTGGGACTCTGATATGTAAAAAAGTGGCCGAATCTTGCAGTGATGGGGTCATAGGGGGTGATCGTAGATCCACATTGGCCTGGTTAGTTGGTAGTGCCAAGGTATGCCATGTCATTGTCAGAATCCGTGTCCTCCACATCATCTGATATTTCAGATGACCCATCCCATGGGCTGCTGCTGCTCTCATTTGTGCCATCGGTGCCACTGGGGGGAGGGCAGTGTCACCTTCATTTGATGCTTCATACATGCGGCCCCGTGTGCTTCGTCTGTTGGTGCTGTTTCTGCGTGTGTTGTTCCTGCTGGTTCCGCTCCTGGTGTTGTTGGCATGGCTGTTGGTGGTGTTATGACTGGTGGAAGAGTTGGCATCGTGATTGGTTGGTTCCAACTCAGCATTATTGGCTTCTGGTACATCCACAGGACGGAGGTTGGCACCAAGCCTATGTATCGAGACCTTGTTTCGCTTGCCATCCTCTGCAATGGATGATGAAGAGATGAATGCCAAAGGTTGGAGTCATAGGAAAGATAGAAAAATAGATGAGAAGGCACCTGAATACAAGCAGAAGAGTTCATGATGGAGCTTTGATTGTGTGGCTGGGCACACAGTACTTATGGTGAAACAAACCCTTCTTCACCAATGTCCGTTTGAACTCACGTAGAGTCCGAACGAACTTCTTTGCATCATACTTGAGTAAGAACGAATGCTACAGACGCAAAGGTGTTGCCTCCCAGTGCCATTTTGTGGGATCAGCCAAGAATGCCTTGATGAGGTCAGTGGCATCAGGCCCATTCTTGTAAAGATGGGGATCGGATCCCACCATTGTGGAGTTTCTGCAATGTTGTGCTGTTGAGTTGTTGGTTCAATGTGTTGATGTGTTGATGTGTGGCTACATGGATGCGCCAATGTGCGAATTATGGGAATATTCCAATGACCCATATTCTTTGTGACCATGAGAATGTTCAAACTGTGTCATGGACGAATTTGCCCCAGTCTCAAATCAGTCACGATCCAGGGGAACAATACGCACCAAAATTTCAACAATGTTCCTTGTGTGTTGAACCTGAACCCAACCACAGCGAGGGATCCAGATCAATGGTGGATCCGGAAGACTATCGCACAACCAAGTATAACATCAGAGTATAATTGTGACCCCAACACCGAAATATGAATAACATGGTGCATCATCACAAAGTAAGCTGAATGAGGATGATCATGGCCAGTAACATGGGAGATGCTGCTGACTCTGCATCCTGCAATCAGACAGAAACACATCTCATCATCAGCTTGTACTATCTAAGATTGAGTGATTCTCAACAACCCAGATAAGTTGGCAACTAACAACTACAATTTTACCGCCAAACGGAGCCCACGATCTGACCACTGCACACACCAGGCTAACAGTTCTGACATCTGGACCAAAGTAGCACAAATGTGTTGATGCGTTGATTTGTGGATGCATGGATGTGCCAATGTGCAAATGTGTTGGTGAACCAATGTGCCGATGTGCCAATGTGTTGATGTGCCAATGTGTCGATGTGTTGATGTGCGAATGTGCTGATGTGTGGATGCTCCAATGTGTCGATGCTCCAATGTGTCGATGCTCCAATGTGTTGATGCTCCAATGTGTCGATGCTCCAATGTGTCAATGCTCCAATGTGTCGATGCTCCAATGTGTCGATGCTCCAATGTGTTGATGTGCCAATGTGCTGATGTGCCAATGTGTCAATGTGTTGATGTGCGAATGTGCTGATGTGTGGACGTGTGGATGCGTTGACTCGTGGATGCGCCAATGTGCGGTTGTATTGATGTGTGAATGTGCTGATGCGTGGATGTGTGGATGTGCCGATGTGCTGATGCGCCAATGTGTGGATGTGTTGATTTGCGAATGTGCTGATGCGTGGACGTGTGGATGCGTTGACACGTAGATGCGTTGACGCGTGGATGCGCCAATGTGCGGATGTGCTGATGCATGGATGTGTGGATGCGCCGATGTGCTGATGTGTTGATGCGAGGACTAGTGGATGCGCCAATGTTTGGATGTGTTGATGTGAGGACGAGTGAATGTGCCAGTGTGCGGATGTGTTGATGCGAGGATGCGCCAATGTTCAGATGTGTTGATGCAAGGACACGTGGACATGCCAATGTTCAGATGTGTTGATGCGAGGATGAGTGAATGCGCCAATGTTTGGATGTGTTGATATGAGGATGTGTGGATGTGCCAATGTTTGGGTGTGCAGATGTGTTGATGTGTGGATGCTCCAATGTTTGGATGTGTTGATGCAAGGATGAGTGGACATGCCAATGTTTGGATGTGTTGATACAAGGACGAGTGGATGTGCCAATGTTTGAATGTGCAGATGTGTTGATGTGTGGATGTGTTGATGTGCCAATGTGTCAATGTGTTGATGTGCGAATGTGTTGATGTTCGGATGTGTTGATGTGAGGACGAGTGAATGCACCAACGTTTGGATGTGTTGACAAGAGGACATGTGGATGCACCAATGTTTGGATGTGTTGATGCAAGGACTAGTGGATGCGCCAATGTTTGGATGTGTTGATGTGAGGACGAGTGAATGTGCCAGTGTGCGGATGTGTTGATGCGAGGATGCGCCAATGTTCAGATGTGTTGATGCGAGGATGAGTGAATGCGCCAATGTTTGGATGTGTTGATGCGAGGACGAGTGGACATGTCAATGTTCAGATGTGTTGATGTGAGGATGTGTGGATGTGCCAATGTTTGGATGTGCAGATGTGTTGATGTGTGGATGCGCCAATGTTTGGATGTGTTGATGCGAGGATGAGTGGACACGCCAATGTTTGGATGTGTTGATGCAAGGACGAGTGGATGTGCCAATGTTCGAATGTGCAGATGTGTTGATGTGTGGATCCGCCAATGTTCGGATGTGTTGATGCGAGGATGAGTGAATGCGCCAATGTATGGATGTGTTGATGTGAGGACGAGTGGATGCACCAATGTTTGGATGTGTTGATGTGAGGACGAGTGAATGCGCCAATGTTGGGATGTGCAGATGTGTTGATGTGTGGATGCGCCAATGTTCGGATGTGTTGATGCAAGGATGAGTGCATGCGCCAGTGTGCAGATGTGTTGATGTGTGGATGTGCCAATGTTTGGGTGTGCAGATGTGTTGATGTGTGGATGCTCCAATGTTTGGATGTGTTGATGCAAGGATGAGTGGACGCGCCAATGTTTGGATGTGTTGATACAAGGACGAGTGGATGTGCCAATGTTTGAATGTGTTGATGTGTTGATGTGTGGATGTGCCAATGTTCAGATGTGTTGATGAGAGAACAAGTGGATACGCCAATGTTCAGATGTGTTGATGTGTGGATGTGCCAATGTTCGGATGTGTTGATGTGCCAATGCACCGATTCGTTGATGTGTGTGTGTGTGTGTGTGTGTGTGTGTGTGTGTGTGTGTGTGTGTGTGTGTGTGTGTGTGTGTGTGTGTGTGTGTGTGTGTGTGTGTGTGTGTGTGTGTGTGTGTGTGTGTGTGTGTGTGTGTGTGTGTGGGTGGGTGTGTGGGTGTCCTGGTCCGTTGGCATGGCATGTTTGGTTTCTCCCGTTCTGACTTTGTGCGAAAACGAAACAAGCACGATCGTGAGTTCGCTGTGATGCCAATACCTTCCCGTGTTACCGCAAAAAGACGAAGCAGTATCGGACAATTAGCCTGTGCGGTCGAGTACAACCTGGTGAATCGACGACAAGCGAATCGAAATGCCCCATTCCTCGGTGTTGGTGGCGAATGTCTTGGAATGTCGCAAACAGTCCATGCACGATTGGACAATCCATTGGGGTGGTTGAATACGACCTAGTGGATACGGATACGTATCAATGTCACAGTAGATAAACACACCAAATGGCATCACAGTGGTCCAAAATCATGGTATTTCGGTCCAAATCGGTCATTTCAAGGACTCACATAGTCCCAATTTTGTCACATGACGCACAACAGGCGACACAAATGGGTCTAAATAATGTTGCTTATTGTCGGAATGGACACGAAGGCATAAATTAGTCTCAAAAGCACGTCAACCAGTACTGAAAAGGGACTAACAAATGCCCAAATGGTATTGATTGCACCATTCCTCCTGAATGTGTCAGTTCAAAACTGCAACAACCACGTCAATATTCCTGGCACATCGTGCCACATGGAGCAGACCGTTCAAAACTGCAGTGTACGGACGAACCGACCTACATGTCGGGCGAATGGGCCCAAGGCGATACAGGAAAAACACTGGCTCTATGCGGAAAGCGAGGACGAGACGACAAAAAGAAGAATGTGTTCCACGAATCCAGGGCGAAATGCAACAAACAATGTCAACGTCCGAGGGAAACATGCCCAATCAAACGTGGCGCTTGTGACAAAATACTCCCGACCTTCGTCTCTGTGTCTGGGTCTGAAGGTGATGTTCGGTTCGTCACAAATTAGCCTGTCTGTTCTGCTGGTGTTGCGTGTTTGATGACTTAATACGATTCGTCCTGTTTGTCATGACTCCGTGCCCAGTTTGTTGGGACGGTACTACATGGACACAACACGTACACACAAAATCGATCGAGGACGATCCGATCCAGCACGTCCAATCCTCCTCTGTGTCTGTGTACGCCGGTCATGTTTGGTTCATCCTGATTTAGCCTGTCTGTTTTGCTGGTGCTGCCTGTTCGACGACTTCGTATGACCAGCCCCTGTGTTCAATAACTCTGATACTGGTTAGTTGCGACAGTGCTGCAAAGAGACAGGCTAAATGACGACACTGACAATAACAACAACATCGCGCGTGCAAAATTATTCGCGCAGGCAGACACGGTCCTCCCGCTCTTCGTCTGTGTAGACCAGTCATGTTTGGTGTGTCCTGATTTTGCCTGTCTATTTTGCTGGTCTTGCGCAGTCAACAAATACTACGACCAGACCCTGTGTGTTCGATTACTCTGAGACTGGTTTGTTGCAATAGCCCTGCACAGAGAGACAGGGCTAAATAATGACATTGACAACAACAACAACATCACACATGCATAATTATTCATGCACAGACAGGCATAGTCCTCCCGCTCTTCATCTCTCTGTCTCTGTGTTTGCTGGTCATGTTTGGTTCATTGCGAATTCACCTGTCTGTTTTGTTGGTGTTGTGCGGTCAACAAAATACTATGACCAGACCCGCTGTGTTCAATGACTCCATACCTGGTTTGTTGCGACAGTCCTGCACAGACATGACAGACACGGCACACACAAAATGGATCGAGGACAATCCGACCCAGCCTGTCCAATCCTCCTCTGTCTCTGTGTATGCTGGTCATGTTTGGTTCGTGATGATTTTGCCTGTCTGTTTTGCTGGTGTTGTGCGGTCAACAAAATACTATGACCAGATCCGCTGTGTTCGATTACTCTGACACTGGTTGGTTGCAATAGCCCTGCACAGAGAGACAGGGCTAAATAATGACACTGACAATAACAACAACATCACACATGCATAATTATTCGCGCACAGACAGGCATGGTCCTCCTGTTCTTCATCTCTCTGTCTCTGTGTTTGCTGGTCATGTTTGGTGTGTCCTGATTTTGCCTGTCTGTTTTGCTGGTCTTGCGCAGTCAACAAATACTATGACCAGATCCGCTGTGTTCGATTACTCTGAGACTGGTTTGTTGCAATAGCCCTGCACAGAGAGACAGGGCTAAATAATGACACTGACAATAACAACAACATCACACATGCATAATTATTCGCGCACAGACAGGCATGGTCCTCCTGTTCTTCATCTCTCTGTCTCTGTGTTTGCTGGTCATGTTCTGTTTGTCACGAATTCACCTGTCTGTTTTGTTGGTGTTGTGCGGTCAACAAAATGCTATGACCAGATCCGCTGTGTTCGATTACTCTGAGACTGGTTGGTTGCAATAGCCCTGCACAGAGAGACAGGGCTAAATAATGACACTGACAATAACAACAACATCACACATGCATAATTATTCACGCACAGACAGGCATAGTCCTCCCGCTCTTCATCTCTCTGTCTCTGTGTTTGCTGGTCATGTTTGGTGTGTCCTGATTTTGCCTGTCTGTTTTGTTTGTGTTGTGCAGTCGACAAAATGCTATGACCAGATCCGCTGTGTTCGATTACTCTGAGACTGGTTTGTTGCAATAGCCCTGCACAGAGAGACAGGGCTAAATAATGACACTGACAATAACAACAACATCACACATGCATAATTATTCGTGCATAGACAGGCATGGTCCTCCTGCTCTTCATCTCTCTGTCTCTGCATATACGATGGTCATGTTTGGTTTGCCCTGATTTTGCCTGTCTGTTTTTGTTTGTGTTGTGCAGTCGACAAAATGCTATGACCAGATCCGCTGTGTTCGATTACTCTGAGACTGGTTTGTTGCAATAGCCCTGCACAGAGAGACAAGGCTAAATAACAACACTGACAATAACAACAACATCACACATGCATAATTATTCGTGCATAGACAGGCATGGTCCTCCTGCTCTTCATCTCTCTGTCTCTGCATATACGATGGTCATGTTTGGTTTGCCCTGATTTAGTCTGTCTGTTTTGTTGGTGTTGTGCAGTCGACAAAATGCTATGACCAGACCCTGTGTGTTCAATGACTCCATACCCGGTTTGTTGCGACAGTCCTGCACAGACATGACAGCCATGGCACGCACGATAACAACAACATTGCATGTGCAAAGTGTTCGCGAACAATCAGACCCAACACATCCAACCCTCCCCTGTGTCTGGGTGCGGTCATGTTTGGTTCATCCTGATTTAGTCTGTCTGTTTTGTTGGTGTTGCGCATTGGATGATTGGGTACGATGAGCCCTGTTTGTCATGACTCCATACCCGGTTTGTTGCGACAGTCCTGCACAGACATGACAGACATGATACGCACGATAACAACAACATTGCATGTGCAAAGTGTTCGCAAACAATCAGACCCAACACATCCAATCCTCCCCTGTGTCTGGGTGCGGGTCATGTTTGGTTCATCCTGATTTAGTCTGTCTGTTTTGCTGGTGTTGCACGTTGGATGATTGGGTACGATGGGCCCTGTGTTCAATGACTCCGTACCCGGTTTGTTGCGACGGTCCTGCACAGACATGACAGACACGACACGCACGATAACAACAACATTGCATGTGCAAATTGCTCGTGAGCAATCAGACCCAACACATCCAATCCTCCCCTGTGTCTGTGTACGCCGGTCGTGTTCGGATCATCGTTGTTGTGCCAGTCCAAACCGACACAGACAGCCAAGGTCAACGAGCCAAACAACACACTGAATTGTCCAGGCTATTGTATGTTCAGCACAAATCGACAATAACAGGGCTTGCCCTGTCTGCATTCCTCTTTCTGTTGCTGAATTAGATATTGCACTAGTGAATGCCACATTTTCGTCCTCCGTCCTGTTGGCATACCAAGATACATCAGAATGGCACTGGAGACCACGCAGACAACCAAGACAACCATTGCATGCAAGGGCATGGAGCTTCTGGGACAAGCGTTTGATCCTAGACTCCACACTCCACCATCGTACGGTGTGCAAACATGTTTCTGAAGCAACTTCGGAACCCACACCAAAGTGGCTGCCATGGCATGGGACGGACTGAATGAGGAAGACTTACTGCCATGGAATGCAACAATGGAGCACCTGCTATGTGCTCTCATGTTTCTCAAACAATATCCAACATGGGGTGTGCTGGCAGGACGAATGGGAAAGGATGTGAAAACTGTACAGAAGTGGACCTGGATTATTCTTCGTGCATTGGCTCTCCTCAGCCAAGAACTTGTAAGTGACACAACTTTGGAACAGCAACAGAGGAACCGCAATCTGTATGCTGCAATTGATGAATTGCATGCCATATCTCTCACAATCTCTGCCTTTGCCAATGTTCACATGTGTTGATCTTATCTCAGATATGTTTTGAAGATCGGAAAATTGGCTGTCCACCAGGAACAACAACAATGGCATCCGTAGATGGTACTGACTTCCTCATCATGGAGTCTTCTTTGTATGATCCAGGCTGGTATTCCCACAAATTCCAAGCTGCAGGGCTCTGATATGAAACTTGCATCTCCATTGTGACAGGGCACCTTGTGTGGGTGGACGGACCATATCCTTGCAGGGAGTGGCCAGACATCAAGATTTATTGTGAGAAGCTACTGCATGCATTGGATCCGAATGAACAGGTCATTGCAGACCGCGGGTACAGAGGTGAGCAAAGCTGCTGCTTGGATTGCACACGATGCAATGGCATGATTCGTGCACGGCATGAAACGGTGCATAAAAGGTTCAAGAACTGGAAGTGCCTGAAGCAAAAATGGCGGCACTTACTGAAGAAGCACCAGTACACAATGTGCTCGGTAGCCGCAATCACACAATTGGAACTCAAACATACAAATCCGCTGTTTAACCTCAACCGAACATTGGGAATCATCAGGGAGATGGATGATTGGTTGGATTCCCTGGTGGAACTGTAAGAATAAGCAATACTCACATGCAATAAACCAACAAAATTAGAAATAGCAACAACAACGAACACTCTTCAACCTATTCGTCATGAGGGCTGCTGAAACGAAACTGCAATTGGATGTGCCAACCAAGGAAGTATCCCAGGCCAAACCAAAGTGGACTGGATGAGCCGAAATCACAAGCTCCAGGAAGAAGCCAAGCATGGCATTATGTCCCAGCTCATGGACTCGTCTTGTGAAGCCCCCGTAGAGCTGCCTCAAGTGCCCATACCTCCTCACCTCCGCCAGCTTAGCCAGAACCTACTGGGAACCGAGCCAAGCAGAGCAGTGCGGCTGCTAGCCATGGCACACATCATGCCACATGTCAAGGCCACGGTTCCTCCAGAGCAGCTAGTATGGCTGTGCTGTGCACCATCTGCATCCAACATCCTGCAGCGCAACCACACGCCCGGCACGCTTCACCTGATCCACTGTGAGGGCAGCTGGCGCCATCACGCGTTACGCCTGTGCATACATTATACATCTGCTGGCATACATGAGTGTATGCAACCACACAGCAAGGCAACACCTGCCAACAATATCCGTTCCTGCTGCATGTCTCCTGTGGAATAAACGAGGTGGTACAAAAGCGGCTTTGGCACATAGTTAAAGACTATCGTCTATATGGTAAAACAACAACAACAGAACAAGAACTGTACATTGCATGCATGGAGAGGAAGAGAAAATCAGGTTGCAATGTCAGCGTAGTAGGTTGGTCTGCCATTAGTCGGTACAGGGAGGGTCGTGGTAAAGTGTGCAGGTGAGTTGCGGACGAAGTCGCGATGACCAATGCGCTCGTTGTCCCAAACCCAAGGCAAGTCACAAATACACAAGGAAAGCAACAGCGAAACCTGTGAAATGGCTGATTCCAACGAACAGCAGGAAAATCTGGAAAATAGCAACAATGGACCCACTTTCTATTCTTTCTGAGTCGCATTTACAAAAAAAACGCCGTTTTCCCTTCCCCTCCATGGTACACATCACGACCAAAGAGCATATTTCTTCGCGAGGGACGGTGCACCTACTCGTGGGTTGCGCAGGACACATGGAATACAATTCGCCCACCGGTAGGAGATTTATTCTTGGGTGAATTAACATGCGGTTGTGCGGTATCTCCACATTGAGATCCAACCCGCACAATCCAGGGGTCAACCAAACCGAGAACAGAAGCGCCACCCCAGTAACACCAGTATTACCAATGAAGCAACAAGCTGTGGCACCGATTCAGCATCTGTATTGGCGGGTGGTGCAATCTGACATATTCTGTAATAATGCATTGCTCTGTTAGGTTACCAGCACCTGAACGCTACGATGAAGGTACACGGTTTCGAGCCCAGTTGGACGGGACGCAATCCTTGCCGCCCCACTCGGCAACTCAGCTTGGCTGCTGGAGGCGAATCGGTATGCACGAGGAGGTGCCACCAGAATCGCAATCTGCTTCCTACTCATAATCTGACCTGTACTGCTGCAGCAGCATCTCAACCTTCTTGTTCGCGCCCCACTTCTTGTTCAGACATATGGACTCCTTCAAGTACAGTTTTGCCTTTTCCCTGTCGCCTCTGGTTGCGTAGAACGCGGAGTACCGCTCGTTCGCGAGAGCTTGGTCATGAATATACCCTCTTCCCTTCATCATCCGGATGGCTTCTTCGTATTGTTCCATGGCTCTCCTGTCTTGCTTCTTCAAAGCACTCTCTTCCGCGTTCAGCAGCGCAAGGTACGGAACACAATTCGGATTTCCCTTCTTGGCCCACCTCTTCAGTATCTTCATGAATGTGCGAGCGTGCTTCGTATAGTACGATGGTTTGCATCTGTTAGCCATACCAAAGCAGCAGAAGGCACCGTTGAAGAGGAGGGGGGCGAGGGTGAAACTGGACGGTATCTGTTTGACATATTCGAGGCAAGATTCGATTGCGATTTCGGAGCCAAACTGATAATCGCCGAAGTAAGTGGCAAGATACAGATGGGCGCATCCGTGCATACGGTCGTATACCTCAGCCAGTCGGTGATTTTCGTCGTATGCAGCATCCCTTTCATTGTATGCGTCCCCGATCAATGCCGTGGTGTGGCTGGAAGCACCTCGAAGGTTCAATGCGGCTTGCCAAAGCATGAGGGTCAGCTGATACTGCCTGGTCTGCTGGAAATCTCTCATGGTGTTTGTGTGGACCAACGAATCTTTGTCGATGGAGGTAAGTGGCTTACCTGCAACTACGCAGTTGAAGATATATGCGTACAAGCACCAAGCGCCAGTCTCGACGTCGCCAGTCGACATACCACTTCTGGAGGCCTCCAACAAAGGATCGATGCTGCTCTCGATCGGATGTTTCCAGTGATGGATGCTGGTGTGATGGTAAAAGAGGATTTTGGCATCCAAACTACGATCATCCGATGCCTTCACGATCCCGAGAGCCAGCTGCCCGTACTTGTACGCTACGTCAACATCCTCCATCAAAGCAGCGACGATGGCGGCTTGGAATGATAAGGCGGATGAGGCGTACGTGGTGATTCCACGCTTCAAGCTCAGCCGTAGTGCCTTCTGTGCGATCAATGGAATTAGATCGGGCGCGACTAAGTATGCTGTCAGGTTCAGCTTGTCCAATGTTTTCATTACGGCCTCGTGTCGATCGTCGTTCAACATGGAGAGCGTGTCTCTCATCTCTCTCTGCAATCGTCGAACTGTGCGCTTTGCCGTGACCAACCCCCGGAGGATGTATATCACCCGGCCAAAGCTCGATGAAGGAACTGTGCATCCAAGCTGCGATAGCAGGTCAAGGGACATGCCGACAGCTCCTTCCGCGCCAGTCGTCTCGATTTCCGACAGAGATATGTCGATCAAGGTGTGATAAGCACGAACTTTGTTCAGTACATCACAGTTTTGAGCGATGATCTCCTTGCAGTACATTTGTGCCTTGGCGAAGCTGGTGATCACGAAATGGGTCTCCGCTGCCGATGAGTACAGCTCAAGGCTCTGCATGGGTGATTCCCGCCAGTGATTGTCAGGGAGGAGATGGATCGCCATGTCGAAGTATGAAGATGCCAGATGGAATGCTGATGAGCTGGCGGCCTGCTGTCCAGCCTTGTGGTTGAGCATGATGATCTTCATGCGACAGTCCAGTTTCCGATAGCCGGGCATGAGATCGGGTCTCGTGTTGAGGAGATTCGTGATCATGAAGATCTTGTCATTGAGCTCGTCCTCAGATAGCGCGTACAACAAGATCTCTCCAACTCTGTACTTGAGCTCCGCCAGCTGGTCTTCTGTGGGTACGACGGCCAGCGCGGCCTCTTGGACCTTGTCGTGAACGAAGCTGTATTGGGTGGATTTGGATCGCTTTGGACTTGTGTTTGCATTTGTATTTGTGCTCGCTGTCTTTTCCGTGGTGAGCAGTCGTTGGGGGCTGCCATCGGTTGGCGCCGAGCTTTGAGAATGCGAGGTGTTGGTCTTTTCGATTAGCTTCTCGGACCGGAACACCTTGAGGGCAGCAACGATTTCTGCCTCCTTGATGATCTTGGCGACTTGGAACACCTCACGGAAGAACTTGGAGTGGCTGGAGTGGATGAAGAGGCCCCCGATGACTGCACATACGTGCGAAGAAGAGAACGTGGCTCCGAGGCATGCCGCGATCGACAAGATCCAGTGCTTGGAAGCTGACTTTTGGAGTCTTGTCTTCATGAGATCCATGATGCCGTTGCCCGAGGTCGCTGCATTGACCGTGACTGTTTTCACATCCCAGGCCCATGCTGACGAGTGGCCGAGATCATTCATCGCTGCTTCTGGGAGTGCCTCTGCTGTTGTTGGCAATGCAGTAGGAAGACTGTGGGTGACGAGGCCATCCTTGACGAGCGAGTCGAGGTACTGCTGGATGAAGAACAGGTTGCCTCCAGTCTTCGCATGCACGACCTCTGCCAGTGGCATAAACCGAACAAGCGATGGTTCGGCCTCTGAATGATCGGGAGAATCAACTTCGCGGTGCTGGAGTGAAGATACACGGAAGAGGCGTCGCAAGTACGCAGCTACTCCATCCACATTCAAGTCCTCGACCAAAAGCTTGACGATCCGAATGGACCTCTCCCTCTTCGAGTCCTCCAACGATGCTAGAGTTGCCTTCAGGGTCTGGTTTGCATCCAGCATGTTCGAACGGTACAGTCCGATGATGGTCAATGATGTGCTCCGACTGTCCAGCAGCCAGGATTGTACAAGGGCTAAAGATTCTCGGTCCGCCCACTGCAGATCGTCGATGGCCATCACGACTGGGCAGTAGGTGCAGAGTATCTGCATGAACCTGCGTAACACGTATGTGATTCGTTGTGTGTGACTCTTGTAATTGATGGATGGCCCATTGCCTGCAGTAACACTGAAAGCCGATGCAGAGACAGAATCATTAGAAGTGACATGCGGCGACGACGAGAGCGCCGATGCCGGGCGACGCTTTGCAGTCAGCTTGGTGGATCCAAGAGTGATGGCAAGGGCAGATTGATGAGATGCTTGAACCGATACGATGGTTTCTATGTTTGGGATGACGTGAGCGAGCAGTTCCACCTCTCCCCTTGACAGCCCTTTCGACACCAACGATGCGAGCGTCCGTTGTTTGGCTCCAGCAACCTGCTTGCTTGGGTGACCGCCTGTCGAGGTGTTGAGTTCTGTGTGAGCCCTATTTGCCACCTGCTCGCACAGTTCCATCATGGCTGACTGGATCCCTGCGTATGGCACGCCCTCCTTCTTGGTCGATAACTCGCATTTTCCTGTTGCGAAGAATCCATGGAAGGCTTCGTCCGCGCCATCGCTATTCTGAGCTTTGTCAGGAACGCTGCAGCATGTTGTTTGAGACAGCAGCCGTTCCCGCGCTTCTTTGACGAGGGTTGACTTTCCACTTCCAGATTGGCCAGAGATCAATACCAAGGATCGGATCTGACTTTGAGCGGCAAGTGTTGTGATTTCATTTGCGACTTTTGGCAGTGATGTTGGCGAGTCCTTCCTCGCTTCGTTCCTGATGTTCTTTGCACCTTCGTTGATGATACCACTTCCTGTGCTGCCGCCGCCGCCGCTGCTGCTGCTGTTACTGCTGCTGCTGCTGCTGCTGCAAGTATTGGTATCCAGAGCATTGTTGCTGACGAGCTGCTTGATTGGTGAGGTTGGCGCCTTCACATGGCCAGCCGGAGAGTCTTGGCTTGAAGATGAATCTCTTTGTTTCTTGGATTGTCTTCGGATGGTGTTGAGGAGGATGCGGATTTCAGTTTCACGTCCCACCAGACCAACCTTGTCGAATGCGAGGCATGCCTCGCCTGGTGTCGCCAGTGTGAGTTTTCCTGCCGGCGTCATCGCCGCCTCTGCTACCATGGTTGTGGTAGTGGTCGTCATCTTCGTCGCATTCGTTTTTTGTGGCCTTCGAGTCTGTTGGAGGGCAGGGATTTGATCTTTACGAGCCGGTGGAGGGGTCTGTGCATACTCTCTTCGGCCACGTCCGACGCAGAACATTTACAGTAGAGATGGGAATTCAAGTGAACGGCGCGCATCCTTGATCTTGGTTTGATGTTGGCTCCGCTTTGCCCAGAAGATGCGAAGAAGCGTCATCCGCTGTGTCGCACGAGCCACTAAATCATTCGGATGGCGGCAACATCACGCTCTACCGGCATGTGGTGAATCGTTTTTAGTTCACAGACCAATCTCTCCAGCGCTTGGAATCAGATGTGTTGAAACGCCTGTGCGATTGGTTCGTAATTTGATGTCTGGTGGACGCCTCTTTGGTGCTGATTTATCACCAAGGGCATCCGCACTCTTACAAGAAACAGCCACCTGGTGGTGGACCGTCTTGTGAAGCGCGCGGAACAGAAGGTTGGATCGCTGTGCTGGCTTTGTATCCAACTTTGTTACTGGGTGGCCTCTGGCGGCGCGGTTCTGGCTCTTGTGCCCCTCTCGTTAGGATTTGGAGTCTCCACCGCCTTCGCGCTGTGCCATTTGATCGTTGGCGCTGTGACGTGCGGTCGGGAGGGCCAAATGCGTCACGAGCATTTTCGTCTCAATTTGATTTGATGACCGACAAAGTGAAGGCAAATTCGCCAAGCGGGGAGAGAAACACGTTTCCAAACAGCGAACTCCGACATTGGACAGACGTATCTGAACACCCAGGGATCATGACTGGATTGACTGGATTGACTAAATATACACGCAAGAGTGTCCGAGAAGGATTGTCAATGGACGACCAGTGCGCCAACTACACACAACACCGTGCGGCACGCAAGCAAGGTAGGCCGGAGGCCGCAGAGTCAAGTCGATTTTGCGTGAAGCGGATCATACTCTCGTATGTGCACTGCTTCTACAAGACTCATTGAGTATAATATAATATTATTATATCACATGTTACATCATCCGGTATGCTGTATTTTTCTATGCTTTCGATTCTGCAGCCCTCTGTTGTGCTCATGTTCTAGTGTAAGGATGATGCATTTTCGTCTGCTCCGACCATGCTGGCTGCGCTACGATTTGAGCAGTTTCGCGAGAGCAGCAGGGAAGGAATCGTTGCCGGATCCCTGCGTCGTTGATTCGTTCGTCGGCTGCCTAGTCGTTCGTCTGGCGTAGGCGGATAGCCCGGCGCACATGATGGACAGCGGGATGCTAAGGAGGCTAGCGCCCAGCGTGTGCCCATCATCGTTGGAGGAATCGAGATAGATGATCGGCAAGAACCCGAGCAAGGACCATCCCGTTTTGAAGGCGACCGGCAGACCGCGAAGGCAGAGAATGACGACCATCGAGAATGTGGAAAGGATGATGCCCGGGACGTTGTCGAAGAAGAGCCTGTCGGTCAGCAGCAACCCCGCCACCGGGATCATCGTCCACCAGCCGAACATCAGCGCCAGACCAGCACCGAAGACGTGAAGCCGCATGAGGATGGATTCCGCGACCATGACGGAGACCTCCAGAGTGGGGTTGACGTTGATCATGGCGTGGGCCATCAATGCGAACAAAGCTTGCAATTGGGATACGGCGAAGAGCATGCCGAGCGTTCGGTAAGAATGCGTGGTGCTTGGCATCAGCCGGCTCAACCACGTCTTGTTTTTTGGATCGTTCGTTTCATTCCCGTCGCTGGCATCTTGAGTGGCGGTGGTATAGCGGTGCATCCGAATAAAGTGCGACGTGAGTTCCATGCCCCACGGCATCGTGGCAAGATGGGCCGCCCAAGCCTTGATGGAGAGGGGCTTGAACCACCCCGGCGCGTACTTCTCCCTGTAATGCGTGCCAGGAACATTTCGAAAGACGGCCGTGAAGAGCTTGCGAGCGATGGGGATGTTCAGGGTGGTCAGGATCAGGCCGATGGTAGCGAACTGTTGCGCGTGCCAATGAAGCGGCGCCTGGAATGGTTGCAGGTTGCTCAGGAAAGTGGCGTTGGTGCGTTCGCTGATCGGGGTCTCGCCGTGGACTAAAGACGCAGGAGGGAAGCATAATACATGGCAGAGTGGATGATATTGCACAGAATAATGATATGGTGTCAGTGTGAAGTATGAAGTGTGGTGTTGCAGTCGCACACCACGAAATGAACTGGTGAGGAAGTGAATAGAGTCGAGTAGAGCATTGTATTCGTAGTTGTACGGAGCAGGAGAGGAGAGTGTGTCGTGGCAGTGCGCGAGTATAGAAATGTAGAGCCGTGCATTCGCCAGCGTCTGACATCCCAAGCGGCCCGGTTGGTTGTGCTTACCGATTGTGGCCTTGTTTGTGAGTGGAGGAAGCATGGTTGTGGTTGTGGTTGTGGTGATAGTGTTGTGAACTGGTCGTTGATGAGTTAGAATGCTGTGAATTGCAGATTATGAGAATTGTGTCGAAGGCGAATCCCTGTCTCCGCCTCTGCCTCTCTCGATCTGTCTGAAGAACGGCCCTGTTGTCCATTGTTACGGATATGCAGTCAACTGCCCCTCGTTGGTGCATTTTGGTGCGTGACAAGTAAACATGCATACAAGTATGTCCTTGTGCGCATACAAGTACGTCCTTGTACGCATACAAGTGACCGCACGCACACCGTTGCACCCACAAACGGCTAGAGTCACAGGTGTGTCGTTGGCGCGCATTGTTTTGCGAGCACAGATGAGTGTTGTGTTGAAGTCACCATCTTCCCCCAAGAGAAGAACCGGAGGACATTAATATTGTGAGGAGTTATCATGTTGTGAGTTGTCTGTTCCTCTTCATTGTCTCCATGCAGTTTTGACAACAAAGACAACAACAGCGGAGAACCGCATCATTCGGCGCAGTCAAATGTTTGCGTTGGCGCCAAATTGACTCGTTCGATCGAACCATTGCCGTCGATGGGAACCGAACACTCGAGAAAAATCCATTTCCCACCCCAAGATACACTCACGATCACAAGTGCGCGAATGCCTGGTGTTGTTCTGCCACAGGAAGAAAAGAGAAGGAGGCATCGTGCGCAACCAGACCTGCGGCAGAAGATACAGCCCCCATCTGAATCCAAGAGCGCCACATCAAACCGCAGAACCAGAGGCAGATTCAAAGCAAGGTAACGATGGTGAAATACGTGAGCAACGTGAAAGCAGTGCAAGATCCCGCCGCGATCGAGCGCGTGGTCGTCGTGGCAACGGCCAAGGCCTACGATGCCTCGTTCGCATCAGTCGTGTACGAGCAGCTGATGCCGCTCCTCGTGGAATCGCCCGGCGGCCTGCCGTTCTTCAACGCCATGTGGGCCACGCTGCAGGACAGCCAGTCCACGCAGCACTGGATTCCGCGCGGCGACGCGGCGTTGCTGAAGTTCGCCATGGCGAGGTTGCCTGCGCGCGTGTCGCGTCACAACGCACCAGGGCAACCGCACAACGTCGCGTCGCTGCTCAAAGGCCTGGGCTGCGGCAAGGGCAGCGCGCCCACGTTGGTGGTGCTGCTGTGCGAAGATCAGGCCCACATTCCCAGTCTGGCGCACGCCGTGGCACGAGTTGCCACCAAGTTCGACGGGGAGGAGGACAAGCCCAAGCCCGACGGCTTCTACTACTACTCTCGCAAGTCTAGTTCTTCCAAAGGCAAAGAGACAGACAGCAGCGCTGCCGATGCTAACGCCGATGCCAACGTTGCTGACGATGCACCAAAGACACCATCGTTGCAAGTCGCATTCTCGTCGGACATAGCGGACGAGCAGCTGCGAGAGTTCACCACCGTGTGTCGCAATATCCTCCTCACTCGACGGCTCGTGGACATGCCTTGCAACGAGCTGTACACGACGGCCTTCGTCAAGGAGGCCATGGCGGCGGTGGATGGCCTGCCCAACGTGACGGTTGAGATCATCGAAGGCGAGGCCCTCAAGGAGGGTGGATACGGCGGCCTCTACGGCGTCGGCAAGGCCGCGGCCAACCCGCCGGCGCTCGTCACTTTGAAGCACTACCCGACGCCCGAATCCAAGACCCTCCCCTCCATCGTGCTCGTGGGCAAGGGCATCGTCTACGACACGGGCGGTCTGTCGATCAAGACGAAGACCGGCATGCCCGGCATGAAGCGCGACATGGGCGGTGCCGCCGCCATCCTCGGCGCCTTCTGCAGCATCGCCCAGGAGCAGGGCAACCAGCGCCCCGTTCACGCCATCCTGTGCCTCGCGGAGAACGCGGTGAGCCCCATCGCCACGCGTCCCGACGACGTGCACACCCTGCTGTCAGGCCGCACCGTCGAGATCAACAACACGGACGCCGAAGGTCGCCTCGTTTTGGCCGATGGCGTCGCCGCCGCGGTGCAACATCTCAATCCCGGCACCATCATGGACATGGCGACGTTGACGGGCGCGCAGGGCGTCGCCACGGGCCGTTTCTTCGGCGCCATCTACTGCAACGATGAGGACCTCGAGACAAAGGCCATCACGGTGGGACGCAGCTGCGGCGATCTCGTGCACGCCGTGCCCTACGCACCCGAGTTCTTCATCCCCGAATTCAAGAGCGCCGTGGCCGACATGAAGAACTCGGTGGGCGATCGCGCCAATGCGCAGGTCTCGTGTGCGGGGCAGTTCATCGCCAATCACATGCAGTCGTACTTGGAGGAGGAAGGCAAGCAGTGGATCCACATCGACATGGCCTATCCCGTCCACGACAAGAAGGATGAGCGTGCCACGGGATACGGCGTCGCCCTTCTGCATTCCCTCGTCAAGCAGTTGCAGCAAGAATAGCGATCAAGTGAGTGTGTAACCCTAACGGTGCAGTATGAAAAGCTGAGACTGCAGAGGATTGGTCCACATGCTTGGCGTCCCTCTCTCCGGGAGCTTCAGACGACAGAAAAGTTGCGCTATGCAGTCAGAATTTCTAAAAATCCATTCGGTTTATCTTACTCGTATAATAGTTGTGATAGACAGACGGCATCAAGATCGCGTCTCCTGTTTGCGGGTGTACTTGTAGCTTGTCGCAAGCACGATCGGGTCCTTGTTTTCGTCATTGATTTGAATTGAGTAGCATTGGGTTGCACGTACTGCATGCGATGTGATGTGGTCGATATATCATTTTGGGTGGGAGGCAGAGCGTTCATTGGTGCGCACATTCTATTCAATCCCAGTCCTTCTGCATCCAAGCGTCCAACCGTCCAAGTTCATTTGCAGGCGGCCTCGCTCCCATTTCTAGTTGATTGTTTATTTGCCGTGGTAGAGGCGCGGTTTTGCCAGTGTTCATTTTTTTTCAGCAGCGTGGAATGTGTTGAGTTGAGGCTCCATTCAGTATCGTGTCATGGAATGGAGCAGAATGCTCATCCATCCATTCGTTCCAGCATGCAGCAACGCGCCGCCCTTTCTAGAGAGATCCACCGCAGCAGTATCAGAAGTGTGTGTTGTGCTTGCAGTGTTCTGTACGAGTGCGAGCCTTCGTCTAGGCCTTGGTGTAATCATCTTCACCCTGGATGGCCAACCACGCGGTCAACGCCACGACGCCGAACGCGAACAGACCCGCGTTGACGACGAAGATGGTGTCGCCATCGCGCAGACCATCGACGATGCCCTTGTTGAGGATGAGCTCCTGCAGGAAGACCCACACGAAGGCCACCTGCGCAACGCGTCCATTCCAGGTTTCGGCATTCTTCTTGAGACCCCATGGCGACCTGCCTTCGTTGAAATTCCATTGGCGCTCGTTGAGGGCGCTTGCGCTGCGTGGCTGGACGGCAACGGTGTGTCGCACCGCGTTGGGTGTCACGAAGGCGGAGGCGGGGTTCGTCAGGAACGTGACGAGGACCAGCAGCAGGATGGATGCGTAAGATTTCATTGTGTAATACTCGACGGTGGATACAATTACGGGAGGTATTGGAGGAGGAGAGAGAGAGGTAGTGATGAAGGCAGAACTTGGTGGAGCGGTGGTTGTGACAGTTGTGAAAGTTGTTGGAAAGGATCAATGACCGCGTCTGTTACTCTGCTTGTTGGATTGGTCTTCGTTGTCTTTTCTCACTGATACCCACGATGATGATAACGATGGCGAGACTGATGATGATTCAGATACGGAGGAGTCAGATGGCCGAAAGCAAGCTTTGTTGGCATCACAAACGACGATCTCCGACCACCGCCATCAAACCTCGTCAGCATCACCATCATCGTCAGCGGATCACATCACATCACGTCGCGAGCCTGTGACAACAAACAGGATTCCTGTGGTTGTTCTTGTTGTCTCGTTCGCAAACGTCAGCGATTTCGATCCAGATGGATTCGGTCGAACTAGTCAATGAACATACTCATACAGTGCTTAACGTTCGCTCTTGATTCGCTCGATCTAGATTCATTTGGTTACCATGAACACGAACACGAACGCTTGACGCTTCTGGATTGTTTCCCTTGTTTCTCATCATCGCGGATCGGTGCACCTTCACATTCGGATCGAAGGAGGCACAAGTGGAGCGCGACCTACCGAATACTCTCTCTCTCTCTGTCTCTGGAAAGCAGAGTACGAGCATCACTTTCGCGGGTAGTATGGAACACTTTCCCTCCCGAAAGAGAGAGAGAGAGGAAGGGCAATCCGCAAGCCTGCGATGTGGTGGTGAAGGCGACAGGCGGAATCGAGTACTCCGGAGCAGAGCAGAACAGAACCAGAGTGGAGTATAACGATCGAAAGAGGGGATGTCAAGGTGGAGTTGGAAACGGAAAGGGCGTAGAAATGGCCAAACTTATCGCCCAGAAGCGCGAGGGATGGGAGCATCGCAGGAGTATCACAGAACATGGAACGAGAACATGATCGTTCGCAATGGTCAGAAGGGCTGCCGTGAGGTGCAACATCAACATTCAACATCGCGGCAACTGTGTCCATGGTATTGTGCGAATGGTGTGGCGGCGGTAGCGAAGATCACGTTTTGCACGACTGGTGGTCAGAGATAGTAGTCAGTCTGTGGGTGTTCGTGGCGGGATGCTGATGTTTCTGTCGACCCTCCTCGTGCAGGAACGGTAGAACAAAGAGGGTGGGCTGAGTTCACGCCGTCTCGTGGATAAACCGCGAAAGACAGGTCGCAAGGCATGGGTTCCCTAGGTAGTGGCAGGGTGCGAGTATGTGGGACCAACGAACGAACAAAGGATCGCAAGCGATAGATACACAAGACAAGGCATCGACAAGGAGGATGAATGAAAGTACCGACGGTTCTGGAGGAAGCAACAGAACACCAACACAAGGCACAGATGCTTTCCTGGTTTGTGGCGCGAAACTCTTGCAAGGAAGCGAAAGGAACGAATGCGCTCAAGACTTTGCCCTGGCTTGCCTTGTGAATCGATGTTATGTGTGCCTACCATGCTCCTGCCATGCGCACTTGCAAGTACGATGATGTCGGAGGCAAGATGAGCAAGCAGGAGATCGGTAAAGACGGTGCGTTACGAATGGTGGCATGGGGGCATGGAGCGAGTTGTTGAAGATGCAGTTTCTGTAGCACGTGTGAGGAAGCGAATGGACTCTGGTGGGTGAGCGCAGAAGAAAGAGGCATTGGGCGGTCGAATAGAAGATTCTTGTGGAGTGGTCGGACTCTCCGCCTCTCAGAAATTGCAAACGAGATCTTGTGCCTTCCTCTTGCGCAGTGGGAATCGAATCGATGGGTGCAAGTACTACCGCGTATTGGAACCTACCCCTCACATCTACCCATGGAGTGCGGAGAGCAGGGTGCGAACTGGTGGTTCATACTACTGTTCCCACACCAGTCCTCCACAGGGAGTTCAACAACACAACACATCATCGTTGGGCCACATCATGTCATGTGGATGTGTTCACTGGTGACCAGCTGTGCCTTGCTGTGATGCATGTCCCTCCAACTGGTGTTCTCTGTGACTTGATGAGGTACAAGTCTGACACAAGATCGGGGGGTCATACCATACCATGCAGTAGCGCACAAGCTACAGGTACGCGAGTGCGTGCGGTCTGGTGGGAGGCAATCACAACGCGCAGAACATCACTTTCGGAGGATGCTGTGTTGCGCCAACACTCTGTTCTCGATGGGGTAGCACCGCACTTGGCGCCCGCTATCCATGGTTCTTCTCACCATTGCTTCAAGTAGTGGAATACTGCTGTTGATGATGATGTCTCCTCCACTCAACCACCCACTTGCCAGTATTCTCTCTGGCGTTGTTGTTGTCGTGGGTGTTGATGTGGACGTCGTTTGTGAGTCTTGCTTCTGTGAACCTTGGCGCTATCATTTGGGCCCGCAAAGCCCTCGTATGTATTTTATGTATGTACGTACGCAAAGTGCGGAAGGAAATATCAAAGGGGAGAAGGTTGTGTTGGTGTATCCACCGTCCTCAAGCACACGTTGTGGGCAGGTTGTACCTTTCCGTGTGAGTGGTGCAGAACGTAGTGAATCGAACAGAGAACGACCAACATCAAGGAAGCGTTCTGATGACTACGAGTACCAATACTCCAAGAAGACAGAGAGGGTAGTTGAGAGAACGCACGCAAAGTGCAGAAGAACCAACCGGCTGGTCTCGTTTGTACCTTGCTTTGTGCTTGTGCTTCTGGCTCCATCTCCCAGTCAGTCTTCCTTGTTTGTTGCAGCTCCCTTGCGTATGCCGCTGTCTCCTCTTCTCCCTCTCTTGATCAACGCCGGTTCCTGTGTGATGGTGCGAACGTGAGGTACCAACACACACACACAGATGCGCTCATTCAATTGCACAACATCCGCACACGCACTCACACGAATACTATCAAATGCCACCACGTTCGCAGATAGACACGAGCACATTTGGCGCAGTGCCGATGGATGCGCTTCCGCACTATTTCTGACGGCAAGAGAGCATTCGTACTCGTGGTCTCACTTGGACTTGGACTTGGACTTGTACTTGTGATTCCTATCCCGGAGTGCGTGCGAAAGCGAAGCACGCCAGGGGAGGGATCATGCAGCCATCTCCCTCTCCGAGGGGCCTCCACAACGATCATGGGAAAGAAGTTTGTTGGTGGTTGGCCAATCACCGCCTCCACCATCAGTCGGGGGATGACGCAGCGCGATCCAAGGGGAGCGGCAGCCCCTTGACAAAGTGGCAAGGCTTCCTGTGCCATGGCAGTTTTTTTCAGTCACCTCCGCATTGTCACTTGCTTTGTCGCTCGCACCGCGACCCAATCGGAGAGGCTGTCCACCAGTCCTCCGTGGCGTGGATGGGAAGAGAGATTGTCTCGGCTTCTACCTCCGCGCACGACACACTCGTGCGTATCTCGCAGCACCATGCATCCATACATCTTTGTTGGTGAGTATCTGGTTATTCCTTTCTTCGTACTCTGGTGGCTGGTGCCTTTCGTGGTGTCTCCTGTTGTTTTCGGCCTGCGAAACAGTGCGTGCATGGGTGCTTGTGATATGTGCGATTGTCCTGTGCCAAGACGAGAACCAGCGAACCAATCGGATTGTGTCAACTCGAAACCATTGACAAATTGGCACGGCATTCAACACTGCGATCTCAGCTTTGATGCGTTTTTGCTCACATTTTGCTACCGTGTCGAGTGTTTCTCGTCCGGCATTGGCCGAGAGCAAAACGTGATGCATGATGAACATGGATGCACGAAGACGAGCCAAGAGAGCCGACCAATACAGGGAATGGAACACCCTTCTTTCGCGAGGAGACAACGCCAACGAACCAAATGAACCAACAAACCAACCACGCCCACTGCCGCAACGGCCATGGTACTTGTATCAGTGTCATAGTTCGTAGGAGTACAGACAACATCTCGTCAGAGCGAGCGAGACTGAGCCTTTCCTTTTGGGGACAGAACAAAAAGCCACAGGACGAGGGCGAAAAACCTCCGAATCCGCTGACTTTTGGCTTGGCGATCATCGCGAGCAACGTATCAGTACGATCCATGTTGCGGCATGGCGGTAGCTCGTATTCGATTTGGCGATGCCTCTTTTGCGGTACGCTGCCGGTGGCTCGTCCTCATTAGATGACGAAACAGAGGATGACACGAATAGGGTGGATTCCTTCGGCATGACTTCTCGCAAGCGAAAGCACCAGCAGAATCGAACCGCGGTGTTGCGTGCTACCTGAGACGGAGGGTGTTAGTCGCAGTGGCAATGGCAATGACAATGGAGGTGGTGACACTGCTCTTGAAGTTTCCGTTGCTGTTTCGGTTGCCGTGATGGGGGGCGGAGATGGCTGACGTTGTGCCGCCGAGAGTCTCGGAAGCAAGGAAGTACCAGAGAGATGGAGTCGAGGAGAATAAATGTAGAGTTGGGTTGGGTTGGGTTGAGTTGAGTCGAGAGGAGTTGAGTGGAGTATAAACTCGCACATTGAGTACTCGTCTGTGTCTGCCGATGCGGATACTGGTTTCGAGGTCGAAGAAGATAGCCTGCCAGCGGTTGATGTTGGAGGTGTGGGCGCGTGTCTGCTAGCTCGAACAAGAGAAGATAGACGTGACTTTCGCTCTCTCTCTCTCTCTCTCTCTCCGTTTGTCTCTGCGGGAGCACAAACACACCGCACGAATCGCAAAGGAGCATCTTCGCACGCATGTTCATCATGACCACCCTCTCACCCTTCACTGCGAGCCACTCTGTACGTTTGTTCTACTCGTGGAGTGCCACGGATGACGAAATCTTCTTGGGTGGGAGCAGAACGATAGCGGGACTTTGGCAATGGCAAATCAAGAACACTGAAGCGCAACCGCCACACTGCAATGGCGGGACCGTTGCGTCTGTTTCGTGATGTGCCACACCTCCTGCGGGCCAAACCGATCCTACATCCCGATCACGGCTTGGCTGTTTGTACCTGCTCAACGTGCTATCTGTCCCCCTTGGACTTCATGTTCTGCGTTGCCAGCCTTGCGAGATAGTCTGATCGGTTTCTGGGTTGCCTTACATCGAAGTCTGTTTGGTTGTGCTCCCTGTGTGCGTGCTAATTATACCCGCGCCGCGCACACTTGCAAATGCGATTCTACTCCAGGGTTCCTGATGAATGGATGATCGCAAGCGTACAACGGAGCGCTGAGCATGTGTTGATACCTTGTGGGAGGGCACACAGATCCTGTATCCACGAGCAACGAGGACCTCGGTTTTCCGTTCTGTCTGTCTCTTGTCGTCCGTAGAACAAAAGAGGAAACAGTCACAAACGCGCCAGTCCATTGCGCTCGTGGCCGCCTTGTGGCTCGCAGCTCGCGTCTTGAGTGCGCCCCGACGAACACGTGTAGTACCCACGAGTTTGTATTCATAACAGCGCAGACAAGCGAAGAACGTAAGACAATAATTGCAGAATGTGGAACGCATACGTCCGGTTTGGCATAGAAAAAGAAAAGTTACGGAGGCACCGCACACTCGAAGCTAGAACGGCGTTGTGCTGGATCATCAATCCGGTTGCGCCCCAGCCGTGTGAACCATGGGCGCAAATGTGCGTTCTGCGCGGAGCAGAAGATCCATTTTGACGATGCAAAGAAGGGAAGTTGAATGCCGCTTTCGCAGAAGGCGTATTCTTCCTTTGTGCCCACCACCTTCAAGTTGATCAACCAACAAGAAAGCGAAACGAGACAGAATCTGTCTCCGGACTTCCTCACTTGTGAATTGGTCTCGAAACGCCTTCCCGGTGAATGACAATTGTGGTGTCACGATATCGCCTTCTTGTGGCCGCTTTGAGCAGGCTTCGCTGTTCCGTTCCGGGTACCGAATGCGTTTTTGCTTACGATTTGCTTTTACGCCGCGAGCAGCCGCTGCAATCGTTTCGTTGGAGTGAAGAACGCTTCCACAAATAGTGCATCATGTTCGCGACATCACAACGAGTCACCAATCCCTTTCCAACACAGAGTCGCTGTACGTGTATTTGCCCGTGAAAAACGAACGAATGCGGTACCGAGTCGCCCACGCCAAGTACTGGCGTCGCTGCCCATTCGCATGGGTTCGCCACAACTCCAACCAACACACTCGTCGAATTGTGGACCTGAAAAAGCGATCGAATGGATCCCACCAAGAAATAGTGTCCGCCAACACCACAAAGGGTTCTGGAAGCACGACTGTGGTGGAAACACGATTGCAACCGGCACGACCAACAGAAACAGGAACAGGAACAGCAACGACAACAAGAAAGAAAAGCAAGACGAGCACCAAGAGGAGAGAGATGGCATCAGAAGACAGCGACAATGGCGCGGCGGATTATTTATCCAACGGACACTTGACCCAAGGTACTCTACTCCCGCGCTCTCTCTCTCTCTCTCTGCTCCATTCGACTACGAATACAACAGACAGCTCCGCAGAGGGTCGTCAATCAGCGTCACCACTGCACCAAACGAGACGAGACTACAGCTGAGCAGACCAGGCCAGGATCCCACGGTACTGTATCGAGCTCCCTTCGTTTCGCTTCCTCCGAACGTTACACACGCCAGTACACGCCAGTACGTAGAAGTCAATACTGTCGCGATGGTGGCCAGCAGCTTGGTTGCAGCAAAGAGGCTGAGGCGGGAGCTCCAGAATCTGATGCGAAACAAGGATGATCCCGACATCCACCTCATCCCTGACTCCGAGAACATCCTGCACTGGACGGCGCTGCTGCGCGGGCCTGGAGACACACCCTACGAAGGCGGCGTGTTCCAGCTCTCCATCAAGTGCGGATCGGACTACCCGCTGGCACCACCGTCGATCACCTTCATCACGAAGGTCTTCCACCCGAACGTGCATTTCCGCAGCGGCGACGTCTGCCTTGACATCCTCAAGAAGGAGTGGAGCCCGGCATGGGGCATCCAGGCAGCCTGCCGTGCCATCCTGGCGCTGCTGAGCGACCCCGATGCGGATTCGCCGTTGAACTGCGACGCCGGCAATATGGTCCGCGCGGGCGACATGATGGCCTACAACAGCACTGCCTACATGTACACGGTTGAGAACGCCATGTTCTTAACCTTTCCGCAGCCCGCGGATGGCGAGGCAGCTCCTGCCAAAACTGAGTAGAGGAGGCTGCGTATCCGTGGCGAGGAGTGGATGCTGGTTGATGGATCGACAGATCGATGGATCATCGAGACGGGCATGCCACACTCTACTCGTATTGAAGTGAAGTGAAGTGAAGTTAAACTGGGCAGATCATGGAACTCTCCATTCGACTCCCAAGTATTCACACGGTATTCGTTTCGTACGAATACAGTACTCGGGCAGAATGTGGAGAGGAATCATAATACTCTACTCTGCTCTTCATCGATGCCATCGAAGGCGAACCAGCCGCAACAACAACAGCAAACAGCAATCGTCAGGGCGCGGAGTAGGATTTCCATTCTTCGGATCGGCATGCGTGAGATTGGCATGTCGGAAAGTCGTGGACGTACTCGTGCCGTACTCGTGCCATACTCGTACCATACTCATACCATCCGCCAGAAAGTGTCTTGAGTCCTCTGGTTTACATAGGTCGTCTCTAAACTTGTGGCACCGCATTCGTGTGGCGCCGTACGATTACTAATCGTGGGCAAGACCAGGTGCGACCGGGCCAAGAGGAGAAGTCATCGCAATTGAATGTTTTCGCCAGAAACATAAGGTGATGCGACCTGAAGGAATGCGACGCGACGCAACTGACGAGAAGAGGCGAGCTTCGACCAATGTCGATGGGCCGTTCCAATCTGGTTGGAATGGAGAGATACGGAGTAGTTGTGCATATGTTGTATCAATACATAGTAGCTCGTTGGTGGGAGTGCCCGCCGACAAGAGTGGTCACAATTGCGGATACTTGCCATACATACTCGTGTCATGCCGCCTTAGCTCATCATAGCTGCAGACTAATGCCATACATGTAGAGGAGGCATAGGTTGACGAATCGCGACAGGGCGGCTCTTGGCTGTGACCATGTCTGTCACGACCGCTGTGTTGGTCATTCGGCACGAAGCATTTCGCTCCCACCAGTCGTGGTCAAACGCATCCAAACCGCAACCGAGTCCCTCCCCGAGATTGCTTCCTATTGCGGCCCATTCAGGCCACCACTGGTACCTGGCTGTGCCCGGTGAAATCGGCACGGAGGATAGTTGAGCATCACTTGGACATGCCATTGGCAATTGGGATGACACTGAGATGTCAATGTCAAGGTCGATGCTCGAACTGTCACAGCATGGGTGGCAATTACCGGGTGAACCAATGGTCTCTAAATTCGCGGATGGGTGATTCACCACCCAGTGATGGACAGCTGCGAACGCAGTTCGACTTGCCGCCCCCGCTTCGAATCTTGCCGACCCATGGCAATAGAACAAGAGTATGCGCTGTGCGCTCCATGTAATGTTCGAGTGTCTATGTATGAGCGCGAGTAGTGCCACATCGCCTCCCATCTCGTGTTCGTGTTTTGTGCTCTTACGGTTGTTCGGGGGGATAAGTATTGTAACACGACAGCCATCGCCTCGATCGGGAGTATCCATACCTCGTACCATACATCAGGTGCGAGCTGCGACTGCGCATCATCAATTGCCAGAGAGCGCGGGGAGGTGTTACTTCTCCCTCCCTCTCTCCCTTCCTCTCTCTCTTTTCGTTTTCTGTTTCTCAGCAAGAAGCACTCCGAAGAGCCGTCTGGAGGCGATTGCGGTTGAGTGCGATACAATCACAGGGCGATTCCACCGCGCCTGCGCCTATCCCACCACAGGGGCACACTTCTCGTATGTTGTACCTCGCACAGGCGCCAGCATCTGTTGGATCACATCTCTTGTGCGACTCGAGCGCGCTCTCCGTTTCTCTGCGAGTATCCACCGACTCGATTCGATTTCTGAACGCCGATCTGGTCCCACGTATCATACCACAGGCCCCCACATCAACATCCAGAGGCATGTATTGGCACATGGTCGCACTTGCATGCAGAGTAGAGTACTGCAACAGAGTAAACTGGTATTGTAGGCACGAAACGGTATCATGGCTCCTATCATATTATACGCACGAGTTGGCAGGGTCACAAACCGAGCCGTCTTCTTCAGAATGTTTCTCCCCTTGGCTGATTGCGGGTTGTGGTGGAGGTCGTAGTGTCGCGAAATGGAATCGGGGAAGAGTCGGAGCGCACCAGAATGATGGTGGTCCTGACCATGTCGATCTGAGCCTTCGTGATGGCTGGTGTAGCTCGCATTGGTACTACTATAGGAGCCAGAGAGGTGACAAGGAGTCCTCACACTCCTTGCATCCGTACTTGTTCCGATTCCGGGCTTGTATGTCATGCACACTGGGATGTAAAGTGCGAGCGATCGTGGCGCGGAGTACACTTTCTTCCTCGCTGCGTCCACATGAGCATTTCCAGTGAAGAGAAAGGAAATTGATGGCATGGCGCCGATACATGCGTACCGATTCCAAGGAGGAAGGAGACGTCAAAGCATGTGAGCTTCCCCGCTCTGGGCTTGAATCGATCCTACAAGAGCTCTTCGGAAGCTCGTATGTCGAGTATTGGTGGATGGGTTGTTTTATTCAGTTTACTCCACTAGTTGCTGGATTAGTATAGAATATTTGCTGTACTACGACTATTCGATGTTGATTCACGCATATGCCAAACTCTCCAGACGTTGACTCTCGCTTGTTGGAAGCCGGCGAGGAGAAGATGTGCCGTGAACACGGTGATGCATGAGTGCATTGCATGTGATCTATAGGTCGTAGGTGGCACACTAGGTCGTAGGGCATTCCATGTATTCTAAGAGCAACCTGCTCCTTTCGGTGAAGTATTGTATTACACGAGTGGAGGGGAGCCGATGGCGAATCAGCAAAGTGAGAGGAGAAACAAGCAAAGGATAGAAAGCACGCAGTATTCGCACGAACGACGAGGTGAGGGCCGAGGAAGCCATCCGTGTTCATCGCCGAGAAGAGCCTGCTTCTCCCACCGACGCCGAGACTCGTCGCGGGGTCTGTTGTTGTACCGGAAACCCTTGGAGCACATTGCTCCGTTCACTTCGCTCCATGCTATGCCATACGACACGATGCCATACCATACCATACACAGCGCTGCACTTCTTCTTCTTCGGCTTCACCTCAAAGAGTACTTGGCTCACCTTGTGTTGGAGTGAAGTGTCTGCAAGTGCGGGTAAAGAGGCTCTCTCTCTCTCCCTCTGGAGAGATTGGAGTAGAGTATTCGACTCCACATTTGACGACCACACATGTACGCCAATAGGCGAATAACTAGCTGGTCTATGGCGCATTGCGTTTTGTGGCGGTGCGGGGTATGTAGTTTTTCTCCGCAATGAGCTCGCACAAAATACTCCTCTTGGTTCGTCATGGAGACTGGTTGATTGGTCTGGTCTGTGTCTGTATCTGTGTGCATGTGCGTGTTTGGTCTACTAATCGCATCTGCTTTCTCAATGTTCACTCTCCTCCTACACACCGGTAGCTCGTGCACATGCATAGCTGCATGCAGAGATGTTTGCCAGATGCTGCATGCGGTTGTCGATCCCCTTCCCTGGGATCGTACGTGTGCGAGTAATGCATGTGCAATAGCTGGTATTCTCTAGTACAGAGTATTGACATGCATGCCTCATGTTACCACCTGCGAACATTCATTCGTACAAACATTAACATGCCCTCATCTGTGCGAACAATGTGAGGCAGCGATGGGGGTCTTGCATCAAGTCTGCTCAGGTCTTGTGTAGTCTTCGTATACGCTTTCGCATGCCTGAGAGTCTGCATGGCGGATATGGACGCGTATGTGCTGTACGAGTATTATGGTAGTGTGGCGAATGGAAGTATGGTTGGTATTATATATTGTGTTATACCTAGGTTGACGTTGTATGGGTGTGTGGCATAGTGTGAATGGTATTATATCACGCTGTATAATAGAATAATATTCTATGTAATAATGTAATAGTGTCTGCTGAGATGTTTAACTCTCTATTTGTGTGTGTGTGTGTGTGAGTACTCACTCTCTAGAAGAAAAAGTCGACGCTGTCTGCGCTGAGCGAGCTCGTTTCGATGGTCCCAATGGAGTCCAGCGAGTTGCTGCGGCGCATGGAGCGCTTAGGCGGTGGAACAGGGATCTCTATGTACTGCGCGGCGGCTGCGGCCAGCGCTTCCTGTTCCATCTGAAATTGGTACTGTTGCTGCTGTTGTTGCTGTTGTTGCTGCATGCGCAGGTGTTCCTGCTGTTGCTGCTGCTTCTGGAACTCTTCCTGCGCCTGCAGCTCCGCCAGATGCTGCTGGAATTGCTGTTCTTCAATAACTAGCAATTGCTGATCCTGGAGGTAGGTGAGCCGGGCGCTGAGCTCGCCCATGGTGGGGCGTTGGTGGGGGTTGCCGCACCATGCGCTCTGCAGCAGCATGGCCATGTCGTTGGTGTTGGGACAGTCCAGCATGGATCGGTTGCACATCTCCGGGCGCATCCCGCGGGTGCAGACCAGATCGGCGTGCATCTCGCGCGTCCAGCCGTTGAAGGGCTTCTCGCAGGTGAGGACCTCGTAGGTGACCATGGCCCAGGAGTAGACGTCGGCGCTGACGTTGTAGTCCTGGTGCAGGGCGACCTCCGGCGCCATGTAGCGCAGGGTGCCGACCTTGCCGGACATCTCGAAGGGGACGGAGGTGTCGAGGGCAGGCAGTTCGCGGGAGAGGCCGAAGTCGAAGACCTGGACCTTGCCGCAGGGGAGGAAGCCGATGTTGGCCGGCTTGAGGTCGCGGAAGATGACGCCCTGGTTGTGGAGGTAGTCCATGGCGGAGGCGACCTCGGACATGACGCGGAGCTTGTCCATGTAGATGGACTGGTACTGGATGCTGACGGCCACCTGCTGGTCGTTGACCTGCGGGAAGCTGGATGCCGGGGCGGAGAAGGAGGTGACCTGCCTCCAGAGACCGGCCAGGGTGGTGCGATCGGTGGAAGGCGCCTGCAGGGAGGGCGGGACCTGGCACTGCATCAGACGCTGCTCCTCCATGCCCCATCGCGCGATGCGCTGCTCCAGCGTCTCCTCCAGACGATCGAGAAGGAGGAAGAAGGAGTCGTGGCGCCCTTCCTCGAAGGAGGCGATGCCGTTGTAGGTCCACCCGCGGATCTTGAGGATGTTGGGATGGTCGAAGGAGGCCAGCATGTGCGCCTCGCAGGCGAGCTCGGCCGCAGCGACCCTGAAGTTGTCGGGCTGCTCCAGCAGCTTCTCCTGCAGGTGCTTGCAGGCGTACTGTCCGCCATCGCGGGTCGTCACGGCGGTCACCTTGGAGAAGGCCCCGGAGCCGAGGACGCGGTCCACATGGCAGATGTCGCGTCTCTGCACCAGCCTGATGGCGTCCATCCTGCAGTCAAGTCTCGATCCCGCGAGCGTCTCGGTCACCTGGGTGTGTATTCTGTCGGCCATGCTCTTGGCCAGATGGGCCGGCCATCGGAATGATCGCTGCTGCTGTTGCTGCTGCTGCTGTTGCTGTTCGTCGATGCTGATTGGTTCCATGGCAATATCGTGGTACTGTCTCTGCTGTTGGCTCTGCTGTTGATGTTGCATGTGATGCTCCATGATCTGCTGGTGCAGAGGCTGGTTGTGAGAAAGCGAGCGGTGTGCGCCAGAACGGCAGTCCATTGTCATCATGGTCATGTTGCTGCTGTACTTTGTGTGGAGGTTGTGTGGATTGTGGATTGTGTGTATTGTGTGTATTGTGAGGGTGATTGTTTGGTTTGGTTGTGTTCCAAAGTTGTGGGAGTTGTAGCTGAGTCTGACGCTGTAATCCAGTTGAAGAGAGTCTCGGTACCTTCTCTGTGAACAGATCAGCTCTTGTTGCTCGTGTTTCGTAATTTGTGATGGGCCATAAACGCAGTCTTGGAGTGCGATCGTGTTGTGCGAATCGTGAGGGTTGTGGACACAAAGCGCAGTTTTGTGGAGGTCCACTTCACTCACTCACTCTCTCACTTCGCTTCGCTGGGTTCGATTGTGTGAGCGCTGCCGACGAATGAGATCTGATTCACCCAACAACAGAAACACGTTCGCAAAGCACCTTGCGCCAATACATCCATGGGACATCGCGAGCAGATCACACCGGAGTGGTTGTATCATCGCGGAATGCTCCTCTCTGCGGTACTCTCTCTGCACTCCTTGCAGTTACTCTACCACAACCGCGTGTTGAACATATGCGCTTCTCTGCGCAAAAGTACAAGGGAGTACCGGTGTGTGCTATGGCATTGATACTTAGCCTGCATTAAGTACCTGGCGCGGGTACCGATGTGGGGACGTAGCTGGCGCGGCTCTGAACACCCAGGCACTTGCACAGATGGGTACTCGCAGTGCGAACACGTAGAGCAGAACAACACACACCAAAAGAGTTTTTGTTTTCCGGCTCCTGTTCACACCACGCGAAGAGGCGAGAAGAGAAGAGAGGCAAGGGAAGGCAAGGGCCCAATTAAGGAAGAATAAGGACAAGGGTGTGGAGCCGGCGTGTTGGAGAACGGGATTCCGAGGCTGTCGTGAAGGTTGCAGAATGCTGCGGACTCTTGCCGGGTTGTTCCCCCCAACGAGCTTCCCTGTTTTTGTTGGCGGTAGCGTGAACACGTGATGGATGGGAAGGGCAACCAGACGGGCTGTGCAAGCCGACCATGGGGCCTATGCTGTGGAGGGGACGCACGATCCAGCACGTCAGGGATGCGCACAGCGCGGCAGAGCGCTGGTACGTGGTCGAGGAGGCACCACCGTCACTGCCGATGTCACTCTGGACAGCATTACCATTGACAAACAAGCAAACAAACTCTTCCCCAAACATCGCGGCGATGGCTCCTTGACACAGGCCGACGAGTTCCTGACGTTTCAGCTTGGCTGGCCACTTGGTCGGTGCGAACGCAGCAACAGAGAGGCCAAGAGGGAGAGAGACAGAGAGAGAGAGGGAAAGAAGAAAACCACTACCACTACCACTATCGCTATCGCGATCGGCCAAAGCGCGTCAGAAACATGTCAATCGTCATCCTCCAACTCGCACTCGCTCACACGCACACGCACACGCACGCGCACAAACAGAGGAAAGAAAGAAAAGTGTGACCAAGAAAGGCGTCGAAATGGCGCATAAATGTAGCTTTCGGAGGGAGGGGCCGTTGCCACTGGCGTTTGCGAGCGTTTTCTTCTTGGGGGCAATGATCAAGGCCACACTGGATTTCTTGTTCTGTCCTTTCGTCTCGCTTTGTCGCTTGGCGATGAGACTATTTGTACACGCGAGATCCGTTTGTCCTGTTTTGTCTGTGTCAATGATGCGTTCGCTGTAAGAGCCGATATCAGTCCGGCTCCACGGATCGTTTCATACGTAGTACTTGTGCGCTCACTGACATACGCGAACAACATATTGCCAGCGCGATTGCCAATGTCAATATCAATGACATTGTCCACGCCAAACAGAAATTATGCCATCGCCCGTATTGCCAATACCGTCGCCAGTGTCACGATGCGCCGTGCGCCAACCACAAACTACTCCCAGGCGAAACAGAGAGTGCTCCACCCTAATCGTGTACTCTGTGGTGTCCATGTACCAGTACTACTACAAGAACGAATGCAGACACGCACACATGAAGACACAGATACTGCGACGAGCACAGTACAGTGCAGTACAGTGCTGTAGTACGAACGATTCCCTGTTGCGAGGGCATAGGGCAGAGTGCTTATTGTCGTGTATCACTGCACAAACTGGTGCCGCTGCGTTGTACTTGGGCGGTTCCGACTTTCCTGCCCACGGCATTCCCAATGAGTTTCCGTGAGGAGAATCTGTTTCCCATTTCCAAAAAATACAATCACCCTGGGCCGCCCCGCGCGCAAGACCTTCCACCGTCATTCAGCTCCGTGATGTTGTGTACCAAGGAACACACTACCGAACGTTGCCGCCGGCTTCCTCCTCGAGTTGGACGGCAGAGTTAATCAATAACAGGGAGTACCTGTGGCAAAGCACTGCATCTGTAGGTAGTAGGGGTGCGCTGATGGCATTCCAACGTGAATGCAACTGCAACACAGAGAAAGCGAGCAATTGCCGCACGCAGAGAGGTGTGATGCAATTACCAAGCGCGATGCTATGCCGATGCGGTGCGGTATGAACACATCGCGATTTCCAGACTCGCTTTCTCCTTCCATCGCGTTGTCCGTTTCCGAAACCGAAAAGAAGGCTTTCGTCCCCACGGGGAGTGTGACGACCGCCTCCTCCTTGGATTTCGGGGCTGCGATCTCACTTGGACTTCTGTTGTGAGGCGCTTCTCGGCGATGCAGGTAGGGCCACCATCGTTGTTCGCTCGTTCCTTCGATGGAGTTGTCGCTTAACTTCCAAGTCCAATTGGACAAGGTAAACTCAATTGGAACTCGACGAGTAGACCGCCAACCCTTACCGGTCCGGCCATCGAATCTGCCAGGGAGATCAGTCAGAGCAAAGTGGGGTAGAATAGAATAGAACAGAGTGCTCTTTCGTTCTGCTTGTTTCCCGCTTGGCTTCACAACAGAGGGCGCAGCCAATCTGGGATGGGGCACGATCGACCCTGTCAGCTCTGTCGGCAAGTTCGCACAGTTCGATTCCTTCATCGTGATGTGTTGGGGCCGAAGCTGGTTGTGATGGCACGATTGGATACAATCTCGGGATTGAATGTCCGTTCGTCACAGCAGAATCTCTCTCGTGTTCTCGTCCCCGTGCGGGCGATGTCTCCTCGCCGGTCTTCCAGTGACTGATTTTGTACCTCAGTTCTGTATTTTGTCAATTGGTTGATCCAAACATAGCAGCCCCGCCTTCAGCGTGTTCCGCCGGCTTGGAGCGACTGCCAAAACATCCGACATCGCTTTCAGACTGTTCGCCGGTGACAAGCGAAGTGTGTGGAGAAGCTCGTGTGGCGGGCCGCCTTTAAGTGCACACTTGGTTCGCTGTGACAGAATGGCAGTGTGATGGATCGCCGCAAATAAATCCATAAAATCAGTTCGAAGTCAGCACCCGCCAAACTGGAAGGTTTCTGGCAACGAAGACGATTGCGTGTGTGATGACCGTAGAATTGAAATGGAGTCGCGTCGAGTGCCAGTTTGTGCTCACAAAGTCACCGATGGCAGGCAGGAGTGCTTCTTGAGCGAGAATGGGATGTGCGAAACAGCGAAAGGGCAGTGCGGTGCTTTGTCCGCTGTGCTCCGTTTCAGCGCATCCTGTCTCTTTCCTTGGAGAGGTCCGGACCCCTTCACCCTCCAGGAACATGTGTCTCTGCACACCTATCTATCATACATGCATACCGTACTCTCCACGCATGTTCAACACATAAGCCAGACCTGGGATAGATCTCTCGCCACACTTGCGCCTTGACGTGGATACAAACTGCGATGGTCAGAAACCACCTTGCCCTCCTTGTTTCTTCGTTTCCTCCCCTTGGTTCCTGCTTGTTACAACATGAAAGGACAAGAAGATCTGCGGGTTCGTCGTGTAGGCAATTGCATCGCAACCAATATCTAATATCTATTGTATGACCCGTTTGAGGTCCTGCCTTTGTGGCTTATGATCATTCTATTATTTGAATATATATTAATAGTATAGTAGACGGAAATTGACTAAGCAGGCAAGATCCAAAAGGGCATGGAGTCGCCAATGGAGTTGTGTCTCGTTTGTGGTCATCTACTCCGTGTCCATGCAGACCACGAACTCCTTGAGGAGCGTTCCCGCCATCCACCCGCCGTGGCATCGTGAAATCCTTTGACGAGCAGACACGCGCAGGCTTCAGCAGCCGTGAGACCTAACACCCTCGACAGTACAGGTACGCAAAGGAATCAAGGTGAAGAAGGGTTCATCCTGACCATGACCACGACCATGCACAGGATCACGAAAGGAAACCTTCCCTCATTTGCATGCATTCTCGCCTTTGCCCATGGAACAACTAAGGAGAGCACTTTGCCATTCCACACCAAACAAGCGCGCCTCGCCACCTTGCATAATTCACTTTCACTTTCACAAGCAAGCAAGAACAATGGACGAGCAACGGCACAAACAAAAAGCGAAAGGTGACACTGCATCAACCAAATCCGAGTTATTTGAAAGTGTCTTTTGAATACGTGCGAGCTTGTCTGCTTCTTGCTTCGCCAAGGTCGCCAATGCGACGGCGATGTTGGTGAACAACACAGTTATTCGACGAACATCGAATCCTTGGATTTGGCTCCAGTTTCGTGACAAGAGCAAAGGGCACATTTCGTCGAGTTCACCGCCCTTCAACAACAGAGTCTTGATGCTGACATCTACTCTGCGCTGTGTCGTGTTTCGCGCTGTACCGTGCATGAAAGCTCTGCCGCAATCGAGCTGATGTCACGGAAGAAACAAAAAGATGAAGAACAGCGCAACTCTGAATGTCCTTGGCGGCATAAGCGAATGGTCGCTGGCGCCTCCAAACAGAAATATGCCGGATACGCGTATACGTATGTCTCAATACCTCTATTGATTTGAGACAACTCTGTGTGCAACTGAAACTACTCGTACTTTGAGGTACATCCGCGTGCGATCTGCTACTCGTGTAGAGACCGCATCGACCAGTCGCTCACTGGGATGGATACGGGATTGTGCCGTGCTCAGTCCAAGGAGATTTCTCCAGGCAGTCCGACCCTGCCGAGAAGAAGCTGAGGGGCACCAGCGTCAGTTTCGTCACGATCTCATGAAACCGCCACAACACTCGCGAGGCTGTTCGCGTCTTTTCGCTCCGAACAATGAGCAAGACGTGTCTCCGTTGTTCCCTGCCCTACCGTGCGAACTTGTCTACGTATCAGTTGGAGTACAAGCAGGAGCGGCGAACACTTGTCCTCACATGCGTGAAGTCGAGTCCACGCACTCAAGGAGGCGAAAACGACACGCTGGTTTCGTTGTTGCAGTCGGGCTTCCTTCCTAGTGCGTGCAGAATGGGACAGTAAACTCCAATAGTGGTAGATTAGATTCGTTGAGAATGGAGCAGGCGAAGAAGAAGCGAGCATAAATAGAAGAGCATAAGTAAATGTAGATTCCCATTGCCACAAACGAGATCTATGCGGTAGTAGCGGTATCAGATCAACCTGGCGAAGAACACAAGAAGGATCGAGGCTTGGGAATGATGACTCCTGGTTCGAGTACTATGTGTGAATAGTTCGAGCACCTAAAGCATCGCACCAGCACCGACCATCCCGTGTCTTGGTTGAACTCCAGGCGCTATGTCTCCAAGGCGTTTTCTGTCCTCGCTGTTGTCGTGGATGTTGGTGAGCGGTATGAGGCATTCATTCGAGAGAGACTCTGCTCAACCACCAATACATTCGCTCTCCGCATACTGTCTGCTGTCTATTGTCTGTTGTGTGCAGCCGCCACCCCTGACAAGGAGTTGTGCAATGGTCCGCACCAAAAGAAACACGGAGGCTCAACCTGGAGGAAGCCAAGATCCAAAGTCTGTGTCACGTGTCTGCATCCTTGGTGCTGCAAACGAGATGGAAGACTCTGCTCGCCCAGCTCTTTCTTTTCCTTGAGCGTCAACAGACTTCAAGGAGCATCCGCATCCACAGGCAATTGGAGCTCATCGTTTCCAAGGATCACGACAAAGGCGCAACCAAGAGAAGCATCCGCACAAGACCACTGAGCAACACGAATGAGGATGCTGACAGCGCCATTTCGATCTCCACACTGTTTGGCAGCAGCGTTCTTCTGCCATTGTCTCTTGGTGATACCGCTCCAACGCACCCGAACGTACTCGTACTTCCATCTGTTGGGTAGATAGTATACCTCGCCACCAAACACCAACTGCGAACCGATCCCATTCATTCATCCGCAGCCAGCAACGGCTATGGCGATTTCTCCGCTTGCCAGGGATCGTGTTGGTGTATGGCGGCTCGTACCCCTTCCCTCCCTCCCTCCCTCCCTGCCCAGAGAGAGCTCACACGAATACCATCTTTCGCGCTCTGGTCTCAACACTCAACGATGACTCTGCCCTGCGATCATTTGATGCCGGCTTCGTCATTGTAGCATCCTCTGCAAAGCGTTCGCCCGCGATAGGAGCAAAGTGTCGCAGTTGTATTGGAATGCCAGCAAATGGCGCGATACGCGGCGAGTACTATTCCGATGCTGGACTTTCCTCTTGACGTATTCACACAGTCGGTCGTATTCTACGATCGAGAGAATAGAGCATAGCGCGACGATGCACACAACGGCGGCAAAGCAAAGGCAACAACTCCAAAGAGCGCAGAAAGAGCATGCTTGTGGAGCTTCTACGAGGCGCCACCCACCTCAGGCATCCATTACGATCTGCACGTGCTTGTAGCAGGATTGCGCAAGTGGACAAGGCCCCTCTTGCAGTATTGGTGAAGAGATCGCAGCATGCAAACCGGCAGCGGAGCCGCATCCAAACAGTGGCGACACGACTGATCACAGGAAGAGCCTCGCTTGGTTTGTGCATTTCGGCTATCACGACACGATTCCGCGTTCGCCGTTTCTCTCGGCTAAACTATTGGTTTGTGGATGCGCCGTGTCTGTCCAAGCGCGATTCGGGCAAAGCACTCGCAAGGGATCCCACGAGCCATGCTTGTTAGCACGTCATGTCCACGGTAACGTGCCGCTCCCTCCTAGCATCGCGCTCCCCTGCTGCGAGTACAAGCAATGCTAACCCACCCAAGGGCACAGAGTTGTCGCAAAGAAGCGAACTTCTCGCCGGAATCATCAAGGCGCACCCGTACTCTTTCGCTTGCGAAGGAAACACGAAGCCGCTCTGGCGAAAGAGGTGGTTCGCATTTTGCACATTGTGAGGGCATCGCTATCCCTTCCCTTCCCCTTTCCGTCTCCAATAAGTGTTACGCAGGAAGGTGTGATAGTAGAGTACTTTGCCCACCATTCCTTGTTTGTCGAATCGTTTTCGGTGTTTTGTTGGCGAACTTGGACGGGTCATTTTCTTCTTTCTCTGTATCAACAGAGAGAGTGACAGAGATTGAAGTGTCTCGCCTCAGTCGCCAAAACGCGGAACAATGTGACACCGACCTTGTTCCTCAGCTCGCGCCAGCTGCGAATGGAGCCATTCAATCACACCATTCACACTTCATGGCGACACAAACGCACTCTCCTGACCATCGCCGAGTTCGTTTGGTCTCGCGCTGTGTCAGCACGAATCTCATCACAGGCAGAACTGCACGAATCAATCCAATGAAACCTGCTCTATCCGCAGCGTACTCGTAACATGAAGCCAAGAGGAGGCCATACGAATGGGTCGGTGCCCGGAGGAGTTCGCTGCGAATCATCGATCCAAATGCTGTCCCGAAGTTGTGTCGAAGGTGGTACGAGGCTGCTTCCCAGAGATGAACCAGAAGTGACGTGATCCTCTTCTCTCCTTTTTGGGATGATTTCTTGGTTGGGATGGCGTCTTGGCCGCCACGATCTGAACCGTGGCCGGCTCCAACCTCCTGCCCCACAAGGAGAGGGAAAGTGAGAATGGACGCGCATCTTCGCTTCCCCACCAAGGCGATCAATTTCACCAACAAGAGATGAATCAACGATCACAACAGCGCCGTTCGCCATTTCTCTCGCTGTCTCTCCCCCTTCACTGGCCAGCTCGCGAGTTGCATCCATGGTACCGAACTGTACTGCTCTCTACGACCTACGACTACTCCACCAGTTGCGCTCTGTGCAACTCCTCAAAGGTGCTTGCGGTTCGGGCAGTCACGACGATACTCGCGACGAAGGAGTTCTTTCCCCCTGGCCACAGTGAATGAACTTTCCCTCCTCTGTTGTCGGCTTGCATCAAGGTGCTATCCGTCATGTGACGGAGAACAAGGCCAGGAGAAACCGACACCCATCCTTGTCCACGTCGCCCCAAATGTGTTCAGAGCTCTCCCCTCGCCTTCTTTCGCGAGACGCGGCGGGTGCAACGATTCCAATGGTGACTCTCCGCAAGCCAAGTATCCGGACAAGCGCGCAAGTTCTCTGGGTGCGGACCTGCAAAAATGCATGCGGACTTCGCGCTGCCACAACAAGCGCGTCTGCAAGAAGCGCTGACAATCGCAGAACCAAAATACGGTTTTGGTGATGGGAGTCCTCGCACACAACAGCTTCATTCGTTTGAGCTCCCTCCGCAAGCAAAACTGTGTTCGTCACTCGGGCATGGTTGGCCTGTGAAGTGTTGACCAGCGTAGATGTGTTTGGACCACTTGTAAGAATAATATCCCTAATGAGAACTTGGACTTCGACTTCGACTTGGATTCATGCTTGCATTCGGAGCTCTCGCATCGCAGCTGCGGGTCTCATCCTCCTCCTCTCACAGGAACACATCGTTTGCTCATCCAACAATCGCAACCCCCTACCAGCGTTGAATCATTGACACGCATGCTCTACAACTGTTCAGGCTACCCGCTCATACGCTGTTCCATCCCATGAACTCTCGACCGGTGCTGCTGTGATTTCTCAAACCCGAGCGTAGCGGCTACGAGTAGTACGTGTAGTCGCTGCAAGGAAGCAAATCTGTTCAAATCTGTCATCAACTGCACAACGATGGCACGCTTCGCACAATGGCATACGCAGTCATGGATCGTATTGTATGGTGGGATCCCTGCTGCTGGCCGCTCCCAGGCCTGCAACCGAAGCTGCAGAGTGCACTCCAGAGCCCGTGCGAGCAACGCAGAGTGAGTGCCTCACGTTGGTGTTCATGTCGTGTCTTGTGTGAAATTCGCTGGTCTTGGTGGTGCGTTTTGTGACTTGCGGACACCAATCTTGGATCGGTGTGGTGCATCCACGACTGGGCATTCCGTGTTGTTTCTGCAGTTGATCACTGCGACCCCAAACCGCCGAAGCTGCTGATTCGTGCACAGCGAATCCGAAACGTCAGAATCGGCGAATGCGACTTTTTGTATTTGTCGAGATGAACCGGTCGGATGAGTCGTTGTGTCCAGACAATGTTTCTCAGTCATGTATGTTGAAGTACGAGCACGACTCAATGGCGCACCTGTCAACGGCCACTCTTGCGACCGCGCGGCATGCGCCACATGAGGTGTGGTGAGGTGTGGTGAGGCGGAAGGGATACAAGGAGGGAGGAGGACATTGCAACCAGAGACTTGGTTTCACGGTCCATCCTTCACATGCACGCCCGTGTGTATGATGTAATATGTGTGTGTGTGGGTATCGAGGCGCATTGTGTCGTTGATGTCTGGCTTTGGCAGCGTAGGGAGGCAGCTCAGTGAAGTTGAAGGTGAACAACAGACGCTGGGCGCTCCACATGTACCTCTTGGAGGAGGACCTCCGCATTCAAACTGGAGCTGGATCAGTTGGCTCAGATATCTTTGCGGTGCGCAGAAGGAGGCGAGTTCACTGATGCGTGTTGGAGAATTGAGGGTACTGCCCGTGCGCTGTCACTCTTGTCTCTCTCGTTGCTGTGTGACAGCGAAACTTGAAAGCACAATCTGAAAAGGTGCAGGATCACAGCGTTCGTATCCGCACGATGCAGTGAGCAGTGCTCCTGTCAGCCATCATGAACGCATTCCGATCATCGCCGAGGTCCTGCCACAACGTGAGATGGAGCAGCTCTCTATCTATCTATCTCTTGCCCATTCTGTAGCTTCGGAACCAGCCGAGGCAGCCGTCGTGCCAGTAAACCGTACCATAAATATGCGTGCATTTCCTCAGAGATGGTCCAACCAAGCAGGTCCAACCAAGCAATGATCACAGATAATATCGTTGTCTTCGCTCTTGCGTACTTCTGAGTGCGTGCTCTGTGCTCTCCCAAGATGCGATGATGTTGCGAATGGGGCGCAAAATGGTAGTCCACCCAATGACGCCACAACACGCCTTCCCTGTGCAGCTGATGTGCAATGTGTGGCACGGTATCACATCTCATTCGATATGGCGTACGTTCTCGTCACGCGGTGTACTGTCTGAAGCTGTGCTGGGTTTTCCATCATTCATTGCGTCTCAGCTCCCACCAATACTGTGCCGTGCCAATGCTCGTGCTGCCCTGCAATGCTGCGTCTTGTGTTTTGTGGCGCAAAAAGGATTCCGAATGAGCAGTTTTGGCAATTTGTGCGGGACTAAGAAAGCTCCTTGATGCCGAGGAAGTTCGTGGATGGAGTGCTCAGTCAGGGAACAGATGCGCGGAGCCTTCACAAGGCTCTTCTTCTCTCTGGAACACCCAACATTTTGTCCGATTTTCACGTTTCTAGATCGTGACCTAATTTACCGGGACTTAATACACTGCGTTGAGACAGAAAAGTGAATCGCCTGAAATCCTGAAAATCGTAGATAGGGTTACGCTATTGCTCTTCAATTGTCGTCGGTCCAGGCACGAGAGAGACCGGACAAAAGCGGAGAAACTAGGTCAGACCGGACAGACCGGACACAATGACCGGACAAACCGGACATACCGGACAAAACGACCGGACAGACCGGACAAACCGGACAAAACGACCGGACAGACCGGACAAACCGGACAAAGTGACCGGACAGACCGGACAAAACAAACGAATCAACCGGACAGACCGGACAAAACTCAAGAATTTATCGAACTATTTAACGGACGTTTGGTCGAATATAACGGACATTTGGATCGTGAAGAAACAGACAAAACTATTTCGCATGGAGTGACGCAAGCCAACCCAAACCACAAGAACAGATCAGCGAAACAAGACAACAAGCCAGCTTCGCACTGAAGTATGGCATCATGCCAATGCAAATGCCTGGTTCTATTGCAATACATGTGATGTTCTTATTAATGTTTTGTGGTATGACATCAAATCTCGAAGAGTTCTGCTCCATCATCCTGATGGTATTGCACAATGACACAAATGGCTTCAAACACATGCTTCTGCTTTTCTGTGCCATGCAAAAAGTGATCTCCAGCACGCTGAAGAACTCCAGTCTCTCATTGAAGGTCTCATGATGCAACCGTGCTCTGCTCTTGAAGTTTTCAAGTTCTGGCCCATCGATCTCATTTGGTGTTCACATCATTTTCTTTTTCATACGACTCATCCTGTGCCCACGATCAGCAATGATGACTTTTCCACCTGTGATCTGATGCAACAATCCTTCACAACAAATAGTCAAGTCATGTTTACCTCCTTGGTGGAGCCCGTGGATCCAAACACACTTTAAGTGGTACACAGTGATTGCGATCTTGTATTTGAGAGCACCATGGTTGAACTTCTTTGAGCTCCATGCCAGATCTGTGTTGAGTTTTGAGTGTTTCTGCTCCCATGCATGAAAATCTGTGCTATCAACTGTGGCAATGAAAGCTGTTCCCTCTGGATCATTCAATGAGCTTGGCCAAACAATCATGCCAGCTTTCATTGCTGCAATCATTTTGATCCAGCACCATAGATGGTTCCATATTGCATGCTATCAACATATCCCATATGCTGCAGCAAGGATGCTGGCATTCTTTAGATAGGTCCATAGAAAGCATAGAACTGCAAGGAACATTCAGAAGCCTCTTCCAGTGTTGTCATATTGTGATATTTTTGCTGCGGAAGTAGTGGTTGTGTGCATGTCATCCCAAATACCTGAAATAGTTTCCAGCCAAGATGCATAGTGAGATCGGAACATGGTATTTCTTTGATCCATTGTCATGTCAAGAAACAAAGGGCAAATACCAGTTCAGCAATAAAACCTTGTTCCAGGACACCCAATGGTTAAGCGATGAGCATTTGTACAGAGGGTATGTATGGCTTCTGTTGATGTGATGTGGTGGCAATGCTGCTGGCTTTGTTGTCATTGGTATTCTCTCCATTAGGTGTGAAATTGCCAATATGTTTGGTGCATTATGGTTGATCTTCCCTACTTGAGGATTTGTCAACATCATCGCTGTGTTCTTGGTTGTGAGATTGATGCTGTTGCAATGTGCAAGCGCTGAGTCAAGAGAAAAGAAGTTTCAACATAGAAAGTCTGTGTCAGAAATATTCATTCTTGAGGGCATTTTCCACAGGACTCCAATCATTGTCATCCAATGCAAGGAAGACATCAGAGTATGTGGAGTGCAAGTCCTGTCATAGCCAAAGTGCTGTGGAATTTTGCAGCACGAGTGGGATAGATGGATCATGGTTGTGGATCACCATAGTGAGAGAAGTCCAAGACATTGATGATGCTGTTCCTGTGGCTGCTTACCTTGAGGCAGGCACTGTCATCATGACAAGAAAGGGCAAGAACGAATGAAGTTTGATTTGTGAGCTTTCTCTCTCTGCATTCTGTTGTCCTCACTTTGGTTGTATCACTGTCTTGTCATTGTGTTCTATGTTTGCTGCAGGTACTTGGCAACTCGGTCTGTTCTTTGTCTATTCTTGGCACAACACATCAAGTAGTCCAATCAGAGAATGCTTCTTGCTGCTCCTGCATCCGTGGATGGACAAGCTTGCATTTTTGCAACAGTTCGTTCTTCTCGAATGTTTGGGGCAAGCTCTCTCATTTTATCTCTCAGGAACTCAGACAGCCAGGCATCATGCCAAGCTCAAAGAATTGCACAGAAGCCAAATCCTGAGTGAAATCATTGTTGTTCCACAGAATCAACAAGAAAGGAGTGGTCAAGACATAGCACAAACATCACAGCATACTCCAAACATCCCCACAATGTCAAGAAGAGAGGGTTGTATCAAGTGAAAGGCTAGCAAAGCAAAATTCATCATTCTACAGGACTCGCTAGATGGTGTCTTGCCAATGACTGAAGAAGAGTTATCTGCTGCAGAAGTGTGGGACACACGCTGCTTCCACATGGCTGAATTTGTTGATGTTGTGCTCAGCCAGTTTGAAGCTCACCTTCGCGATCATTGGAAACAGTTGGGCAAGAAAGAGTTGCACCCCATGGTGGAATTGACCTCATTGGAACATGATAGATGCATACACCCAAGAGAAGCAATGAATTCTTGTGGAGGCTTGGTGCTCAACATGTCCACTGCAAGTATGCTCCTCCAACAAGACACCCAAGAAGTTGAACAAACATAGATGACACCATCAGAGTTGCAGCAACCCTGACCAGTATATATGTGCGATTTGGAAAACGCAAATTCAAAGAACACATCTACCAGGAAGTGCGACAAATCAAGCTTATTTTCTATCTTGAAACCAAGCACAGCAACCCTTAATTGAGCAGAGTGTATTGAACTTGAGCAGAGTGTCTCAGAATGGAGTACGAAACAGTAAGAACCAGCATCACTCTTCACAGCTTTTGCTATCTACTTTCCACATACTAATCGCATCAACCAAAAATACTTGCCGGAGGTAGTCCTCCACACTCAACCCAGACACTCGCAATGTTGCTCCCATTTGATCCATCGCACGTCGCCGCGCCGACCTTCAGTGCTGGTTTGGGTACACTGTCCGTTAACAGTGTCCGCTAAGTTCGTTAATTTTGTCCGGTCTATACATTCTGTCCGGTCATTTTGTCCGGTTTGTCCGGTCGTTTTGTCCGGTCTGTCCGGTTTGTCCGGTTGTTTTGTCCGGTCTGTCCGGTCTGTCCGGTCGTTTTGTCCGGTCTGTCCGTTTTGTCCGGTCATTTTGTCCGGTCTGTCCGGTCTGACCTAGTTTCTCCGGTTTTGTCCGGTCTCTCTTGATGGGCGTGAACGAACCACAATAGAAGTAAAATAGCGTAACCCTAAGTTTGCTTTTTGGGATTTCGGCTGATTCACTTTTCTGTCTCAACGCCGTGTATTAAGTCCCGTTAAGGTAAGTCACGAGTTAGAAAAGTGAAAATCGGACAAAATGTTGGGTGTTCCTGTTGCGCGCCAACACCAACACGAACCGCCAAAGAGAGCAACCACCAAGGAAGCAAGAAGTGAGAGGAGCGCAACTGAGGCACCACGATACCTACGATACTCCCTGTCTCCATTGGTATTGCCACCAACACCCACAAACATTCAATCGACATCACCGCCGTTGACATCCCACCATGGCGAGGCAACACCGATTCACGAGGAGCGCCTTGTCGCTGACGGCAACCGCCATATGCTTGCTGGTGGCTGCGGCAGCTGCATACCAGACCCAATCGAATGACACGACAAACAGCACGGGAGCGTTCCAATCATTCGCCCAAGCCGCGCCATCCTCAGGTCAGTGCTGTTGCCGTGCATACAGCACAATGCAATGCAACACAATACAATGTCATGCTGTGCAATATACCGATGTGCAAGGTACAAGGTGCAACGTCATGGTCAGCAGAAGCAGAAGCACAAACACTCCGCTGGGCTCAATCAAGGCAGTTCGTGCGCCTCCATCGCTCACCGTGAAGAAAGCGGAAGCGAAGCATGCCGTTCCATGCTTTGCATTGTCGGCTGATACCAACACGCAGTTCGATCAGATGCTCCGAACCACATCGCTCACTCAAGCAAGTCATAGCATGACAAGGCATCGTATCCAATACGATACTCACACAACTCTGCGCTGATCTGCTTTGCTTTGCAATCCACCGTCTTGCGGCTCCATCAATTCGCAAATGCAACGCTCTCGGGTATTGCTGTATCCGTGTGAACAACGATCCACTGCCAATACATGGGCATTCCCATGCTCATGCACGACATTTGATTGCGGCGCATTGGAAAACGATCACACCACATCAACAACAACAATAACAACGACAACGACAATGACAATGACCACGGTAACGAGCGCAGTCGCATTCCCTGGACCTCAATGGTTGGAACGCATGGCCAAGGTGCCAGAGAACGCGTACACGGCACCGGATGGGACGCAGTACACATCGGCCTACGATGCCATTCTGGATGGTGAACCAATGAACGAGCCTTGCCGCAACTTCAACGCCTTCGTCAACTCATTCCTGTTCAGTTCGCAGTTCGCGGGAAAGATCGTCAACGCTGTTGGCGTTGAATGGGGACATTACCTTCTCTGCTACCTCCGCAATTTCATCGCCGCGCTCTTCGTGTACTACGGCACAGCATCCATCTTCCATTACTTCATCTACGTCCACCCGCAGTCGGAGGAGATATTCCGCAACAGAGAACGACCGACTTGGGAGACCATGTGGGGCCAGATCAAGGTCTCCCAGACCTCCATGTTCGTGTACACCATGCTGCCCGTATTTGACGAGTGGCTGATCGAGAAGGGATACACCAGAATGTACTACACGGTCGAAGAGATCGGCGGCTGGCCGACCCACATCGCGTGCCTGCTGCTCTACTTTGCCTGCGTCGAGGTCGGCATCTACTGGGTCCACCGCACCCTGCACACCAACAAATTCCTGTACAAATACATCCACCTGCCGCACCACATCTACAACAGACCCGAGACCCTCACGCCGTGGGCCTCCATCGCCTTTCACCCACTCGACGGCATCGCGCAGGCCTCGCCCTACGTCTGGGTGGCGCCCTTCGTGCCATGCCACTACCTGTGCCACATCGGCCTCATCTTCTTCACCGCCATCTGGGCGACCTACATCCACGATTCCATGGACTGGAACATCGATCCCATCATGGGCTCCAAGTACCACACCGTCCATCACACACATTACATCTACAACTACGGTCAGGTCTTCACGTTCTGCGACAAGATCTGGGGTACGTACCGTCTCCCCGATGGACCCACTGGCACCACCGGCAAGCGCAAATCCCAGAAGATGAACTGAGGTGGTCAGAAATGTCTGCGTGTTGGCCTTCCGTGTAGTATCGGTGAGATGAGATGTAATCTGAACATACAACAAAAATAAGTGGAGTACGAGCTAATCAATTGAGCACAAACATAGCACTACCTCCATACTCGATACCGATCTGGCCCGTACCGCTCTGCAGGAATCTATTCCATCGGTTATACCTGTAGCTCAGCTCGTTGCGCAAGAATGAAGATGTTGAATAATGCAATTGTGCGGTGCTTGACCTCTTCGCCTCTTGGAGAGACTCTCTAGCGTCAGTTGCGTAGTCTGCTCTCCACATCCAGAAAACTAATCCTCGTGTTCGCCACGTCACATGGGACTCCCTTTCATTCGATGGATCACGTTTCAGCGCATGTCGTGCCAGCAGCGCGAACCCAACAATGATGAAACAACGACACAACTGCCGCCAACTCGTTCTCCAACAAAGATTTTGTGGCGAATGGCCATGGCGCTTCTGTGTGCGCTGCGATCTGCGTTGCAATCATGCCACCTCTCCAACCAACTCTTTGCCAACAACACCACGCCCGCAAAGGAACGTTGGACGACGAGAGGAACATCCAAACGCGACGACCGACCGACCAATTGATTGATTGATTCCGTACATTCCATTGGATTGTGTTGGATTGCGTCAATCATCTGTCCATTCTGCTCTTCTCCGCTCTTCCATACTGGCACAGTGCAGCAAGAGTAAACGAACAAGAGTAAACGACCAAGAAACAGACATCGAACTGCATCGAATTGCATTTCTCGGAGGGAGTTTGACAAACTCGGAGCGAATTGAAGCGACTTGAAGCGAAGTACTGTAGTTGCCATTGCTGTTGCAACAGGACATCCGCTTCATCATGCCCGCTCAAGATCCCGTGGAGTACATCCGGTACGTTCAACGTTCAATGTTCCATGTTCAATGCTTAATGGTCAACGTTCAATGCTCAATGTCTTTCCAATCATGGCAACATCATTCTCTCTCTGTCTCTTCCGAGATTGCGCAGTCATTCATCACATGCATTCCATGCACTCCATGCGTCCAATTCATCATCCACTCACCTTCATCGCTCCACCCCCACTCCACCATACTCTACGCCTGACACTCAACACTCTACGCTCAACGAACTTCCACATATGCACACGTGCACACATGCAGGATGGCGACCCAGGTCCACTTGGGTGCAGCGCCAACCAACGACGCCATCGAGGTCTTCCTCGGCAAGGTGCCCTGCCTGTACGTCTGGCTGGATGCCAAGCACGCTGACATCGAAGTCGTCCTGGTGGGCGATGCCTTGCCAGAGCGCTACCGCGGCGCCGTCGCCTTCCTCGGAACCAAGGCCGAGGAGGAGAAGATGGGCGACGACGAAGATGCTGCCGCCGCGGAGCCAAAGCAGGCACCGGCGCTGCGTTTGCAGTGCGTCACGCTGCAACCGGCGTTGGCGGCATCCGAAGAGGAGGAGGAGGGCGTCTCCTCGCAGGCCACCATCCTGCAGGCGCTGCAGCTGTACACCAGACACTGCTTCCTTCCGGCCGTCCAGCAGGGCGGAGCGGCCGCACCTGGCGTCTCCGCCAAGGGAAAGCTCGACGCATCCACCGTCCTCCAGGACAAGATCCGTGAGCTCGATGTGGCCATCGGCCAGTCGCAGCGCTCCGCGCGCCTCCCCCACGTCCTGCTGCAGCTCGACCCCGTCGTGGAGCAGGCATCGGCCTCGCTCAGCAGCGACGTGTCCAACTTCGACTGGGAAAAGCTGGGCCTCGCCTCCAAGCTGGGGGATGACAACTTTCTCAACCAGCTGCAGAGCGGCGTCAGCCAGCAGTGGATCCCGCAAATCCGCAAGCTCACCGTGCTGCCCAAGACCACCTCCTTCCCCATGATCGCCGAAGCCACCAACGCCGACCTCGAGGAGATCGCCTTCTGGTCCCAGCTGCAGGCCGAGCTGCAGCAGGTCCGGGCGCAGCTGGCATCGCCGGGCGTGCAGATGACCCTCGCGCTCCTGCGTGAGGCCAAGCGTTTCGTCGCCACCCTGGCCCTCGAGAACAACACCGGCCTGGAGCAGGCAATGAAGATCACGCAGGATGTCGACAACTTCCTCAAGTCCTACCCCGTGGCGTTGTTCCAATCGGCCCGTGACTTTGAGAAGATCGTCGTGGCCGTCAACGCCGTCTTCGATCACCTCCCCAAGATCCGCTCCTCGCGTTACTACTCGCTGGAGCGCAGCTCCGAGCTCCTGCAGGCCACCACCTACACGCTGCGCAAGACCATGATCGCCGTCCTCCAGGAGACCTACGCCTCCTTCCTCTTCATGGACTACAAGGAGTATCAGCACAACATCCGCTTCCCAACCCAGGACGTCTTCGTCCAGTTCGGCGACCGCTGGGAGCAATTCAAGGAGTTCTTCCTCGACCAGTGCCGCCGTCGCAAGATCGCTTCGCCAGCCAAGCTCCTCGATCAGCTCACCCTGCATCACGAACCCCTCGCGGTCCGTCTCGACCAAATCGATGAATTCCGCGTCAACCACGAACGCCTCAAGGAGGTCATCACCATGGTCCTGCAGGACGACGAGACCGCATCCCACCTCGATGCCATCGAGACGGTCGAGAAGGCACCGCGCCAATTCTTCGCCAGTCTCGATATTCTCGATCTCAGCCCCGGTGGACAAAAGGCGTTGGAATCTGCGTTGGAGGAATACGACCTCCAAATGGACGCCATGGAGGAACGTCTCGCCAAGTTGCTGCGGGATAAGCTCACAGCGTGCCAGGTACGTTGCATCTCCACTTCTTGAGATATGATATTTGCGCGTTATCATCCCACACGTTGTACGCATGCACACAAACACACGGCGCTGATATTCTCTCACGTTCTCACGCCATGCCTACCGATATGTACGTATTTTACCTTCCACATGTCTCCCCCCACAACCACAACCCGCCAATTGCATTCCACTAATATGCACTTGCTACAGGACGCCGAGGATATGTTCCGAGTGTTCGCACGCTTCAACCCTCTCCTGACTCGCGACCGCGTCCGCATCGCCGTCAAGGAATTCCAAGTCCAGCTCATCGCCACCGTCGCGCAAGCTGTCGAGAAGCTCCAGTCCAAGTTCACCCTGAAGTACGAGAGCTCCAGCGCCGCTAGGATCTCCAAGCTCCGCGGCATCCCACCGATCGCCGGCAAGATCCTTTGGGCCAAGCAGATGGAGCGCCAGGTCAACGCCCTCATGGAACGCATGGGCAACGTCCTGGGACCCAACTGGGGACAGCACCTGGAGGGCCGGCAACTTCGCAAGTCCGGTGACGAGCTCCTGGCCAAGCTCGATGCCCGCAAGTTCTTCCGCGCCTGGGTCACCGAGTGGGAGAAGAACCTCACCAACTCCACCTCCTCCCGCATGCACTCCTACCCAGTCACCATCGAGACCGACAAGGAGGGCAACTACATCGCCAAGGTCAACTTCGACGAAAAGAGCGAGGTCCTCTTCAAGGAGATCCGCCACCTCAAGTGGCTCGGCTTCGACAAGGACGTCCCACGCACCCTCGCCATGGTCAGCGAAGAGGCGTCTGGTCGTTACCCCTACGCCATCGCCATCAAGACCGCCCTTCGCAGTTACCAGGCCGTCCGCGTTCTGGTCACGGCCGAACTCGAGCCACTGGTCTTGCCAGAGCTGCTGGAGGTCCGTGAGATCGTCTCCGACGCATTCGATGTCAAGCTCGACACCTCCACGGTCGTCGCCAAGAAGCGCCGCGTCCGCTGGGAGGCCGCTGAGATGACCAAGTGGGTGACCAAGCTCGCTGGAGCCGTCACCAAGCTCGAAGAGCGCGTGGAACAGCTCCTGCAGGTCTGCGACAAGGTCGACGTGGCCCTCAACCTCCTGGAAAGCGTCGAGTACGACGTCGACAAGTTCCGCAGCGTCCTCGACGACGTGCAGAAGGCGATCGACGAGATGTCGCTGAGTGGGTACAACAACATGGCAGCATGGGTCAAGTCCATCGACAATCGTCTCGCCACCATCCTCTCCACGCGCCTCACATCCGCCCTCAAGAGCTGGAATCACAAATTTCGCATCAAGGTCGACACGCCAGATGAGATGGCACCGATGCTGGATGAGGAGAAGAAGGACGAGGAGGAGTACACCAAGTTCGAGAAGGTCATGATCTCCAACATCTCGGTCGAGATCTTGCTGCGCAACCAGGAGATTTCCGCCGTCCCGGCCGTTCCCACAGTGCGCTCCCTCTTCTTGAACAAACTGCACGATTTCATCGGCACCGTCTGCGACCTGCCACGTCCAAAGAGCGGTCGCTTCGAGGTGTTCGACAGCGGAACTGGAGCCACGTCCGACTCGACGGAGGATGAGACCTTCTCGCGTCTCATCCACATGGTGCCTGGCGATCTCGTCACCGACGCCTACCAACGCATCCAGGACCAAATCGTCGAGGTCGGCACCTTCGTCGACCAATGGCTGGCATACCAGACCTTGTGGGACACGCAGGTGTCCGATGTCGCCACGTCCGTCGGCAATGACGTGGAGAAGTGGCAATCGCTGCTCCTGGAGTCCGCCGAGGCACGTTCGGCACTCGACTCGTCTGCCACTGTCGCCATGTTTGGCCCGGTCGCAGTGAGCTACAAGAAGGTCCAGGCCCAGATCAACCTCAAGTACGACTCCTGGCAGAAGGAGCTGCAAACCTCGTTTGCATCCGTCCTGGGCCAGATCATCATGGAGTCTCACGAGAAGATCGAGGACTCGAAGAACAAGCTGGAATCGAGCTCCCTCGAGAGCTCTAGCGGAACCGAGAACATCGTGCTGGGCGTCACATTCATCCAGGACATGAAGCAGAAGAAGGATCAATGGATCGATACCATCGCACGCCTTGAGGCGTCCGAGAAGCTCCTGAAACGCCAGCGCCATCACTTCCGTGCGGACTGGATGGAGACCAGCGTCGTGCAAGGTCAGTTCGAGAATCTGCAGCAGATCCTGGAGAAACGCAGCCACACGATGGAGCAGCAGTTCCCGCTGCTTCAGGCGCGTGTCAGCGCTGAAGAGAAGGCCGCCACCAAGCGCAACATGGAACTGATCGCGGAATGGGAGAAGGACAAGCCGCTGCGCGGAAACCTCCCACCGGCCGAAGCGATGAACCTGCTGGCCAAGTTCGAGTTCAACCTGAACAAGGCCAAGACCCACCAGGCGAATCTCATCAAGGCCAAGGACGCTCTTGGGTTGGAGCACACGGCCCAGAGCAACGCGATCCCCGAATGCCTCGAGGAACTGCTGGGGCTCAAGGAGGTCTGGGAGGCAGTGACCAAGCCGGCCGACAACCTGCAGAACATCAAGGACATCACCTGGTCCTCTGCCGTCATGCGCAAGGTGCGCAGAGCATTGGACGATCTCCTCGCAGAGATGAGATCGTTGCCAAACCGCATCCGCCAGTACGACGCATACAACAACCTCCACGACGAGGTCAAGGCATACATCAGCGGCCATTCTTTGCTGTCCGAGCTCAAGAGCGAGGCCCTCAAGGAACGTCACTGGAAGGTGATCTTGCAACGCCTTGGCATCAAGGGTGGGCTGTCCGAGCTGACGATCGGCGTCTTGTGGGATCACGGCGCCCTCAACAGGAAGAAGGAGCTAGGTGAGATCCTCACCGTGGCGCAAGGCGAGATGGCCCTCGAAGTCTTCCTCGGCCAGGTCCGCGATCGCTGGATGAAGCAGGAGTTGGAACTCGTGCTATTCCAGAACAGAGTCCGCCTGATCCGCGGCTGGGACGACCTCTTCGCCCAGCTCGATGATCACATCGGAGGCCTTGCCCTGATGAAGAGCTCGCCGTACTACAGAGCAGTGCGCGAATTTCAAGAGGAAGGCAAGCTGTGGGAGGAACGCCTCACCAAGCTCCGTGCCGCCTTCGATTCATGGATCGACGTCCAACGTCGCTGGGTGTACCTGGAGGGAATCCTGTTCGGAAGTTCCGACATCAAGGCGCAGCTGCCTGCCGAATGGTCTCGATTCAAGAGTGTCGATTCTGAGTTCATCGCCCTCATGAGACGCATCGCCAATCGACCGTACGCCATGGAGGTCCTCAACATCGAGAACTTGCAACGCGCGCTGGAACGTCTTGGCAACCTCATGAGCGTGATCCAAAAGGCTCTCGGCGAGTACTTGGAGAAGCAACGTCGCGAGTTCTCCCGTTTCTATTTCCTGGGTGACGACGATCTGCTCGAGATCATGGGTAACTCCAGCGAGCCAGGCAAGGTGCTCGGCCACGTGGCCAAGATGTTCGCAGGCATCGCCGGTGCGCGTCATGACGCCAAGAACCTGACTGAGGACACGATCACCCGTCTGGATGCCATGGTGAGCAAGGATGGCGAGGTCGTGCCCTTCCACAAACCAATCGATATCATGCACGGCATGAGCGTCAAGGAATGGCTCAAACAGCTGGAGGCCAACATGAAGAACACCCTCGCGTTGCTCCTCGAGCAAGCCGTGACCGAAGACGCGTCGTCCGGCATTTCGGAAGGCGAGGAAGGCAAGGCCAAGTTCGTGGAATGGGCCACGAAGTTCCCCGCCCAGGTCATGATCCTGGCAACTCAAATCAACTGGAGCATGGGCGTCGACGAGGCCTTACACGGCGATGACGCCAAGAGCGGTCTGGAGGAAAAGCTGAAGTCCTTGGAATGGAAGCTGTCCGTCATGGCCGAGACAGTCCTCAAGGAGTTGCCACCGGATCATCGCAAGAAGTTCGAACAGATGATCACTGAGCTCGTGCACCAGCGCGACGTCGTTCGTGACCTCATCAACGACAACGTGTCCACCGCAAGCGATTTCCGTTGGCTGTACCATCTGCGCTACAACTACAACCCGAAGGAGCCGGATCTGTCCAAGAAGCTGATGATCTCGTTGTCCAACGCCACCTTCTTCTACGGATTCGAATATCTCGGCATCGGAGAACGTCTCGTCCAAACACCGCTCACAGACAAGGCATACCTGACACTGACGCAGGCGCTGCATTTCCGAATGGGAGGAAGTCCGTTCGGACCAGCCGGAACCGGAAAGACCGAAACAGTCAAGGCCCTCGGTGCTCAGCTTGGTCGATTCGTGCTGGTCTTCAATTGTGATGAAACCTTCGACTTCAGTGCCATGGGACGCATCTTCGCCGGTCTGTCTCAGGTCGGAGCATGGGGATGCTTCGACGAGTTCAACCGTCTGGAAGAGCGCATCCTGTCCGCCGTGAGTCAGCAGATCCTCACCATCCAGCGAGGTCTGCTCGAGCGCAAGACCCACATTGACCTGCTTGGCAGATCCATCAAGTTGCACGAGAATGTCGCCACGTTCATCACCATGAATCCTGGATACGCCGGACGTAGCAACCTCCCAGACAACCTGAAGAGCCTGTTCCGATCCGTTGCCATGGTCATCCCAGACCGCAAGCTCATCGCCCAGGTCATGCTCTACAGCCAAGGCATCGTGACTGCCGAAAAGTTGGCCCCGAAGGTCGTCGATCTCTTCCTGCATTGCGAAGCGAAGATGTCCAAGCAACGGCACTACGATTTCGGACTCCGTGCCCTCAAGACTCTCCTGGTGAGCGCCGGGGCACTGAAGCGAAAGGCCCTGGAAGGCAAGGGAATGCTCGGCGAAGACTCGCTCGCGGAAGAAGAAAAGAAGGCGCTCATCGTCGGTGCCTGCAACAACGTGCTTCCAAAGCTCATCGCTGATGACATGGACATCTTCGCGGAGGTGCTCGAAGGGGTCTTCCCAGGCTCCGAGATCTCCAAGATGGACGACGACATCCTCAGGGAGCATATGCTCAAGATCTGCGAGGAGACCGGGTATGCTCCATCTGATGGATTCGTTCAGAAGGTCCTCCAGCTGAAGCAAGTCATCGAGATGCGCCACGGAGTCATGGTGGTCGGACCTGTCGGTGTTGGAAAGTCCGCTGCTCTCAAGGTGCTCATGGAATCGTTGGAGAGGGTGGATGGCGTGAAGGGTGACATGTACACCATCGATCCCAAGGCGATCGACAAGGACCGCCTGTACGGAACCCTCGATGGAACCACGCTCGAATGGACCGACGGTGTCTTCACAAGCCTCCTGCGTCGCATCATCGACAACCAAAAGGGAGAGTCCGAGAGACGCCATTGGATCGTGTTCGATGGTGACGTCGATCCAGAGTGGGCGGAGAACTTGAACAGTGTCCTCGATGACAACAAGCTCCTCACGTTGCCCAGCGGCGAACGTCTGGGCATTCCGAACAACATGAGGATCATCCTTGAGGTGGACAGCTTGAACTACGCAACGCCTGCCACCGTGTCTCGCTGCGGAATGGTTTGGTTCAGCGAAGAGACTGTCACGGCCGATATGTGCTTACAGTTCTTGATGGATAGCCTGGCCAAGGAGGACATCGTCGGTGACCGAGTGACCGGCGAGGAGACTCCTCCGGCGCAGACGCACTTCCTCAACGCCATCAGACCTCTCGTCATGTCCGACAGGACATCATCCCTCGTCGTGGATGCTCTTGAGTTTGCCATGTCGGAAACCCACGTCATGGCTGCGAGACGCGACCGTCTCCTCCACACGTTCCGCGCACTGCTCGTGCAAGGTATCAACCTCGCCGTGGCGTACGACGAGAATCACCCCGACTTCCCAATGGCCGGTGAGCACCTGGAGAAATTCTCCAAGCGTTGGCTGCTCCATTCCCTGATGTGGTCCTTCGTCGGCAGTGCATCGTGGGAGGTCCGAAAGAAATTCGGAGACATGCTGCTTCGCACAAGCGGCGTCAACTTACCACCCGGCGACGGCCACAGCCTCGTCGATTACAGGGTGCGTGTCGAGGACGGAGAATACGAGCTGTGGAGCGACAGCGTCCCACGAATGGAGATCGAGAGCCACCGTGTCTCCGCCACGGACGTTGTCATCACCACCACCGACACTGTGCGCCATTCGGAGATCCTGGGAGCCTGGTTGAACAGCAGAATCCCGTTGGTGCTTTGCGGTCCGCCGGGTTCCGGAAAGACCATGACGCTTACCAGCGTCCTCCAATCCGTACAGGGCGTCGTCCTTGCCAACCTGAACTTCTCAAGCAGGACCACACCGGAGATCATCCAAAAGGTCTTCCAGCAGTACTGCAAATACGTGCGCAGAGGAAAGGACGTCGTCCTGGAGCCTTCCGAGAGCCTCGGCGCTCAGTGCTGGCTGGTCGTGTTCTGCGACGAGATCAACCTTCCCGAGGAGGATTCCTACGGTACCCAGCGCGTCATCATGTTCATGCGTCAGCTCGTGGAACAGGGTGGCTTCTGGAGAGACGACAACACGTGGGTGAAGACCAACCGAATCCAATTCGTCGGAGCCTGCAACCCGCCGACCGACGCTGGCCGTGTGGACATGTCACACCGATTCATGCGCCACGTGCCCCTGCTCCTCGTCGACTTCCCAGAGAAGGATTCGCTGATGCAGATCTACAGCACCTTCAACGCCGGAATGATGAAGCTTTTCCCGAACCTCAAGGGAGAGACCCAGGCCATGACCGAGGCCATGGTAGAGATGTACACCGAGAACCAACAGCGATTCAAGGCAACGCAGCAGCCACAGTACTTCTACTCGCCTCGCGAACTGAGCCGCTGGGTGCGTGGAATCTACGAGGCCATCGTGCACATGGACCAAGGCGTCACGCGCGAAGAGCTTTGCCGTATTTGGGCGCACGAAGGTCTCCGTCTCTTCTCCGACCGTCTCGTCGGCGAGGACGATCGCAAGTGGTGCAGCGATATCATCGACGACATTGCTCAGAAGTGGTTCGCAGGTGTTGACTTCGATGTTGCTCTGAAGAGACCGCTGTTCTACACATCGTGGCTGAGCAAGGAGACACGGCGCGTGGAGCGCGAGGAGCTCAAGGAGTTCCTCGGCGCACGACTTCGCGTCTTCTACGAGGAAGAGCTCGATGTTCCTCTCGTCATCTTCGACGAAGTGTTGGAGCACATTCTCAGGATCGACCGAGTGCTGCGACAGCCGATGGGTCACCTCCTGCTCGTCGGAGACAGCGGCGCCGGAAAGACCGTGCTGAGCAAGTTCGTCAGCTGGATGAACGGTCTGAACATCTTCCAGATCAAGGCGCATTCACGTTACGGCATGGAAGACTTCAGCGAGGACTTGAGAAGCGTCATGAGACGAGTTGGCGTGGACGGCGAGAAGGTTTGCTTCATCTTCGACGAGAGCAACATCCTCTCCTCGGGCTTCCTCGAGGCCATGAATGCCCTGCTCGCCAGCGGAGAGGTCCCTGGTCTGTTCGAGGGTGACGAGTTCAACGCCTTGATGAGCGCCTGTCGTGACAGCGCAGCCAGAGACGGCGTCATCCTTGACAGTGAAGAGGAGCTGTACCGCCGATTCACGACCATCGTGCAGCGCAATCTGCATGTCGTGTTCACTGTCAACCCAAGTGGAGGCGACTGGAAGAATCGCTCCACAACCAGCCCAGCGTTGTTCAATCGTTGCGTGGTGGACTGGTTCGGAACCTGGGGTGCCAAGGCCATGGGAGAAGTCGGCAAGGAGTTCACACTCAAGCTCGACATGGGCGACGCAGAGTCTATCGGTGGATCATGGGGCATCGGGGACGGTGAAGTCCTCATGGAGAAGGTGTCTCAAGTCTTCGAAGGTACCAACGGTGGCGGACTTCGTCAAGCAGTCGTCGCCGCGCTCGTGGATCTTCACAGCACCGCCAAGGAGACTGCCGAAGATGCCTCCCACGAAGCCAGTAGCATCACCCGCACGTTCCTATCTCCACGAGACTACCTCACGCTGATCCAGAACTTCGTGACGTGCTTGACCAAGCGCCGCGAGGACGTTGAAGACGAGCAGCTGCACGTCAATGCCGGCCTCGATAAGCTAACGCAGACGCAGGACAATGTGGCTGAATTGAAGCAGAGCCTTGGCATCAAGACATCCGAGCTCCGCAAGAAGGAGGCCCTTGCCAACGAGAAGCTTCGGCTAATGGTCGCCGAACAGAATGCCGCCGAGAAGCGCAAGGAGGAAGCAGAGCTGATGACTGCCAGAGCTCAGAAGCAGCAGATCGAGATCGACAAGCGCAAGGAGGAAGCCCAGCGCGACCTTGACGAGGCCGAACCAGCATTGCGAAGCGCCCAGACCAGCGTGCGTGGAATCAAGAAGCGTGATCTCGACGAAGTTAGAAATCTTGCCCGTCCTCCAGTCAATGTCAAGCTGACCTTGGAGTGTGTCGCCCTCATGATGGGAGAGACCAAGATCGAATGGACGGATGTCCGAAAGATCCTCAGCAAGAGCGATTTCATCCCAAGCATCCTCAACTTCGATGCCGACAAATTGTCGGAGAGGCAGATCTCTCTCGTGCGACGCAAGTACCTCGATGGTAACAAGGAGCTCAACTCGGAGAGCGTCATGCGCAGCAGTCGCGCCTGCGGTCCTCTCTACACCTGGGCCGAGTCGCAGATCCGTTACTCCACCGTGTACAACCGCATCCAACCGCTGCGCGAGGAAGTGGAGCAACTGGAGAAGGAGGCGAAGGTCGTGAAGGACGAGAAGGAGGAGACCGAGAGCGAGGTCAAGTCTCTCGAAGCGTCCATCACCCAGTACAAGTCTGACTATGCCGTGCTCATTCGTGACGTGGAAGCCCTGAAGGGCGAGATGAAGGCAGTGACGACCAAGGTGTACCGTGCCGAAAGTCTGCTGAAGTCGCTGGGCCATGAGAGCGAACGTTGGAAGAAGAGCTCGGAAGGCTTCCAGGCGATCCTCAGAAGCTTGGTCGGAGACGCGCTGCTGATGGCCGGATTCCTCACGTATGCAGGATTCTTCGACTTCAAGAACCGGCTTGTCATGATGAATCGCTGGCGTCACACGTTGGACATCCTTGGCATCGACTACCGCGAGGACCTCGGAATCGTGGAGTCCTTGAGCAAGGCCTCCGCCCGTCTGCACTGGCAGGCCGAAGGTCTTCCAGGCGACCAACTGAGTCTGGAGAATGGTGTGATTCTGGATCACGCCGTTCGCTTCCCACTGGTGATCGATCCATCGGGACACGCCATCTCCTTCTTGATGAAGAAGCACAAGGACGAGAAGATCCAGAAGACCAGCTTCTTGGACAAAGCGTTCATGAAGACGCTTGCCGGTGCGGTTCGTTTTGGAACCACGCTTCTTGTGGAGAACGTGGAGCACATCGACCCTATCCTCAACCCGTTGCTGAACAAGGAGATTCAGCGCACTGGAGGGCGGACCTTGGTGCGAATCGGTACCGAGGAGATCGACTACAGTCCCAAGTTCAACATCATCTTGAGCACGAAGAATCCTGCCGTGCAGCTCACACCCGATATCTGCTCGCGCGTGACATTGGTCAACTTCACCGTGACGCCTGCCAGCCTGCAGAGCCAGAGTATGAGCCAGGTAGTCACCTGCGTGAAGCCAGAGCTCGAAGAGCAACGTGCCGCCGTGCTCAAGATCCAGGGCGAACAGAACGTGAAGCTCCGCGAGCTCGAAGACCAGATGCTTGCCAAGATCAGCGCCTGCGAGGGCAGTATCCTCGATGACGACCAGGTCGTGTCCGGTATGGAAGTGCTGATGAAGGAGGGTGAGCAAGTGGAGGAGCAGATTGCGAAGAGCGACGAGGTCATGCAACAGGTGCACCATGCGGTGTCTAGGTTCGAACCGTTCGCCATCATCTGCCGCAAGGTCTTCGTTTTGCTCGGCGCACTTCGCGAGATCAGCTTCCTGTACGAATTCAGCGCCTCCACCTTCATGCTTATCCTCACCAACGTGCTTGCCAAGAGCAAGGGATCAGTGTCAGGTTCCGAAGTAGAGATCATCGCCACTTTGAAGCAGCTGCTGTTCCGAGAAGTCGCGGCTCGCGTCGCTCGCGGTCTCATGGCGGAGGACAAGATCGTCTTCTCCATCCTCCTCGCTCGTTTGTTCACATCTGATGAGTCGATCGGAACCAAGGAGGTCGCATCTTCCGAGGAATTGATCAGCGAGATCAAGGTCCTTGGCGCCAACTTCCCATGGCAGGGCCGTGGCCTCAACGACCTCCAGGCGGTGACCGAGACCGAGATTTCATCGGTCGTGCCGATGCTGCTGTGCAGCGCACCTGGCCACGACGTCAGCGGACGTGTCGAGGCCATGGCACGCGAGACGGGCAAGGAAATTGCCTCCGTGGCCATGGGCAGTGCCGAAGGTTACGACACGGCAGACAAGATGTTCGCGACTGCCACGAAGCGCGGTAACTGGGTGATGCTCAAGAATTGCCATCTCTGCACGGACTGGTTGCGTGAGACCTTCGTGAAGCGTCTCCAGTCGCTGGGATCCAACACGCACGAAGAATTCCGCCTGTTCATCACGAGCGAGATCAGCCCGAAGCTCCCAACTGCGCTGCTGCGGCTGTGCGACATCATCGTGGCCGAAGCGCCAACAGGAATCCAGGCCTCCATGGCCCGGTTCTTCTCCAGCATTTCCAAGACCCGCTTCGACAATCCAATGCGCAACCGCCTGTACTTGCTCCTCGCGTGGTTGCACGCAGTGATCCAGGAGAAGCTGCGGTACGTGCCAAGCGGTTGGTCGGAGAAGTACGAATTCACCGAGGCCGACGCAACGCACGGTCTGGACGTGATCGATTCGTTGATCAAGTCCATGGCGGGCGGCAAGACCATGGACCCAAGCCAGCTTCCATGGGATGCCATCCGTTCCACCTTGCGCAAGGGCGTGTTCGGTGGTCGCGTGACGCAGCCAGTCGATCAGCAGGTGCTGGACGAGCTGGTGAACAAGCTGTTCGTGCCAGAAGCCTTCGACCTGGACTTTAAGCTGGTGGACAGCGCCTCGGATTCTCCCATCCTGCCGGAAGGCACCTCCAAGAACGAATGCTTCGAATGGATCGCCACCATGGCATCCCACACCCCACCGACGTGGGTGGGTCTCGGAAGCGACGCCGAACAGGAGCTCGAGTTCCGCAAGGCCAAGTCCGTTCAGGAGAAGTGCGTGAAGGTGGACGAGAAGGAAGATCACGAGTAAAGCCAACGGCCGAGAGCATGCAATCGTTGCTCGATGCAATTGCTTTCCCCACATTACACATAACACATTACACAATAAGCATGATACTCACACTACTCGTACTTGCAATGGTATGTATTGGTATGTATTGGCAAATGACCAAGAGCATTACGACACGTCGTGCTGCTGCACTTATGTGGCTGTCGCATGGAATTGTTTGGTATGTGCGTGCCCCGAGTGAGAACAACGGCAGGCCCAGCGTCCCGCAGTATTTCCTGAGCAGCAATCGCATCGTCGTGCTGTGCTCAACTCTATAGTACGTACTGTGGAGATGTGTTTTGTTGCAGTGTGGTTATAGAGAATAGTATTGTTCGTACCGTGATTGCACGAGTGGTGTGTGTTGCATTGTGTGTCGTACTAGTACATACTGTGATTGTCTGAGTACTGCGTGTCGTATTTGATACAGAGGGTCTCAGGCTAGACCACGCCCCGCACAATCCATGTGAGTGGAACGGTATCGATGGAGCAGCCGCACCTGCAAGCAGAATGCAAATAGAGCGCTCTGCAGAGAGAATGCTCTGCTGTGTGGTATAATACGTTCCGTTGGGAGGAAAGGATGTGTGCTTGGTCGAGCCCAAAGCAATTGAAGTGGAGCAGGCTTACGCCACTGTGGAGGCTCACCCTCTGCTCTAGCCAGATGCGCAGCACCCCTTCTTCTTGTCGCCATCCTGCGAGAGGGAGATGGTCTGTCCGGCAGTGAGGGAGGGCTGTTTGGAGGAGTCTTCGGCGGCGACGTTGCGACGGCTCATGAGGCGGTAGATCTCGGTGAGGATTCGCTGGAAGGCGGTGTCGACGCCGGAGGCATCGAGGGCTGACGTCTCGATGAAGGCGAGGTTGTGCTGCTCTGAGAATGACATGGCCTCGTCGGTCTCGACCGCTCGGAGGTGGCGCAGATCGGACTTGTTGCCGACGAGCATGACGACGATGTTGGCCTCCGCGTGGTCCCGCAGCTCCTTGAGCCAACGTTCGACGTTTTCGAATGTGCTGTGCTTGGAGATGTCGTAGACCAAGAGGGCGCCGACGGCTCCTCTGTAGTAGGCCGATGTGATGGCACGGTAGCGCTCCTGGCCGGCGGTGTCCCAGATCTGGGCCTTGATGGTCTTGCCCTCGGCTTGGATGGATTTCGTGGCGAATTCGACGCCGATGGTGGATTTGGATTCCAGGTTGAATTCGTTGCGAGTGAATCGGCTCAGGAGGTTGGACTTTCCGACGCCGGAGTCTCCGATCAGCACGATCTTGAACAGGTAGTCGTATTCTTCGTCAACTCGGGCTGCCATCTTGCTCTGCTCTGCTGTGCTATGATATGCTATACTTTGGAGAAAGGGGATGATGAGATTGGATTGGTACTTTGGCGCGCTTTGGATTCTGTCGTGCTTGGACTTGTACTAACGCTGATACTAACACTGATACTGATACTAATACCGAGGATGATCGTTGCTGCTGGCTGGGTCAAAAGGAGTCTGCGACTTCGAATGGACAGAGGTGGGGTGAGTGAACAAGTGGGTGAGTGTTGGACTGTGTTGGACTGTGCTGTGCTATACTTGTGAATTGAGGAGCGTCCTTTGGCGCAAGTGTGTCGTGGTGTGTGGCCACGATGGCAATGTCAATGGTGCTGGTGCGTGCATCTTTGGCGTGGTTTGCCCACGATCGTGGTCGTCTTCTGCTTGTGGCGGGCGGATCTGCGCGCTGCTCCGTCCTGTGTCGTGCCTTTCGGTCATTGTCTTCCGCATTGCGTCTTGCCTCGTCATCGTGCTCTACCATTGGTCCGTTGGGTCGAGGGCCGAATTTAGGAATGCGGCGCTGACTCAGTACCTATGCACCATACAGCCACGAATGCAGCATTACATTGCGACATCCTCATGGCCCTTTGAAACATTGTGTCGCATCGTCCATCCAACGGTCGGCAAGACTTGCAGCCAAAATGCCACCAACACAACAAATCCAACAAACTTCCGTCGCCTCCAAAACAGGCCATGGCGGCATTCATGCTGCTCCTCCATGACCACGAGAAAGCGGCTTCGCCTGCCTCCACTGTTGCTCTGATCACGTGCCTCTCATTGCTGCATCGCTGTTGCGCACTCACCTTCGTGGAATGCAGTTCGTCGGATCCGGAAATGAATGAGCTTGTTGCGTTTGTCTCCTCTGGTTTGTTCGTGTGTTGTTTTGTGTTTGGCGAATTCTCAAAACCGTGACTGGGATGCCTTCCGGGTATGACTGGATGTGGATTTAGTCGCAGTGGTCATATTGGATATTTCTGACGTCACGATGCGAACATCGCATTTCACGAATCCAAAGAATGCCACAAACACATGGAGTGAAGCGAGGGGGATGATGATGCGAAGCAAGATGATGGAGGGATGCGAAGGAGGCCGGGAGTGGATGGATGATGCTCACAGTGATGATGTCATAGTAGTACTCTACAGACACAGCAATAGTTGTACTCCACTCGGCTATCCTCGCATCATCAGGTTGTGCACACACACACTGATTGACAGAAAGGAAGAACGGGGCTCTTCTGTTGCCTGTGAAGCATTGAATGCAAGCACAGCAGGAGACTGATCATCCATCATTCCTCTACTCTACTCTGCTCTGCTCTACTCTACGACCTACGAGCACTCGGCTATTCGGCTATTCAGGTCTGCCGCTCCACTATACTATACTAGACTCTACTCTGTTCGATCAAAAGATGACGCAGCCCAATGCACCCCAAACATCGATGTGCTGTCGCAGAAGTAGGCGCACCATCGCAATGGCCTCGGCTCTCTGCGTGGGAACTGCCCTGATGGCCGACTCAGCGCAGGCATTCGCACCAAATCAATGGGCGACTTCACGATTGCGTCAAGTCTCATCCTTCGCTGCGTCGCCGTCGTCAAATCACATCAACGCACAACGACTGCTCGATGCACCAAAGTCGTCACCGACGCGGCTGGCCGCAGAGAATGATGATGACAGTGTATCAAGCAATGGCCAGAAGTTCGATCTCGACACGGCTCTGTTCTGTGCTGGCTTGGCATTCGATGCCTACTCCGAGCCACCCTCCAATTCATCACGTTGGGAGAAAGGGGTGCGTACAACCATTGTACTATGCTACTCTACTATTGTGCCACTATTATATGAGGAGTAGTATGGTGTGGTTGTCATTCATTGCTGTTGCTGATTGGCGTGTGGATAGGGATTGAGTCATGCGTGCATGTGCGGGTGTGACGTCATGGTCGTGCTTGAGCCGCTATCTGCGATGCTCTTCATCTCATGATCAATCTTTCGATCTACGCCTCTGCTTCCCACTCAACCCAACTCAATTCACCTCGATTCTATTCTATTCTATTATTGTATTCCATTCAATGGTAAACATACCCACAACTTACACCCGCAGTCCAAAGGCATGGACGTCGCATTCCTGTCCACCGCCTACACGCGCAACCTGTACAAAGGACTCGTCGAGGTCACCCCCCTCAAATGCACCGGCCTGCCCGACGAAGACGATCTCAAGGAATCCGTCATGACGGGCGGCGGCGTCGATGCCTACCTCCTCGTGGCCGCCGTCGAAGGACAATGGAAGGAGGATGTCGACCTGCTCGAGATGCAGTACCACGAGGGCGTCCTGGACCTCAGCGGTGCCACGCACGTCAGCCGCTCGCGCACAGCGTGGGCCAACGTCAACGAGAACAAGAGCAAGGCGGCCAAGAAGAAGGAAGGCAAGGCCTTGCCGTACCACATCAAGAAGGGCTGGGGCCGCGATGCCGCCGCGGTCTGGGCCGACGAGGATCCCGTCTACCTCTACCTGCAGGATCCATCGCAGGCGCGGTTGGTCTTCACCATCATGGACGAAGACGTCGTCGGGGGCGGATCGGCCGTGGGCAGCACGCACACCAAGCTCACCGATCTCATCCCCTTGGCCAGAATGTCGCAGCAGGATCTCACGGAGCGTATCAAGCGGGACGTCATGCAGCGCATCCAATCCGGAGATCTCAAACCCGAGGATGTCGACCAGGAAGTGGCGCGCATGATCAAGGAACAGACGCAGGCCTGGGAGGGCGAGCTCAAGCTGTCTTCGAAACCGCGAATCAAGGACAAGAATGGACAGGTCATGGCCGCGGCGGCGGCGGGTGCCATGTTGGCGGGACCGGCCGGTGCGGCAGTCGGTGCCATCGCGGGCAGCTTCTACGAAGGCCAGATCAAGGGCCGCATCGATGTGCGGTTGCGGTACTTGCCCATTCCCCAAACCAACATCGAGCGTAGTCGTTACGAAGTGCTGGGCGGTCTGCCGGGCGTCAATTGGGGCGATCTGTATCAGAAGTACCTGTCGCAACGCACCGGTCTGGACGACGTCGAGGATATCCACATCGCCGGCAACGATCTCGAACATTGCTTCTTCATCAACCACGATGTGACTGGCGGATGCTGTGCTGTCTATCGATCGTTGCAAAAGAAGCTCATCGTCGTCAGTTTCCGCGGCACGTGCACGCCCATCGATCTCGTCACCGACGCTTCCATCATTCAGGATCCGTGGGTGGAAGGCGAGGACGAGAAGGAACCCGAAACGGCCAAGGTGCACGCCGGATTCCGCAAGTCCATGAACTCCATCTCGCGCCGTCTCAAGGAGCTTTTGCTGGCCACCGTGGAACCAGGCGAGACCCTCGCGGACTACGACATGCTGGTGACAGGGCATTCTCTGGGCGGTGCGTTGGCGACGCTCTTCGTTGCCGATGTTGGTGAGTTTGGTCTGGACGCGGGACGCGCTTTGCCTCAGACCGAGAAATCGGATGCGTGGTGGAAGGCCATCCAGAGCACCTTCATGGGATCGCAAGACCTCATTGCATCCGGCACGCAACAACCGCCTCGGCCCAAGTCGCTGAAATTGTACAACTTCGGCAGTCCTCGTGTTGGTAACCGCGCATTCACTAGCCGGTTCGACAGTCTCCTCGAGAACGGCAAGGTCGACGAGGCCTACCGCATCGTCAATGATCAGGACATCGTGGCGCGCATGCCGCGCACCATGTACACGCTGTCGGTCGATTACGATCATTGTGGATCCACCGTCCTCGTGGTGGAACCGACGCAGGAAGACGCCGATCCCACCATCTGGGTGGAGGGCGAGAGTGACGGCGACGACTGTTCCGTGCGCGATTACAGCAAGCGCACCTCGAGCCCGGTGGCGGAAGGCACGCTGCTCGGCGATATCGTCGCGGCCACGCAAGACACGATGAACAAATCGCCGGAACAGGATGAGAAAGATCAGCAGCTGCTCGGCAATCTGGGCAAGCTCGCCAACCGCGTGGGAGATCGGTTGAAGACGGTATCAGCATCAGACATCACGAGCATCGTCGGCATCGATCGCACTTTCACGGATCGCGAATTGCAGATTGTGAACTCGTTGTTGCAAGGCAAGGGGTTGGCGCATCACATGGAGGACAAGTACTACGCCGCTATGGGACGCGCAGGTGGATTCGTGGCGTTGGTGGATGAGGAGATCGTGCCCGTGCAGTCCGATACCGTGAAATTGTTGGCCACAGCCGAAGAGGCGCAGCAGGAGGATCAAATTGTTTGAGGCAAACGTATGTAGAGATGACGCTTACGAAATGCAAATTGGCAAGCACGAGAACTCTCTTCAAAGGGCACGATGGTTTCTACAGTGGAACAGGATTCAGTCTTGCGGCCAGAGAGAAGATGATTCACGACAGTAATAACCGAGGCTAACTATCGTTGTTATTGCTGTCACCATATCGTAGTTTGCTCCTGGTCACAACGACACTCCGAGTACACTGCTCCATGCATCTCATCATGTTCGTGCGGACATCTTGGGTGGCGGGGGCAGCATTTCTATTCCGGTCTGTCCATACGTGCTGGGCGCCGACACCGACTCCGTTTGCGGCGCGACACCTACTTGCTCAACCGATGATGGCGGCGGCGGTCCTGCAAACAGCGATGCGGCATCGTCCGATGTGAGCTGCGGTGTGGCCGATTCTGCCGACGACGTGCCAGCACCCTGCTCCTGCTGCGCTTTGACTGGCGAACCAAGCTGATAGGGCTGCTTCGTGGTGCCGCCGGGAATGTTGCTGCTGGAATCGCTGCGCTCCATCTCGAGGTGCGGTTCCATCTCCACCAACGTCGGTTCGGCCTTCGTGGCGTCCGCACCCAGCAGTGGCTGCGGCGGCTCCGGCAGCTCGATATTGGCGCCCTCCTCCTCGACGCCTTCTCCCGTCTCCACGGCATTTGTCGTCGCCGCATTGATGTCGCTGGCACTCTTCCGTATCCGCACCTTGCGCTCGACGGACTGGCCGATGGTGCCGCGACACGTGGTTGGCAAACGATGCAGGTACCCCGTTCCGACTTCGGCACCCAGCAGCCCGTGACCACCCCAGCTCAACGTCGGCATGAGGGCCACGACGCGCACCACGTCGCTCTCCGCGTTGTAGACGTACAGCTCGACGACCTGATCAACGTGATACCTCAAGACGGCCGACAGACCCGCCGTGTCGGCGAACGCCATGACGGTGGTTCCGAGGAGAAAGTCCTGCAGCGGCACCAATCCCGCGATGCTGGCAGGCGAATCCATTTCAACGTCGAGCACGCGGATGAGACGTTCGTCGGCGCCGCCGTAGTTGTCGAGCTTGATGGTGACGCCCAGCAATCCCGCGCCGCCCCAATCATCGTTGGGTGTCAGCTCGACTAGCCGCTTTTCTTGCGCCTTGATGTTCCAAACGACTGCGCGGATGGAGGCATTCCAGGTGGAGTTGCAGATGGAGTTGTGCAGAGTATGAGGGTGAGGTGTGATAGAATGTGACACAGTGTTAGTTGTTGATGACCCTGGTCGTTCGAGCATGAGCAAGCACTAGAAGGTCCAACTCATTGCAGATTCAGGCTCAAAAGTCATTTGAGGCTCGAACACAAACAACCCAAGTAGGACACTTCAGACTTCATTCATCAACCTCCAGCTTCAAACGCTCCCATTCCATCGCTTCCATCGCTTCTAAACACTTTGCGTAGACTCACGAAGCTCCAGCACCTGGCCCTTATTCTCCTGCAACAAGGCCGGAAAGTCAATGTCATCGTATTCGTCGCCTTCCTCCAATCCTTCTCCGCTGCCCAGCAGCATCTTCTCGTTGGCACCCAAGATGAAGTCGAAGAAGCTGACGAGGCCCGCCTTCGATGCAGGGCTGTTGGGTTGCACGCCCAGCACGCGGTAGCCCAGGGTCTCAATGCCATCGAACTGATCCATCTCTTCTGCGTGAGGATCGGCGGCAGCGCCGCTGATGTCGCTTGCGGAGTTGCCCATGGTGTTGTACTAGTAAGTTGGCTGTTTCTGTTCTTCTTCTGTCACTCTAATCTTTAGCTTGAGAGAGAGAGAGAGAGAGAGAGTGTGTGTGTGTATGTGTGTACTTGGATCTTGTAGCGCAACACAACACAGCACCTCGTGATGTGTGTGCTGTTGATTCGTTTGGAGCCGTTGAAATGAGTTTGCGAAGGCTCCAGATCGCCATGGTCGGTGGCTGCACAGTCTGTGTCGCGGTATCCTTCCCACCACAACGGTCACCAAAATCGGATTCGTTTCTGTCCGTTGCGTTTCATGCGGTCGTAGTAGTCGCATGTCAATTCACATCATTCACGATTCGATCTTCTTCGTACTTTCCGACGGTGGGCTTACAAGCACAGAAAGGAAGTTAGAGAGAACATTCCATTGCAGCAGCACTGGTGGCTCGTACGGTAGAGCAATGAGCAGAGATATCATTCTATTATTATGCGTTCAATGCAGAGGACGGTCACAACCACCTAACCAACGAAGCCACAACACCGATTCCATTGCTCGACCTGTATCCTCACGGCCTCCACCATGCGATGCGCCGGCGCGCACAGAGAAGCTCGACGCGCAGTTTCTAGCAAATCGGCGGCTACCATGTCTCTAGTCTCCGTCTCCATGTCGGTCCCCAAATAGATGTAGGAATGGTTGACGGCAGATATCGCTGCCAACCGTCCGAAGTAATCGGGAAAGCCGTACCCGTACCCAAATACCTCAACGACGGAGGCGCAGCGCGGCAGGAATGGAATCGACGTCAGCTGTGCTCCGTGCGGCGACAGCAAGATATCGATGTTGCTGAATGCCTCCACCTGTTCTTCGAACGACATGTCCTCGAAGAATATCACGGGCGGTCGGTACGGCAAGTCCAACTCGTCTTGCAGCATAATAGATACGTTGTGCGCACCGAGCAGCGCCCTGCGTTTCTTGCGATTGAAGACCGCGATCCGCGGCAGTCCCATTCCTTGGCCGCCGCCGCATGCGTCATGGAGATATCGCTGCAGGCCCAGCGCCATCAACGTGCTGCGCCTCAAGTCGGCCATGTCGTCGTCGCACGCTGCTTTGAACTTGAAGTTCTGTCCGGCGAAGACCAACAGCAGGTTCCGATTCTGCGAGATCTGCTGCTGCTTGTAGTCCTCCGTTCGTTTGCGCAGCACGGAAATATTGTTGTACTGCAACACCTTCGCCATGCCCCTGCTGAAAGCGGAGTAATCCACGAACTTGTAGAACTTCGCGGGACGGATGAGGAAGACCCGAGTGGCATTCGGAAAGTGGCGCCACACCGACCAACATCGGTAGATGATCTCCATCTGATGTGGAAAGTGATCCACGTGGTAGTAATTCGCCAAGCTGCAGGCAGCCGTCTGGATTTGGTTGGTGTTGTCCTGTCCCGACGTGAGCGTCGTCGTCTCCCACGCCTCGCTGAGATTGCCATGATCGACCTGCAACATGGCCTCCTTGAGATGCCACCTCGGAAAATCGCTGACGTTGAAGATATGCGGCATGGATGCATTGCGAATGTCGCAGTCGCTCGGTGGCAATGGGTCGGTCGGCCACTGCAACATGAAGGACGGGAATTCTGTGATGTTGCGACTCCGTCGATCCGCAAGTTGCTGGCTTGGGCGGGTGACATCGTCCACGGCGTCCCTCAAGTGCTGCTGGGATAGTGACAATGCATAGAAGGACATACCCCAGTTCGTCGCGGTCAGGATTGCGACAGCCACGGCCACGAACGCGCGCAGAGCGTTGCCAGTGCGATTGATGGGTCTCATGTGGCTTGAGGATAGCATGATTCCTGGATGATGTTGTTCTTTTTTTTGTATGCGGTGATGAATGTGTGATAATCCCTTGCACAAAAGAAGAAGGAACCGAATTTATGAGGTTACCTTGTGTGTGTGTCATTGCTCCTCCACAGGTATGGAAGGACAGACGCTGACAGAATGAGGTTCCTTGCGGTTGAGTTTTTGTTCACGTTCCCGTCAACAAAGCGATTTTGTGATGTTCCAATGCATAACGGTTTGTAACCGTGGTTGCTCACAAACTCAGTAGCTTGAATCGAGGGTGTACCTCCCGCGAAAGAGCGAGCGAGGAGTTGCTGGGATGCCAGAGGAGCCATTGCCAGGGATGCAAGGAAGCCCTCTGAACCTACGAGTATGGCACGTCCCAATAGATACACTTTAAGTATGTAAGACAGTCACTGTGCTCGCAGTGCTACGAGTTGCGTTGCGCCACCGACGCGCACAGAAGCGCCTCAATGCCACATGAACCAGGATGGATGCCGAAACAAAAGAGCGAGAAACGCCTCCGTCTCATTTGGAAAGTTGGACTACAGTGTGCTCTTCCTCGTAGGAACGGCAATGATGAATCAACATGAAGTGAACAGAAGGAAAACGACGACACTAAACGGGAGAGGCGCATCATTGTGATAGTGTCACGGAGGAAATCCACAACACGGATTCCACTGCTCGATCTGCAAGGCAGGAGCAGTTGCATTTCCTCCATCTGATAACATGACATATGATAATACATGAGGAATGAACAGTATCATGGTACAGATGCAGAAATCATACATTGTACTATACTATCCGTGAAGTACACACATGGTGTTGTACCGTCAATGCAACCAAACCAAATCAAACTGCAATTTCCCCACGATTGCGATGGAACTTCGAGAACTACTGAAGAAATCCACAACATGTATTCCAACGCTCGATCTGTATTCTGACAGCTTCGACCATGCTATGAGCTGGCGCACACAAAGAAGCACTGCGTGCAACTTCTTGCAACTGGGGAGTGGACATATTCTTGGTCTCGGCGATCCTGTCCATTCCGAGGTAGATGTAGGTATGATTCACGCCGGAGATCGCGGACAGAGAACCGAAGTAATCCACGCCGCCGTAGCCATGTGGGAATACCTCAATCACCGAGCTGCAACGCTGCATGAACGGAATGCCGGTGAGATGCGCCCCATGAGGCGAAAGCAAAATGTCGACGTTGTTGAATGCCTCCACCTGCTCCTTGAAGGACAGCGTCTCGAAATAGAGAACTGGTGGTTTGTATGGCAGCTTCAATTCATCCTGAAGAATGCTTGACATATTGTGGGCACCTAACAGTTGCCTTCGGGTTTTGCGATTGACGATCACAATGCGCGGCAGCTCGATTCTCGTGCTATCGTTGCCTTCCTCGTTGTGTATCGTCATCGACCTGTGTTTCTCCTCCGTTGGGTCCATCCTTCCGCAATACTGATCGACATACCGATGCAACCCGAGCGCGGGCAAGGCGCTGCGCCTCAGATTGTCCATGTCATCTTCACGAGCTGCCTTGAAATCCCAGGTCTGCTTCGCAAAGACGATCAGCACTTCCTGCCAGTCGCCTTTGTAGGCCCGCTTGAACGCCCTCGTGTTTTCCGAACGCACAGGGATGTTGTTCTTGGTCAAGACTTCTTTCATGCCGCTGCTGAAGGCAGAACGTGCCACAAACTTCTGGTACATCTTTGGGCGAATGAGCAAGGCGTGACGGGCATGCGGAAAGTGGCGCCACAATGACCAACATCGGTAGACGATCTCCATTTGATGTGGGAAGTGATGCGCGTTCTTGTAATCCGCCAAGCTGCATCCGACTGCTTTGATCGGGACGATAGAAGTGTTGCGATCTACCGACGCATTCGCACCCGCAACTCCGCGCCCGCTCGCTGCATCGACTTGATCCCAGGCTTCGCTGAAGTTGCCAAAACCATCCCTGAACATCCGTTTTGGTTCGTAGGATCGCGGGTAGTTGGTGAAGTTAAAGACATGCGGTATCGTGGCGTCCAAAATGTTGCATTCGTCCAGACGCGATGATTCATCAGCCGGCCATTGCAGCATGAAGGATGGGAAATCCGTGATGTTGCGATTCCAGTGGGGTATTATTCTGTGCGCCATCACGCGCGGATTGGTGACATCATCCGTCGCAGCATCCACAAGCTGAGAAGAGGCTGTGCTTGTAACGCTGACAGATAATCTAAAGTTCATCAATGCAAGAATGATAGCAGTGGCCATGATCACTCTGTAAGTGTTCGCGCCGCCCATGATGGCCGATGGAGTGTTGGATGACGGCATTGTGACCGATGGGAGATCTGTCAGAATGGAAGAGAGCAGAATGATGTCACGCGGAGCCCTCCACTCTCTCTCTGGAGAGACAGCAGTCTGCTCTCAAGTGGAAGTGATACTCGACTCCGGAAAGCACCTGCTTTTCGTCACGGCCAACAACTTGGACCATGGCGCGTTGGTGACGACGACAATCACGAGGATGAGTACGAGTACGAGGAGGAGCTTTGCCGATTGAACGTCCTACTGTTGTTGCTTGTGTCGATCATCCATCATCTGCGGTGTTCATGTTGTCTGTTGGTTGCCAATTCGAGCTTGGAGACCGATTTTGGAGAGGACCGTTGCATTTCGTGTCGCCTTCAACAATGATCATATTATAACGTCTTCTAACCGTTGTTAGTCACGTAAGATAACGTGACTCGATTCTCTACTACTCTTGCCACCAAATTTCGGTCCAGTTCCTTGCTCTCTCTCTCTTTGCGACAGGAGGGATGCTCGCCAAGTCGAAAGGTGACGATCAACGATACATTGTGGTCTGGGATATCTTGCGTATGTAAATACGGCACTTTACTCGTGTTTCTCCGCTTTGTACAACAGGAGTATGTGCCAAGGATCTGAACTGCCTCCATCTCCATCCTTCTCTCGAGAGCATAGTACTCGACAGTTGCTCTAGTATGTGTTTGCATCAAATCTGCAGCAACGATGCCACTGTTCGTACTGTATCCTGATGGCCTGAAGCATCCGAAATGCCGGTGCGCACACCGGAGGGTTACGTGCAGCAACCTGTCCTTCCCTGTCGTCCATCTCCGCTGTTTCGGCGGCCATGTCCGTTCCAAGGTAAATGAAGGAATGATTCACACCCGACAAGGCTGCCAAGGTCCCAAAGTACGCTTCGTGGCCGTACCCGTGCGGGATGACTTCGATCACCGAGCTGCAAGGTGGCATGAATGGAATCAGCGTCAGCTGCGCTCCGTGAGGCGAAAGCAAGATGTCGACGTTGCTGAAAGCCTCCACTTGCTGCTGGAATGACGTGTCTTCCAAGAAAAACACCGGTGGTCTGTACGGCAGCTCCAATTCATGTTGCAGCATGCTGGATATGTTGTGCATGCCGAACATTTGCCTCGTCTTTCCACGATTGACAATGGCGATGCGCGGTGGACTGGGCGGTGCATGATGAGAGGCGTCGTCTCCTACAGAATCGGCATTGGAAATTGGTGATGTATCCTGTTGGTTATGCGAGCTCATTCGCGCTTGCGCTCGCCCGCAGTACCGTTCAATGTACTGCTCCATCCCAAACACAGTCAAGGTGTTCCGTCTCAGACTCTCCATGTCATCGTCATGGGCTGCACGGAAACCGTCCACTCGATGTGTGTACGCGACGAGGAGTTCACTGGGGTTCGATCGGTACCATCGTATGTAGTCCACCATGCGAACGGAAATGGTGGTGATGTTGTTGGCTTTCAAGACGGTTTGAACACCCTTCGTGAAGGCGGAACCACTCACAAAGTCTTTATGGTACCGCGGCCGGGATAGGAAGACATGCTTGGCATTTGGAAAGTGCCGCCACAGCGACCAGCACGGGTAGATGTGTTGCATCTGATGCGGAAAGTGATAAATGAACTTGTATTCGATCAAGCTGCAGGCAACCGTCTTGATTTGGCTCGTGGCATTCATTCCGTTGCCCATCGGATTCGTATCCATATCCATAATGATTTCGGCCTGGTACTGGCCTACGTGGCTTGTCTCCCCAGGCAAATTGGAGGTGCAATTTGTCTCCACAGGCAAATTGGGGTCCATTTGTCTCCACAGACAAACTGCGACTCAACGGACTAGCCCAAATACGCTTTACGAGAAGCCGTTTTTTTTTCAAACCCTTTTTCGCTGGCCAGGTCGACTCACGACATGCCTCATGCCTTAAATTTATCATAATCGTTGCAGTTGTGGGAATTGAACAAACAATGATCATGCGTCGTGCTCCACCCTCCTTGTTGTGTTACACCGTTGCCAGGATTTTGGTGTTGTTGTCAGGAGCGTGGTGGATGACATCGAAATCAAAAAGTAAAAGCTCATTACCTTAGATCCCATGACGTCAGAAAAGCAAGACAGGCGCACGGAAAGGAACCCCTGAGACATGACCAATGACGCCGTGCTGCATCGCGACGTTTTTTTTTTTGAAATCGCCAAATAAGTGAGTTACTCGAAGGAGTCAGAAAAAAAAAACAACCCACTTTCGGGTTTCGGACCGAAATCGGGTTTTTTTTCTGCAACACGGGACATCGTGGAGGAATGTGGGACTTAAGTAGTACGTTGCCATTTTCGGCGACCTTCCGTTTGTCTCCACAGGCAAATGGGGGTCGATTTGCCTGTGGAGGCAAATTGAGACTTCAATTTGCCTGTGGAGACAAGCTACGTAGAGTTTGTCTCCACAGACATGAAAACCCTCATTATGGATATCTCTGGTTGTTATCGGCCCGCTTTGGTTCCATGCGTCATCGAGATCGCCGTGGGAAGATCCGAAGACTTCATGGATGTCGTAGACGCTGCGGTAGTCGTTGATATCCATAATGATTTTGGCCTGGTACTGGCCTACGTAGCTTGCGTCCGGACGCAAGCGGCGACTCAACGGACTCGCCCAAATACGCTTTATGAGAAGCCGTTTTTTTTCAAACCCTTTTTCGCTGGCCATCTCGACTCACGACATGACTCATGTCTTAGTTCTATAATAATCGCTGCAGTTGTGGTAATTGAACAAACAAAAATCATGATTCGTGCCCAACCCTCCTTGTTGTGTTACACCGTTGCCAGGATTTTGGTGTTGTTGTCAGGATCGTGGTCGATGACATCGAAATCGAAAAGTAAAAGCTCATTACCTCAGATCCCATGACGTCAGAAAAGCAGGTCAGGCGCACGGAAAGGAACCCCCGAGACATGACCAATGACGCCGTGCTGCATCGCAAGGTTTTTTTTTTTGAAATCGCCAAATAAATGTGTTACTCGAAGGAGTCAGAAAAAAAAACAACCCACTTTCGGGTTTCGGACCGAAATCGTTTTTTTTTTCTGCAACACGGGACATCGTGGAGGAACATGGGACTTAAGTAGTACAAGTGGTATTTTCGGCGAGCTTGCATTTGCGTCCCCACGCAAATTGGCCCAATTTGCGTCCGGACGCAAGAAAAACGTCATTATGGATATGGAAAATGTGCGTGATGTTGGGATCCAGGATGTTGCACTCGTTGGGTTCGAAGGGATCAGTCGGCCATCGCAGCATAAACTGCGGGAATTATGTGATGTTGCTTGGCCACCGAGGCGAATCGACTATGCTTGAATTGACGGCGGTGTCAACGTCCCAGTATTCAGATTCCACGTTGCTTAAGTATCCCAAAGACTTGATTTGCCGAGAAGAGGCGACCAAGTTGACAACGGCAACGGCACCAACGAGAGCAAGCATGAACAGATTCTTTCCGTTCCTCCTGTTGGTTGTATCCTGAGCGGCGTTGATCGGCGTTGCTGAGAAGAGCTCCATGTTGCCTCAATGTTCCGAGACCGACAGCTGTTTACGGTTGGTTGGAGCTCCCAGGCATTGGATGTATGAATGGTTGGCTGCGGGTGTGGCAACAGGATCGTACAATACTCAACATTATGGTGCATGCGAGTGTGGTCTGCATCGATTGGCCAGTCTCCATTTGGTGTTTGCCGTGCAGTCTCAACGCGTTACAACCGTAATTTTTCGTGAAAAATTCGGCCTTGTGCCTCAAAGAGCCGGCTGTAACCAATTTTTTTGGTTACAGTTGGTTACAAGAAAAATGTCGTGTAGATCGTGGTACACGTTCTACGCAAGTCCCGAACAAAAAAAGGCCAAAAACAGCATCATCCAAAGTTAAACTCTCCGGACTTAGCTCGTGTGCGTGTTCCTGTACTCGTATTTATATTGTAGCATATTATATAGTTTATATATACAATCCTAAAGTTTGGTGTCTGTCGCTCTCTTTCTCGGCGAGCAATGACACGATACGTCAAGCACCCCCATCATTCACGAATGCAGTTGGGTATTCGAGACGTGTTTGGGCACCACAGGCACGTTTGGAATCGTCACACACATCATCTTCGCTTCCCCTCCTCACAATTTCGTTCACGACGAATCGCCAACACCCTTGGCGAGAGACAACAGCACAGTCAAATCAATCAATTGATGCCCTCTCCACACGCACACAGATCGTATTGTATGTAAGTGTATTTGTTGATTAGTGTGAATTTCCCTCGTCGCTCGTGGCATGTGTGTGGAAGCATGTGCGGGTGTCACTTTTTTTTGGGACTGCTGGGCAGCACCACACGAGCGTTTCAGGCGCAGATGATGGGCAATGCTCACATACGAAGCAGACAACCTTCTTGCAGATGACACATCTTCCTCGTGCCGATCTCTGACCTTGCTTCAAGCGCCCATTGGTGTCCTTATAGACATTTGATAGCTGCTTCCGTGCTTTCACCAGGTGGTGATGGCCGATTCGGTGAGGTGATTGTTTCTGTTGCTGTTGTGGTTGGCTGTTGTTGTTGGTCGCGCTGTCATTTGGCTCGTTGGATGCTTTCGCCCCATCGTCCACGTTATTGCAAGCGTGCCCTTGTGGCAGAATAGATGTGGTTTCCAGACACCGCGGCGTGTCATGTTCGTCGTTGCAGATCATGTCCTGCGCGAGCATGTTGATGAAGGTTCGCAGTGTAACCTGTTTGTGCCTGTGGCGAGAACCGAGATGATACGTGTACGCCTTCATTGCATCCACGACAGTGAGGGCGAACAAAGTTGTCACCAGGCGGAAATACCCGTCCTTTGTCACCCAGATCCTCTCGAGTCCCAACACATCTTGGCGAACATGATTGTGCGTGTCCACAGCATTGCATGCACCAAAATACTTACTCGCCACCTTGGGTCGTGGAACCTCCTTCGTTCGATGCCTGCGTTCGTCGTCGATCCATCTTGCGATGTAGGGTGTGGATGCCCCCAAATGTCCTGATCCAGAGGAGAACACAAATGGAATCACTGAATTGCGCGAGTACTTGTATCCCAGGGCGTATATTTCTGTTGTGGTATCATCACGATCAACATCCCCATCGTCACGGTTGCGTTTCAGAAGCAGCTGTGTTCCGGAGGGCCAATCGCTCATCTTTTCTTGGAGAAACTTGAGAGGGAAGCCGGCGGACGAAGTTTTGATGATTCCAATGAATCCAGAATTCGCCTTCACAGCGATCTCCGAGCACGTCTGCACAGAGGCGAACCATGAATCTCCAATGAAAATGCTTCTTGGGAAGGAAAACTCTGACGTGTCGATGTGAATGTTGTTTCGACCCATGTCATGCGTCGCCAGAGCCATGCGCAGAGAACAGGCAACAGTTGCTTTCCCGCAATCTCTCACGTGATCGGCCAGGTCCATCTCTCGCTTTCCGCGTTGAATCTCCAAATGAAGCATGATACCGGTTTCGCCATCAGCAACGGTTTTAAACTCCACCCCAAGTGGTTCCGGCTTGCGCGGAATGTGCGTCAGATGCGGAAGGTTTCCAGTGGGTGTCAGACGAGGCTTATACGCAGTCATGCTTTCGTCCATGACTTTTACCTGACCCGGAATGATCGTGTCACAACGACGTTTGTTGAATAACTCCACCCCAGGTTGAATTTGCCACCACTTGTCGCTGTGTTGCCTGGCCGGGTCAGAGAACAGGTAAGGAATGAAGTGTTCGCGGATGTGTTTGAATCGGTGGAAAGGCATGTGCTTCGTGAGATCTCTTACGTCACAGAAGCCTTCACTCATCCGGTCGCCCCAGAGCTTCGTGGTGGAATCCAGCTTGCCAACAAGCATGATTCCAAAAAAACACCCACAATTCGCGCTCTGATACAGGTTGTTCGTTGCGACGGCCACCAACATCAATTACACCTGCATTGATTCGCCTGTTGAGAGCGTCAATTTGTCGCTTCCAATCACCTGGCCACAGATGTTGCACCAGTCCCAGCAGGTTGATGCGGTCACGGTTGGTGTCATCTCGCAAACATTTTTTGCCGAAGTCAAAACCTGCCACACCAAGCTTGGTTTGAGGCTCGTCGTCACGGTGTTGAATATAATTGTCATCAACTACTGTCCATGACACTGCATGCTTCTGCTTGCCAACTGTGACTGTAGTATTCATCAATTCATTCTTCTCCTCCATGTGTGAGTATCCTGCTGGCTCTTGTTCGCGTAGCATGACGTAGTCCAATTCATCACCCGCGAGCAAATCGCCTGTGCTCGGGTCAAAGGTTGAATGCAGGTCACCTGTTGCATCATCGTCGGCGCAAATCGAGATTCCTGGCGCAGATCCATCCGTGTAGAGGTTGGAGACGTCCATGTCTGCGCCATGGCTGGCTGATGTGCTGTTAGGAGGGGATGAGACATTGGCAGGTTGCGAATAAGACACGTCACTGAGCGTTGATGTGGTGTGACAGAGCTTGTGGTATCGCGAAGTCTTGTACAGTTTGTCTAGATCAGCTGATCCTTTCCCAACACTCTGCGTGCGGATGAGCTCCTCGACACAGCTGCTGTCCAATTCGACTCGCGTCTTGTCCAGGAGGGTGAGCTTGGTCCCTGCATGTTGACACACTGCATTGATGGAACGCCAGTGCACAACCCAGTGATTCTTGGGGAGGGACTTAAGGACGACACCGTACAGGACGCTTCGGACCTTGCCCTTGCTGTTTGCAGAGGTCACAAGAGGTCCGCAGGGACTAGATACGTGGCTTCCAGGGCGGATCTTCATGGTGCGCTATTCGATGTAGAGCAGATAGGGAGCATGATGAGGCCGATCAAGCAAGGGAAGGGTTGACACTACACCTGATGTTGTTGCCATCATCGGAGCCGTGGCAGTGCATCCTGCTCGTGACGTCATGATGGCGCGAAAACGAAAATCATCTTCAGTCGTGCTTCCGAGTGCGGATCCGAGTGGTCAAATATCATTCCGATCTCCATGGGAGCACTAAACGCAAGCATACCTCCATACCATCGCACTCAAACACAATATAGACCATATGGTTGTGACCGCCTCGGAGAGAGGATTCTTAAATGATATCTATTGTACAGATTGAGCCAAAGACCGCTAAGTCCGGAGACTTCAAAGATGGAGAGTCGAATTTCTCGAACAAAAGAGGCATGATCCTACCGGACTCCTGTAGAATTCTACGTGTAACCAACTGTAACCAATGAGATCCAAAAAAATCCAGTCTGTCCGTCGTCCGATGGAAAAACCACACCAAGGGGGTCAACAAACAGATAAAGATCGACAAGATGGTAGTAACAACAAGATAATGTTATTGCTTTCCTGGATAGCCCTGAGTCTTAAGTTTAGATAGATGCAAAGAGATGTTCGATTGAGTGTCTATAACTTTAAGTCTGAGATCGGGAAAATTGGATCCAAAATCTGTAACCAATTGTAACCAATTGTAACCAATTTTTGGGGTCCGGCTCTTTGAGGCACTTGGGTTCTTGCAGAGAAGATCGAACTTTGGGAACGAACAACCATGTCTCCAATGCGTTTTCATTCTTGGGGGACTGGCTGGGAGTCCCAATCTGGAACCTACAGAAAACAAGAACAAAGCTAGAGATTGCAACAACAACAATCAGGTATTATTATTCTGGTGCCGTACCTCATCTAATCGATGGTGCCATACCAAGACCATTCACCGACTAACACATGGGTATGGGCATGCAATCATATTCTTAGTTTCATCAGTACACTCTACTGTATTCTCAACTGCTATCACTGGATTCCTTCAAGCTGGCAGGCCCTCCCTCACTTTTCGACCGACTCAAGGATGCTGCGATTCGCAACAGCTATTCCAACGCTCGATCTGGATTTTGACAGCTTCGACCATGCTATGAGCTGGCGCACACAAAGAAGCACTGCGTGCAGTTTCTGCATCTTTGTGCGATGACATATTCTTGGTCTCGGCGATCCTGTCCATTCCGAGGTAGATGTAGGTATGATTCACACCGGAGATCGCGGACAGAGAACCGAAGTAATCCACGCCGCCGTAGCCATGTGGGAATACCTCAATCACTGAGCTGCAACGCTGCATGAACGGAATGCCGGTGAGATGAGCTCCGTGAGGCGAAAGCAAAATGTCGGCGTTGTTGAATGCCTCCACCTGCTCCTCGAATGACAGAGTCTCGAAATAGAGAACTGGTGGTTTGTATGGCAGCTTCAATTCGTCCTGAAGAATGCTTGACATGTTGTGGGCACCTAACAGTTGCCTTCGGGTTTTGCGATTCACGATCACAATGCGGGGCAGCTCGATTCTCGTGTTATCGTTGCCTTCCTCGTTGTGTATTGTCATCGACCTGTGTTTCTCCTCCGTGGGATCCGTCCTTCCGCAATATTGATCGACATACCGATGCAACCCGAGCGCGGGCAAGGCGCTTTGCCTCAGGTTGTCCATGTCGTCATCGCGATTGGTTTCAAATCGAATATTTTGAAGCACAAAGACCATGAGCAGAGCCTGATGACGATGCCTATTCTCATCCTTGTAAGAACGGGCCGTCTGGTGCATGATCGAGATATTGTTTGCCTGCAGCACTTTGTGCATGCCTCTGCTGAAGGAAGAGGTGAGAAAGAACTTGCGAAACATTTTCGGACGGATGAAGAAGAGGCGTTCGGCATGCGGAAAGTGCCTCCACAGCGACCAGCATCGATAGATGACTTCCATCTGATGGGGGAAGTGGTGGACGTTGTTGTAGTTCGTGAAGCTGCATCCGACTGTTTTGATTCGGTTGGTGGGAGCTACGGCTCCTCGTTCTAACGCACCCATGCGGCTGTCATTTTCTTCCTTCCATGCATCGTTGAGTTCCCCGTGATCCACATCGAACATTTGGTCTATTGGGTGTGATGCAGGGTAGTCGGTGACGTTGTAAACGTACGGCAATGTCGTATTCAAAATATCGCATTCGTTTGGTTGCAACGGATCAGTCGGCCATTGCAACATGAATTGCGGAAATTCCGTGATGTTGTGCTCTCGCTGGGACGATGTGACTGGGCTTGGATTGGGGAGAGCGTAGTCGTCCAAGTATTCGGACTCCACAATGCCTGAGTGTGTGAGGGACTTTGCTTGCCTGAAAGAGAGTGACGTTTGTAGGAAAGCAAAGGCACCCGCGAGGGCAAGCATGGACATGATCGTCCCGTTCCTCCTGTTGATGGCACAAGACGTGGCGACGATCGTTGTGACTGGGGGCGGCTCCATGCTGGCTTCAACGCCTGAAGACCGGCTACTCGTACTCGCACACTGTCGACGGTTGGAGATGGTAGCCGTCAAGTGAATGGTTGTCGCGAAGAGAAGGCCACGACCTTGGGCAAGCGGAATCAGATGCGATGTTGGTGTTGCTGTTGGTGTTGCTGCTGCTGCTGCTGCTGCTGCTGCTGCTGCTGTTGATACGGTGGGTGGAAACGATGCATGCATGGTGCGAGGATGATTGCATCCACGTTGCTTTGTCTTCGTTTCGCACCCAACGCACCGCCGTTGGCGCTGCGAGGTTCCTGGCACTCCTTTTTACTCACACTCTGTGGGGTGTACTGGCCGACACGCGATGCAGCAAATGACGGGAAGAAGTGCGTGTCATGGTACATCCCAATCGGGTGACATTATTCACCTGTTTTCATAAAATGGCTTATTCTCCAATGTGTTTTGCCTATTTTCTCGTCGCAACACACAAAAAGCCACCAACATTGGGAATTTTGCAGACGAATCTCCGAAACAGGCCAGAAATAATCGTTTGGTGGAAACGGGTGGAAGAATGGTTCGAACTTCAGAGCGAAAACAACCATCATTACTGGATTCCCTAGTTGGCAGATCCTTCCTCGCTTCTCGACCGACTCAGCGATGCTGCGATTCGCAACACCGATTCCATTGTTGGATCTGTGTGTGGACGGCTTCCACCATGCGATGGGCTGGTGCACACACAGAAGCTCTACGCGCAACCTTTTGCTCATCCGGAGATGACGCGCTCCGAGTTTCCGACACCATATTGGCACCGAGGTAGATGTAGGAGTGATGGACGCCAGATATCGCGGCCAGCGCTCCGAAGTAGTCCACGAGTCCATAGCCGTACGGGAATACTTCAATCACCGAGCTGCACCGTGGAAGGAAAGGAATTGACGTCAGCTGTGCGCCATGCGGTGTCAGCAATATGTCGACGTTGTGGAATGCCACCACCTGCTGTTTGAACGACAGCGATTCGAGGTAGAACACGGGCGGTGTGTACGGCAAGCTCAATTCAGCCTGCAGAATACTGGATACATTTTGCGCGCCCAGCATGGTTCTCCTGCCTCTGCGATTGATGATCGCGATACGTGGGACCTCCATTCGTTTGCTCTCATGCGTTCCATTCGTCGGGGGTTCGATCCCACAGGCCCGGTCGTGGTATCGGTCCAACCCGAGCACACGCAACGTACTGCGCCGCAAACTGGCCATGTCGTCGGCGCGTGCTGTCTTGAACTCCCAGTCTTTCTTGGCGACGGCAACGATCAGCCCCTGCTTGTCCGGCGTGTCTGAATGCTGTTGATACTCTTCAAACCTTTCCGCAAGGACTGAGACGTTGTTTTGCTTCAGAATGTTCATCATGCCTTTGCTGAACGCAGATCCAGACACAAACGTGTCGTACTTTGCCGGTCGGATGAGGAAGACGTGCCTCGCCTTCGGAAAGTGCCTCCACAAGGACCAGCATCTGTAGATGGTCTCCATCTGGTGTGGGAAATGGTGCATGTATCGGTAGTCTGTGAAGGTGCACACGACTGTGTGGATTGGGTTGGCTGGTGCACGAGGAGGTCCCAGCAACTCCCCGGCAATGTCACCGTCTACGTCCGTGTCCACGCGCATTGCCACGCTATCGTTTTCATCCCATGCTTGTGCGAGATCGCCGAAGTAGCTTTCGAACATTTCTTCCTTTGGGTAGGATCTGGGGTGATTCGTGAAGTTGAAGGTGTGCAGCATGGTAGCATTTTGGATGTCGCACTGTGATACTCCATCGTCGTGCACTTGCCGTTGCACCATGAAGTGTGGGAAATTCATAATGTTGCGATTCCGTATCGGTAAGTCATGGATTTGCAGAGTTGCATCGCTGGTGTCCGGCTCCACCGCATCATTGGCGTTGATGGGAACTGTGTGCAAAACAGTCAAGTCACGACGCAAATTCATGAACCATAGGGTTGCGACAACGGTGAACAAGAAGGGATGGTGGCTTCTCCAGCAGCGCGGGGCAACGGGCGTAGCCTCGGACGATGACATTCTGTCTCAAGATCTGTTGGTACCGTCCTCTGTCACTCAATGCAGTGGGCGTATTGTGCCTTGTTAGTCTCCGCCAGTGCGTTCTCAGCGGGTTGCTGATCGTCGGTCGGTCGAGTGTGATTGCAAGGTTTTGATTATGGAAGTGTTGCGTAGGTGGAGCAAGCGCCTATGTTTTGTGAACAGAAGCGCTGGTGGGGGTGTCAGAGACCTACGGAATTCGGTAGAGCGCCTTCGTTTGCTCCCGGAGTATTCTTTCCAAAATGTTAGCGGCAATCAAAGCTCTCTACCGCTGCGAAGTACAGTTGGAGTATTGCAACGATGATTGTTGTGCGCCAGCGCCACAGCGTTCGTGATGTCATTGTTGGGTGTCTCGGCGGGAGACAAACGAAACGAAAACAAAACAGGCGTTGAATTTTGTGAGATTGTTACCTGGATCGGAACTCGTGACCCGCATTCCCGTATTGACAGAAGGAATCGAGACTCTGGAATTCTCACAGTTTGCTTTGTCGTGACGGAAGCAGTGTGAGGTATAACATGTACAATACGAGCAATGGCACTCTCCACGGTGTAGTATCTCAAGAGGCTGGTGCGACACAGCCGTGTTCCAAGTAGCTCTCAGTCAATCTTCCACGCTTCACTCCCCAATCCATTGCCGCTTCGACGACAAAACCACATCTCTCACCCATCCTCAAGGCTGGAATCCGCAACACCGATTCCACTGTTCGACCTGCATCCGGACAGCCTCCACCATGCGATAGGCCGGTGCACACAAGGACGCGTTCCACGAAACACCTTGCGTGCCCAATGATCCCATGCGCTTCGTCTCAGCGACCATGTCCGTCCCCAAATAGATGTAAGAATGATTGACGCCGGATGTTGCGGCCAAGGTCCCAAAATACTCCACGACGCCGTACCCGCAAGGAAATACTTCAATCACGGAACTGCAGCGTGGCAGGAACGGAAGCGATGTCAGCTGCGCGCCATGCGGGGTAAGCAGGATGTCGATGTTGCTGAATGCTTCCACCTGCTTTTCGAAGGACGCAGCTTCGAAGAACAAAACGGGTGGTCTGTAGCGCAAATTCAATTCATCCTGCAGCAGAATGGATATGTTATGCGCGCCAAACAGCTCCCGGCGTTTCTTGCGATTGAATATCACGATGCGCGGCAGCTCCATCCGGTTGCTTCCCTTGTCACCTGCTTCCATCTGGTGATTGGTAACGCCGCAGGACTGGTCGATGTATCGATCCAGTCCCAGCGCCGTCAACGTGCTGCGCCTCAGGTTGGCCATGTCGTCGTGACGAATCGCTTTGAAATTCCAGGTCTGACGAGCAAAGACGATGAGAAGCTCGGGTTTATCGAATTGGTGCCCAAGCTTGAAGTTGTGCGTTCTTTTGGCAACAATGGAGACGTTGCTTTCCTGCAATACCTTCATCATGCCTTTGCTAAAATCGGAGAATTTTACGATCTTAAAGTACATCTTGGGTCGGATCAGGAGGACGTGCTCCGCATTTGGAAAATGACGCCACAACGACCAGCATCGGTAGATGACCTCCATTTGGTGTGGGAAATCGTTGACGTGGTAGTATTCTGTCAAGGTGCATGCGACCGTCTTGATTTGGTCAAAGGTCGAACCGTCGCCTCCAATCAACATGTTGGTGTCAGCAGATTCGACCGAACGAATACCTCCACGCGTTGCCGTTGCATCATCAGGACCCCAACTCGCGTTGAGATCGCCGTAGTAGCTCGTGAATATGTCTTCCTTCTCGCTGAAGCTTGGATAGCTGGTGATGTGGAAGCTATGCGGTATCGAGGTGTTCAGAATGTTGCAATTATTTGGCGGCGATCGATCGGTTGGCCACTGCAACATGAACGACGGGAAGTTGGTGATATTGCCATTCCACCAACGTGTTGTTCCATCTGCGAGAAGAGTGGGAGGGTTGATACCGCCCATCGCATCATCGACGGGTTGGGAGGACGTCCGCAGAGTCAGAGGCAATCTCCAATTCATCAAGGCCAGCATCATCGCGATGATCATGAGCGTGCGGTAGGCGTTCATGCCCTGCATAATGGAGGCCCTGCCGCTGGCTGGTGCCATCCTGTCTGACTGTTGGTTGGTTGCTTGGTTGGTTGTGGATAATCTGACGGTGTCGACAACGTTGATGGTCTTGTGTTCGGTAGCGATGGTGCTCGCAGAGACAAGGACCCGCTTGCCCTTCGTGGCGCAGCTCGACACTCCGTCGGCGCAAACGCTGATCCAAAGGTAATTCACTACCTCTACGTCATTCTTGGTCGTTGGGGATGCAACTCAGACGACGATTGCGAATGATTCGTCCATTGATGATGTATGGTAGCATACTATCTACACAGGAATGTGATGATGCTCCTTTCACAAGCAATGATCCTCGTGGACCAACACCCACATCAACCGATGAGGCAGATCGGCGCGAGAGGTGGTGATCGAGAGACGAAATGAAACGTCTTGGAGTCGGACCAATCGGCTTCCGAGAGAACCGCACACGGTTGATTCACTGGACCAACCATAATTCTATCCACGACTCGGTCATTTCACTTCAAGAACATCAACCCAAATCGCATCGATGACCACACTTTGCAGACGGAAGTGGAAGAATGTGCGGCGAGACATCCAACACGCCCACCACAGAGAACGCAGAGCACAGCTCCCACCGACATCAACATCAGCCAAGGACCATGGATCAGCCACCTCCTGTTCTCCTTCCCCTGTGGTCAACTGAGAGTCTGTTGAATACGAGCCGTCCTGCAGCGTCCGAGCACAACCAGAATGGCAAGCCCTTTGGAGATCACAAACATCGATGAGCTCGAACGGCGGCCTCTGACCAAGGCTGGCAAAAGACGTGAGTTGGGCACCAACCGCCGGGTTCTGTCAGATCGATGGCAGCTTCCGAGCTTCAGCTTCAGCAATGGCGTTGCCAATGGCAACGGAAGCCGGAGAGATCACAACGGTATGAACGGCAACAGCAACAGCAACAGTTCGAGTACCGGCAATAGCAACTACTTCGTCTACGTCCTTTTGCTCGTGTCCGTGCTCTGCAACTTCCTGCTGCTCGCGGATGAAGTCTTCGACGACAGCGATCCGGTGGGCGTCGTTCGCAAATCGACGCATCATGAGCAGCACGCGGTGTCCATGTGCGCAGCGCTGCCGTCGCTTTCCTCCATGGATGCCTGGAACACCAATGTCATGGCCATCCATCAGGCAGCAGCCAAGGGATCCGCGTATCACGATCTCATGGCGGAGATCCTGCAGCTCCTATCTCCACGCATGCTCAATTCTGTCAAGGCCGTGCCGCGCGATTGGACGCAGGTCTCCCGAATCGTCGACAAGGCGTGGAAGCGGTACCAGTACCTCATGGAACATCCTCCGCCGAACCCCGGCGCCAAATCACATCATGTTTCACCCAACGCTCCGCCGCCCGTGCAGATCGTCGTCATGGGTGGTATCGTGCCCTTCGGTACCACTTGCAAAGACGACAAGTTCAACACCGGCAGCTGCGCGTGGCCCACGCGGATGGAACGTCTCATCAACAACTTCTTCCTCGCCAAATTCAACCTGTCCACCATTATCAAAGGCCATGGCATCGTCACAGTGACCAACGTCGCGGTGGCAGCCACCAATTCAGGCGTTGGTGCGACGGTGCTGAACCATGACGTCCTCAGCGAGGAGACCGACCGCGCCGACATCATCATCAACGCCTACTCCACCGATGACGACAACGACAGCTTCAAGGAAGCGCTGGAGGTCATTCAGAAGTTTTACAGGGCCGCGCTGCAACCCCATCCCTGCAAGGGCATGCCATCCCCACCCCTCATGCTGCACGTCAACGATGCCTTCGGCGATGGTGAATCGCCCCTCCTCAAGTCGACCGTGGTCGCGCAGGTCGCTGACGTGCTCAGCAGCTACTATGGATTCGCATCCATCTCGTACGTCGATGTCGTGCGAGACTGGGTGTACGGCGATCAATCGGAGCAATGGTTCTCTTCCGAAGAGCATCGCCAAGAGCCGGGCCATGGCATGCACATCTCCATGGGCTTCATCATGGCATTCAATCTCCTCAACCTTGTCACGTCTTATTGCACGGTCCAGCCGTGGCATGTTCTGAAGACGGATCCGTCGCCTTTGACGGACTATGATCCCACCAAACCTCAGTTGTTAGACAGCAATCGCAAACGGTTCGGCATGTACGGTGGTGGTGGTGGTGGCGGTGGTGGGGACAGTGATGATCCGACGAACGCTTCCACTCGACAGCAGCAGCAAGGGCAAGTCAAGCGCATGCCCGATCTGCAAGGCACTGCAGACGAGTACCTGTCGGGAAAACCGCATTCACCTCCCAAGCACATTCTACCAGTCTTCAAACCAGATATCACTCTGTTTGACATTCAGAAAGGCTGGAAGGCCTCAACCCGACTGAAGAGCCTTCACGATCAATGCCAGACCGACTCCAACGGCAATCCCGTCCCCAACTACAAGCAATGCCCATTCTCCTGGATCAGCGATCATGGTACGAGAGGCAAACAGTGGTTCCACAAAAGCCTCAACACTCTCGCAACCGAAAACAATCAGTGGCGGTTGACTGAACCGCATATGGAAAAGCCAGGCTTCTTACCACCTGAGAAGCGGGCCATAAATTCGATGCTGGAAATTGTCTTCGCTGACAAGGACATCGACCACCGCATCGCCGAACTGTCGACCGTCACATTCTTCTATCGTCAACATCCGGGATGGCAGGACGTGACCGCGACGATGGAAGTCTTGTCCATGGGTCCGCAGCAGCGATGGCAACGTTTGGGGATCGCGGAGAACGTAACGGGGTATCATGATCACGACGAGATGAACACGCAGACCGTGGCGCTAAGCAATGCGTTCGTGCGTGACAGGTTGATGATGAGAGTGACGTTGACGAGCGGGAAGCATTTTAAGATCATGGGAATCGCCATGTGCGCGTGATTGTCGCATGCTGTTGCCATCCACTTGATCACAATAGGATAGAACAGAGCATGAAAGAGTATCATGCAGTAGTAGCGAACCAGAGAGCTGTCCTTATTCCATCGTACGAGTATGGAAAGTCGTATGCACTCTCCAGCTTCAAGGGAGGAGTATTGGATTGCATTATTGAGAATCTCTCTCTCTCTCTCTCTGTCCATCAATTGGATGGAAGAAATACAGCCGCAAGCGCAATCACCGTTAGCAGCGGCGCGGCAACAGTATCCCATGCTTGCGTCGTGCGTTGACTGCCATCGTGCACCACCTTATTGATCCCCGCCAACTTGCTCTCCCGGCTGTACCAAACTGCGCCCACTCCAATAACTGTCAATCGCAGAACTGTCGTGGCGTTCATGCCTTCGCGGAACCAGACCATCGCCAGCAGCACCGCAAAGACCCGTTTGGCCGCGTTCCACAACGAATGCGTCAATGCTGATACGAAGCCCAACGTGATCATGGAGAACACATTGTACAATGGATGGTACACCGCCAATTCCAACGTGACATGCTGCGTGCTGAGTATGTCGGCATGCTGGGTGGAACCATCGGATAGAATTGGAAGTATCGACAAAGTGAGGTACTGGATGAGAGTGAACATGGCAACCTCCATTCCCGAGTAGTAACTCATCTGAGTGAATTGGATCAGCGCTCTTTCCAGTTTGGTGAAGTCCTTCATGGTGTTGTCGCTTTGTCCGTGCTTGCGTTGCAGAACGTTACGGGAGCTCAAAGTGAAGCCCGAAATGATGGCATAGACGATGGCGGCCGTTGCGATGGGCTCCGACTGTTGCTGCAGGAGAGACATGGATGCACCAACGACGATAGACATGCTGCACACGACGCCCGTACTGCACGTGACTTCGGAGAACAGGAAGAAGGACAAGATCAGCGTTTCGAATGGTTCCAATAGCTTGAGGACTTGGACTGGTTTTGTTGATGGCATTGGATGGATTGTTGGCAATCGAAGGTTGTAGATGTGAGACATGACAGACAGAGAGATGGTGTTGTTTGAGAATGATATCACCACGATCATGGGAATGGATTGCGCACTGCACTGCACTGCACTGCACTGCACTGTACCGCACTGCATTGCTCTCCAGATGGTCCAGATCAACACTTACTTATTGACGCCTTCCCGTACATGTAGCCCAAGTTGGTTGACAGATTCCCGAATCCATGCACCAACGACAGCGGCAGCGAATGCGTGGCCGTGATATTCTGCCAAGTAATGTTGCGATTGATGCAGTAGAGCAGCAGCCGTCCCATCCCTACTCCCGTCAACAGTTGCACACACGTGATGAAGCTGGCATTGGACCAGATTAGCAACACGTGCGTGATGGAATGATCGAAGTGATAGGAGTACGATTGCATGACGATGCCGTTCATGGCGTTGGTGATGTACCAAAGCAGGACGATGATGATCTGGAAGATGTATTTGGAAGAATGCAGCAGTTGGATCAGCAGTTGGTTGGTCCATGCTTTCTTGGGAATGGGATAGTCTTTGCTCGTCATCAGTGCTGCTGCCATGCCCATCGCTTCTGCTGCTGGCACTGCTGCCAGCGGTGGTGGTGGTGACGATGATGATGGCAAGGATGACCCCAGCGGCGATGAGGACATAGATGTCGATGCAGCTGTCGATGTTGAGGACAGAGATGGTGGATTGATCATCTGTCGTGCCGAATGACCCGTGGCATCATGAGACGATGATAGAACGCCATCTTCCATTTTGGAAGCGACGGTCCTCGAGGTGGGTCCGCTCATGGGTGGAGCCATGTCGACAAATACTTGCACTAGCCCTTGCACTTGCAATTGCAATTGTACTCTCAATGTATTCTACAATACTCTGTGAGCACCTGTCTCCACGAGTGTCGCAGGTTTATGAATGGGTGCAGAGCAGCACAGCTCAGAGCAGATCGGAGAGCAATCACAGGTCATGGGCAGAGTGGAGTAAGTGTGTGTTCTGGCATCGTTGGATGCTGGTCACAACAACGACACCGAAGGTATCCATTCGAACGCTGCTGATCCAATCGCCACCAACATTTTGTGTTCAATCGTGGATCCGAGCGAAGGTCAGACCTTGTGCATGAGTCTTCGAGCAACACATCAATCCGCTCACAAACTTCGCGATGACGCGTTCGTGGAACTGAGAGGATTCCGCTGTCAGACCACGCACTTTTCGCTTTCTGTGGTTCTCCCTCCAACCAACCGGCAGATGAGAAAGACCGGCATTCACACAAGAACAACGTGCGAGTACAACAATGGCACGAGACTACTGACACCATCTCCACCATTCCTGGCAGACATTATGGCTCGTACACCAGACATCATAGCCACACAACCAGAAAGGTGTCAGCAAAGATAGGAAGACCAACAGCAACCGCAACAGCAACCGCAACAGCAACCGCAACAGCAAAGAGAGCAGGAAACAACGATGTCCTCCGAAACGACTCCATTGTACAAGGCACTTCCAACACACTATGACTCCACTCCCAATGATGGCATCGGTGGAAGCTCCGGCAAGTATGTCAAGAACGACACATACCGCAGCAACGGAATCACCAGCATCACTGCGATGAGCAGCAGAGCTGAGAGCGATGTCATGGAGATCGATATTGATGACGCCATCGGCATGATCGGAATGGGACGATTCCAGTTCGAGGTTTTGGTCTCGGCAGGCCTCTGTTTCGCATCGGATGCCATCGAGATCATGCTGCTGTCATTCCTCACCGTCGTGCTCACCGCTGAGTGGAATCTCACCGAACGAGAGATGGACACTGTCGTATCCGTCGTATTCGCCGGTGCGATGATGGGGACTTTCGTTCTCGGAACCCTGGCAGATCGCATTGGTCGGAGGCCGGTGTGCTTGGTGACTGCCGTCATCGTGTCCGCCTTTGGCGTCCTCTCGGCTTTCGTCAACGATATTGGATGGTTCTACGTCGCTCGCTTCATGGTCGGCTTCGGGACAGGCGGAGGAACGGTGCCATTCGATATCTTCGCAGAATTCATCCCAACAACGAATCGGGGTATGAATCTGTTGTACATTGAGCTATTCTGGGCATTGGGATCCTTGCTGACACCGCTGATCGCCATGTGGACCCTCGGAGATAGTGAAGCTGATGGAGGCTCATGGAGATTGATGGTCATCTGCTGTGCCGTTCCCTGTGTGGTATCGATGATTCTGGGATATTGGTTCGTGCCGGAATCACCGCGCTGGCTTCTGACCCAGGGCCGACATGAAGAAGCCTTGGTCGTGTTGAGGCATGCGGCCGACAAGAACGGGAAGGATGGGAGGATGATGTTCCCCGACGATGTCGTGATCACGCACGACGAAGAAGAGTCAACTGATGACGACTCTTGTTTGAAGCTGCTGTCACCCAAGTGGTTCAAGTTCACCATGCAGCTCTTTGCCTTGTGGATCGGATCGTCCTTCCTTTACTATGGTGGTATCCTGTTGGTCGCCATGGAATTCTCGAACGCTCGCGAGACCCTTCAAAGCGGCAATGCGTCTGCCCTTGATGGCAGCGCTGACGATTCATATGGCTTTGACTACAACGCCATCTTCATCAGCGGATCCGCTGAAGTCTTCGGGGTATTCGCTGCCATGTCCACCATCGACAAATTGGGAAGGGTGGCAACCCAGTCCTCAGCTTTCATCCTGGGCAGCATTGCGTGCGTGCTGTTGGCCGTCATGAGCGAATCCATGTCGAAGGCTGGGATGGTGACGCTGGCCTTCCTCGTGAGATTCTTCATGCTGGCCGGGAACTGCTCGACCTGGGTGTTCACACCGGAGCTGCTACCGACGGATATCCGAGCGACAGGGACTAGCGCCGCCAATGCCGCTGGTCGCGTGGGTGCATCCGTCGTTCCGTACTTCGTCACGCCGGGTATGGCGCCATCCAGCATCGGCATGGTCATGATGGGCATGAGCGTGTTCACATGCTTCGTGTGTGCACTGCTGCCGGAGACTAGTGGCAGAGCATTGGGCGAAGCCACGCATGGAGATGATCGCATGGTGAAGGATGGCAGGATTAAGGCTGGTGGGAAATCAGACGACGTGACCAAAGGAAGCGGCGGCAAAGGTGATCTGTGAACCTGGATCATGGTCTTTATCGTTATTGTTATCAATATGCATAGTGGATGCCCCGAGGCGGTTCACAATCGTGGCAAATTAGCTCGCGTGATAGTTGGGAGCAGAGAGCACGGTCTTGTTCATGCTCGAATCTATGACTCTGATTGAACACGATGTCGCGCTATACAACACCCATCGGTTATGGGCGTAGAAGAGTCTCATCTCTCTGGTCGTTGAGAGCAGATTAGAGTAGAGTAGAGTGATAGGTCTTGAAGCGCCAGCATCTGTGTTGAACTACTTGCATGAAGGTCGTGCGTTGATCATCGCGGTTAGAAGTTGGTACTGTATGAGCCCGATCAGTGAGTCGACCTGCACTTTGTCATGGGACTCAATAACATTTGTCTCCGATATCCAAACAAAGCACATATTCGTAATTCTCTTAATCTCCATATAAATAATTAACCGATCGATTTTTAAGTTAGATCCTATTTTAAGTTTTATGGACCCGTCAATGTGCGCATTTTTAGACTGCTTTAGGGACTCAGCCTTTTTCTTCCGACTACATCGATCCAATTTAACCCTTTGCTGTTCTTTGTTTCAGCAACTGTGTTCTGATTTTGAATTGTTTAGTCTCTTTTTCAGGTGTTCGGATGAGACCATCCAACAGTCCATCCACGATAGCACTAGTTGTAGAATCTTGGGGGAAGCGGTGAACCCGCGTTTACGTTACTTACACCATGTGCTTGTCCAATCCGTCATCGACGTCACGAAATTGGATACTTCGTCATGAAACACCAATGATATCACGATGCGCAACATCATCAGGTCTGTTTCGTCGTGGCGAAGTGGTTGAGTGGGGTTGGTACTCCGCGAGTGTTTTGTGTTGTGCTCCTCTCGGACAGTCACTACAATTGCAGGTAAATCTCCACATCCCCCAACATGTGAGGCCGGTTGAGAGTGGCAAACTTGACACACCAACATGGAAGTGGAGCCACACCAAAAAAATACCACAATGGCCGTCCAATGGTATGCTTGGCGCCGCAACAACCATCCGGCCAATTCAAGATCCAAGAACATCGCCGTAATCTCCACGCAGCGTTTGGTGGGTGGACGAACGGAGGCGGGAAGGGGGGTTGATTTGGGGCCGTCGTAGGCCCCAGAAATACGATCACGATTTGGCTCCAAATCGGCTCGTTGGTTTTGACCTGTGTGTGCCACACACAGGTCAAAACAGCGCCTACGGATGGTCAAGACGCCTCAAGAGGGGCAAGAAGAAGGCACCCTCGAAGTTTGAGGCTCGCGGAGCACCGGGAAGGTGTCCGCGCGGAGGAAAAGGTGGTTCTGAGGAGTTTTGGTTGGGGCTCGCGCGGCATCGGTCGCGTGGCTTTGGCTGTGAGGGGCGATGGGAAGACGCCCCTCAATCGCCAAGCCACCCATACAAGATGAGTGCGACATCAATTGAAGATGCACGTCGTGAAGTATGCTCTGCTGAAGTTGTCTGGAAGAGGCTGCAGCCAACCATATCTGCAGAATGGTCATGTTCGGTTGGAGCAAAAAATGCACCACAACATCATCACATGGAGGTGTATCACATCGGCCAGGCACTCCCAGCCCATTCTGGATGCATCCGCGTGTCACCATGGAGTGTGGGAATGCACGAGGAGTGCTTGGAGGGGCTGAAAGGATCATATGGATGAGGTATGGATCCATATCCATACCGCATCCGGATTGAAAACGTTTTTTGGCAATCGCTCTGTTTCAGTGTGTGGCTGCATTGCTGCATGCAGAGCCAATGTCTGTGGCCAGCCTTCATGGAGTGGGTAGCTGGGGGGTATGCAGAGCGAATGGTATGCACATTTTGCTGAAATACAACGATGATGATGATGATCATGTGTGCTCATTGGACGGCAACATTGTGGCATCAACATTTTTTTTCGAATCTACCACACAACACACAGCAAACCAACATGACTTCCAAAATATTTTCTATACTCATTAACTTCAATATTCTGATAAACCGATAGTCATGTGTACGAATTCAATGCTTAGTTTTAATTTTAAGCGATGTGTTGTTGAGATATCCATGGAGAATTTTTTTTGCGTCAGGGTGCAAAAAGGGCCATTTTTTGCATCCTGACGCAAGTCACCCGGAGATTCCCAATTTGTTGCGTCAGGATGCAAAAATAAACTTAACGTGGAGATTTAAGACGGTGCGATTTCCGCATCGACTGGTTCGATTACTTCCCGTTTTTTCCCTTGTGTGTTCTGATCTGTTGCTGTTGTAATTTCATGCTGTCTCTCGCGTCATCTCCTTTTCTCCTCCTTTCGACAACAACTACAACATTGTTGTTGCACAACGCACCTGTCCGCACTGATGCTCCTTCCTCCACCTCTTCCCAGTCTCCATCGGTCCTCCTTCCACTCAGGACATTCCCACCAACTTCATTTCGACATCAGATTATCTGCGCCTGCTCTTGCCTTCTCTGCAACCAACTCTCAACCATGGCAGCTGTGAACAACAACAACACCCTTGACATGATCCAGGCTATCGACAACGAGTTTGCTGATGCTCATGCCACCAACAACATCGATGCCCCACGCCTTCTCCATGACAGTATCAGTGACCATGGTCACGATCCCAACAACCATGTTCATGTTGCCTCCGTCCGCAGCGATGACGAAGGTGGTGTTGTGGATCCACCACCCCCTACGCTTGTCGGTGCGTTTGGTGTTCAACCCTCTACAAGGCATGGTTGCACCCATCGGGTCATCCTTCCTCCGCCAAAGGACAACAGCAGGGGTTCCATGGAGTGGCATGTACTTTGTCCAGCCACTCATGGAACCACTGTCACCGTCAGCGGCGCCCATAGTTTGGCCTTGGCTCAGCTTCGAATGGAAGTCCAGAGCACTCGTCAATGTGTGCTCCGACTGTTTCCAAAGCCTCCCCCAGGAATGGGCCCCTTTGTGCCCACCCCACATGACCTCATGCGCTACGTGCTGGGACCTTCGTCTTCCATCTTCGTTGATGCGTTTGGACCAGGGGGCCTGGACATCCCCTACAGCAGCTATGCAAGCTTTCTGTATGCATTCTTGGCTCAGATGTCTTTGGGGTGCACCACCAAGCGCCTCTACGACTCTGATGTCGTCAACAACCTGAATGCATTTCCATCCAAAGAATCGTACATTGCCACCTGGAGCAAAATCAGGGACAACGGGGATGCTCCATCATCAGGAGGTCACCGATTCCTGTGGGCAGAGCTGGAAAAGGCATTCAACCTATGCCTTCCAAAGATCTGTCTGAATCATGGTAATGGTCATCGCATTGTCACTCTTGACGATGACAAGGTCCATTGCCAGAGTCACGGTGACAGAAGTTGTTTGCTTCTCATGCGACATGCTCATGCAAACCGCGATGGGTAAGTCTATCTCGCGCGCTTGTGTTGGCAATGGTTGTTCCACTTTTCTGACACCATCTCCTTCTATTCTCCTTCCTCCCTCTCTCCTTGTTCACTTCTTCTATTTGTCAGAATACGATTGAATACCCTTGTGCAGAGTGCATCAGGTCTTGTTGTTGGCCTTGCTGCATCTCGTGACGAGCCTCATGAAGACAGCATGGCCCTCCTCTCCCAAATGGCACAGACCAATGGAAGCCTCCGCAATGTCACGCTCATGGCGGACTGTGGCTACAACACCGAACTGGATTCGCGCGACCTCATCAGCAAGGACGCAGACCTTGAAGGAACGCACAAGCGTCACGCTCACCTGCCATTTACCTTCGGCGGCTGGACCGCACCAGGAAACCCACAGATGGACGTCGGAAAGCACGGCCCGCGCAAGCTTCAGATAGCGGTAACAAATGGCATGGGCAACAAACCATTCGCTTGCTATTCATACCGCCACAATCTGAACAATGTGTTGGTTGTTGGCACCAACGCTGCTTCATTCGAGTGGGACCTCAATCTAGAAAATCCTCGCGACCAACGAATGTACACCAACATGGTCAACAGGAAAGACGGCAACAATCGTCAGTCCAAGTTGTACCCGCACTTCTTCCATCACTGCGTATCCGATTCTACCCTATCGCCTGCTGTGAGGGAAGCAAGGATGCTTGGCAACAACGAAACGGACCAGCACAACAAAACAGCCATCGACAATGCAGCTGCAGCCTGGGCGGCACAGATTTGGGATCTCCAGGTCGAGGGGCTCACATGCGAGCAGGGTGACCATCTATGGTTCATGCAGAGGAGGTTTTCTTTCACAAGCACCTCCACGTATACCATGATCAAGGCCGTGCTTGACAGTGGCGAATGGTCGAACTCCGACAATTCTGCCATATTCAACAAAGCTGCTTGGGAACATGTCGGCACATACATGGGGTTTGATGTTGCTGGAAAGGCCCAGACATACGACAAGGACTTGAGCACCGAAACAACAAGGCTGAAGGCACTTGCCACATACCAACAGCTGACGAATCCAAGCCACGATTCGACTGAGTTGGAAGCTCGGCTCGAAACTGGCGACAACAACGCCAACATCATTTCAGACTCCAATCTAGCTGCCCTTATGCAGCTCTTCTACATGAGCAAAGTCCGTCGCAGTCGAAGAACAAACTATGCCATGCTGCATCGAATTTTGGCACAGCATGACAAGGTACGACGGCGCTTCGTTGCTCTTGCCGATGCGTCCCTCAAGAAGCAAGTCAAGGAACGGCTACCAAAGGCCAACTTGTCCCAGGACACAAGGACCACTCTGCTTGATAGAATGGTGGCATTGACCCTCAACGATATGGCAAGGGAGCTGGAGATGTCATCTGCTGACAAGGAAGATAATGATACGCCATGGATGGCATCATTGAAGCAGAGGCTTACAACAACAATGCTACAAACATGGTTCATGAAAGGATTGAAGGGGAAGGCCGCGAAGAATGCAAAGTTGGGCCATACATGTGAGATCCCGCTGATGAAGAAGGCCATGGAGTGTATCGGAGTGGGAAGCTCTGGCAATCGTATCAAAGCAGGGTACCGTGCTGGTCTCGTTGCAAAGAAAGGTGTTCCCTACGCTCGAGCATCCGTAGATTTTCTGGCGATTGTAGGAGACCCTGACAACAACAACACCGACGAAGTCTTCGTCGTCGAGATGAAGACTCGAGCGACAACCAACACAGAGGAGTTGGAGAAGACACATCTTCGCGAAGCAAGCAGGACCACCAGGATTGACGAGGATGCTCATGTGTTCCGAAACGTGCAGGACAATGTGTGGCGCGCGCAATTTCGGCAGGAGTGGGAAATGGTGCAACTGCTGCATCATTCATTTGTCTTTGGAGTGCCAGGCGCGATGATTGTTGTTGGTAAGTTGTTTCCTGAGGCTGGCACGTATGTGTCGCTGACAGCGTGCATTGCAAAACAGCAGGCCCAACATGATGTGATCACTAACGTTTCTGTTCCTTCAATGCTGCTTTCACCACCATTTGTGCACTTGTTCTGTCGGTAGGTGATTCAACTGGCAACATTCTAAGATCCATGTCCACAAGGTTCTCAGCTTCATTGATGCTGTCTTATGGAATGGTGCTCGACGATTTGTATCGCTTGACATTGGATTTCGCGTACACCAACATTGATACCGATCCAATTTCAACATCGTCCGGAGCCATGCTCGAGAAGTATCTGCTTTCGAAGAGATCGGGCGGAAAACAGTCTTCGGGTGGTCACCACATCGCAGCACTGACGAAGGATGATGTGTTCCATCAGTTGTTGATCTGGAAGGCATGCCAACAACTGCCTATCCCAGTTCCAAGAGTGCATACGTTCGTCCCTGCGGTAATATCGCGATGGAACGCCTTCAAAGGGGGATCCGATGTTATATCGCGAATGATCCGACAACATGAAGTGCTTTCTCCCTTCCCAACATTCCAATGCAAAGCGGTGATACGAATTCTGGAAGTTGTGATGTTGTTCATCCACAAACTCATGCATTACTGCTGCACACCCGACATTCATACCAACACAGATCTGGACAGAACACCAACCATTCACCACTACAGGAAGATGCTGAACAAGCGCCAATCGGTCGCTCAGTCCTTGGAGATCCTAAGGGATGTGATGGGTGACATCGTGATGGAGGAAACGGGGAAGACCATGGACAAGGCATTGAGCAGACAGCGGAGAAAGGCGTTGGCAGCACCAGCAAAGCCAAAAAGTACCGCCGATCCACTCATTGTGGCCGATGGAAGGCGCACGAACAACCAAGAGGTGAAGAAGCACAAGGACGTGCGGAAACTTCTTGCCAGTGTGGAACAGACCCCATCAGCAGCAGCAGATGCGCTCGATGAGAGGCTGCGGTCAGGCAATCATGAACCGATCCATTGCCTCAATCTGAGGCAACCGTGTGTGGTTTGCGGAGTTTTTACTCGCTGGTTATGCATGCGCTGCCATCTCTTCGCCTGCGTTGCACCTACAGCCAATCATGTTAGATGGGAGAAGGAATGCGGGATCCATCACAAGGCAACGATGAGGAACATTGTCATCAGCAAAGAAGTAGCAGTAGCGTCCAACACATGCTACCGGATGCTGCACAGCAAAGATCGTTCATGGGTGCCAAAAACGGAGGAGACGTATGTGCAATGGAACAAGAAGAACAATCTGAAGAAGAATGAGAAGGAGGGGGCTGATCCACAACAGGAAAAAGCAGTAGCCCTGCCACAACCAACAGAAAACGCCGTGCCAGCACCTCCAAGACGAAGTCCAAGAAGAACTACAACGCACCGGAAGGAGGGGAAGAAACGACGTCGATCGCCGGCACCCTCTCCTGAATGGGTAAGTCGAGGACGAACACGCGCCGCGTGCAAAGCAAAGGATTGTGAGGAGGGCCACGGCCAAAGAGCAAAGTTATGAAGCAAGCCACCATCGACACACAGATGGATAGGTGAGATGGAAGGATGCAAAGAACCTGCTGCTGAGATACGATGCAACAGTCTGTGCGAAGGAGCATGTATAACATAGTAGACATTGCCGCCAAGCACAAGCATGGAACCCACATGAGCACGATGTCGATGAGGTGCGACTGGAATGAAATGATGCTGAGAGAGAGCACCATTGCAGGGGAGGAGGGAGGGGGAAGGTCTAGGTATTGGGAGAGGCATGTCGTATGGGCGGATGAGAGCTGTGAAATGCGATTGGAAAATATGCCAAGTAGTCGAAGAAGTCAGGACTGTTTTATCGTCGTGTTAAATCTCCACACAAAATCAAAATTTGCGTCCTGATGCAACCATTCCAGAAAAGAGCCAAAATTTGCGTCCTGATGCAAATTGTTTCCATTATCGCGACGAAAATTCTCCATGGATATAGCATGACAAGCAGATATTTGGGTGGTTTTTGGATGGCCTCTAGACTCGTTTTAGTAGCATGGTCTGCCACCCACAAAACTCCACAACTAGTGTTATCGCGGCAGTACGTGCCCATCACAATTTTCCGTCCCATCATCCAACACAGCCTCACTTTCTGTGTTGGCCTTCAGTGTGTCAGCATCACACCGCATCTGATGATCCAGCTCCTCTTCTTCTCTCTGCAACTCCTCATCTCTTCGTTCCTCCTGTGTTTCAGCTGGCACATTGTGGGTCGCCACAATTGCAGATGCTGTTGCTGTTGTGCTGCCTGTTGGGTTGGTGGTGGTTTCCGTCTTGATGAGGGCAGCCTCTTTCTTTTCCTTGCGTTGTTTGGCACTGTACGCTGCAAACAGCGACGCTTTGACGCGCATGGGGTTTGCGTGCAGTTGTACGTACCAGTCAGTTTTGGTCCTCTTGTCGTCCATCAATTGCTCATGTGCTTCGTGTTCGGACGGTCTGTTTTTCGGGTCCTTCGCGGACGCTTCACTGATGTCCTTCAATTTCGCCGCGATGTAGTCTGGTAGTTCCGCTGGTTTGCGCGCAGTTTTGCTTGCCCAGCCTTTCACAGCGAGTGGTGGGTGTTGTGTTTCCGCGGTCTGGTCTTGTAGCGCCGTGGTGTGATCACACGGAAGGTGTTCATGTCTGTCTTCGAGTGCTTTGCCGAACACCAGCCCCTTGCTCTCTGCCGCTGTGCGACCGAGTTTTCGCGTCTTGTCCGTCTTCCTGAATGATTCGGACGTAATTGCCGGCTTCTCGGACGTGAACGTTCTGTCCTCGATGACACCCACCTCATTGATGATCCAGCCATCCCATTTGGTGGTCTTCACCACGATGTCTTCCGTGATGCCAGATGCAGCCACCAGCCACGCCTGGCCATCGTCATACTTCACCTCATGAGTCTGGCGTACCTGTTGTCCAGATGCTCGGAATCGTCTTTTTGGTGCGCCTGGCAATGTCGTGATGTGGCCTTGGAGGTTTCGTGCATTGACCAATACCGTTGTTGTCCCCGTGATGCTACCAGCTTTCAGTGCTTTGTAGAGTTGGCGGGCGGTCTTCATGTCCTTGCCACTTTCCACGTATTTTCGCAGTACACGGGTGATGTACGCGAAGTGGGTGTCCAGCATGCTCTTACCGGTTTGGGCCTCTGTGTAGATCCACACGATGATTTTGGCTGCTTTTCGTGTCGCAAGGTTCTTGTTGAGTACCGATGTGATGAGCGCGATGTGCTCGTGACTGGCAAAGCAACAAGCGTTATCGCTCTGTAGGATGATTTCAGTCACGGATGGGAGAATGTCTTTGACCTTTTTTTGCACAATGTCAAGTAGTCCACCAACTTGAAGAGTGTCTTGTGTCGGTCTTCCACCGACCACAATGTCAATGAACTGATAAGTAAAAATATCATTGTGACACGTGATGACCATCGCCCCAAGCAGTGACATTCCCTTCTTCCCCCAATATTCTTGCTGGGCTTCGCCTTGGCCTGTTGGTAGAATTTTTTGCTTATGGTCAAGTACCACATAGGCTCTTTTGCCATTGTTGTTGGTCGTGGATTTATAAATGTCGATTTGTCTGAATTGAACCTTTGCACGCACTTTGTGAGCCATGTAGTTAACAATTTCATCAGCGAATCCCGGCGCTGCCACAAGCATTGACTGCAACTCGTCCTTGTGTTCTGTGAGTTCGTTGTCCTTAAGCATGGTGACAAAAGGGACAAAACGATCATCCACAAATCGCATTGCTGCGCCACATCTGTTGCATACTTTACGTGGCTGTTTGTTTGAGGTGGTGGGAGAAATGCCATTTGTGATGGTGGTGTTCTTCTTGCACTTGTGCTTGTTGGTGTGGGCTTTCCGTTGGTTGGTTGATGTGGTTGTTGCCTTCTTCTTGTCCTTTTCGGTGGTGAGAGCGAACGCGGCCGAATGCATGGGGTCGTCACAACGAAGCTTCATGTGCGACGCGGTGAATTCCCATTTGACAAACACGACAAGCAGTTCGAGCGCATGCAACAGAGAATCGGCAGTGCGCACATGCTGCGCAATGACGTCATCCGGCTCGTCGTCGTTGTCGCTCTCGTCATTGGCATCGTTTTTTCCCTCCCCATCCGCATCATACTTAGCCTTCAGCAGGTCTACTAGGCGCGAAATTACCTGTTTGAGCTTCTGTGTTGCCATCCAGAAGTAACTCTCGAAGGAAGAAAGGCCCGTCTTGATCTTGCTTTTGCGTGTGAGGAGGTTTGTCATGAGGGTGAACGCGGGCCTTCCCACTGGATTGTTAGTCGTAGATGAGTACATGTCCAATAGTTGTTTGATGGAGGTGCTACCACGATCGAACACCGGGACATTCTCGAATTCAACTCCACCATACTGTACCATGTGACTCAACCCTGGCTTGTATGTTGTTGTTGTCATGAGGAAGGACACCACACCAGACAGGTCACAGGCAGGCACGCGATACTGGAGAACTCGCGATGGGATGACCTCGCCACGGCTAAACATATCAAACCCACGTCGCAATGTTGTTAGCTGACTCCTAGTAATAGTGGCACGCGTGGGCTCGACACGATTGCGTTGTTCCTCCGGAAGAGTCTTTACGTGACGAGACAGGATTGCGGAGCTGTTAGTGAATGACGTAGATGCAGCGAGCACAGCTCTGGCAGCGTTAGCAAGTGTCTTTTCTCCCCTCACACATAGGGTGTACAGGTTCGCACCAAGTGTAGGAGGCGGGAGGTCCACGCGAGCATGGACAAACGCCACCACCTGTTGCATCTGGCGAGTTGGCGGAGCCTCCTGAGGGAGCAAGACACCCCAGAGCGCAGTTGCCACAGTGACCCACACACGTGTTGCATTCCACCATGTGTGCCTGTCACAATTGCCACCTAGCACGAATCCTGTGGGAGGCATGGAATTGAACACGTTCACATCGAAGTGATCCGTGAGCTCCTCCATCACACGAATCACAGCAGGGCGCCTCCAATTTACCCCCTCTTCCGGGTCATACCCAAACTGACCTCCTCTCCTGTTCCTGCTGGCGCGCGTTCGTTCCCCCTGTCGTTGTCGTTGTAGGTGGTGTCGCTGTCATTGGAGGTGTCTGCATAGCCACCAGCAACAACAGCATTGCAGCGACGAGGGAGCCTCGCCGGTGGGGCAGGCTCGACAGGTGGTGCAACATCAGCTGCAGCAGGCGGGGGTGGCGCGTTCACGATAACGCTCACCAACGTACCATCGCCGACACCTCGTCCTTCCGAGCGCACCCTGACGTTGGAGTTGTCGTAGACACCTCCATTGTCATCGAGGATGTGTACGAACACGTGCAGCTCGCGAGCATGCGCATGCGTACTGTTCGGGACGAGGCCGCCATCCGCTGCATGCATTGGCTTCACATCGATCACTTGCGTGATGGTGCTCGGCTTCCTCAACGTAGCAGACGGCTTGTTAGGCAACAGTTGCTCTGCAGTAGGCTGCAGGAACCCCTTCGAATCGAAGGGAGGAGCAGATGCAAGGCGAGCAGAACGCGGTTTCTTACTGGGGGAGGGGTTAGCATCGTTGGGGAGGGCCTTGGCAGCGGCAGAGGGGAGCATGGTTGGATTGATGCTGGAGAGAGTAGTTGTTGGCTGGTTGTCTGTGATGAACTGCACTGGTCTGAGACGAAGTGAGGAAGGAGAGCATCCAAAGGAAGGTCGATCATTCAGGAACAACGACAACAACTACAACTACTACTACTACACGAACACTACCAGGGCGAGCACAAGCATGGAACACAACAGCGAGTGCGCATGGCATTGGCGAGGAAAGTTGTGAGATGGAGCGAAAAAGTGGCGATGATTTGCGAAATTGTGAGGGGATGGCGATGATTTTGGATGTGTGATGTGTTTTGTGTGATGTGTTTTGTGACGAGCAAAATGTGAGATCATGTCGCAGATGCTAACGTGTATTTAACGTGTACCAAACGAACGACTCCTTCCGGAGCAGGTCCGTGACTGATCATCCGACGATAAATACTTTGGAACAGCATGGAGCCTTCTGAAAAACAACCAGGAGTTTCATGGGGTCGACTCATAGGACTTTAGCATATCTTTGACTGTACATAAAACTTAAAAAAGGATATACAACAAAAATCGATCGGTTAATCATTTGTAAGAAGATTATAAGGATTACGACTATGTGCTTGGTTTGGATCTACTAGAGAACAGTTATTGAGTCCCATGACAAAGTGCAGGTCGACTCACTGATCGGGCTCGTATTTCTTGATTTGTTCACGAGCGTAAATCGTAACAAGACCCATTCGACTGAGACGACCGAGGGTATCGTTCGAATCAACCATGGGGTATGCGGGTAATGCACATATAATATTATTAAACAAATTTCGTATTCGACTGTCTCATATATCGAATATAATTATATATACCGTTCACCCCGATGTACCAGAACTGAACACGACCCAAAGATCCTCAACAACACCACACTTGTTCTGTGTCCAACTGCACAGCGGATTCGAGGAATGCACATCATGCCCATCTGAAGAGCACTTGGCCAACGTCCACCACAGACGAATACAGCTAGATCGTCCAGTTCCTTCTTTCTCTGCTTCTCTCTCTCTCTCTCTCTCCAATACATCGAACATCGAACATCAGGCATCAGGCATCGTATGGTACAGTGCAAAGATACGAGTAGGAGTATCCACATGGCCGTTCATCCAAGATCAACAGAAACAAACTGAAAAGCACTGCACAGCAAAGTCCTGAAGCCCTGAAGCACAGCAAAGCACTGCAACAAGCAATCAGCCATGAGCAACGCAGAAGCATCCGACCGGATGCATCCCAACCTCATAGTCTGCCCGAACAAAGCGCTGAAGGGACTGTTCACAAAGATCCGCGACAAGGATACCTCGTCTGCTGACTTCGCTTGCACGAGCAAACGCATCATGACGCTGTTGGTGGAGGAATCGCTGGCGGAATTGCCAACGACGAACATCACGGTGCACACTCCATGCGGTCCATGCGAAGGCGTCCGGTGCACTCTGACGGATTTCGCCACGGATCTTTGCGCCGTTTCCATCGTTCGTAGCGGTGATGCGCTGGTGGACACCGTCCGCTCCATCGATCCCAGTATTCCGGTTGGCAAGATCCTGATTCAGCGTGATGAAGACGATCCCGGAAAGAAGGCGAAGCTGTACTACTCCAAGATGCCACCCGGTATGGCACAGCGCCATGTGCTCCTGTGCGATCCCATGCTGGCCACGGGTGGTTCGGCCAAGCTGGCAATCCGCACGCTGGTCGACAAGTATCAGGTCAAGACATCTCAGATTGTGTTTGCCAACGTCATTTGTGCGCCCGAAGGACTTGAGGCTTTGGCGGAGGAGTTCCCAGACGTCAAGATCGTCACGGCGTGCGTCGATAGTCACCTGAATGAGGCCAAGTACATCGTTCCGGGGTTGGGAGACTACGGCGATCGGTTTTACAACACGTGAATTCTTTTTGGAAAGACTACAATACCTATGATCTAGGGAGTGTTGTGAAAGTAATTGTGGAACACCGTACTGACACTACGTGTGCAAGACTCGTAGAGCCATATCAGTACAAAGGAGTACGGCTACAACGCTACGATATGATACTCCACAAAAGTACTTGTACGCCCACGTCTACTCGCCCTGTATGTACGGACTGTCCGGCGACGATGGACGGAAGACGGGCATCAACCCATCCTCGAATGCTATCAGCTCCTCGCTTTCCACACCGAAATTCTCACCGATCACGATCCGCGCCTCCTTCGCGACGATCCGGCAGGATTCCACCAATCCAGCGGTCACCTCACCACTGGCACCACCGCCCTTCTCGATGGTGCGGATCTGCTTCACAGCGTTGCCAATGGCATCGACGAAGTCCGTGTGCGCAACCAGGATCGGGCCTGGGCCATCCAGCTCCAGCTCCTTCCCATCCGGGGTCGTGATCGTGTTGGGTTGCGGGCACAGGTAATGCTGCAGCTGGTTGGATCGGATGGGTGCCTGCTCTGTGCGCAAAAGCTTGTTGAGCAACGCAACACCAGCTGGGATCGTCTTCTCCACCTCCTCCTGGCAGCGCGTGTAGATGTGCTTCAGGATCTGGAATCGATTGGCACCTGCATTCTGCAACGGATTGTCGCCGTCGTCACTATCACCACCGCCGGCCTCCTCCATGCTCTTGGAGGCATCCTGCAGGTTCATGTTGAGCACCTGGAAGAATGCCACGTCCAACTTGCCACCGCGTGCGTACTTCCCGATCAACGAATCCAGCTTGCGAATCTCGCCGGCACCCAGCAGGTCCTGCAAGATATCGCGTGCTTCGTTGAGACGTTCATCCATGATGACGTTGACGGCGCCGGCGATCGCGATGGACTCAGGACGGTCATCCAACGTGGAATCCTCGCCGAGCTGGCGCAGCTTCATGACCAAGGCTGGTTCGAAGGTCGGCAGTGCCTGCAGCACGCTGTCAGTCAGTGAGGTTCCATCTTCCTGCTGCGCCTTGTCGTGCAGCGCCTTGATCGTGTCCCACTCGCTGTCAGTCAGGAACGAGGCGGATGATGCTTCCTCGGTGGTGCTGCTCGTGGTATCCTCCGATGACCACAGTCTGGTCCGTTCTTGACGATGGCTCTGAAGTGTGCTGGTGAGTGCGTTGCCATGATTCGAGAACGATACTGATGTTCTTTGCTGTTGTTGTTGTTGTTGTTGTTGTTGTTGTTGTCGTTGTTGTTTGTGCTGATGCTGTCGCACGGAGACAAGTCGAGAGGAAGCAGAAGATGGTGCCCAAGCTGTGACATCATCAATCGCACAAGAGATGGCGATGGCCGCCATGAGAAATGATGAAAGGCGCATGATCATGGTTGGGAATGGGATCTGGCCTTGAGTTGTTGATGCTGATGCTGATGCTGTTGCGATTGGATTGATTTGGATTGGTTCGGTTTGCTTGTACTCTCTCTCTCGCTTCTTGTTAGTATACTCGTATGACTACGGTACTGTGTCGGTGGTGGTGCAAGTGGAACAGAGTTGAGGTGTTGGGACAGAAATACGGTTTGTGTGCAAACTGATGGATCGTCGAGGTCTTCTTTGAATCGTCCACGCCGACGTGCGTGTGCGTTGATGTGTTGATGTGTTGATGTGACGCGTCGAGTTGGCTGGTTGGTGGGAACTCCGAGTTCGTTTTGATGTGTTGATGTGTGGGGTGGAACGAAGGCCAGACCGATGCTTGGAGAACGGAAAAGTTCGCTTTTTGAATCAGAATTCGTGTTGACGTCGATTCTGGAAGAGTGACAGGGTTGGTCGCGTGCGAACTTTCGTTCTTGATGTCTATCTCTTGAGTCACAGGATGGCAATCGGTACGACTTGATCTCCAATTCCGATGCCAACACAACACTCCATTCCCTGCGCATACACTCCAAATACCATACCTTCCGCAACACAACCATCCAACCGAAGAGACAACAACAACAACGACGACGACAACAAAGTGGCTGAAAGCAATGATGTCCTACGAAACGACGCCCTTGTACAGAGCACTTCCAACACACTACGACTCCACTCCCAATGATGACAATGATGGCATTGATGGCATCGGCGACAGCTCCGATGACTACCTCAAGAACGATGCATACGGCAGCAGCGACTTCACCAGCGCCACTTCGACCAGCAGCAACAGCAGCAGCGCTGAGAGCGACGCCCTGGAGATCGATATTGAAGACGCCATTGACATGATCGGAATGGGACGATTCCAGTTCGAGGTTTTGGTCTCGGCAGGCCTCTGTTTCGCATCGGATGCCATCGAGATCATGCTGCTGTCATTCCTCACCGTCGTGCTCACCGCTGAGTGGAATCTCACCGAACGAGAGATGGACACTGTCGTATCCGTCGTATTCGCCGGTGCGATATTGGGAACTGTCGTTCTCGGAACCCTCGCAGATCGCATTGGTCGCAGGCCGGTGTATTTGACAACCGCCATCATCGTGGCCGCCTTTGGCATCCTCTCGGCCTTTGTCAACGGTATTGGATGGTTATACGTCGCCCGCTTCATGGTCGGATTCGGGACCGGCGGAGACACCGTCCCATTCGACATCTTCGCAGAATTCATTCCAACAACGAATCGGGGTATGAATCTGTTGTACATCGAGCTATTCTGGGCATTGGGATCGTTGCTGACACCGCTGATCGCCATGTGGACCCTCGGAGATGGTGAAGCTGATGGAGGCTCATGGAGATTGATGGTCATCTGCTGCGCCGTTCCCTGTGTGGTTTCGGCGATCCTGGGGTTTTGGCTCGTCCCGGAATCACCACGCTGGCTTCTGACCCAGGGCCGACATGAAGAAGCCTTGGTCGTGTTGAGGCATGCGGCCGACAAGAACGGGAAGGATGGGAGGACGATGTTCCCCGACGATGTCGTGATCACGCACGACGAAGAAGAGTCAACTGATGACGACTCTTGTTTGAAGCTGCTGTCACCCAAGTGGTTCAAGTTCACCATGCAGCTATTTGCGTTGTGGATCGGATCATCCTTCCTTTATTTTGGCGGCATCCTGCTGATCTCTTTGGAGTTTTCGGACATCCAAGAAGTCCTCCAAAGCAGCAATGCATCTGCCCTTGATGGAAGCGCCGATGATTCATATGGCTTTGACTACAACGCACTCTTCATCAGTGGGTCTGCCGAATTGTTCGGGCTAATTGCTTCCATGCTCGTCATCGACAAATTGGGACTAGTGGCAACCCAGTTCTCAGCGTACTTCCTGGGCGGCGCGGCCTGCTTGCTGCTGGGATGCCTCAGCGGATCCGCACCCAGGACCACAACTGTCGCCTTGGCCTTCGCCGTGCGATTCTTCATGATGTCCGGCAGCTGCTCGACCTGGGCCGCCACGTCGGAACTGCTGCCGACCGACATCCGGACGACGGGACACAGCGCCGCCAATGCCGCCGGGCGCATGGGCGGATTCGCAGCTCCTTACTTGATCACGCCAGGTATCGCGCCGTCCAGTATCGGTATGCTCATGATGGGCATAGGACTGTTCACGTGCTTCATGAGTGCACTGTTGCCGGAGACGAGTGGCAAAGCGTTGGGGGAGGCTACGACTACCGTCATCGTGGAGGATGGCAGATGTGAGGCTAGCGGAGCGTCAGAAGATTTGGCAAAAGCAAGCGATGAAAGAGATTCTAGCAATGCAGTTCGCTAGATGCACATAAATTAGTCACAGATCAGAAGCATATGGTTCGTAGACTTATGACGGTGTCCAGTTGATAGATCCGCCTCCAGCGCGTCTACCTTCGTTGGCCGCTTCTCGTAGATTTCCGGATGGCGCCGCGCGATGTTTTGCCGATCGCGGTTTGGCGCGCAACAATCGCCAAACAAAAAAAGCACCACAATCTCAAACAAACATGACACCGAGCTTTGCACAATGACGATGACGGCAATAACAATACCCAAGTCGCCGCGATACCAAACACTGCTGCCATTGCTGTTCGTTCTGACTGCGGCCATCTCCCTCTACTCACAATTGCGATCGACGAGCCTTCTGCAGAAGCAGGCGGACGCGGCGCTGTGTGCGGAGACGGCCATCTCTGTGCAAAGCGCACAACCGCCGGACAGCGAGGATGACGAGCAACTGCCGGCGCCCCGGATCCTGCCAAGGACGTTGCGCGAGTACAAGTCCCGAGATGCGTACGACGAGATGGAGGAACGCATCCTGACCACCAACGACCTGGACACGTACTACTACGACAATCCGGGCTCGTTGTACTACGGCATGCGCGACGAACCCCTCATCTTCTTCATCACGCCGACCTACCAACGATCGACGCAGCTCGTGGATCTCTTCCGCGTGCAGCAGGCCATGCAGGCCGATGCGTTGCAGGGCGTGTTGCAAGTTCTCGAGCAACCGGCGCAAGCGCAACGCAAGACGAACCGGGGGTTGATTTACTGGATCGTCGTGGAGGACAGCACGGGCTGCTCCAAGAAGGTGCGGAATTTGCTGGAGGAAGGATCCAGCACAATCCCCTTTGCGCACATTGCGGTCCTCACGCCGCCGGAACTGGCGCATTTGGGACAAGGACGCGCGCAGCGCAATGCTGCTTTGCAATTGATCCGAGATTACTTCGAGAGCAAACGCCGCTATGGGATTGTTTACTTTGGAGATGACGACAACGGGTATCATGGTGAGCTTCCCGTTGTTGGCAACCGACGTTGGGTTTGGCTCTCTTGGCTTGGTGCGCATGTGTCGCGATACAGTGTCCGAATCTCCATTGACTACGTGTGCTTGGCCTGGTTTGGCGTGTGTGTGTGTTCAACTGCCGCATAGGATTGCAACAGCCTCTCCCGCACGTTCCTTGCCCGCCACATACTCCAGTATTCAAGTGTATGTGTTCGCCACCAGCTCACAATGCCATCATGCAAACACATGCCGCTACATTATGACAAACTTGCAATGCTAACTGCACTCGCCCGCAACAGTCCAACTGTTCAGCGAGTTGCGCAAAATAAAACGGTTCGGCACGTTCCCCGTCGCGTTCGTTGGAGGTTCGACGTACGAACGCTGCAACGTCAACGAGACCACGGGCCTCGTGGAAGGTATGCACGTGCTCTGGGCACCGGAACGTAAATTCGCGCTCGACATGGCGGCCTTTGGATTTCACTCCAGCCTGCTGCGTCGCAAAAATATGGCCAAGAAGACGCCCAAGTTCATGGACACCGTGCGCAAGGGGAACAGCGAATCCAGGTTCGTCAAGCAGCTCATTCAGGACATCACGGAGCTGGAGCCGTTGGCGCAGAACTGCACGCGGGTCTACGCGTATCATGTCAAGTCGTCGGATGGGAATCAGACCGAGATGCCGCCCGAGGATGCGTTGGCGGAAGAGATCATCATGGGACTATGAATGGGATGGCAGAAACTTATACAATGTAGTGCAGACACCATACCATGCAGGTTCTGCTCTCTCTCTTTTTCGGAGTGCGTGTCATAGATTTGTACTCGTAAATCATTGAAGAAGAACTTCATGGCAGCGTGCTGCTACTTGACTTGATTCTTTGATAGTCTCCGTTCGTAACATACCATGCGTATGCACTAGTTGATTACTCGCCGCTAGCAACATCTTTACCACTGTCATCATCGTCATCCTTCCGTGTTCGAAAATGCCTTCCCTTGGACCCGCCCGTTTCGTCAAAGGATCGCAAGCTTAATCTTGGATCCTTCGCCAGAGCTTCGGCGTAAACGTCGGGGATGTACGTCTGCAAGACCGTGAGCAGCTCATCGCCCAAAGGCGCCACGACGGTTTCGGGGCACGCATCTAGTTCAAAATCCATGCACAAGCAATGCAGAGCCAACCGATTTAGTTCATGATTTTGCCTCCACCAACGATTGGCTCTGGAATCACCGTGGTCAGTATCGCCCAGCACGGGGTGTCCCATGGCGTAGGCATGGCGACGGATCTGATGCGTCCGACCTGTCACAGGTTCGCATAACACGATGCAACATCGTGTCATGTTGTAAGGCGGTTGCGACGTCGATGCATCCGTCTCCGGCAGACGTGCTTCTTCGACCACCGTTGATGCCAGCACGGTGAATTTGGTCACGGCGTCCTTGTATTCGTCCTTGATGCGCAGACGTTTATCGATCGTGATGGATTCGGTCTCATGCCCCCATTCTCCACGACACAACGCGATGTACTGCTTCGTGCCATCCTTGATGGCCTGATGCAATTTGCCGCTCGTCTGCGAATCAAATCCAAACAGCACGGCGCCCGACGTGCGATGATCCAATCGATGCACGGGAAAGACCTTGCGCGCCAGCTGTCGTTTGATGGACGTGTTGAGGACGGGCTGCGTGCGCGGCGTGTGCCTGGAACGGTGCATCGTCATGCCGGCGGGTTTGCTGACGCAGACCCATTGGTTTTCGTAGCGGATCACGGGGATGCGTTGTCGCAACTTGGAACGTGGTGGTTTGGCCTCCTGCGATGGTTGCATGGCGTCATCGCTTCTCGTGTTCCTGCTGATTGCGTTGGATGCATCGGAGGCAGTTGACGACGCAGGGAATTGTGGCGAGCTCAGCCCATCCGACGGGTTTGCCCATGAAAGCAGCAGCAGCAGAAGAACGATGACCGAAGCGCAGATCTTCATGGTTCATGCGTTTCCGGCGATGGTGAACGGAGATATAATACGAGCTAGAGTTGAAAGGTGGGTCAATGGATCCACCGCATAGATGCCAACGTGACATGTTGTTGTTGTTGTTGTTGTTGTTGCCATCGTCATCATCCCACCCAACACATCGCCGACGTCCACATCAACGTGCCCATCCACAGCCATCAACAGAAAGTGGCCAACAACAAAGAACAAATGCAAAATTGCGATCTTGGTTGGACCTCAACAATCTATTGACCGACTCAATGGACCAATCAACATTTTCAGTCACGTGTAAACAAGACCCAACCGAAACGAACCAAAACCAAGCAACGTGACGCAAAACGGAACAGAACGACCATGGCGCTCCTTACCGTTCCTCGTCTGTCACAAAGAGAGAGAGACCGTGGCATCCAAATCTGAAACTGGACATAGCATAATACCTGTTGGCAAAGAGGAGAAGAGCAGGAAAGACTTGCCTTCGTGATATTCAAGTGCTATACAGTCGCTTCCTCAAGGAGCGGTCGGTCTCCCCACCAGCGTACGAGTTGTGTAGCGCTGCAAACATGAATGCGGCGTTCGTCCAGAACTTCCTGGGCTCCCTGCCTCAGACTGCGGACGCGAATTCCAGAAGTCTGCTGGATCGATTGCGCGATCATGTGCGCACCTTTGTCAAGCAGGAGCAGAGCATGACGCGGTTGGAGATGGCATGGGGCATGCACAGCCTGTTGACGACGGGGTTGTCGCCGCAAGCGCAAACGACGACATTCCAGCTGACGCAACCGCAGCAGCTCGCGTGCTTGCTCGTGTTGGAATGCTTGTCGTCGTCGCAGGATGATGCGCTGTCCATCCTTCCGATGGCCTTGCGCGATGCCGCGCTCGTGTTGCAAAGCATGCAGCAGCCTTCGGTGGAACAGGATTGCGTCACGGAGTTGCTTCAGTCCATGATGTCATCCGCGTTGGGCAATGAACACTTTCAAACGATTCAATCATCGTTATCTTCGATTCCAAGCAACGATCACGCAGAATCCAAGGAGCAGGATGGAGATCTCGCCTCATCTCAGCATGCGAACGACGCCATTTCGCAATTGATCCAGTCAGGTGCAACCTCCGATGCAATCGATTCGCTGCGGAATGTGCTGCTGGAACAAAATCACGATGAAGGAGGAGACAAGATGAACCAGAGCTATGAGTATGTCTCGCCGCTGATATGTGCCAATACGGATGACGATCGCAGACTCATACAGCAGTTTATGTCGACGTCTGCTGGCGCGGCTGCAGAGACGACTTCGATGGAGGAGCTGCTGCAGCCTCTCCCAGCGCTAGATCCGCCGTTTGCGCGTCCCCTGCCACCGCCGGTGTTGCCGATATACAGCTACGAGCAGGACATGCCGTGGACAGAGGCGGAAGAGGCAAAGGCTATTGACTACCTGCGCTCCGAACTGGTGTGGTTGACTCCGACCAATCTCGGTTTGATGCTGCTGCCAGAGGATGACGATGGCAGCGACGACGACAGCGACGACGAAGCAGGTCAAGAGTCGAACCAAGACTTTGTCTACGTCATTTCAACGCTCCAAGAGCAGGCCTTCCAATCGCCCTTGACGATATCCGATCAACGCCGCGTGCTGGAGATCATGTCATCCGCTCGCAACGCCAGCTGGGAAGACAAGCGCAACACCGTCAACAAGGACGCGCTCTTGCAGCTCGTGGATGATGCTGGACTCACATCGCAGAATCTGCCCAAATTGGTTGAGCACAATCCTCTCCTCGCCCACGAGTGCTTGCTGATCATCCTCTCCTCCAGCGATGAAAGCACCAAGAATGAATACCTATCGGCGTTGGTGGGCATGGACATGACCCTGCATGTCATGGAGGTCGTCAATCGCTTAGCCACGCACAATCTGCCGCAGCAACAACAACAGCAGCAACGCAACACCAAGAAACAACGACCCACAGAACCAATCCTGCATCCCGAATACATCAACCTCTTCATCTCCAGCTGCATCGCGAGCTGCGAAAACATCCAGCATCATGGCGGCGATCGGTACACACAAAATCGGCTCGTGCGGTTGGTCTGCGTCTTCATCCAGAGCCTCCTGCGCAACAAGATCGTGCACGTCGATGACATCTACTTTGAGGTGCAAGCCTTTTGCATCGAATTCTCAAGAATACGCGAGGCGGCAGTGCTGTTCAAATTGCTCAAGTCGATGTGAGCGTGGTGCCCTCGCACGTGTGATGAGATGCGTTGAGTGAAGACGAGTCGAATGCATGCACGTAATGCAAATGCATTAGAATGCAATACTCCACAGTCCTCCCTCTCTACAGATCCTATCATACTCATAGAGTACTGCAGCCTTGCAGGCGTCGTCGTTGTTGAGGAGAGCCGGACGTCATGGTCTCAGTGCGCATACACCTGTTCGATTTCGAGCTGCTCGTGCCATAGAGCGTATTGATCAACAAATGCATCAAAGATTGGGAAAAACAACCACCGTGCCTGGTGCGAGTATGATGCGCATTGAGCGGGGTACACTTGTTTGTCTATTGTTTCTCTTTTGTGAAATCGCTGTGAAGCACATGGAGTGGGATACGCCACAAGCATGTAGACGCACCCATCCATCCAGATGGCTCGTTGCTTCGCCGCCACACATGTCCATGTCCATGTCCATGACCGTGCTTCTGTTCTTGTGTCTGCTCCTCTCCTTTCAAGCCCGTCTCGTCATGTTTGGACATCCACCCGAGCCTGGAGCCACGACTTGCGCTTCATTTGCAGTAATCGCTGCCTGGTCGCCTCATCACGCATCTGCTGCCGTTTGATGGCGTCTTGTCGTCCCACTAGCGTTCGCAGTTCCTTGTGTATCGCATCCCCGGCGACAGGGTCCTTCAACATCGTGCCGAGCTTCTTGGAGGTTTTTAGAATCAGTAACTGCCCAGCCGTTGGGCCGCGCCTTGCCGAGGCAGCGGAAGCCATCGCGTTCTTCTTGGCTGCACCGCTGTTGCCAACCCCACCCTTGCCACCGGAACCGCGCTCGTGCGAGTGCTGCCATTTGATGCCCAGCTTGGCCATGTCGCGAACGCGTGGCGTCACAACAGCACGCCTGCCACGGTTCATGCCGCCTGTAGAGGCATTGGCCTTCTGCTTCGACTCGGCTTCCAGCAGATCGCACAGCGCGATAGCTCGTTCCACGAGACGTCCCTCCAGCTCTTCCTTCGAACCTTTCGGGATCTTGGCGGCATCCGGATCGGGAACGGAGGACGTGACCTGCGCTTTTGCTGCCTTGGCTCTTTCTTCCATCCATCTCGTCGCGATGGATCGGGATGCTTCCAGCAACCACGTGCGGCAATCATCGAGATCCCACTTGGAGCATGGCTTGTTGGCCACCTTAGATTGCACGGCTGAGCTTGCTCCATTCGCAGCCGCGGCGTTTGCCTTGCCCGCCGGGTCATTGCCGCTCCCGCTCTTCACCTTGGTCTCGACGGCCGAGAAGTCCAGCAGCAGACCACCCCGCCCTGCCAGGTTGGCATGGTGCAATTCGTTGCGACGGTGTGCCCGTGCGCTGGTGGCGAATCGATTGCCTTTGCTGTCGGATTCATCTTGCAAGGCGACATCTTCCTCCTGCTGCTTCAGGATGCGACGTCCAGCGGAAGAGAGCTGATCGAACGCCTCGCACAGGCATGCTGCGATGATTCCCTTGAACTGCTGCACCAATTCACGATCGTCACGGAATCCAGCAAACAGCTCCTTGGCGCGTTGGACCACCGCCTCGTGCAGACTCAGAGCATCACCGCAGTGCGCCATCTGGACGAAGGCATCCTTCTTCTGCTTGTCCTTGTATCCCGTACGCGTTCGTCTATCTCCCTTGCCGAACTGAGAAATGTTGAGCTCCGTGTAGGCATGGGCGTTGCGCAGGACCACCTCGAGCCCCTTCTTCTGAGAACCGAAGCCGCCGATTCCGGCACCCGTGGTAACCTGCACACCGCCCAGCGTGGTGGACATGTTGTGGGCATTGCTGTACAGTGGATTCTGTGCATCCCCGTGGTGATTACGATCGACCTCGCCTTCGAATTTACGGAACTGTGACCCTTCGTGCATCAGCGATTCGGACGCGACGGTGCCGCAGTTGCTGCAAATGACATCGCCATTCTTGCGGTCCAGCACGAACAGAGATTGGTCGTTGTTTTGGCAAGTCTTGCACTTCTTGAACTTTTCTATGTCATGCACCGTGCCGCCGGTGGCCGTGGGGATATCGTCATCGTCCGCCGGTGCTGCCAATCCCTTCCCGAGCACGACCGTATCGTAGATACGTTTGCGGGCTGATTTGAACTCATGCGGCAGAAGGTCCGGCGCAAGCATCTGCTTGATCCGTAGCGGCGTTGTGATGAGGACATCCTTCTCCATTTTGGTTTGCAGAGCCTTGTAGAATGTGCGCGCGACGGCCTTGAGCTGAGCGAACGTGACCTTCAGCTCTTCCAGCGACGGAACGATGCTCTTGTCATTCAATTCTGGCTGTACCGGCGTTAATCGCTTGTTCTTGACGAGGCCATTGGGTGTCGCCGCCATGCCGTTGAGGATACCGGAAATGGACAGCTGCGACAGCTTGCCACCCATGCTTGTCTTCAGATTGTCACCCGACATCTCTTCCTCGTCGTCGTCATCATCTGAGTTATCACCATCCTCGTTGTCATGATCTCGCCGAAGCGTGTGAAGCCAGAGATTGAAGGGATCCTTGATGACCATCTTCACCGATGGCGCCTTGTTCTTCTGCTTGGCTTTTTTGGAGGACTTGTCGTTGAGCTTTTGACGTTTGGAAGCCTGTTCCTGTCCAGCACTATTTTCATCGCCATCGTTGTCATCGTCATCCTGTGATTTGATGGGTTCTTCCACAGGCTGCAACTCCGTGAGGCCTTTCTGCAGGTTCTTCCAAAGCACTGTAGAGACCTCCAACTTTTTCTGATCAGCGTCTGAGAGCTTGTCTTTGGTCTTTGGCGTGGCTGCACATCCATGTTGCAACAAATGCCGTGGGCACAAAGAGAGAGAGAGAGAACGGAAATGTACGAGTACAGGGGTCGGATTGATTCGGCGCTTGCACAACGATGTGAGAAATCAGACGGATACATACATGCAAGCAGAGATATGGAAGGCCGATGCATGATCCGCACATGAACTGCCTTCCATTAGTGCACAGTCTCTGTTTGCATTTCGGTATCTGAATTCATCATCGGCTTCGACCAACTCTCGCGCCGGCCTGGACACATCCACAAGGATGGTACTCGAGTAGTACGATTGTGATGTTGGTGGTGTACTCGCACGCTGTATCACCATCATGAGTGCTGCCGCCGTCGTACAAATGTCATCTGTTGAGATCAAATGTCAACAGGCTTGTTCGCCTCTGGATGAACGAATGAACGTATGCATGAATGAATGCATTCGCGCATTCACTCATGCATCATCTCCAAGAATGAGGAGAGTGCGAGTATGTAGCAGCATGTAGCAGTACGATATAACATCATGCCACAGACTTGGAGAAGAGCACACCAGACCAGACCAGAGCAGGCGAGGAGAGGACTCCATCATTCCCGCAGATGCACGAGAATCGAATCCGATTCCAACTGCGCCCGATGATCAGTCGTACCTTTCGGAAAGAGGACGTGGACTGTCTTGACCCACCGATCCAGCTGCTTGCTCTGCAGATCCCACAATGACTGGTACTGCGCCAGCGAAGCCGATCCGCTGGCATCGCCACCAGAAGCGCCGTTTGCGGACGACGAAGAACCTGATCCCGTCATGCTTGCTGTCTTCGTTTTCTGCGATTGTGCGCTGCGAGGATGTCGCGGGAGAGAAGAGCAAGCAGCAGAGACTCAGAGGTCCTCGGAGATGTTCGCACGTTTCGGATGGCCCAAATCAACGCAAATCTTTGCGCAGAGCAGACAAGCACAGCGCGGATATTCGTGGACTTTGGAAGCGGCAATCTTTCGACTGTCCGTTTTTCGATTGCACGGAGAGTTGCATCAATGGAGAGACTGCACTGGTGCGGTTGCGGAGCTGGTGCTTGATCACCCCTGCATGCAATGGACTCTGAGAGAAGCGGCTGGACTTCAGGGAGGTTGTGAGTGTTTGGTGATGTCTCCGCTGCTCTCGCGTTGTGTTCCCTGTTGTGTCTGTCGTCGTTGTTGTTGTTGTTTGTGATTTGACAGGAACCAAGATGATACTATATCGTTTGTATATTTAAAATACGCTTCCATAGTACCATATATGGGATTCCGAAAACGTGTCCAAGTTGAAACGTGGAGCTTGCAGACGTGCTGATGTTTCTGAACACATCCGAACTCCAACAAGAACTCATCTCAAACACGATTCAAATCTTTCATCGTGGGAACTTGTTGTTCACCGAGTTTCCTCCGAACACAACAGATCCGCACCAGCAACAATCATCTGCAACAAAGAGCGCACAATCTGGACGAGCGAGGGATCTCCTCTCTATTGCCCAACATTGGGTGTCGTCCAATTACCGTGCGAGCCACTGTGATCACAAATACAGGTTGCGCACACCCGAGAGTCGCACCCGTACAGAGTATACCTCTCGTCACGTACTCAAATCGACGCATCCTTCACCGCTCCTCCAGTTCCCTTCGCCGATCAAGATGACAATCCCAAACGCAGCTCCGACCACGCCATCCGGATCCAACGTGACGCCATTTGAGGTCCATGGCGGTGGCAGAATCGACGATCAGTCTGTGCCACCGATCACGAGCTTCCTCCCATCCAAGGCGGCCTTCCGTGCCTTCTTCACAATTCACATCAGGTGGATCGTGGCAATCAACATTCCCTTCTTCCTTCTCGAGACGAGCGTTGTCAGCGAACACTTTGAATATGGGACGTCTTCCATGCGTTCGGTTCGATCCAATACCTACGCCATGGTTGCGCTGATGATGCTGCAGACCGCAAATGCCATCTTCTTTCATCGCTGTTTGCCGGAGCTGCAACGCCAGGTTGATGCCATCGACCAGGCAACGGAAGACACAGCGAACAGCGCGGATGATGCACGCACGAACGATCACAGCAATGCCCATGCCAAAGTCTCCAGGAAACTGGACGCATTCTTCTGCCAAGGCCAGCGCCTTCCAAAGGTCACCCTCTTCATCAACTTGGCATGCATGTTATTCGTCTTCTCCGGCGCAATGCTGGCAACCGTCACCACCAATTTCGCAATCGCCACGATGTTTCCATCGGAACTGCGAAGCGCCTTGAGAATCGATGACATGCACAGCAGCTACGGTGAATGGGATGAGGACAAGGCCCGTAACGAGCCAGCAGCAGTCGTCGCCAACTTCAAAGGTCTTCCGGATGGGCTGCAGGAGTGGGCAAACAGGCATCTGGTCGAACCAAACCTGCCGGGCCCGTTCAGAATCACGATGGCAGACGGTAACGCCTTGTACAGCATGAAGGATATCGCCCGCCTGGACAATGGTGATGGGAGCTATTACTATCAAAACGAGGATGCAGATCGCTACCTGTTCCAAGAAGGACCGGAACCGAATTTCATCCACATTCACAAGGAGTACATCAACCCCCAGGCAGCCGTGGCGTTCGTTGGCGAAACCAAGAAGAAGATTCAGGGGCACGAGCCATCTTCGGACTCACGGGAGGACGAGACGACGGCTCAGCAGGAGCGAAGCCACGTGACTTCAGCTTGCTTCGTCCACGAGGAACGCGCCGGAACTAGCGATGGCACTTCCAAAGGACGACGCTTCCATCACCGGCACGGTTTTCATACTTTCGTGCCCGGTCCGATACAAGTACGCATGACATGCTACTTTGCAGCTGGGATCGAAGCGAATCTGCTCCCGTCCACACATGCGCAACAGAACGAGAATAACAACGCTGGATACTTTCACAACTCTACCACAGCTTTCGACATCCGATCGCTCCATGTGAGCCACTCCGATGTATCCAAGCTTCCCTTGATTTCGAAGTTCCATCAAGGCCAGATGTGGCTCCTCCATCTTGGAATCCCGTGGGATTGCGAACGGCAGAGGTCATGCGGTTCCTCCGTCAACGCCTCCGTCTTCGTTTCGGATCATCCTAACATCAACTTGGAGTACAAGGGCAGCACCATCATCGATACTAGTTTTCCAAGCGAAATCCGCATTGGTGGAAGGCACATCTACGGGTTTGATCTGGAGCGGAAGTCTGGGGGAAGCCAGTGGATATCCTGGGTGCTGCTGGTGCCGGGAATTGCCGTGTCTGCTTGGGGCGGTCTGTGGATCTTCAAATCAACCGAGGCCAAGGCCGCAGCATTGGTGCCAATCGGCTGCGCACTGACTACTTTGTTAGGCGCCATGTTGCAGGAGGACGTGGATGGCTCAGAGTGGGCGTTTCCGCTCTACTTGCTTCTGTGGCTGGCTCATCTATTCCTCTACAACATCAAGCACCCTTATCTGGATCGCGACATGATGCTTTGGACCTCGTACGGTGTCCTGTCGGTGGAATACCCTACGTGCTTCGATGAATTGATGATCGTATTCGCGATCATGATCTGCATCCAAGGCCTCGTGTTGGATCACATGACGCAGGTCGGCATTGCGATGGGTGTGATGTGCATGCTTCTAGCGGCATCCGGCATCCTTTGCGCTTTGACTGACGAAGACTTCATCTTGATATTTTTCTTTGCGGGTGTGGCTTTCTTCGTGTACGCCATTGTTGGCGCATGGGCAAAGAAGTACCGACCGTACGTGACGGTGTACGTCAGCCGTTGGACGCGCCGGATGCGCCAAACTGTCGCGGCCTTGATAGAACCTCCCAGCCAAACCAACTCTCCTCAGGGGGAGACACACCAGCAAGGTCGAGAACAGGCATCGTTGCTCGACAACGCCGCAGGACGTGGGGTCTGATGAGGTCATGGAACACGCACGCATCATACTATTCTCGTATAAAACCATACAACAACATCATGCTCTCGCATCACGAAGTGTTCGTAACTAGCGCCTCGCTTCCGTTGCTTCGCTCGTGGAAACATTGGCGCCAATTGGATCTCGGAAGGCAACGTCGAGCAGAGCAAGGTAGACTAGACTAGACTATCCGTGAGAGGCTTCGTTAACGGATTCCTATTTCCTTGCAGGGTTGCGCATGATCGTGCCATTGTCGCCGAAGCGCCGGTTGCCGCATGGCCAGCATCCCTCATGAAGAAGGCCTCGTGCTCAGTTCGACGACTGGAAGTGCGCATCTGTAGTCGTCATGTAGAATCGCCCATCACCCTCTCTAATGAATTTGAATGCAACCTCGCCGGAATCGCCATAAAGGATCTTCGCGCAGGTGTTGTTAATGTCAAGGTTGTAGCCCATACCGTGGAGCGCGCTGAAGCTGATCATGTTCTCGGTGAATCCGGGTGCCTTGACAGCTGTGATCTTGAGACTGTTGCCGGTGAGGGAATCGGTGAGCGTGACGAGACCTTCGGAGCGCACATTATCGACAGAACCGACCACGGTTCGGACGGTGAGGGCGCTCGGCTTCTCGTCCACAAGAGGAATCTCGTTGATGCACGTGTTGATGGTGGCACCGGTGCTAAACAACCATTTGTTGCGGGCATCCCAAACGGTGTCAGGATCGCCTTCGGCCTCCATGAATGCACCGCCGACGATTTCGTGGCGGTTGAGCTCTTGATCCATCTTGAAGAACGTCGAGAATGCAAGATTGGTTCGGATGTGATCGTATACACTCGTACTCGCAGAGGAAGCGATGTTGTTCGCTGAGGAAAAATAGTGAGGTGGGGGTGACCCAGATGGGTTCGGCTGTAGGCAGGTTAATGGAGTGGAGATGGCCACAGCGATGGAATTGTGGCATCGCGAGGTGACCACAGGATGATGCGGCTGTTGGGGGGAATGTGGAGCGTGGAGAGTTCCTCCACTCACACAATCTCTCGCCAATGTTGTGGTTGCTGTGGCATGGATCGTGTTTGTTGCTCCGACTGGCGAGGAACGAATTGAGGACTCGATGCGTCAAAGAGACGCAGACGTCATTGCCGGTTATTGTGGTGTTAGATGGGGCACTAGCGGCAGAATCGTACGCAACAGAGCAGAGACCACAACAGATGGAAGGGGCTTGTGCGCTGTGCGCTGTGCGCTGTGCCCTGTGCCCATAATTCTTACGTTCCCTTCAATTCCATGCCTTCTGCCATCAGGACTGTTTCGTGTCGCTTGGGGTGGATCTTTGGTTGATGAATTTCCTGGAACAGAGCGTATGGTACCACATGAACACAGAGCGATCAGCTGTCAGTCGGGAGATTTGTAAGTCTGTCTGTCTGTATGAGTATTGCTCCGTGGCTGTCTGTGCAAGTCTCGAAAGGCATCATCTGCCTGGGCACAGACAAGTGTCGATGACATGCGCGTATTCATCGCAATCACTTCATCTCCGTGTTGGGCACTGCTATTCTATGTCCGATTCTGAATTCCCTCCAATTCCTTTACATCGAGGCCCCGTAACAATGAATCAGGACCCCTGCCTCTTCGCTGGAGAGAATGCGATGCGTGGTGCCCTTCCGTCTCGAATGGCAGCGGCTATCACCGACGTCTTCGAAGCCAAAGCGATCCCTCGTCCAAACATCGTGGTCGTGTTCAAGCACTCCCTCGCGTCACACAAAGAGTCACAACGCCAATCGCGCCTCTGCCATACCTGGACGAGCTACTCGTGCATTGCATTGCATTCTCGTGGTACCCATGGGGACACATGGTGTGCGAGCTATCCATCCTACTACACGTACACTGGATCTACTAGTACTCTCTATGCTCATACATAATATTACAATAGTACTCTGGTCGAACCATATTCATACTGGTGACAAGGACGCGCAAACTGCGATCCGCAACACCTTGCAATCAAACATCTTCTCCGAGTCGCGATGCCGCAAGACCAAACCAATCCAAAAACAACTTCGCGATTCACAAAGTTGGCAGTTTCGGTGGTATTGAGGTCAATAACAATACCATCGATGACCCGGTGCATATGTGCCTTACCGGTATCCGGTGTCGTAGGGACACAAAGACACGACACAAGTAACAATCGCATCACGTGGTTTGACCGAATTAGCCCATGCCGAATTCTAACCAAGACCACAAGTTGTGCCAATGGACAGCACACAGTGCCTCTCTGGCATGCTTCATTTCTTCGTGTTGTTTCGCCACGTGCTCTTCAGTCACTTCTGCCCACTTCGAGTTCATCACATCTCATGCTCACAATTTGCTGAACTCACAATTCAAATCACCAAGCAACCAAACACACAGAGAGCACACGCACGCACACACGCAGGTACGCACACAAGCAAACGATACAACGACAATGAAGATCTCGATCCCACTCTTCCTCGTGTCGGCTGTGGCAACAGCTTGCGTTGCATCCACCGCCACCGCTAACAAAGACGCTGAAGTCGAAGTCCCATTCCATCACGAACGCCGCAAGCACCAAGTGCAACGCCGCACCAGAACGAAGGACAAGGCCCATGGCAAGACCAAGCATGCTCGCACGAGTGCTGGCGACAGAGGCATGCTCAAGCACCCGCCGATGCACACCCCGAACTTCCGCCACAGCAAGCAGCTCCGAGGCAACGGCGGCAAGGACGCGTCCCTCTCCGTCGGAACGCGCGGATACGAAGCCCGTATCGTGGGAGGGCAGCAGGCGCAACCCGGCGAGTACCCATGGTTCGTCCACTGGGAGGTCGGGTGCGGCGGATCCATGATCGCACCGGACATCTTCCTCACCGCAGCGCATTGCACCGATGGACGTAAGAACAAGGACATGACCGTGCTTGTCTCTCCCTACGATGAGTGGGCATGGGAAGACAAGAACAACTGGAGGACTCCCGTCGTGCGAAAGATCGACAAGTGGGCGGAGCATCCCGAATACGCCAGGTCCGAGCTGCAGGACATCATGGTCATCAAGCTCGACCGTCCGGTTCCAACCACGGGACGGGATGCCGTGCCGATGGTCCGCCTCAACAGCGACCCAGCCATGCCTGCCAACAACCAGCAAATGACGGTGATTGGGTTCGGCGACACGAGCGAAGATGGATCACCAGCCGACATCCTCCAGGAAGTCGACATCAGCAAGATCGCGACGTCATGGTGCAACGCTCCTTCCCGATACGATGATGGAATCAGTGACGCGGAAGAGTTCTGCGCCGGCCTCGTGAGGAACGGAAATCACCAGGGAGGAGTGGACTCGTGCCAAGGCGATAGCGGCGGGCCAGTGGTGGTGATGGAGAATGGAGTGCCGACACAGGTGGGTGTGGTGTCGTGGGGCGCAGGTTGCGCACGTCAAAAGTACCCTGGTGTTTATGCTCGCGTCAGCAGCGCGCACCAGTGGATCAAGGACAATGCTTGCGCTTTGAGTGAGGTTCCATCCGTGCTTTGCGGCAACCTTGATGATGGCAACGACAATGGAGGCGATGATAATGGCGGAGGCGATGACAACGGCGGTGCGTGCGGAAGCAATGAGATCTTGTTCGAATTCCAGATGCGCACCGATGATTGGGGCGAGGAGACTGGGTGGCAGCTCACCACCGCCGATGGCAACATGGTGGAGGAAGTGAAGGCTGGCAGCTACGAAAGCGGCGAGACATACAACATCAAGCAATGTCTGGACAAGAGCAGCTGCTACTTGCTGAAGGTGCTGGACACTGAAGGTGATGGGTAAGTGATTGCAGAGAGACGAAAGGCGCAGATGTCGATGTTACTGTGATTCAATATTCAACAGCACAACCAAATGCAAGCAGCAATTGGTGATCATTCTGAGACTGTCGAAATCGGATCCTTGAACTCGCTCACGTGATTACTCTCTTCATCTCTACTACTCGTATCTCACATGAACTCCACCTCCTCGTGTATACAATACTGTTTCATGCTCGTATCATCTTTTGCAATGAACACAACTCCTGCATTCGCAGACTCTACGAAGGCGGCGGATACACCGTGAAGGTCGACGGCAGAACCATCGAAGAAGCCGGTGACGTCGACTTTGGTGGCTCCAAACAGATCTCGATCAACGGCGACTGCAGCAACAGCTGCATCAAGGTCGAGATGGAGGTGAACACGGACAGACGCCGTCGCATGATGAAGGTGTTCATGTACGACGGAGAAAGCGACGCGGATTACTGGGACTACGATGGATTCGATGAGCGTTGGGAGCAGTACAAGCTGGAGTCCTGCGTTCCTAGCGATCGTTGCACGTACCTTGATGTGTTCCATCGCAGGGGATTGTCCAGCGAGGGCGTCACCGTTCGTGTGGACGGCGAAGTGTGGTACGATGGCAAGCTCGAGAGCGGAGAGGAGTTCTTCGACATTGGCCGTTGCGGATAATGCGCCACACCATCAACTGGAGACACAGCAAGGTGTCATGCTGAGCCATTCAAGCACAAATCGTGCCAATGCAATAGGTACTAATCCAAGTAAACACCATTCTAATTCAATACTCTACGAGTGTTATGCTTGTACACTGCTCTTCTCTGTTTCATTACCACATGGTGCATGTACTAGTGTTATAATAAAGAGAGTTATGGCTGTCACCATCGTGCATCTTGGCCAACGTTGTCTGCTCGTACCAGAGGATTCTCCACAAATCATCCTCTCTAGAGAGAGTCTTAGCCTCTTGCAGCGATCTTGGACCCAACGGAGTGGAACTTGCGGATTGCCAGTCCCGTTTGTGCCTCGTGTAGCATGCGACACATCACAGACAAGGAATTGGCCGACAGGCTCGACGAAGATTTTGGCTCGTGGAGTTGGAGTATCTTTGTGTGACACAAAAAGAGAAAGAGTTCTCAATCCATCATCCGAAACGAGAAAGCCCATGTTGGGACGCTTCTCGGTTCGTGTTCTCCATCGACGATTACGTGCACAAAAGCGGACGAACACACCAACTGGTGCGTGCAACTGTCACACCGATCCTGTTTCCAGCTTTCTCCTTCTCCCGCGATTGTGCACAAAGGATTCCACAAAAAACGAAACGGGAAAGCCGGAGGCAGTGTTCCCATTTCACAAAGAGAGAAAGAAAGCGACACGCACCTCGCGTCCTTCCATCAACAAGCAACAAGCAACAACCATCTGCCTGCCACCATGGTGATGAAACTCACTCGCGCCTGGGACATCCGGATGCCGCCGGCGTCCAAGAAGATGGTCGGAGGTCGTCTGGTGCCCACCGTGAAGGGCGCCTTCTCGGGACGTCTCATGCAGAAGAAGCGCCGCGTGACGATCGAGATCCACGGACCCATGGTGTCCAAGGAGAACGAGGAGCTCAATGCCCCACCGTCTCCGTCGCGGGGCTCGCGTCGCGGACTACTGCGCTCGCAGGGCACGTCCGACAAGGTCATCGACTTGTCGAAGGAACTCAAGGATGACGATCGCGTAGTGGTTCGCATCCTCAAGACGCGCAAGACGTGGGGCCTCATGAAGGACCACGACGACTCCAGTGACGACGACAGCGACGACGACGACGCTGAAAAGATCGACGATGGCTGGGTCGAGTACCGCAAGTACAACATCGACGAGATCACGGAGGATGTGCTGGACAAGGATGATTGGGAGGCCACCATGGGACACGGCACCACCGTCGAACGCCGCGAACTCAAGTTCGACACCAAGGAACAAGGTTAGTTCAATCCTCGGTGATCACGCTGCTTGAGTTGCTGCTGCTTGTGGCGAATGTGCGCAGAAGTATCGATTTGGACGACCTACACGCATGACATGCCTGTCATACACGAACGCAAACAAAATGACCGTGCTCCATCATTGCAGGAGGGCTGCTCGTATTGGTATGTATGGTGCTCTAACCTCGATGCTGCATTGCTCCATTCCATTGCAAACCATTGCAAACCATTTTAAACCAATACAAACACACATCTCACAACGCCCTCACGGATGACAAACAGCCGAGGACTTCGTGGGTGAGTTGAAGAAGCTCCGCGAGCTGATCGAAGAGCGCGCTTCCATCCGTTTGGAAGCATTCCGCAAGTCCCAGGCCGAGGCTCAGGCCAAGATCCAAGAAGTGACCAGAGGCCAATCGCTCAGCGCCTTCCGTCCACGATCTCAAGTGGTCACCCCCATGGAAGACAGCGCGGATGCGGCGGCAGGATCCGCCCCCGTCGACACAAGCAAGGAGGATTCGGCAGGTGCAGCAGCCCCCACCATCTCCATGGATGACGAGATCCAGCTCCTCTTCGAGCTGGTGTCTGCCACCGATCTGCCAATCGGTGACAAGAAGACGAGCGATCCGTACGTTGTCGCCTACCTTGGGTCAGAGGAGATCCATCGCACACAGCACATCTCTCGCAGCGTGAGCCCTATTTGGACCGTTGACAACGGATCGCTCTTCGTGCTGCATTGCACCGTCCAAGAATTCTTCGCCGCAGCCGATGGCATTAGCTTCTACATCAAGGACTACGACAAGCTCGGCACGAACGTGACGTTGGCCAAGCTCAACATCGCCCAGCCCACGTTGCTCGAGATGGCCAAGTCAGATGGCATCGAGCGCTTCGAGATGGAGCTGGATGAAATGAAGCATGCAATCAAGGCCTCCAGCAAGTATTTCCCGTCCAAGCTCAACCTCCGCGTGCGCAACGCAACTCCGTTCGACGTATCCTTCTTGCGTCAGCTTCATTCCATCCAAAAGGCCAAGAAGTTGGGCATTTACGCCGACCAGGCATTCATTGCGCCAAACACTGAGCGAGTCAAGCTCTTGAAGCGCGAGAGCAAGGTGGAAGACGGCGTTACGTTGGTGAGTACATTTGTCATTGCCTGCTTGTTGGCGGCTTGTTGCGTGCTCTTGAATCAACAAGCGAAATACAATCTTCTCCCTCGTCTTTTGCGCTTGACCACATCGAAACTCCGCATCGCATTCACCCACTCACAACAATGACTTGTCCATAACGAATGATCATCCCACTCGTACGCCACCCCCACGATATGGTGATGCTTCAACTGCATTTTTCATCGTGTTGCACACATTTTTGAGCGCAGCATCGAGTCAAGCCATTCCCTGACCCGTCCCGCGACGAGTACGACACCAAGTGGCTGTCGAAGGAGGGCATCATGAAAGAGGCCATGGCGCCATCGACGAACTGGGTCGAAGCTGGTTCGGGCAAGCTCGGCAAGCTCTACCTCGAAGTGCTGCACTGCGACGGTCTTGACAACAAGGACAGCACAAGGAAGTCCGATCCGTTCGCATGCATCATCTACGAGGATGCCATCGTGAACACGGATGTTGTCAATGACGAGCTCAGCCCGCGTTTCATGCCGTGGACGCAGCGTGCTTTCTGCTTCAACATCCAGCACCCCTCCTCGCAGGTCATGATCGGGATAGTCGACTTTGATGCAGAGAACGGCATGGACGACCACGACCCGATCGGGCGCTCCACTATCGACATCACCAACTTCCGTCCATCGACTGAGTACCTGCTCACCTTCGATCTCTACAAATCGGTGCTCGACGATGAGCGTCCCAAGGCAGGCACCGTCACTGTCCGTCTGCGTCTCGAATACGACAGCTACCGTGAGTTCCTCAAGGGATCCTTGGCACCGCCTCCAGTCAACTACATCAACCTCTCCAAGAAGCACGACTTCAAGACGTCGTACTTCGTCTGCAATGGCGAAGAGGTCCTTGGAACGTACGACAAGGATGCGATCAACAGCTACCGCACAGAACTGGAGGGCTATGCCGATATCGCCTATTACATCACACAGGCCATCATGACAGTTGTGCTGTGGCGTGGCCACAGAGAAATCACAGTGTTTGGGAAGAAGATCAGCCTTCCACTTCACTCTGTGGTGGCCTTTGTCATGGGCGTCTTACTGATCGACAACTTCAACTACCTCCCATCCTTCTCCCTCTTCTCTATCGCCTGGCTGCTCCTGGCCACGAACGAGCTGCGCCAGCGAGACCCATCTCCATGGCATGGATCCATGACGTACATGGAGATGTGGAACGCTGTTATCCGTGACAAGGCACCTCCAATCGAGATCGCAGACCACGAGAACGAAGCGGCCATTCGCAAGTACGAAGCGGCTGTAGCTGAACGCTTGGAGAAAGAAAAGCTCAAGGCTGAGCAGGCACAGGAGAATGCCGAGAAGCTGGAGGCATTCCTTCATGAAGAGGAGAATGCTGCGAATGCGGAGCTCGAGACGATGGAGACGGAGATGAAGGGCAAGACTACTTTCAACCCCTTGGCGGGCGTGCTGCTGCCAATCCAGAACATTTTGGGAACTGTCTGTCGCAGCCTCCGCATCGTCAAGAGCCTCTTGCTGTGGGACGAGAGTCTGTACTCCTTCATGATCGTCAACGCGTGCTTGGTCCTCGGCATCGTGCTCTTGATCGTCCCTTGGGGCTTCATCCTTCGTTGGACCGTTCGCATCCTCGTCTGGGTGCTACTGGGGCCGTGGATGAAGCTCGTCGACATTTACTTTGTGCGAAAGCTCGAAGAGGAGGGCGACAACCAGGCAAAGCACTTCCAAGCCATGGCGCAAGGCAAGATGGCCACAGTCAACGACACCCGCCGCTTGGCCATGATCCAGAAGGAAGATCTCATGAAGCTCCGTGCCATGAAGCGTTACATGTTCGGAAAGTACGTCACTGGCGTTCCTCAGTTCAAGACATTCCGATTCCCAGATTATCCGTTGCCGCAATCTTCCGCGAAGCCGGTGCCAGACGCGTCAGCCGTGGCTATCTCGGAGACGAAGCATGGCCAGCGCCTCATTGGTCCGATGGTGCCAACCTGGGGCGATGCCGCCAAATAATTGCGATATTCCAGGCACTTCCTTCCACAAAAACGATGGCCGTTGCGTCACGATGCGCACGCACCAACACATATCTTTTACCACGCCTCCACTCTCCACTGAAGTCAAAATCACGTCCAAAACGTATTAAGAGATACATAGACAAAGAGTAACAGAAAATACAACTACCATGCCATAGTCTACGAGTAGCTCGTATGATGTTGTACCACATGCGGCGACGTCATTGTTCAAGTTTTCCGACTTTTACCCTTCCCAAGAGTAGTTGTACGGCTGATTGTTAATGGCATTCTGGCGTGGATACTGCGGGCAATCTTCGCTACCGTTGAGCAGTGTAGAGCCGCTTCCATCTCGCAATGCTCTTTTTAACGTTTATTGAAGATGGAGAATCGTTGGATGGATTGCTCCGCTGAGCCGAAGGTTGAGCAGGCACGGACTGTTTCGCCGTCGTCCTCAGATCATCACGGTGCCTGTATGGATCGTGTGGATCTCCCTGGATTCGTCTGCGATGCCCTTCTGAGATGTCGGATAACCTTCTGAGAGTGAGAAGCATTTCATTTGCGACCCAATTGTCCCCGTCCCGATCCATACCGATTGACCGATCCATACCTTGCGGGGTCGCCTCCAACGCGACCAGTTTTCACAACCCCTCGTGTGCCATTGCCTTTGCTGTTGCCTTGCTATTGTTGCGGTCGTATCACCGCCACTCGTGAGCTTGGCAGAGTCGTTTTTCTCAACGCAAAATCTGCTCCAGTACATAAGTGCAGCCACCAAGCTCATACGTCTTCGTCGATCGGCGGCAACAGATCCCAATCCTGATGCCCGGGTTCGTTCCCCATTCCAGCGGCCGACATCAACTCGATCTGCTCTCCGCCATCATCGGCGCCACGATTCATCATGTTGCGCCCTTGCGTTGCCAGAGAATGCTGCTGCTGCGCCTTCCTCCATAATCTCCGAAACATGAGCACCAGCTTGGTCGTGGATATGCAGATGGATGGGAACATATACCAGAATGCAAAGACAGGCAAGCACAGCAGCAGCAATATGACGACAATGAGGATTGCCGCAAACTCCTGTGCCACGAGCCAGCGCGCGGCTCGTCGCGATTTCGATGCTGTCTCATCTTCGCTGTGCTTGTTGCCGGCATTCACGGAATCTTCGATGATGGCCAGCGTCTTGTACATGCGCATGAGGAAGCAGAACTGAATATGTATCGCAAGGCATCCGAAGTATGCGTCGTGAACGAAATGGTGTAGGTATTCGCCACATATGTTCATCGAGTGTTTGAGCAGGTAGTGGATGATGTAGGGATACAGGAAGAAGAGGCTGATTGATATCAGCACGTTGCGTATGCTGGGCCTGTTGGGACGTCGGAAGAACTGACGCAGCATGGACAGCAAGTACCATCCGAAGATGCGAAGTGGCTTCAAGTCCATGATGAGCGCAATTGATGTGATGGACTTGGCGGATGAAATGTATTTCAGACAATTGTTCTTCCGTCCTTCGTTGCGTGCTCTTGTTGTGTACTATTCTATAATAGTAAACTCTTTTCTTGTCTCCTGCACGATCTCCAATCTCCAATCACATGCGTCTGTGTGTGCTGGTGATGCTGCTGATGATGGTGCTCGATGGTTGATGGTTGATGCTTGATGCTTGATGCTTGATGCTTGATGGGATCCAGTGCTCTGTCTCTTGTGTGGAATGATTCTTGTGTTTGTTGGTGTTTGTTGTTCCAAAATGCCGCTTTTCGGTCATTTTGTGTCAGGCATCGTACGACGACAAGAACTTTGGTGATGAGAATGTAACACTTTCGACTACTTGGACCAATCCCTCAATAACAGTCTACATGAAGTCGAGTCGAGTAGAGTCGAGGACTCTGGACAGTGTCAGTCAAAACGGGGAGCGGTTCTATTGGACGATTTCAATGTACAGCGATTATGAACCATCTCCGGATCTCCAATGATGCACGTTTACAGATCGCTGTTGCCGCCGCTTGCTTTTGCCAAATCGTCCAACGCTCCGCCACCCCTTCGAGTACTTCTGCTATCCTCCACGACGACAGTATTCGTAGTCGTAGCCTCCCCCAGCGCTTTGCCACTCGTCTCCGGTAACAGTGTGCACATAAGGCATGTGAACAGGCTCATTCCCATCATGAGCATACCGATACTGGACGGCGCGATACCTGGCGTGATCAAGTAAGGAGCTGCGAATCCGCCCATGCGCCCGGCGGCATTGGCGGCGCTGTGTCCGGTCGTCCGGATGTCAGTCGGCAGCAGCTCCGACGTGGCGACCCAGGTCGAGCAGCTGCCGGATATCATGAAGAATCGCACGACGAAGGCCAAGGCCACAGTTGTGGTTCTGGATGCGGATCCGCTGAGGCATCCCAGCAGCAAGCAGGCCGTGCCGCCCAGGAAGTACGCTGAGAACTGGGTTGCCACCCTTCCCAATTTGTCGATGATGAGCGTGGAAACGACCAGTCCGAACAATTCGGCAGACCCACTGATGAAGAGTGCGTTGTAGTCAAAGCCGTGCGAGTCATCGGCACTGCTGCTTTGGAGGACTTCTTGGATGTCCGAGAACTCCAAAGAGATCAGCAAGATACCACCATAGTAAAGGAACCCAAAACCGAACCACACGGAATACAACGGCATGGTGAGCTTGAACCACTTGGGTGACAGCAGCTTCAAACAAGAGTCGTCATCAGTTGACTCTTCTTCGTCGTCGTGCGTGATCACGACATCGTCGGGGAACATCGTCTTCCCATCCTTCCCATTCTTGTCGGCCGCATGCCTCAACACGATCAAGGCTTCTTCATGTCGGCCCTGGGTCAGAAGCCAGCGTGGTGATTCCGGCACGAACCAAAATCCCAGAATCATCGATACCACACAGGGAGCAGCGCAGCAGATGACCAACAGTCTCCACGAGCCCCCGTCGGCTTCACCATCTCCGAGGGTCCACATGGCGATCAGCGGTGTCAGCAACGATCCCAATGCCCAGAATAGCTCAATGTACAACAGATTCATACCCCGATTCGTTGTTGGAATGAATTCTGCGAAGATGTCGAATGGGACGGTGGCTCCGCCGGTCCCAAAGCCGACCATGAAGCGAGCGACGTAGAACCATCCAATACCGTTGACGAAAGCCGAGAGGATGCCAAAGACGGCCACGATGATGGCGGTTGCCAAATACACCGGCCTCCGACCAATGCGATCTGCGAGGGTTCCGAGAACGAAAGTCCCCATCATCGCACCGGCGAAGACGACAGATACCACAGTGTCCATCTCCCGCTCGGTGAGATTCCACTCAGCGGTGAGCACGACGGTGAGGAATGACAGCAGCATGATCTCGATGGCATCTGATGCGAAACAGAGGCCTGCAGAGAGCAAGACCTCGAACTGGAATCGTCCCATTCCGATCATGTCAATGGCGTCATCAATATCGATCTCCAGGGCGTCGCTCTCAGCACTGCTGCTGTTGCCGCTGCTCGAAGTGGCGCTGGTGAAGTCGCTGCTGCGGTCTGCGTCGTTCTTGAGGTAGTCATCGGAGCTGTCGCCGATGCCATCATTGTCATCATTGGGAGTGGAGTCGTAGTGTGTTGGAAGTGCTCTGTACAAGGGTGTCGTTTCGTATGACATCATTGCTTTCAGCCACTTTGTCGTCGTCGTTGTTGTTGTTGTCTCTTCGGTTGGATGGTTGTGATGCGGAAGGTATGGCATTTGCAGTGTATGCGCAGGGAACGAAGTGTTGTGTTGGCATCGGAATTGGGGATCAGGTCGTGCCGATTGCCGTCCTGCGACCCAAGAGACGGACATCAAGAACGAAAGTTCGCACGCGACCAACCCTGTCACTCTTCCAGAATCGACGTCAACACGAATTCTGATTCAAAAAGCGAACTTTTCCGTTCTTCTTCGTATCGGTCTGGCCTTCGCTCCACCCCACACATCAACACATCAAAACGAACTCGGAGTTCCCACCAATCGGTCGACTCGACGCGTCACATCAACACATCATGGCCAACACTTCAACACTTCAACACTTCAATACACACGCACGTCAGTGCCAACGATTCAAAGAAGACCTCGACGATCCATCAGTTTGCACACAAACCGTATTTCCGTCCCAACACCTCAACTCTGTTCCACTTGCACCACCACCGACACAGTACCATAGTCATACGAGTACACCAACAAGAAGCGAGAGAGAGAGAGAGAGAGTACAAGCAAACCGAACCAATCCAAATCAATCCAATCGCAACAGCATCAACAACTCAAGGCCAGATTCCATTCCCAACCATGATCATGCGCCTTTCATCATTTCTCATGGCGGCCATCGCCATCTCTTGTGCGATTGATGATGTTGCAGCTTGGGCACCATCTTCTGCTTCCTCTCGACTTGTCTCCGTGCGACAGCATCAGCACAAACAACATCAACATCAACATCAACAACAACAGCAAAGAACATCTATATCGTTCTCGAATCATGGCAACGCACTCACCAACACTCTTCAGAGCCATCGCCAAGAACGGACCAGACTGTGGTCATCGGAGGATACCACGAGCAGCACCACCGAGGAAGCATCATCCGCCTCGTTCCTGACTGACAACGAGTGGGACACGATCAAGGCGCTGCACGACAAGGCGCAGCAGGAAGATGGGACCTCACTGACTGACAGCGTCCTGCAGGCACTGCCGACCTTCGAACCAGCCTTGGTCATGAAACTGCGCCAGCTCGGCGAGGATTCCACGTTGGATGACCGTCCTGAGTCCATCGCGATCGCCGGCGCCGTCAACGTCATCATGGATGAACGTCTCAACGAAGCACGCGATATCTTGCAGGATCTGCTGGGTGCCGGCGAGATTCGCAAGCTGGATTCGTTGATCGGGAAGTACGCACGCGGTGGCAAGTTGGACGTGGCATTCTTCCAGGTGCTCAACATGAACCTGCAGGATGCCTCCAAGAGCATGGAGGAGGCTGGCGGTGGTGATAGTGACGACGGCGACAATCCGTTGCAGAATGCAGGTGCCAATCGATTCCAGATCCTGAAGCACATCTACACGCGCTGCCAGGAGGAGGTGGAGAAGACGATCCCAGCTGGTGTTGCGTTGCTCAACAAGCTTTTGCGCACAGAGCAGGCACCCATCCGATCCAACCAGCTGCAGCATTACCTGTGCCCGCAACCCAACACGATCACGACCCCGGATGGGAAGGAGCTGGAGCTGGATGGCCCAGGCCCGATCCTGGTTGCGCACACGGACTTCGTCGATGCCATTGGCAACGCTGTGAAGCAGATCCGCACCATCGAGAAGGGCGGTGGTGCCAGTAGTGAGGTGACCGCTGGATTGGTGGAATCCTGCCGGACCGTCGCGAAGGAGGCACGGATCGTGATCGGTGAGAATTTCGGTGTGGAAAGCGAGGAGCTGATAGCATTCGAGGATGGGTTGATGCCCGTCTTCCGTCCATCGTCGTCGGACAGTCCGTACATACAGGGCGAGTAGACGTGGGCGTACAAGTACTTTATTGTGGAGTATCATATCGTAGGGTTGTAACCGTACTCCTTTCTACTGGTATGGCTCTACAAGTCTTGCACAAGTAGCGTCTGTACGGTGTTCCACAACTACTTTCACTGCACTCTCTAGAGATCTCTCGAGCACTGGTACATGCATACTCGTAGTAGGTACGCTATGCTCTACTCCACAATCTACTCTGTCCAAAAAGAATTCACGTGTTGTAAAACCGATCGCCGTAGTCACCCAACCCTGGAACGATGTACTTGGCCTCATTCAGGTGACTATCGACGCACGCCGTGACGATCTTGACGTCTGGGAACTCCTCCGCCAAAGCCTCAAGTCCTTCGGGCGCACAAATGACGTTGGCAAACACAATCTGAGATGTCTTGACCTGATACTTGTTGACCAGCGTGCGGATTGCCAGCTTGGCCGAACCACCCGTGGCCAGCATGGGATCGCACAGGAGCACATAGCGCTGTGCCATACTGGGTGGCATCTTCGAGTAGTACAGCTTCGCCTTCTTTTCGGGATCGTCCTCATCACGCTGAATCAGGATCTTACCAACTGGAATACTGGGATCGATGGAGCGGACGGTGTCCACCAGCGCATCACCGCTGCGAACGATGGAAATGGCGCAAAGATCCGTGGTGAAATCTATTAGAGCTAAACTAGTAGCCATCTTAGAGAGAGAGACTACGAATTATCCGACCTGTCAGCATTCCAGTAGATCGAACAAATACTTCACCGACCCCCACGTTTGGGGACAGATCCAGAACATTGAAGCAGATCTTTGGAACCTGTGTCAAGGACCCAGTAGGGTTCCGATAACCAAGTTTCTGACACCCACCATCGCCAAAACGCCGACACATGGAAACAGAGCCCCAGCAACACGCACCATCGCCCATTGTCTCTCACAGAACTCAACCAACGGATCTCGACCCATGGTACTTGGGCTACATGACCCACACACACTGTCATTCAGGACACCACAGGAGATCCTCCCCGCAGGGAAGAACCATAGCACTAATCTCATAATCCGCATGTTTCTTCACCCATCATTAGTATTCTCAATTGACTACTTGTGATCCTGAAGACTCACATTTGGACCGCTTGCCAATCAAGCCTCTGCCCTACAGCTAACAACAGCCAACAAGACAACAACCATTACGTTTGGGCTCTAATACAGGAATATTTACACGAGCTAAGTCCGGAGAGTTTGACTATGAATGATGCTGTCTTTGGCCTTTTTTTGTTCGGGACTTACGTAGAACGTGTACCACGATCTACATGACATTTTGCTTGTAACCAACTGTAACCAAAAACGTTGGTTACAGCTGGCTCTTTGAGGCACTAGGTCATGAAGGGATAACCTGCCGAAGGAGAAGCTCCTGTGGAGTTTCTCATGTTTGTACGGGTACGTGCGAGTAGAGTAAAAGTAATTGTACAGTACAACACCATACCACGCAATACGAGAGTACACACTCTGCGTTTAAGTGAAGCTGGATGGCTCAGATGATACATATTCGTACTCCATCATGTGTGACACTCTCTGCAAGTAGAGACAGAGAGAGTACTGATATGAAAAAAGTAGCCGTATCTACCATACTTGCCACAGACGGACTCCAACAACTGCTTAACCGGCAAATCCGCAGCACTGGTGCCACTGATCGACCTGGATCTTCACTGCCTCTATGAGCGCATGCACTGGCGCGCATAGTGGAAATGAGCGCGCACGGGCTTGCAACTTCCGCGTTCTCCAACCTACAGTGTCGGCAACCAAATCCTCTCCAAGGTAGACATAGGAATGATTGACACCGGATATTGCAGCCAGTGTTCCAAAGTATCTTCCAAGAGGATAGGCGCGCGGGATCACTTCGATCACTGAACTGCAACGAGGCATGAATGGTATATTTGTCAGCATCGCTCCATGCGGTGTCAGCAAGATGTCGATGTTGGAGAATAACTCCAGTTGCTGTTCGGCTGGCAGGTGCTCGATGAAGAAAATGGGAGGTGTGTACGGAAGATTGAGCTCCTCCTGCAGGAGCACGGAGATGTTGTGCGCTCCGAGCAATTTCCGGGTTTTGAAACGATTGGCGATGACGATGCGTGGTGGGCGGCGTGTTGGGGCGTTTGAGCCATCGCCTGTGTCTGCTTTGCCGTTGGTTCTCAGCAATTTTGGGGATGCCTCATGCGCATCAGACTGGGAAGTCATTCCACAAACTTGATTGACGTAACGGTCCAACCCAAATAGATTCAAGACATGCGTCCTGAAATCTGACATGTCATCTTTGTGGGGAGCTCGGTAACCACCTGCCTCCACAACATCCCAGTGACTACTCACGATCTTCCCCCCGACAAAGAGCAGCTCGTTGGGGCGATCTTTGAATTCTTCGATGTAGGGCTTCTTTGGCATGGTGATGAACGAAATGTTCTCTGCTTCAAACAGTTTGAGAGTTGTAGCGCCTAACACAGACCCATTAATCATGTTTTTGTCCATCGTGTCGCCAAGAAAAAAGACGTGTTCAGCGTCGGGGAAGTGTTGCCACAACGACCAACATGGGTACAAGTTTTGCATCAGATGTGGGAAGTGGGCAAGCCAGGCAGTGTTGCCTATCCCACACGCGGCTGTTTTGACTTGACCGATACCAATGTTCGTCGAATTCGTGTGATTGACTTCCTTCATTGAAACACCACCTTGCTTCCATGCTTCAGTGATGTTGCCGTGAAAAGAAATGAAGGCATCCTCCGGATCGTACGATTTAGAATAGTTGGTGATGGTGAAGATGTACGGCATTGAAGCGTTCATGATATCGCATTGGTCTGGCTTGAATGTATCAGTTGGCCATTGCAGCATGAAGGATGGGAAGTCCGTGATGTTGCTATTCCATCCAGGAGGGTGGCTGGAAACTTCTTGTGTTGAAGTGTCGACGACGGCATCTCTGGAGCCACCAATGGTTGACGGTGTGAAAGCTCCCAATGTCTGCGGAGACCACCTCATAATCGTCAATGTGATCGTAACGCCGATGGCACAAACGAGCTTACGCCTCGTGTTTGCGCCACGGATCGACGGTAGCCATGTGTTTGGAGGCCTTGGCATGGTTGACGATAACATGATGCTGCTTCTTGAGTCGTTGCTGTGGTTCTTCTTGTGGTTGATGTTAATGATGATCCTGGTTGCTGTGTGGCGAATGCAGTGGTCCGAGGAGGGCGTTGTGCGTTGAGTGCGTTGTCTGGAGAGCACTGTTCCTCAGGGCGAAACGAAGGCGATGCCATGACACAATTCAACGGGCCGCGAGCAAAAAAATATTTCGCTTCAGGGTTCGCACGTACGTTCCTGACGGTTACTAATCGAGCAAATTCACTAACCAGGTCGTTTTTTAGGCCAAAGTTCACTAACCAGGTCGTTTTGGTGCCTGGCACGATGATTGGATCAATGAAATGGCCGGCGTATCACTGCGACAGACTCGAAAATAATATTTTAGCCACGAAGTCTGTTGGACAGCGTAGAGTACTCTAGTTCATGATGTTGTTGATAATAGAGCTAAACTAGTACCCACCTTAGAGAGAGAGACTACGAATCACCCGACCTGTCAGCACTCCAGTAGATCAAATGAATACTTCGCCGACCCCCACGTTTAGGGACAGATCCAGAACATTGAAGCAGATCTTTGGAACCTGTGTCAAGGAACCAGTAGGGTTCCAATAACCAAGCCACTGACACCCACCATCGCCAAAACGCCGACACAGGGAAACAGTGCCCCAGCAACGCACATCATTGCACCTTGTCTCTCACAGAACACAGCCAAGGGATCTCAACCCACAGTACATGGGCTACACGACCCATACACACTGTCACTCAGGACACCACAGGAGATCCTCCCCGCAGGGAAGAACGTTAGCACTAATCTCATAATCTGCACATTTCTTCACCATCTACCAGTATTCTCAATCAACTACTTGTGGAACAGAAGACTCTCGTTCGGACCGCTTGTCAATCAAGCCTCTGCCCTACAGCTAAACAATAGCCAACAAGACAACAGCCATTACGTTTGGGCTCTATTATTACCAAAAAAATTGGCCTCCACTCAAGCCACGAGACACTAGACGCACGACCTTCATACAAGTAGTTCAACACAGATGTTGGTGCTTCAAGACCTATCACTCTACTCTGCTCTAATCTGCTGTCAACGAACAGAGAGATGAGACTCTTCTACGCCCATGACCGATGGGTGTTGCATAGCGCCACATCGTGTTCGATCAGAGTACTATAGATTCGAGCATGAAGAAGACCATGCTCTCTGCTCCCAACTATCACACGAGCTAATTTGCCACAATTGTGAACCACCTCGGGGCATCCACTATGCATATTGATAACCATAACGATAAGAATAAGGATTCTGATCCAAGTTCACAGATCACCTTTGCTGCCGCTTCCTTTGGTCACGTCGTTCGACTTCCCACCAGCCTTGCTTCTGCCATCCTTCACCATGCGATCATCTCCATGCGTGGCTTCGCCCAATGCTCTGCCACTAGTCTCCGGCAGCAGTGCACACACGAAGCATGTGCACACGCTCATGCCCATCATGACCATACCGATGCTGGATGGTGCCATGCCCGGCGTGACGAAGTACGGAACGACGGATGCACCCACACGACCAGCGGCATTGGCGGCGCTAGTCCCTGTCGCTCGGATATCCGTCGGTAGCAGCTCCGGTGTGAACACCCAGGTCGAGCAGTTCCCGGCCAGCATGAAGAATCTCACGAGGAAGGCCAGCGTCACCATCCCAGCCCTCGGTATGGATTCGCTCATGACGGCCAACAGCGCGCACGCAATGCTGCCCAGGATGAAAGCTGAGGACTGGGTTGCCACCCGTCCCAATTTGTCGATGGTGGACATGGCAGCGAATATCCCGAAGACTTCAGCAGATCCGCTGATGAAGATTGCGTTGTAGTCAAAACCATATGAATCATCGGCGCTGCCATCAAGGGCAGACGCATTGCCGCTTTGAAGGGTCTCGCGAGCGTTCGAGAATTCCATGGCGACCAACAGGATACCACCATAGTAAAGGAAGGACGATCCGATCCACAAGGCAAATAGCTGCATGGTGAACTTGAACCACTTGGGTGACAGCAGCTTCAAACAAGAGTCGTCATCAGTTGACTCTTCTTCGTCGTGCGTGATCACGACATCGTCGGGGAACATCGTCTTCCCATCCTTCCCATTCTTGTCGGCCGCATGCCTCAACACGACCAAGGCTTCCTCATGTCGGCCCTGGGTCAGAAGCCAGCGTGGTGATTCCGGCACGAGCCAAAATCCCAGAATCATCGATACCACACAGGGAACGGCACAGCAGATGACCATCAATCTCCATGAGCCTCCATCAGCTTCACCATCTCCGAGGGTCCACATGGCGATCAGCGGTGTCAGCAAGGATCCCAATGCCCAGAATAGCTCAATGTACAACAGATTCATACCCCGATTCGTTGTTGGGATGAATTCTGCGAAGATATCGAATGGCACCGTTCCTCCGCCTGTCCCGAAGCCGACCATGAAGCGAGCGACGTAGAACCATCCAATATCGTTGACGAAAGCCGAGAGGACGCCAAAGGCGGACACGATGACGGCAGTCACCAAGCACACCGGCCTCCGACCAATGCGATCTGCCAGGGTTCCGAGAACGAAAGTCCCCATCATCGCACCGGCGAAGACGACGGATACCACAGTGTCCATCTCTCGTTCGGTGAGATTCCACTCAGCGGTGAGCACGACGGTGAGGAATGACAGCAGCATGATCTCGATGGCATCCGATGCGAAACAGAGGCCTGCCGAGACCAAAACCTCGAACTGGAATCGTCCCATTCCGATCATGCCGATGGCGTCATCAATATCGATCTCCATGACATCGCTCTCAGCTCTGCTGCTCATCGCAGTGATGCTGGTGATTCCGCTGCTGCGGTATGTGTCGTTCTTGACATACTTGCCGGAGCTTCCACCGATGCCATCATTGGGACTGGAGTCGTAGTGTGTTGGAAGTGCCTTGTACAATGGAGTCGTTTCGGAGGACATCGTTGTTTCCTTCTCTCTTTGCTGTTGCGGTTGCTGTTGGTCTTCCTATCTTTGCCGACACCTTTCTGGTTGTGTGGCTACGATGTCTGGTGTACGAGCCATAATGTCTGGCAGGAATGATGGAGATGGTGTAGGTAGTCTCGTGCCATTGTGGCACTCGCACGTTGTTCTTGTGTGAATGCCAGTCTTTCTCATCTTTTGGTTGGTTGGAGGGAGAACCACAGAAAGAGAAAAGTGCGTGGCCTGACAGCGGAATCCTCTCAGTTCCACGAACGCGTCATCCGCGGAGTTTGTGAGCGGATTGATGTGTCACTCAAGGCTCAGGCACAAGGTCTGACCTTCGCTCGGATCCACGATTGAACACAAAATGTTGGCCGCATTGGATCAGCAGTGTTCGAATGGATACCTCCGATGCCGCTGTTGTGACCGGCGTTCAACAATACCAGAACACGGCAACTCTGCTCTGGTATGCAAGTATCATCACGATACTGGCAGGAACGACCATATCAAAGTGCGCACAATGAAAGAGTTGATGTTATTATGCATTGTTGATAGGTTTTGATTGTCGACGGCCAAGAGGCTGTATGGGTCTGTAGCTCGTATGAGAATCAAGGCAACATCTTCAATGCAACGAGAAACTGGAGAGCAGCAACGTTGCGTCCTGTTGTGACCAAGAGTGGAAACCTTAAATGATTCCGCTATCGTTAGGTAGTTTCTGCAAAGTGGTCTGCGTAATTGACGCTGACGACGGTGCTAATTCTGGCGTACTCTGGTCAATCTACCAGCATCGCGGCAGTTCTGCCCAGCTTCTCCTCCCCATCGCATCACCGTTGCCAACTGACCGCAATCCGAGATGCCAAATCAGGCCTGTGCGGTTCGGAGGCCTTGGACAGCCTCGGCGAAGTCCAAGGAAGGTGCGGGGTCCGCGTTGACGTACAGAGTGGTGGGCAAGCCTGTGGAAGAGAGCTCCATGTCAGATTTGGAGAAGGATGGCTGGCCGACCACGTGGGTGAAGAGCTTGTTCACGCTCTCACCGACGGCCTGGTGGATCCATGGGCGCTGATCGGCGTTGAGACCGCAAACGAGGGCGGTGAAGCACCCGTCATCTGTGAAGGCACAGTGCATGCCACTCGCGGTCTCAAGACCTTCGAGATGCACTTCGTAAAGGATGCGGTTGTCGGTCTCGGATCCCTCGTACGCTGGGATGCCCGAGTGGTTGGGACCCACGAAGCAGGTCATCATATCGAAGTCCCACGACATGCTGGGAACGTTGATATCGGTTGGATTCTTCGCGACGTCGTAGGAAGAGAGTCCGAGGTATCCGGCGACGGTGAATTCGAACTCTTCATCGTGCGGACCAGGCCCGGCAAGTTCGGAGATGGCGTCAACGGCGGCCTGTCCTCCGGCGGAATGGCCACCGAGCAAGTATCCGTTCTTGGGCTGGCTGAGGCAGCATTCCGGCAAGATTCCGGTGATATCAGATGAGATGAGGTTCGTGAGATGGATGTAGTCGACTGAGGATGTCTTGACGATTTTGAGAAACCCAGCGTTGTTGTCGATCATGATGGCGACGGTGGATTGGTTGGGGTCCTCCTCGACGATCTTCTGGGACAAGAGTTGGTAGCTGGTGACTCCCATGGCAGTACCAACGTTGATGAAGACGACGTTGTCGCAGCAACTTTCGGTGCCGCTGGAGGTCTCGGAATGGTACGTCTGATACTGGTAGTTAGCGTACTTGGGGTTTGCGAAGTTGTTGATGTCGATGACGTCGCCCACCACCACACCCGACGAGACGTTGGAGGTATCATCGGAGGCCTGTGCGCCGTTGCAAGCGACGATGGCCATGGTGGCGAGGAGTTGGAGAGTGTTGGTGAACTTCATGGTTGCGAAGGGTTGGATTTGTTGTTGGAGGGGGTTGTTGTGAACTGGGCCGAGGTTCGGATTGTGAGGAACTCAAACAGATCAGCCATCGGCAATAGGACCATCCAGAAGCAACCGAGCAGCGCATCATCCGCAGACAAACAAACAGTCAAGCCACACAAACATTGGAAGTTCGCATTTTCGGGTTTGATGTCAAGTCGATGTGAGAAACGAGCCAAGATCTTCACTTTCCTCAACATGAATCCTGCACAGAGGAATCATAAATTCGAAAGATACGGTTGCTGAGATTTATGATCGCAACGAACCTGTTGATAGTCTTTTGCGACAACTTCAGATTTATGGTGTTCTGTCGGCGAACCAGGTGGAGCGCCCACTGGAGCTGCGGTGAGTTAGAACAACAACCAAAGGCCAGGCAACGTCAGAGTCGTTGAACGAATCTTTCGCTCGCGAAAGGAGTGCTCCTGCAGAGAGGAAGGCGCCTGTGTCGTTCACGAACTTGTGCGGTTGCGTGCTGGGTACCATTTGCATTGGTACGACACTTCTACAAGTACAACGGTGATGATGTGAATATGGTACGTTTGCGCTATTTATGAATCTTTGCCATGCAAGTATTGGTGAGCCTGTCACTTCTCTCTGTTCCATGTTTCTCTTTCTATCTATCTACCTGCCCAATGAGCCAATGCGTTCCAGCCAAGCATCTCCTCCCCGCGCCATCATCGGCGTTGATGTCGTCGTCACATGAAGCAATTAGGCTAGGGCAGGTTGGAAACCATGGGGGGCCTCGGCAAACTGCGAAGATGGAGACTCCTGGTTGACGAAGAGGGTCGTCGGCAACCCTGTGGAGGACAGCTCCATGTCAGATTTGGAGAAGGATGGCTGGCCGACCACGTGGGCGAAGAGTTTGTTCACGCTCTCACCGACGGCTTGGTGGATCCATGGGCGCTGATCGGCATTCTTTCCGCAGATGAAGCTGGCAAAGCAGCCGCTGTCCGTGAAGGTGCAGTGCATGCCATTGGAAGTCTTGAGATCTTCGATGTGCACCTCGTAAAGAATGCGCTGGTCTTTCTTGGATCCCTCGTAGGCTGCGAAACCGGAGTTTTCGGGTGCCACGCCACAAGTGTTTTCGTTGAAGTCCCACGACATGCTGGGAACGTTGATATCGGTTGGATTCTTCGAGACGTCGAAGGCGGACAGTCCGAGGTATCCGGCGACGGTGAATCCGAACTCCTCATCGTGCGGACCAGGCCCGGCAAGTTCGGAGATGGCGTCAACAGCGGCCTGTCCTCCAGCGGAATGGCCGCCGAGCAAGTATCCGTTCTTGGGCTGGCTGAGGCAACAGTCCGGCAAGATGTTGGTGATATCAGAGGAGATTGTGTTTGTGAGATGGATGAAGTCTTCGGAGTTCTGCTTGATGGGATTGCCGGCACGGTTGTCCATCATGAAGACGACGGTGGATTGGTTGGGGTCCTCCTCCACGATCTTCTGGGACATGAGTTGATAGTCGGTGACCACCATGGTGGTGCCGACGTTGATCATGACGACATTGTCGCAGCAACTGTCGGTGCCGGATGCGGATTGGGAGTGGTAGGACTGGTACTGGTAGTTGCTGAACTTGCGATCTCCGCTGTTGTCGATGTCAATGACGTCGCTCACGACGACTCCAGACGAGACCTTGGCGGTGTCATCGGAGGCCTGGGCGCTGTTGAGGGCGACGACGGCCATGGTGGAGAGGAGTTGGAATGCGTTGGTGAACTTCATTGTTGTGAAGGGTTGGATTTGTTGTTGGAAAACGTGTTGTGATTGTGATTGTGCTTGTTGTGCTTGTTGAAAGAGTGTTGAGAACTGGTCGAGTTGCGGATTATGAGCTCATTCATCGCAGGAGTTGGAAGAATTGATTGCAGTGCGGAGACAGCATCTGGGCAGCAATGAAGCATGGCAGTCACACAACGCAAAGCACCACAACTGTTGCATGCAACCATCAGTTTGCATTTTAGGGTTTGATGGCCAGTTGATGTGAGAAACACAGGTTCCATCGATCTTCGCCCGAATCCTGCATGATGGAATCAGAACGGCTTCAAGGATACACGTGTTGAGATTTATGAACGCAGCGAGTCCCGCCAACTTCACATCACCAAAAGATTCAGATTTATAGACCTGCTTTGACGAACAGTATTTGGTCTATTGTGAAAGGTGCGGCGTAATTGCATTAGTTGAGGTTTCCAGCGATTGATTTCGGAGCGGATCATTTCAGTTTGTTTGGCCCACCATTGGCGAGCAATCTAATGCTTGCATGCTTTCCACGTACCTGTTGCCCTCATATATCTTCTATGCATTATAGTCTGTGTCTGTGTGCGTGTGTGTATCGTGTCCCCCCATTCCAATATATTCTACATTTGCAAGCACACGTCTACAAATACACAACGACCGCGCTGACGTTGTCATCGGACCCCTTCTGCAATGCCATCGATGATAACGTGTGCGCGGCATCGCGCGCTGACTGTTTCATCTCATGCCGCAGCTTGTGCAGATCGCGCGCGACCTCGACGGAGTCCATGACATTCCACAAACCGTCCGTCGCAGCCACGACGATCATGCCCGGCAGCACGGCGCGGGTGACGACGTCGGCGTCGCTGACGATGCCCTTTGACGTGGCCAACGGTCCTTCGAGGCTGCGGCTCACGCCGTATTCGTACTCGCCGACGGTCACCCACCATCGCGAGAGGTTGCACTGCGGCAGGGCGTAGTCGAGTCCGTCGTCGATGCCCTTTTGGAGGCGCGCAATGTCGTCCTGCGGCGTGTGGTCTTGCGTGGCGAAGTGGACGTCGCCGGAGGGTGAGATGATCATCGATCGCGAGTCGCCGCAGTTGAGCAGGCTGGCCTTGCCCTCATGCTCGTCCAAGGCGAGAATGGAAGCCGTGGTGCCGGCCATGACACCGCCGATGTTGGCATCGAGGATGCCTTCGCGGGCGTCGTAGGGCGCCATGCAAGTGTCATCATCATCGGCGTTGCCGCTCGCACTGGCGACGCATTGGGATCGGTACATGTCGCAGACATGCTCCCAGCTGTGGTCCAACGCATCCTTGAGGTGCCCATGCCGTTGATTTTGGAAGAGCAGTTGGTTGGACAGGATGCTGGGCAAGGTTTCCGAGACCATGTTGGACGCCACCGATCCACCATGCCCGTCGAGGACGCCTGCGAGCAAGACGGACTGATCTTCGTCCTGTATCTCATGCAGAATGTAGGCATCTTCTTGCGACGAGCGCTTGCCGATGGAGGACCACGCTCCGTAGTCGGCCACGTGGATTTCTTTGGCAGGAGCATCGGTCTCGTCGGATGTTGCCGTTACAGTGCGGACAGACAATCGATCAAAGTGTAACTTGACGTTGCGCGAGGGAATCTCGGAGAGCTGCAATTCATAGTGATAGTACGAGTAGAGAAGTGTCAGGAATCGCGATGCAAATCACCGACACGAAACAACAGCAGTAGCAACAACAGCAGTAGCAACCACACGCCTCGCAACCACACAACGTACCATCGTCAAAACCTGCTCAAACCCGCCATTCGAAAACGGAAATTCCCCCACGCCGCGCAGCCGATCCCCGATCTGAAAACAGTTCATCGTGGACGCCTGCGTGTTGGGCATAACTTCCTTGACGAGGACTTCACCATCCTGCGCGCTGCGACATGCCTGCTGCCACAAGGCATCGTCGGCGTCATCGGGCTCGGACAAGATCAATCCGAACGACTCCGCCTTGGAAAAGGTCGCGACGAAATGCAGCGGGCGACTCGCCGTCGTCGTGCAGTATTCGGATTCTTGCAGGAGCCTTGTGAAGAATGGGTCGTCGTCGTCGTGCGGCAGCGCCAACGCCTGTTGGGCCGTGGGGCGTTGCGTGAAATCCTTCTGGATCATGCGGCACAGCAATTTCCACAATCCGTCGTGAAAGAGATCCGTCTCGAAGATGGCGTGGCGCACGCCGTGGGGACGCAGGTTGACGCTGCCGAGCTCGTAGAGGAGCCAGAGGTTGAGATCGTAGTCGTGCTTTTGGACCTGCTGGTGGAAGCTGGCGTCGGACTCGTCCTGGAAGAGGTTGAAGATGATCTGACAGGCGACCATGCCGATGGAGTAGATGTCGAATTTTGGTTGGTGCGGCAGGTTGGCCTTGCTGTTCATGTCGATGAGTGGGTTGTAGACTTCGGGCGGCGTGTAGAGAGGCGAGACGGCGAGGACGTTGTCCTGCATGAGAAAGCGGAAGGGCGATTTGTTGTTCTTCTGCTGCTGGGATAGGTCCGCGGCGGAGCCAAAGTCGATGAGGTAGAGGGTGAAGTTGGAGATGAGGAGGTTGTCGGGCTTGATGTCGCGATGGATGATGCCGTGCGAGTGAATGTCTTTGGCGATGGTGAGGAGCTGATAAATGAGCGATCGGCACATCTCCTCAAAGGAGCCCGACTTGGACAGGGCCTGCTGCAACGTGCCGTGCTCCATGTGATGCTTGACGGACATGGCCGTGCGGTGCTGACCTGTGGTGTCAGGAATGACATCAAAGAGCATCCATTCGTGCGATTGTTGCGTCTCGGGATCGACGGTGGCGTTGACGCCGCGATACGTCGGCAGGTTGGGATGGTCCGCGAGCGTGATGTAGGCCTGCCGTTCGACCTCCCAGTAATGCTGGCAGCGTTGATGGCGCTGCTTCGATTGCTTGACGAGGTCTTGGTTGCGCTTGGCTTGCGGCTGCTGCACGGAGGTGGACTGGATGGCGCTGCGCTGGGATTGCGGCGGGTTCCGCAGATGCTGCAGACACTCGGACTGCGTCCATGGCCGCTTGCCGATGAAGGTCTGCAACGCAGCGCCATCGTCCTTGACCAAGTGGAGGTAGCGCACGGTTCCGTACGACCCGCTGCCCACCAGGTCTCCCACAACCAACGAAGGCGGTGCATCGGACGGCATCCTTTGCGTCTGGCCGCTTTCTGATTCGTCGCTCGCAGCATGGCGAGTGTCCACATTGTCTGCAATGTTCTGAACATTGCCATTGTCCTCCAGGGTTGAATCATCGTCAGCTGCAGAACCATCAGCATCAGCAGAAGCTGCATCAGAGGCAGAAACACCATCGCCGTCCGCACCAACATGACGCTCCGACGCGACTGACTGCGGCAGCACCTCCGAGAAACAAAAGGAGACGCTCTCCGGCGGCATCGAAGACTCCAGATGCTGGTGGATGTTGTCGCGCAGGAATTCATCGGACGCAGCCGGCTTTTGCGATTGCACCTGCAGGAATGTCACGCGGCGCGCATGGGACGGTGCGACGAAGGCGGCTGCAGTGCAGTGCAACGCCATGACCATCGTGGTCATCCACATGTTGGGTATCGACATGGTTGCGTTGTGGAGTTGTGCGAGAGTACTATGAGTGTGCACAAGGATGACAATGCGATGGGTGGATGGAAGATTGCGGATGCAACATCTTTCTTGTGCGGAAGCAGACACACGTCCTCAGGCCCAAGATGACAGCTGCCGGTCGACGCGTTTCGTCGTCAGATGTTCTTCTTCTTTTTCGTTGGTGTTGATGTTCTCTGATTGGCGCATTGTTGAAGTTGATTGGTGCTTCTCATTGGGTCGGATCTGTTCTGACACCGTGTGATGCCTTTTTGCATCGCAAACAGTTCTCCGAAAAAAGTACATTGACATGGCGAAGCTAGAGGGGGAGAGATTCGGCCATATCGGGCTTGGTTGGTTGTGTGTATAGCACCATACTCTCTTTGACGCCCATCCATCTTCACTTAATTATTGTGAACTCCATTCCAGCATTATCATACCGCCATTCTGTATTCACCAGTATCCCGCATCGTACAGCATCAAAATATCATACTGTTATATGTTCACCAAACTGAGCTTAAAATTCACTCTCCTCTTCTTCGAATTCACTGGCGACGACAGGTTCCACGATCTTGGGTGGCAACTTAGTGGCGGCAGCATCACGCGCTGCCTTGCCACTGAAGTAGCTCGATGCGCCGCGGTAAACACCCAGCAGCACCAGGACGATCACGGCGATCACGATCTTCTTCAGATGCCCGCCCACCTTCTCATCCGTCTTGGTCCACGTCTCCTTGGCACTCTGCGCCTTCGTCATCATCTTCAACGCCGCGTCCATCTTGTTGTCGTCTAAACCAGCGAACATGTCGACGCCCTGCTTCAATTGCGCCTCCGACATGCCCGACATCTTGGCGAATTCCTTCAGCTGCTCCGGATTGTTCTGCAACGACGACAGCATCGATTTGAGCTGCTTGGGATCCATCTGCGACAGCATCTTGCCGGCGTCGGCAGGATTTGGCGATGCGCCGCCGCCATTCTGCATCTGGTCCATGGCCATTTTCATCATGTCGGGATTGTCGGCCATCATCTCCATCTGGTTGGCCGCCATCTGCAGCTGCTCGTCCGTCATGTGCGCCAATTGCGGATTCATCTGCCGCATCGCGTCGGGCGACATCGTGCGCATCATGGCGGCCTGCTGCTTCATCTGTTCCGGCGTCATATGGGCCATGCGATCGGCCGCCGTCTGTGCATCGACTGGTGTAGCAGCACCTGTTGGCACACCGCGCTGCATCGTGTCCATATCATCCTGCGACATGCCCTTCATCTGATCGGCCGCCGCCTTCATGGCCGCGGGATTGTTGGCCATCATCTCCATCTGCGTCGCCGCCATCTGAATTTGCGCATCCGTCATTCGGGCCAGATGCGGATTCATGCGACGGATGGTGTCGGGCGGCATCGAACGCATGGCCTGAGCCTGTCGGCGCAGATCGTCGGGCGTCATTTCGGAGAGTTGCTTGGCGGCTTGCGTGGGAGTCGTCTTCTTGGCTTGCGCTTGCGCGACGGCCTTGGCGATCTCAACGGGCGAACCATCTTGAGTGACTTCCTTGACGGCCGTCACGAGATCGGCCTTTTCGATCGTCTCGGCCTCGATGCCCTTCGATTTGAGGATGGACTTGAGTTCCTTGGCCGACAGGCTGTCCAGTGCGCGCTCCTCGTGCTTCAGATTCTCCACCTTCAAGGCGAAGGCCTTGCCCGACGAGACGATGAAGACCTGCTGACGACCGTTCGTCACGTCGCCCGATTGCACGATGCCCACCTTGCCATTCAGGTCCTCGCGTTTCAGCGAGTGCAGCACGACTCGGGATGCCTTCGGGAATGCGGTTGTGGTGGATGCCATGATTGGTATGGTGTCCTACTCTAGTGTATTATAATGTAGTGTAATATTGTACAATGTAGTGTAATATTGTACAATGTATTGTATTGTAATGCAATGTATCGTGTCGTATGGAATGCTTGTGATGAATCAACAATCAGCCAAAGTGGGCGACGACGATCCAAATCGATGGCAGCAACAATGACAATTATGATGCCGACAAAAGACGATGACTTGTCCAAAAATCTGAAAACACACAAAACAAGGTGTGCATTGGGACGCCATCGCCATTCGTGGCAGATCGCACGTGATGCATGGACAGACGACGTCGTCGTCTTTTTAATCTCCGGTTCCACCCAACGATACCAATAAAATCGAATACTATGCTTTTGATGATATTATTACTGCTATACTATTTCATGTAACCCCCCGTTCTTTCTCACATTCAACGCTCACGCTTGGGCCGCTTCGCGATGGGTGCATGGCGTTCCGACATGGCCTCAGAGGTTGCGCCGTCATCGTCGCCCGATTCCGAAATCACACCGAGGTATTCAAAGTGCAAGATGGCCTGCTCGTCATCATGCGGGCACTTCTGGAAGGCGTACATGTCGTCGCCGTCGGAAAGCAGCGCGGCCTCTTGGCGGAAGGAATCTGGCTTGAAGCACCCCGTTTCCAAGTGGCGGCGGAACAGCTGCGTCAGATTCACCATGGTCTCGTCGTTGCTCATGGTTTGCAGGTTCTTCAGGATGTGCGAGATCAGCTTGTCCATCGTGGCCAGCTCGTAGCCGCCGTGGCCCAGCAGAGCACGCACGCGGTCCTCGTATTTGTTGCCCTCCACATTGCCGGCGCCGGTCACACCAATGCCGCCATCCAGCAGGGCGTAGACGAGGCCCAGGAAGGACTCGTACCGATGCTTGCCCAACTCCGCGGGATCGTCGCCTGGGACTTGCTCCACCAGCGTGACGAGCTCCTTGTGGTCCTTCACCTTGTACGCCAGATCCTTGGCGATGCACAATCGGCGCACCAGGATCTGGTGCAGACGGAGGAATAGGTACAAGTTCTGCGTGCCGATGCACAGCATGTCGCCGGGCCGCCCGAGCTTGCTGCGGTCCGTCTGTCGCAGCTCGGTCGTGAACGCCGACTTGCTGCTGGAGAAGACGGAGCACAGCACCTCGCTTTGTCGCATGTGGGACACGCCGCTGGGAAGCTTGATGGCGTACATGCCATCGGACTCATTGAAGCTGATCACATGCCCCTCCCCCTTCAACGTGATCACCGGAGCTCCCGTTGGAAGCGGATGATGATCGAGATTCAGCTTCGTCCTCTGCTTCGGTGCCACGGCCTCCTTGCCATCGGCATCCGCCATGGTAACGTCCTTGTTGATGTTGCTTCCGTCGGCTTCGCCGTCGTTGCTGACCACGGATGGCGCATCGGTGGGAGTCGCGTCACGGCGCAAGGTCGGTTCCACCATCCATCCCGACGACACGTTGAACCACGGCGCCAAAAAGTCCGTCCACATGCGTTGGCAACGTTCCTTGGCGTCGGGTGACATGGCACCGCGTTCGACCGCGAAGGCGAGGATGCGGTAGGCATCGCGTTGCGCCCAGCCATCGTTGGGGTACATCAGGCTCATGTGCGGCGTGAACAGACGACGGTCCGGTCTGGGCAGGTGGGTGAGATCCAAGTTCTTGGACAGCTGGCTGATCATCGTGACCTCGTAGAAGGTCCCGTGCTCGTCCTTGGCCTTGTCGAGGCGATCCTGCAGGGCTTTCTTGCTTTCGCGGCCACCATGCGCGGCGCGGTCCTTGATCTCTGCGACCAGCGTCCGCGTGCTGATGGCGCGCTTGTCCGTGGTGCGCCAGGTCAGGCTGCGATGATCCAGACTGCGGTAGTAGTTGGCTCTCGCGAGCTCCTTCCAGAAACGATTGAGCTTCCCGCGCACGACGCGCCATTCCCTGTCCTTCGTTCGCAGACGATCCACGACCAGCGGGATGGCCACCGTGGGATTCTTGACCATGAGATCCAGCATTTCCTTGCCGGCATCTCCGTAAATTCGGGCGATGGAGTTGCGATGAATGACGCCCAGGATGGTCTTGTCAAAAGCGTACTGGAACTTGCGGCCTCCCATGCCCTTGTCGGCACCTTGCGGCTTGGCCTTCGATTTGGCAAGATCCATGACATGCTCCGCTTCGGCCAGCTGCGAGATCTCCTCGGCGATGGGTTCCAACCGCTGCAACGTGCAGGCGTTGCTGTCGATGACCATATCGATTTCGAATCGCTCATCCTCGCACCGGAAGAGGCTCTCCTCGTACGTGTTGCGGCGCATGTGACGGAACGTGTAGCTGTCCTCGCTGCCGGTTGGCAACGACACCCAGATATCGTTGAGCACCTTGGCATCATCGTCGCTCCTGTCGCTGCAGGGTGGCGCCGGGTAATCGCGGGGCAAGGCACGGTACGATGGACTGCAGCGTCGGCAGCGTGAGAAATCGATCTCCGACAAGGGAACGGAATGCCACGAGTCCTCCGTCACGGCCGGTTGATGCACCTGGGCGCTGCCGTTCATGGTGACGGCGCTTGCGTTGCCGGCCGCGGCCAGAATCTTCTTGAATTCTTCGAACAGCTTCGTGTTGCGCTTGCCCAGCAGCGGCTCGACGAAGGTGAGCATCTCGGTGCGCGACAGAATCTCCTGCGCGTACATGTCGAGGCATTTGAGGAATTCGGCCCACGCCTGACCACCGTCCCTGGTGAAGTTGGTCAGAGCCTCGTGCGCGGCGTCGAAGAATTGACGTTCCACGGCGCTGTTGTAGATGTAGGTCTCGGGCTGCTGCGGCAGCGTGATGGGGATGGCCTGCGGTTGCGCCTCGGCTTCGTAGGCCCGTTTGCGGTTGCGATTTTCCAACGCCAAGGCCTTGGCACGCTCGCTGGTCATGTCGACGACACGTCGGTCGGCGTCCGCCTTGCCCTTGCGGGCCGCGTTGATCTTGTTCTGCTTCATCTTTTGCTTGGAGTGCGGCGGTGCATGCTGATTCGGTGGTGGCGGTTGGGAGTGATGCTTGTGCATCGCCTTGTGCTGCGCCTTGCGCTCCTGCTCGGCCTGTTCCCGTTGCGCGGCTTGGCGTGCCTCGGAGTCCGCGGCAGCACGGTGCAAACGCTCCTTGGCCTGCTCTTGCACGGCGTCCGGCAAGAAGAAGGTGAACTCGCGCAGGAGATCGGGATGATCCTGGAACAGATGCGCCACCTGTTCCAGCACTTCCTTGATGCCGCGCTGCTCCTTCTGGTAGGTGTGCAGAATTTCCAGGAAGGAATGGTAGGTACCGGGATCGTGCGAGAAGCGACGTTTGATGGTGGTGACGTAGGCGATGGCATGATCAAACTCGATGGCCTGATGCTGCTGCGGTCCTGCAGGCTTGCCTGGTTGTTGTTGCTGTTGCTGCTGCGGAGGCGATGGCTGACTTTGCACCGCGTAGGGTTGGGGTTGATGCAGCAACGGTCTCTGCTGCGTTGGCGATGCCCGTGAACGCGAGGCAGCGTCGTCTGGTCGTTGGGATGGTGGCATCGGGCGGCGTGGCGCTGGCTGTTCCTTGCGGCTTCCGTTTGGACCAGAAGTTTCGATGACCGTGACTCCCTCCATGTCGGTTGGATGCGAAGACTCCGCCTTTTGCGGCATGACCTGCGGACTCTCGCCTGGTCCGTTGTTGGCATTTTGCCACTGCTGTTCCTTGGCGGCGGCGGCGGCTGTTGTCGGTTCCTCCGTACCAGCCTGCGCCTTCGATTGTGCCGCCGCCTCCTGCTTCAAACGCTGTTTCGCCGAGATGGCGGCATCCCGAATGCGCAGATCTTCCATGCTGATCTTGTAGCCATCCGGCAGGAACTTGTTGAAACCCAGGATGAGGTTGTTGTAACCATGAAAGAGTCTGGACACGCGGTCGATGACGCCGGGCGTGTCGACGGCCTGTGACTTGAAGTTCTTCATGATGCAGAGGAACTCGTTGTAGACCTCGGGACGACCGGAGAACTGACGCTTGACTTCATCGAGGTAGAGCAGCGCATCCTCGACGCGCAGCACGCGCATGTCACCGAAGGGTCGATCGGGCGCCGGTGGAGGTGCCTCCTGAGCTTCGGCAGGCAGACGCTGCGCCGACATGGCTGCTGCCGCCGACTTCTCCATCGGTTGCGACTGCGTGGTGCGAGATGCGGCCGATGCCTTTGGTGGTTTGGACTCGGTTGCTGCTGCTGCATCATTCGCCGCTGCGGATGGCCGATGATTGCCGTTCGTGGCCGCAGCAGTGCCCATCCGCACGTCCTTGGCAAACTTATTTCCGGACGTCGCCGCTGGCGCAGCCGCTGACTTCGATGCCGCCTTGGGCGCAGCTGCGAAGGCCTGGCCGCCGTTTGGTTTGGATGCCGATTTGGGCCCGTCCGCTGTTGTCGTGACGGCCGCCGCCGCCGCAGCTGCAGCCCCTGCGGAGGGTGGTGGTGCAGATGGCATGCCGTTCGCGCTTGCTCTGGCTGCCGCCGCAGCTGCCTTTGCCTGCGACTTGGCAATGGCATCGACCATGGCCAGCTGATGCGCGACGGGGCCCACCACGCTGCCTGCCGTGACCGGCGTCGCAACGGCTGCGCCCCCAAGCTGGATCCGCGGCACCGATGACAGCGCAGCGGCGGCGAACTGCGCTCCGGGTGCTGCGATGTTGATGCTGCCTGGGAAATGAGGCTGCTGGTCGCCTGTGGAGCCGTGACGGCCCATCACCGGCTGCTGCACGTGGCTTCCTGGAACGGCAGAGCCTCCTCCCGCTGCTGCTGCTACCGCTGCTGCTTGGGTTGCTGCGACAGAAGCCTGAGCGGAAGCAGGCACCTCTGTGTGCTTGTTCTGGCCGTTGGTCTGTCCATTGCGGCTTCCATTGGTGGCCTCGTTGGAGTTCATCGCACAAGTCTGTCCTCTCTCTCTCTGTGTTTGTGCGCGTTTCTGCGTCTTTTGGCGTTACAGGTCGTCAATTGATCAATGGATTGGTGGATCAGCCACTGCGACTTTGCCTGCGTTGGTGTGAATGACGTTCGCTTTCGCAGAGACCGGAGTGTGTGATGACTAATCTTCTGCGGAGATGTTGATTGTGTGGTCGTCTCTGCTATAATATTTGCTATGATATCTGCTATGATATCTTCTATCTTGCAATGGAATCTGTCGATACACCAGCAATCTGTTGCAAGTCCGTGATGTTGGTGCGTCCCAAGACAATCAAGATGATGATGACGATGAATCAATGAATCAATGAAAATGAAATGACGAGAATGGAGATTATGGAACAATGAGATGACTTGTGGTGTTTTGGACCTTTGGTGGCTTCATGTCTCTCTTGACTTCAATACTCGCACCACACCCCACGGCTCCGCACTCCACTCTTCCACGCTTCTCTCTCTCTCGTGTTGGTGTGAATGGACGTTCCCAACGCCTCGAAACACTTCGCAAAAAACACGAAATGCATTGATCGGCGTGACGCAACACGCGCGCGCACCGCGCGTATCATTGCTGCCTCGTGACTGACGGATTCGATGTCGAACTCGTGATTGGGTCCGTGATGTTTTCTTTGGTTCCCTTTTTTGGCGGCAGTCATCGTCGTCCAACATGCGACGCATTACTCACCTGATCTGCGATCGGTGCCCTCCGTCTCGAAATCGTCGATCGCTCTTCTTGCCCTCCGTCTCTTTTATTTTGTGTTGTGTTGTGTTGGTTGAGTTGGGTTGGTTGAGTTGAGTTGGTTGGATTGAGTTGGGTTGAGTTGCGTTGGTTGACTTGTGTTGGATCGAGTTGAATTGAACTGAATTGAATTGTGTTTGCTTGTGTTGTGTCGAGTTGGGTCGCGGAGGTTGATGACGCCGAAGTGTTTGCGGATCGCGCGGTGCCGCGCGCAATTCTTCCCAACGCCGCCGAATCCGACTCGTTCGAGTAAATTCGCGCTGCGTTTCAAACACGAAATGTCAAAGACGAGAAATGGACACCGACAACACGAACAGCATCACCATCCGACGAACTGCGATCAGCCTCCCTCCCAGTGAGACAAGACAACACCAAAGACACAACATCATCTTTGGCGCCAAAGCAAATCAATCCACAACAATCATCCATCATGTTGAAGCCAGAGCAAGAGAACGAGATCGATTTCCGCCGCGAGGATCAGATCAACATCAATCGATTTGCCCGTCTCAATTCGCGTCTTCACGATGTGCGAGATGATCGGGATCTGTTCAAGGTGAGTCCACGTATAGTAGTGCCATACGAATAGTTATGCTCCACCAATCATAGAATACTATATCTCACCATCATTGAATTGCATTGCCAACAGAAATCGCTGGAACGACTGGACGATGCATCGACGGAGCTCATGATGCAGGAGAGCAGCGACAAGGTCATGCTGCTCATCGGCGAATCCTTCTTCGAGACGTCGGAGGACGATGCCACGGAGTACGTCGAAGCGGAGGTGGAGCGGTTACAGGCCCTCGTGGATAAGCTGGAGGAGGAGGAGGCGGAGATCCTGGAGAAGCAGGCGGAGTTGAAGAAGGTGCTCTATGGGCGATTCGGTTCCTCCATCCAGTTGGAAGAGAAGTAGGAGAGCAGAGCAGTGTGCTCTGGAATAGTATGCGATTGTGACCACGAGCAGAGACATCCAGCACAAGCAGCCAGCACAAGCAGCCAGCAACTTCAATACTCCACACAACACAAGAGTAATAATACAATGGATGCAAACATCCAATTCACTAGTGCAACTAATAGCTCGAGTAGAAAACTCTACTGCTGTTCTACTTCATCATGGTCTGTATGTACAGAGCGAGGGTGCCTGGCAGGGCGGCATCGGAGCTCTTCACCGTGACGTCCAGCCTGGATTGCCCGTTGCCCAAGGGCGACACCTTGCCGTGAACGAGGACGAGGATGGCCCCGTTCACCACGCCGGCGCAGATGCCTTCGTTCGTGGCGGCGATGGCCTCGATGGGGTGCAGGCCGATCTGCGCGGCCGCCTCCATGAACTGATCCAGCGAGACGATCTTGCCCGATTGCAACGATGCCGGAGACACGGCGGGGCACGTTCCCCAGTTCTGTCCGAATTCCGGTGTCGTGATTTGCAGCGGGGCCATTTGCGAACCGCCGTATTCGAACTTCTGCGATGTTTCGGTGCTCAAGGTGGCCAGCGGGGCGTCGGTCAAATCTCCCAGCAGACCTTCAGCTGCGAATGGATCGGCCATTGCCGCTGCTGCTGCCGGTACAGGGGCTGCTGGCGGCGCTACTTCGTCATCGCTCACGGTCTCGACGACGGGCGGTGGCGCTGCTGGTTCCGGCGCAGGCATCGGTGCTGCCGCGAAGATGTCCACGCCTGGGGCTGCAGCGGGGACAGGAGCCGGCGTGCTGTCGAAGCCGCCAAGATCGAGCAGATCCACCTCGACAGGTGGTGCTTGGACGGGCGGTGCCTGGACCGGTGGTGCTGCCGCCGGAGGTGGTGCCTGGACGGGTGCCGGTTTCGGTGGCGGCGGAGCGACGGGCGCAGATGCTTGCGATGGTGGCGGCGGCGCCTGTCCTGGGACCATGCCACCGAACAGTGCCGCGGCCATGCGTTCCTTCTCGAGCTGCTCCTTCGTCTTTTCTACTGGTACTGGCGCAGGTGGCGGAGCGGCGCTGGCACCGTAGCCACCGTATTGCGAGCCAGAAGCCGCCTGCATATGCGTGGCAAAGGCATTCTGACCTCCAGGCGCCGCGGTTGGTGCTGCTGGTGCCGGGGCAGGAGCGGGCGGTGGCGCGGGCGCGCTGGCGGACAATCCTCCCTTGCCCCAAACGTTGGCAACGCCGCGCGTGTTGAGGCTGAGGGCGTTGTTTGCGCCCACGGCGGCATTAACTTGCACGGGCTGTTGCATCGTGGTTCCGGCATTGCTGCCTGGCGGTGGCGTGACGCCGTTGGCGGTGGTGTAGGTCTGTCCAGCCGAGCTGACGCCGCGCATGGCGTACGAGTTGACGTGGCCTGGTGTTTGCGGCTTTTCGTACGGCGTCATCTTGAATGCCGGTTGGCTGGAGGAACCGTCGCCGTACCCATCCTCGTCATCATCGTCGTCATCCTCGGGCTTGTTGTACGCCTTGGCTCCCGTGGCAAGGGCATCCTGACAGAACCCGTCGAGGAAGCTGAGGTTGACATCGACTTCGACATCCTCCGCGGAGGCATCGACGGGGAAGATCTGTCCGAGCAGGTGCGGCGCCGTGGTGAGCAGACCCTGGAATTCCAAGCAGCGCTGCTGCAGATCTGGATCCTTGGAACGCGTGTACTCCTGAATCACCGTCGCCGCCTGCGCCGGACACGTCCCAGCCTGCGCAACTAGCTTGCAGATGGCGCTGGTCAAGAACTTGCGCGTGCTGGCCGGCAACCTCGCCTTCTGTTCTTGCGCCAAGGTGCATAGCTTGCTGAGAACCTCCTCCAAGGTGCAAACGGCCGAGAGGTAGGCGTACTCTCCGAGGCACCATGCCAAAGTCTCCAGCAGGATCTTTGGGAACTTTGCCGGCGGCTTGCCTCCCTGCAGCAGCTGCACGTACAGCTCGACGGCATTCTGCCGCAGGAGCATGTCCGCCTCCTCGGATTCCCCTGCACCCTCCGCGATGAGGCTCATGAGGTTCTGCGCGACATCCGTCTTGACCATGTCTCCCGAAATCTCAAAGAGCTGCGTGATGGTGCGGATGTACCATGCGTTGTTGGGTGCGTACCGCTCCGCGACGGAGCACACGCGCGTGGTGAGCTGCTGCTTGAGGAAGGGATCTGTCGTGTCCTTCATGAAGTCGAGTAGCTTCTCCGTGATGAACTCCACGTTGACTGGGTTGGTCATGCGGTACAGCAGATCCAGCGTCTTGCGTTGCAGGCTGTGTGTGTACGTGTACGTGTACGTGCGTGCATGTGTGGAGTGGATTCACGTGTGAAGTGAGTTAGATGAATGAATGCGTTGAATGAATGAGCGAATGGGTGGATTTGGAGTAATTGCATTTCCAATTGCAAGTGTGAGTCACAGTGCAAGGCTGATCTATCCACCATCTGCATCACATCACAAACACAGTCACATCCATGCAACCATCACAGTCACATCCATGCAACCATCACAGTCACATCCATGCAACCATCACAATCACAATTCCAAACAATGACAAAAAAGAACTCACGTCTCATCAGGATCCTCCAAACAATCCATGACGAGCATCTGATGCTGCGCGGCGTACTGCGGATGGCTCTCCACGATCATGGCCAAACCCGTGACGCCGAGGTACTTGAGGTTGTGCGACCTGGACTGGATGAACATGGAGATGGAATCGGCCGCCGTGTCCAAGAGCTTTGGATTGGGATAGATCTTGGTGATGCACTTGATGCATTCGTAGACGATGGCGTATCCCGCGTTGATGCCGATGTCTGCCTTCTTCATGGTATCGTTGAGGATCTCGTACATGCCTGAGCTGGCGGTGGCATCGGCCTGGCCGAGCATGGATAGGATGCGCACGAGCTTGACCTGCATCCAGGGCGCCGGGACCCGGTGGTAGTCGAACTCCGAGGGCAGGCGGTGCTCGCAGATCTGCTTGAGGATGCTGACGAGGGAGGGGATGAGGTCCTTGAAGGGCGTGACGTCGGCCACGGCCATGGACTCGATGACGTTGAGGCAGGATCCCATGACGGCGGGGTCGCGGTCGCAGAGGACCTTGCGCACCTTCTCGAGGAGCTCGTCGCGCGTGACGGTGCCGTCGTCGAGCTCGTGGAAGCGGTGCAAGCAGATGATGGCCTTCTTGCGCACGGTCTCGCTGTCGTGGGCCAGCAGCTTGGAGACCTCCGTGGCCATGGCGGGCACCATGTCGCTGGTGATGAGGCGCGTGGCGGCCAGCAGACTGCCGGCGATCTCCAGCACGTTGGAGGACTGCAGGTCGCGCTGCATCTGGTTGACGAGCATGAAGCGGAAGGCGTGGTCCGGCGCCAGGCAGGCCCCGCAGACCAGGTAGCCCGTGCGCTTGTGGTAGAGGCTGGACGAGGCCGCCATCTCCACGGCCTTGATGTAGCCGAAGGAGGCGTCGTGGCCCAGCATCTCCACGTACAGCAGGCGCACGAGAAACTCCTTGGCGCGCTTCTTGGCGCCCAGCAGGGCGTTCGTCACGGCGCCGCCGGAGGTGGACGGTGGCGGCGCGTCCATCTTCTGCTTCAGCGTCGCGATCTCCTTCAGCACGATGCGGTCCTCCTCCTGCTTGGACTTGGACTCTCCGATGGCCTTCAGCAGCTCGAAGAAGTCCTTCGACAGGTTGATGCCGCCGGTCGCCATCTTGCTGTTGCTCTTCTGCGGAAAATTCAAGTCAATTCAATTCAATTCAATGTGCGGCAATGTGTCTGCACGAGTAGTAGTATAGGTGGATCTTGGTTGGTCTGTGTGAGTCTTGGTGGCTCCCTCTCCCTCCTTCCTTCTGTCTCTGTGAAATGGTTGTCAGATGGACCTGTCTGATACTCCACAATTATAATTGTAAAATGGAGTATTCTATGGTAGTCGTATTATATGATAGTTGATCCAATGATTTGTCGAATGGTTGGATTGCCAGATGGATTGTCAAATGATCTGCAAGGCTCCAGAGACCAAATGAATGCCATTCATGGCGCATCCAATGCCGCCAAACACACGACGGATCCTCTTCTTGCTTCGCCTTCTTTCCGCCCAGATTTTGCACAACCTTTTCTTCCACGAGCCAACACGCAACAAATGACCACAAATTTTGAACTCCCAACGGATCCCTTCGAATAGAATTCTCAAGAAGGACTGGCAATCAATCACGAGTCCAGTGGCGCCCCGACCAGGCGGACCAGTGTTGCCACCAACGCCTTCCACACACAAAAACAACAGAACCAAGAAACACCAACCGAGACAACACAAAAGAGGAAACCAACACAAACACAACCACCACCCATGCAACACAACACCAGACGAAGCAATACAAACACAATGTGACACCCCCACTTGTCCATATCCGATGCAATACAATGCAATGCACAAGTGAGCGCTACTCCAGGCAAACAGGAATGGGCCATGCAAACCGCGTTGCAACGATATGAACAACGGCACAACGTGAATCTCGTGGTACGTGACAGTGCGTGGAAAGTGTGCAGAGCAGAGCACCCTAATTTCGTTCCGTGCTCGTTCGGATGTTATGCTTTGCGACCCTTTTCCAAACGCAAGATGAAGGCTTGCCGCAACCACAGCATCGACGCAACGCAGCATAGCAGCACCAATTGGAGCAATCGCAACGCCGCAACCGTCTTACCTACGATGCACTCAATCGAATTCACTCCAAACACCATACAACACAACAACGCAAAGCGCGGACAGAAACGAAACCAAAATTGCTGTTGTCACACAACAAGAACAGCAACGTCGACACCAACAGAAAGGCTGCGATAATACCTGCCGCAGTCGAAGAAGCTGAATGCCGATTGAAGGACACGAATGGAGCAATCCAGTAAGTACGCCATGTATCACGTTACTTGCAGAACGTGAATGTGTGTCGCATCCACCAAACGTTGCGGTTGCGTGACGCCTACACTTATGACGCAATGGAAACCTCCCCTAATTGAAATCATGGGAACGTTAGTGTTGCGTTAAATCGACGATGCAACTTCCAAGAACATTCCGTGCTCACAAAGTTGGCGCCAAAACAGAAACCGCAGTCGGCGCGGACACCTTCGCATCGCATTGGATGGTTCCTGCTCGACTCTATTTGACCGAACTGTACTCTGCAAGTACTCTACTTCTTCTTACGCTTGCTACTGCTCGCGCCGCCGCTTTTGCTCTTGTTTTTATTCTTGCTCTTGCTCCCGGTGGCGGCCTTGCCGCTTCGGTCGGCGTGGGTCTGCTGTTGCTGCTGCTGCTTCTTCTTGGATTCGGCGACGGCAGCCATCTTCTCCTTCATGCCGTCGAGGACGACCTGGTGACGTCCCAGGACCGCCGCCTCCGTCAGGTCTTCGTCATCCGAGTCGATGTCAGCATCGGCGGTGGATTCGCCAGGGATCTCGTCCTTGGCGATGCGTCGGACGTACGGAGCGAAGATATTGGCGCCGTGCTTGCGGGCTGCTGCGACGGCAGCGCTGCGTTCCTTCTCCTTCTGCAAGGCCTTCGGCAGGGCAACGTCCTGGAACACGCCGGCCACCTCCAGCCAGCTGATTTCGCGCGTGCTGCGCGGCATCCCCTTCGATCGATCGAAACCGGCGTTGCTTTCGCCGGATTTGCCCTCATCGGCTGCTGATGCGCCTGCGGACGAGGAGGATGACGCCGATCGGGAACTTCTCGAACTTCTACCATGAGAAGCCTTCGATACAGAGAGGGACCTGGGCCGGGTGTCGCTCTGGTGCCTCCCATACGGCATGTTGTCCACTTCGTCCGTCGAGAACTCCAAAGGCGCACAGTACTGCTTCGACGTGTACAGGTCCTCGCTCTTGACCGGTGCGAAGCCTGTGCCTGGTGGGCACGGCGGTTCGGAAACCGAACTTCGGCGCCTCGACGACCCCCTTGACGATGACCCAGAAGATGAGCCATGCCGGCCGCCCCCGCCCTGGCCGCCAGAGCTACCTCCATGGGCCTGGCTTCCCGCAGCAGCGCCGGACGCGGTGGAGGACGGCTCCACGTAAGGACCGAACGATGACGTACCGCCTTTCAGCCCGTACTTGTCCTGCACGGACTTCAGCGATTTCTCCAGGATGCCCCTGGCATGCGCACGGCGCAGGAGATCGTCGCCGGTGAGGTTGGGCGTGAAACCAGCAGTGAGACGACAAGGATCCTCCCAGATTCCAAGCTCGTCCGTGAACACATCGTACGGCATCAACGATGACACTGCCACCGATTCGTTCTGCACAGCCTCAAACAAGTCGCCATGGTCCAACGCCTCGCCGGCGCGAATCGACGAGCTGACGTAAGCGTGGGAGAATGACAGGGACATCTGTGTGTGACGAGCTACGACATTTGCAAGCAGCGTGCGTTCCTGCGACTTGCTCTGCAGAGCCCGTGCGCGGAATTCGTCAAGGAACTCCAGCAGGATGTGATAATCTGGGATCATCGAATCCTGTTGGGTTGGGTCAACAGTTGGGCATCACAACGCGTGTATTGGGGAAGAATCAAGGAGAGACAGAGAAAGAAAGAGAAGGGGCGGACGAACGGATGGAAAAGTGGTGAGCGCCGACAAGCTTTGATGTCATCGATACGTCAAGATCACGATGAGAAACATATAAGAAGCACCGTGCGCAGTTCAACCGGCTGGCGCGCCACCCAAGATGCAACGCTGTGACCCATCGTCAACACCGCCCATCATACCGCATACCTGTGGGTTGACAGACGATGTCGCATCTGGGAACGCAGGTGCACACTTTGAGGATATGCATTGCTTCCCGTGGGCACCGACAGGCGAAGCGCGCAAGACGGATGGATGGCAATCAACAATCAACAACCAACAATGCCCCTCTTGTTCCGTGCTCAATCAATCCATTTTCCATCGCAAGAACCTCACACACCAACGGCGTGATGGTGGCGTTGGATCGTCGGCGAGGTCGCCATCGCTTCCGCGAGCACTGAAAGTGCCATGCTGGCGATCACTTGCACAACACCGGCCACATGCATGCACATGCACATTCACCCGCATCCACATGCACAGCTGCGTCCACAACACACGAATGCAAACACAAACACACCCACGTCCACGTCTTGACTTACGACAACTCCATCGATGCACAGTCCAAGATGCAAGGCCCGCGACACCGTGCTTGCCACCAAGAGTTCCAGCTTGGATGTTAGGGCAGCCGGGTCGAGATTCTTGGCACTGGCCGATCCTTTTCCAGAACTGGAGCCAAGCAGAGTTGCCAAGGAGCTCTTCCCGTTCTTGGCGCTGCGTTCCTTCACCAGCGAGTCCACTGCAGAAGACACTGCCGCGCGCATGAGCCATTTGCATCGCGCATCGACGTCAATGCGTCCATTCCTGGCGAAGGCGGTTTGGAATGCATCCTCGTGATGATGCCAAAGCCACACCAAGACGCATGCAATCATGACCTCGCGCGGCATCGGTGCTGTGCCGCCCGACAAGGCCTTCTTTGCATCAGGACTCTGAAGACGCTCCTTCAGGAGATTCGCGATCAGAGTTTTGGGAATTGGCACGACTGCAGCAAGAGCGATCAGGTATTTGACCAAGGACACGGCGTTCGCTGTGACTTTGGCACCAGAGTCTACCTTCAGCACGTCATGGATTCTGGCAGAGATCAACAAATCCACGCGATGCATTGCGATGTCTTTGGGTACCGGAGGGATCACAAGCTTCAGGTCGCCTTTGGACTTCGACGCAGCGGCAAGCATGCGCTGTGCGTTCTGACGTCGCGCGTGAGCCTTTGGCATTGGTTTGGTCGCCGATGACAGCACAGGCGCGGGTGACACAGGTTCCGTTTCCATGGGCTTTCCCGCAGCCTTCGCGGCAACGGCCCTCGCTACTGCAGCCGGGTGTTGTTGCTGTTGTGGCGTGATATGTTGGGCTACGATTGGCTTCGATGCTACAGATGGAGATCTCGAGATCATTACCACGGAGGGTGACGAGACGCCAACAGCTTTCGTCGCATTCGAAGCCGTTGTCACGGGACGCTGCAGACCTGCATGCTTCGGTGACATCACCTTCGCAACGGCTGGCGCTGGTCTTGGTTGAGCGACACTTGCAACAGAAGTCCTAGGGAAAGAAGTTGCCGTGTGGCTGCTGGTGACCTTGGAACCAGACGCAGCAACTGCCGTCGATGCTGTTGACGGCGTTCCGTTCAATGAGGCACGCGGCGCAACTTTTGCTTGCGGGTTGGGATTCGCGACAGGTGCCACCACAGGCACTGCCGATGTCTGCGCCTTCGCGGAGTGCGCTGTGGCCACAGCAGTCGCAGGGGGTCGAACAGCTCTGGACGCAACACCAGCAGTGGCAGCAGATGTAGACTTATGCGCGGGGGCTGTCGCTTTCGTCGCTGCCGTTGTATTGGGCGTTTTCGAGATCGCAGAACGAACTGACACTGCAGCTGTACGCGGCTGCGTTCCCGATACATTCATCGCTGAACCAGAAGGCGCCGTGGTTCGTGACTGTTCGACACGGGGTGAGCTCGATGATGGAGCAGGAGCAATCGCAATGGGCACATTCACAGTCCTATTCCGCTGATCGATTCGCGGTGTTTGCGTCTTCGATTCCATCGCAACACGTTTCGGCAACTTTGCATCGACACCATCGGAAGCCTTGCGCTTTTGGGTCCCATTATGAGAATTGGCTCCGGTTGCGAGAGCTGTTGGTGCAGGAGCAGCAGCAGAGGTGGCAGTGGTAGCAGAAGCAGAAGGGATGATTGAAGCCTTGTCCGAAGCTTTTCCTTGAGCTCGGGCATTGTTGGTGTCTTTGCGCACGCCCTGCTTCTCGTCGTGCTTGGGACGATTCATTCCGTTCATGGCATGCATCTGCGCCATCGAGGAGTAGGGTCCCATCATGTGCGCGTAGTGGGACGCACCAGGCGCGGGCATGTATGGATGAGGACCGGCTGGTCCCATGTACCCCTGTGGAGGAGATCCTGCCATGGCGTGTCGATGGGCGGCGACGGCCGCTACTGCTGCCGCGTTGGATCGTCCGCTGGCCATCATCATCCGCGCGGCTCTGTCTTGTGCCGCTGCGTAATTCGCCATAGCTGCACGTCCCGGAGACATTCCCATCGCTGCCATAGGACCGTTTGCTGCCGCCGCCGCAGCAGCGGCCGATGCGTTCAGCGTCTGCCAATCATACCCGCTTTGCTGCTGCTGGGAGCGGCGCAGATTTCCCATGTAATCTGCCATGTCGCCTGCCACCGGATGGCCGTGTGGACCCATCCTTGGCATGCCATTTGGGGGATGACGAAGATGATGCGAGAGTTGATGGAGGACGTTTGATCCTGGGGCATGGCGGAAGTGCCCTGCGTCACCGAGCACTGGACCTTGGCCAGGCATGTGACCGACTGGAGCAGACATATTCATGTGCGGCATGACTTGTCCTCCGTGTGCAGCAGCAGACATTAGATACGGGACATCGTGTGGGGACGACCGTTGGCCCATCGTTGCACCTTTGTGATTGGCCTGTTGTTGTTGTTGCTGCTGCTGCTGCTGTCCTTCCCACATTCGACGTTGCTCTGGCGTGTTTGGAGGTTGGTTAGTCTTGGGCGACTGTTTGGCCTTGGTTGGTGAAGCGGCTGTGGTGGTCTTCACCGTCACGGCAGTCGCTGTTACTGTTGATGCGATGGGGGTAGGCGCCGGCGTAACCTGGGTCGATGGTTGTGCTTTGGCCGGTGATCGCTGTTGTTGTTGTTGCTGCTGCTGCTGTTGGGTTGGCACGGAAGTTGCAGGCGTTTGACTTGCCGGTGTGGATGTCGTCAGTGCTTGTTGCGGCGTACCGTTTGCTTTGATGGCCGTGCTCTGGTTATCTCCAGATTTCGCCGTCTCGTTTCCACTTTCATTCTCTTTCTTGTCAGCGGTCGAAGGATTACTCGTCGTGTTGATGCGGGGCTGCTTCTTGTCGTCTTGTGGAGAAGACGTGACTGGAACAGTGTTGCCTGGCGCAGGATGCTTGGCTGTGCCGTTCTGAAGGCGGCTCTTGTCAGTGGCTTCAGGCAGAGCCTCTCCACCACCGCGGATGCTCTGAATTGGAATTGGAGCTCTCTCCGCTGCCGGGGAGCCAGGTCGCACACCCACGAACGGATCGGTGAACTTGACCTCCTTATCGGACAGCCGATGCCACAGTTCCGACAGCTTCGGCGACACATCCGTATCGATGCCTTGCCGGTCGATGCCAAAGTTGACATCGGCGAACGTGGCTGCATCCGGCTCCTCCTCTTCCATGGCATCCGCTTCGGACGGACAGAACAAGGCCGGCACAATCTTGTTCTTGTACTGCGCATCCGATCGATGCTGCGTGTCATGATTCAGCGTTGGCGGAATGAGACCCACCGACTGCATGACGCACAATGCCAGCATGCTGTCGATAGATTCCCCGTCGGACTGCGCCGTATTCGTCGCCGCGACATCCTCGAATTTGGTCAACCCGTACATGACGCTGACCTCTGCCATGCGTCGTTTCTTGCGTGCGACGTTGCCGTCGCGGTTGGCGCCTGCCGGCAGAAGGAACTGATCAAGGACGGTCGATATGGCATTCAAGGCACGCTTCGTGCCGACCTCGACGGCCTTGTGAGGTTTATGTTCACGCCTCGCTTTGGCCGTCGCCACGAGCGGCAGCCCCATGTAATAGGGATGCATCGCGGCGCCGGGTTCGTCGCGTGCTGGGATCTGCGACATTTCCTTGCGGAAGTTGGCAGGATTTGTGATGCGCTTTTTGCCACCGACCGAATCCGGATAGGGATGGCGGTATCGGGCGCTCATCTGCGCTTTCGTGAGGGACATGCCGATCTGTCCTCTCAATTTGAGGTGTTGCGATGCTGCGCAGAATTTGCCGTCGGACCGCAGCTCTTCCGATTGGTGGCTCAGCGATAGGAGAGTTTCGGCGGGCATCTTGCCTTGCAATCTGGCCCGGATCATCTTGGCGGAAGCATGCGACGAGTTGCCGGAACTCGTGGACGACACCGATAGAATCGAGCGCGGACCACCCGACGATCGTCGCGATGACGTGCCGGACGATTGCTTTTTCGTGGCCGCCTTTGGTTTCGGCTCGGCCTTTACGACCACCGTCTTGATCGCTTGAGGTGGCGGCGGCGGTGGTGGGGGTGGTGGCGGAGGCTTGGGAATGACGGGCACGATGGCATTGGCCCTCCTGACGACATCCAACCGCGAGTACTCCTGATCCTCCGGCTTGACTGCCTGCTGCTGTTTGTAAGCAACGAGACGTTTCTGACGTTCGGCCCTTAACGCCGCGGCTTTCCTTGTGCGATCCAACATGACTTCGCCCGACGTCGCCGCCGCCTGCGTGATGCGCTTGGCGCGCAGCCCTGTCGCATGATGCGTGGGCGATCGTTCGGGGTACATGGATATATCGATGTTGCTGGGCGCCATGTCGTGTTCGGGCAGAATGACCAACGACAGACCCGCCGCGACGTACATGAGCTGTTCGCCGTTATCGGCATTGAGGATGGTGGTGGGCGCCAAATCCATGCCACCGGGATTGACGGGGAAGGCAGCGATTTCCGCGTTCAATATGTCTGCCTCCTTCTTTTCCACCTCCTTCTCCTCTTTGATTGCCTGCAGATTGGTGACGAGCTCGTCATGCAACGCCTTGGGATCCGTTTGCACGCGCGCCAAGACGTTGGTGGTGGGCGGCGGCGGCACCAAGCACACGCGGTACTTGCCGTAGACACGTTCCGTGAAGGCCGATCTTAGCTGCCATGTTTGCTGCAAGGCCCTGCGCAATCTTGTGCGCGCATCTGCCAGCGACGTGTCTGTTTCAATGATGTAGGCGCCGTACTTGTCCGTCAAGGGTGTTCTGGCCTGCCGTATGCGTTGCATCTTGCGCACCGCAATTTGTTCTTCCGATTCCGCGGCTGGTGACCGTTGCACGGCAGTCGATGCTGCCTGAATGGGCGACTGCTGCTGACCCTTCGTCTTTCCCAGCGCGTTGGTGTACGCCCTCTTTGGTGCTTTGACGACCCGGTTGGATGGCACAACAGAGGCCTGCATGCGCGGTTTGGGTGGCGTAAAGACCGATTGCAAGTTCGTCGCCGCTGCCGGTCTGGCAATTGGTATCGCTGTCTGCGCAATGCGTAACGGTTGCGATACTGGCGTCGATAGCGGTGCCGCGTAGACAGTTGGCCTGTGAGCATTTATCGTTGCGATTGGGACCGTCGTTCTCGGTGCTAATATTGGCGGATTTGTCGTGGTTGCCGTTGCGATATTTGCACGAGTATGTTGCGTTGGTTGTTGCTGGTCCGTAACGCGCACAGTAGTTTGCCCAGTGGGTTGCGCAGAGGGTTGCACAGAGGGTTGCCCAGTGAGTTGCCCGGTGGGTTTCACAGAGGGTTGCGACACTGCATATCTCTGAGGCAACGGTGCAGGTGCAAGTCGCGGTAGTTGCTGTTGCTGTTGCTGCTTCTGTTGCTGTTGTTGCTTCTGTTGTGACTGCTGCTGCTGCTGCTGTGATTGCTGAGGCAAACGTGTTTGCAGGACCAGAGGCTGTTTGGGTTTCGCATCCAGCGTGATTCGATCATTTCCAGTGTTGACATTGCTGACATTGTTGACATTGCTGACGCTGTGGCTGCCATTGACAGTTGCATTGTTGCTGACTGTGACAGTCGCATTGACAGCCGCATTTGTGTTTGCGCTAGCGATGGCGCTCGCAGCAGTCACAGCAGTTGAAGCCGCAACCTTTGCAGCGATGGGGCGATAGACGGCTTGCTGAGTTGCCGCAACAGCGATTGGTCTCTGTCCTTGCACCAGTTTCCTCTGCGCTGTCGCAATCTGCTGCGTGGGATCAGATGGTGCTGTCGTCACGACGCTGCTTGGCTTCAATGGCTGAGCAGCAGCAGCAGCTATTGATGTTGCTGATGGCACGGACACTGCTGGCGCAGCCACTGTTGCTGCAGCGACTGGTGCGCTCTGAGGCATCTGCGCAGGAGGCTTGCTTGCGTCTCCCATCTCTGTCGCTTGCGCTGTCGCTTGCGCCGCCGTGCCTGACTGACTGCCTGAGCTGGACGCAGGCTGCGTCGCTGTGCTGCTGGTACGTCCAGACACGACCATCGCGCATGGGACCGCCGTTTGTGCGATCTGCGTAGCCCCAGTACTGGAAGTACGTAGAGATGCATCTGCAGGTACCGCGGACGCCTGGACATCCCGCGTCGGCCCATCCTGCACCATGGTCGCAACGCGCTGCTCAACGTCTCCGCGTTGGTGCCTCTCCTGCCTCTCCTGTCTGTCCTATCTCTCTTATAATGGCATGCGTTATGCCTTGTTTGCGTTGTTTGCCTCTTCTTGGTTCCGCAATCCTCTCCTACCACAAACGTCTCGTGGAAAATCACGTAGAACAGTGCAAGACAAAATCAGAACGACGGATTTTTGTGTCGCACGAACTTCTCGCAGGCCAAATGACTCCTTGGACTGAATCGAATTCTCTTCGTTGTCTTCTTGTCACGCAAATCCACGCAAAGACACCGATCACAAGATTTCCGCGTGATGGCGTCTCACACAATTCCGTGTTGTCATGGTTTACCATGTTTGTCCGTGCAGATCATGGTCTGCTCCGCTCAGGCACATCCTCTCTTCGCCCACTGATTCCAAAACATCCATCCACGCCGATTGGTGCATCGATGATCCATCACATGTGATCAATCATATTAAATGGTATCCACAATCACAATCACACTCACATATATTGTATTCTATCATCACAGAATCAATACGACAACAGCATATAGTACAATAGAATATAATAGTAATACAATAGCTTGCAACGCACACACGCAACCCACACAACCATGACATCGGCAACGGCGGAACTGCAGCGCGTGCTGTCGACGCCGCCGCCCAGCTTCACCGGCAATGCCGCAGCCATGGGCCACGCCGCCTTGCAGATGCTGCGAGATGCCGGCGACCCGCAGTTCCTCTTCCTGCGCACCATCTTGGAGCAGCAGCAGCACGTCTCGCAGGAGCTGCTCTTCCACTGCATCACCGGCACGCGCCACGTCCTGCTGGCGAGATGGAGCCAGTGCGCGCCGCTGTTCCGTGCCCACGTGCGCGACGTCCTGCTCGTGCTGGGACACCAGCCCAACGTCCCGCGCACGATCAGGCTGGCCTACTTCAATGCGGCGGCGTCGTTCTGGAAGCGACAGTGGAACGACGCGGCCTTCGATGCCACCGCGCACAAGACCAACGACGGCGGCAAGCCCATGTCGCCGCAGGAGCAGGCCGTCGTGCAGCAGATGCAGCGCCATGCGATGCCGCAGTTGGCCACCTTCAAGGATCTCTTCCACTACGTCAACACCTTCTTGCCCAGCGCGAAGGACGCGGCGACGACCGCGGAGTCCCTGTCGGCCGGCGCATCCTTCCTCTCCACGTTGGTCGGCGAATTCGCGGGAAAATCGGCCTCGCCCTACCGTCTGCCCATGGAGTTTCACAAGCGCGCGCATAAGGCCTTCGAAACGCAGGGATGGCTGGAGTCCTCGTTGCAGTGGAGCATGACGGCCCTCAGCTACGTCGTGGCGCAAACGTCCATGCAGGAATCCATCTCCTGCACGGTCGTGCAGGTCACGTTGGATGTCCTGTCGTGGGAGTTCGGTACCGATGCCTTTGATGTGTCCTCGTCCACCACCACCAGAAGTCTGCTGCGACCGCCGGCGTCGTGGCGTAGCGTCATTCTGCAACCGGATTTCGTCAAGGCCTGCTTCCATCTGCATTCGGTCGTCGCGCAGCAGCAACCCAATTTGGCGCAGGCTCTGCGGCATCTCCTTCTCCTCTTGACCAGTCTGTCGGGACCCGTCTTCGGATCGCAGATCGAACGCCAAGGATACTGCCGCCTCGTCCTGGAAGGCATCCTCGGTCTCATGGCCATGGTGCCGCGCCAACCAGAATCGCCGGCCTGGATGGATTGCATCTCCCTCATCACGCGCTTCATCGCTAACTTCCAGCTCTCCACGACCATGGCCGCCGACCCCAACGCCTTGCAATCCCTTCTGCAAGGCATGTCGCAGATGGGACATGAGCTGCTGCAGCACCAGTGCCAGGATTGTCAGACGCATCATGGCGATTTGGAATCCATGGAGTACAGGGAATGGCGGGAGGAAGCCATTCAGATTTTGTTGGAAGGCTGCGTCCTGTTATGTTCCGATCCCTGGCTCTGCTGTCCCGGCGCCGAGACCGAAAAGCAATCCGCCCGCGCCGCCCTGTCATCCACCTTCAGTCCGCTCTACGTCCAGTTCGTGCAGACGCGCATCCGCATGGCCAAGATGGAGGAGCGGTACCTCACGCAGCACGAAGAAGAATTGGACGAGGTCCGGGAAGAGATATTCGCCGTCGATCTCGAAGACGAAATGTCCTCGTTGGCGCATATGGGCCGTCTCAACATGGCGGAGGCGTTGAAATGTTTGCCAGTGCAAGGATTGCGCGGTGTGTGGGACAATGCTGCGAGCGTCGTCACGCCGGACGTCGCGGCCCTCCTGGAAGAAGCGCGGTTGGTCATTCTGTATGTCGGTCATTTATTGACGGACGACAACTCGGGCGAAACGCCCATGATACCCGACACGATCCTCCTCGTCGCCGATGCCAACACGGCGCAGGGCATCGCGCAGGTCGTGCAGCATCTCGTGCAATTCGCCGAACTGCAGGCATCCAAGATTGCGGTGCAGCCGTCGGATCCCAAATTGTCGCCGTTGCTGGGCAAGACGCTGCTGTGGTTCCTGCAGCGATGGTGCCCAGCCTACGTCATGCCAGTCGGATCGGGCATCGAGGCCAGCAGCCCCATCCTCAAGGTGTGGGCCACGCAGGAATCGGTGCAGCAGGTCGTCTCATTCTGTTCGACCTTGTGCTTGCATTATCATTGCTACTGGCCGCAGGAAGGCCAAGTGCAAGACAGCTCGGCAAGGTTGCTGCTGTCTATCGCCAAACGCTGCAAACCCATGCGCATGGCCCTGTTGGCGTCCCCGTCCTTCGTGCAGCTGCTGCGCTTGCACTGCCTCACGGCCGGCGTGCGACACAGCGCGGCGCCGCAGGAGCTGGAAGACACGGTCAAGGCCAAGGCGGGCGGCGGCAACATCCATCTCATCCGCGGATACCAGCGACTGCCGTACACCACCAAATCGCGCATCCTCACGGCCCTGATGGTGGCCTGCGGCGATCCGGAATCCAAACCCCCGCTGAATGAGTGCCTGCAGGCCATCCACGACGCCTTCGCGTCGCTCGTCGACGTCCTGGCCAACAAACGGGCCGATCCCGACAGCGTCGACGCGCGTGAGATGGCCTGTCTGTGCGCCGAACTGTACGGCGGCGTGGCGCGGGCCGGTGATATGGTGACGTCGGAGCGCATTCCCCAATTCCTGACACCGGCTTTGCCGCATCTATCCGGACTCATGGTCTACTACGCGCAGGATCTGTCCATCTGCGAGTCGCTGCTGCGGTTGTTTTGCGATTACTCCGAACAGTTCATCGCGATTCTGGATGGCAAGGCCTGCCACGTCCTGTTCCAGTCGTCGGCCGAGCTGCTCAAGAGCTATTCCGCGCGGCATTGTCAGCATCGGCGGGTCGATGCCGAAGAGGAGCAGGCCTACAGCGACATTCTGTGCGCCATCCAGCTGTTAATTCAATTGGGCGCCAAGGATTTCATCGGCGGCGACGGCGTCGATTCGTCGCAGGTGACCGACATGATCTTCTTCGGCTTGCAGCACATCCTGCCCTTGATGACGCAAGGATTGCTGCAGTTCCCCACCCTGTGCGCGCAGTACTTCTCGCTGGTCGGCTTCGTCATGGAGACCTACACGGACAAACTGCAATCCCTGCCATTCGAGCTGTTCGACGCCTTGCTGGATTCCTTGCTCTTCGGCATGTCCCATCACGACCCCATGGTCGCCAAATCGTCCCTGCAAGGACTGACGGGCATGATCCGCGACGCCAAGACGTTGCAAACCCATCTGCAGCACCCCGGCGTGATGGATAAATGGATGCGACGATTCCTGCTGGAGGTGGTCTTCTCCAGCACGGTGTGGGATCGCATGGAATCAGCCGGCATGCTGCTGCTACCGCTGGCGGCGTACGATCTGCCACGGTTCGGCGGCATCGTGCAGCAGCTGTCGACCGAGCAGCGATTGACGGACGCCTTTCAGCGGTTGCTGCATCCGGATCTGATCCAGAAGGTCATGTCGAGTCGCGGGTACGCAGGTCGGCAGAATCGCATCAAGTTCAAGAAGATGTTCGAGGAGTTCTGTCACGAAGTGCATTCCTTTCTCGTGATGAAATGAATTGAATTGACATGACGAGAGTGTGACGCGAAAGGTTGGGCTGAGCATTGCGGAATAATGCTTCGTGGAATGGAATGACGCGGCAACACAATACAGCAATAGAGACGACTATTACACTCAATGAAAGTACGATCTTCGGTACCGGCGTACTAGTACTCATGATGTGGCTTGACTGATGATGTGATGGTTGTATTGTATTGTGCGTGTGCGGTTTTAGAATTGGTTATTCTACATCTGATTTGAGTACGGGAGTTTGGCATGGCGTGGCGTCGCATGGATAGTCCATTCACAGCAATTGCAGTTGTACTCGAAGCTTATGAGCATGGCGTTGCAATGCTTGATGCTCTCTGGAGAACATATTCTGCATAGTCGTTTAACTGCCACCACCCAGGAACATGTTGACACGCTGCATGATGTAATCTTGTTCTGGGTCGTATGGATGCTCCTTGGATGGGATTTCCAGGACGGTTGGGATTGTGGCATTGTAGTCCTTGAGGACGTGTCGGATGTCATTGGCGACGTGCTGGTTGATGAGGATGATGCCGACATCATCACGCGCACTGAGCGTCTTGAAGGCATCTTCGATTTGCTGCAATTTGGTGTCCTGCTTCACGATGAGGAAATTGGCACCCTCCGCGGTTCTGTGTCCGACTCCTGCCAGGAGGAATCCTGTGACGGTGTCCTGTTCGTTCGTTCGTTCGTTCGTTCGTTGCATAGTATAACAGTTGTTGGTGAGTGCCGATGTGTGTTGCATTGGGCGTTGCATTGATTATTGCATTGATTGTTGGATGTGATGAAAGCAAAAATGGTGTGAGAAACATAACGACGAAGCCTCTTGTCTAGTATCGATACAGAAATCGCACTGAATCGAAAAAGATGTGATCAAATGACGGTCATGGCACCCAATGACGAATCTTTGCCGCGTGAGCTCGCTGGATGCGACATTGTCGCCACTGGCAAATGCCGCAACGGCTCGATTTTTGGTCCACCAAATTGCTGTTATCGCTCTGTGTCATGGTTATCATCGTTGCTTGCCGTCGTTGTCGTCCTCACCTCGTCACCGATGACTGCAACAAGCTTTCCGACTTCCTGCTCGTTCCCATGTCGACCGTCGCGTCGTATTGCAAGGCATGTTGCAAGCCGTGTTGCGTTCATCAACGAAGCCGCCGAAGCCAAACGAAGAAGCAACAGCAAGAAAGGAGCAAGATTTTGTCGTGAGAAGCGATCATTGGGATGAATGCACGGCAAAGACAACGACATGAACCGTTGCTTGTTGCTGATTCTCCTCCATTCTATCCATTGCCTGCACCGCCACCATCGTCATCATCATCGTCATCATCATTGTCCCTTCTACTACAACGGTCGTCACGCCTTCGCAACTACGCACCATCTTGCCTGCTTCTGTTCGTTATCTCTTTGCGGATGGTGATGGTGGCGATGCTCTCGTCCTCTTCTTCTTGCTCATTGCCGACAAACGAATTCACGCCACAAGCCACAAACCGCAAACCACAAATCAACGCGTTGGTTCATGTTCTCGCCTTTTCTGCTTCGCGAAACACCACTTCGCGCAACCAGAGAAATGTGGTCAGGCCGGCTTTTACTAATACTCAGGAATGAATACGTATATAACGATAGACTAAGGTACTTCTAAAGGCCTTAAATTTCATTGTTGGCATTCGATCGAATCATTCGATCGAGCGAAGCTTGACGTCAGTTTCGACGAGAGAACAGAAACGAAGACGGAAATCGAGATCCGATGTTGCCAACGATGCTGCCAACGATGCTGCCAACGCAACAACGCAACACAAGACACACAACCCCTGCTTCCACAAAATCGGATCGACCGCTATCCACGCTGACACCATGACGATGTTCCGCACCATCCTCGCCTGCGTCGCCCTGTGCGGCATGCTGACCGAAATCGCCGCGTTGAATGTGCGCCAAAATGGTTCGCGACGTTCCCTTCTGGAGGGGGTCATGACGGCTGCCACGGCGGCCGTGGTGGCACCGCAGTTGGCTGTTGCGGAAGAGACCTCCATGACGGATGTGTACTTTGGAGTCGGATGTTACTGTGAGTATTTTTGTTTGTCTGGTTTGCGTATTGTGTGTGCGTTTATTGCACGTGTGTTGACTGTGCGTGTGTTTGATGGCATGGCGGCATGCATTGGGATTGGAGTTGAGATTGAGGAATTCTCTGTGATTCCACTTCGATTTCCATCGCTCACATAATGCTCTATTCTGCGCTGCTCTCTTGTACCATGATCGACCAATGCACTTCGTTCACTTGCTACACCACGCATCCATATCGCCGCAGGGCACATCCAGCACGAATTCGTGGAAGGTGAACGCAAGATGCTGGGACGCAGCGATGCGCAATTGACCAGCATGACTGGTTACGCTGGCGGCACCAAGATCGGATCGGAAGGACGCGTCTGCTACCACAACATGCAGCAGATCGCCGACTACGGCAGACTGGGTCACGGTGAGGTCGTCGGCATGAGCATCCCGCAATCCAAGATCGGTGACTTCGCCGAGCTCTACTTCTCCCTGTTCAATCCAAGGACCAAAGGTATGTGAGGTCGTTTGATTTGTGGTATCGTTGCATTCTTATTGAATACTGCTGTCGACCACCTTTGAATGAAGTTGTTGGTGAAGGCAGTCGTGTGAATTCGGAGTGGTTGTGGAGTGAAGTGCTCGATGGTCTCCATGTGGTAGCCACATCTCACACACAACACATGCATGCATGCACGCACCCACCCAAACTCGCAACAACAACAACCACAACAACAACACTACCACCAACAATAAACACGAACGCAGACCGCGTCGACCCGATGGACAGAGGTGGCGAGTATCGCAGCCTGCTGGGCTTGCCAGGCGGCACATCGCACGCATCCTACCCAGCAGTGCTGGAGGCAGCCGCAAAGGCGGGGTTCACCCTGAAAGAAGGCAAGGGCAACGACGGCGACACCCTTGGAACGCAGTCCGTGTGGGTCTACGACACCGCCAAGTTCCCATTCTACCAGGCCGAGGTCTACCACCAATTCCACAACGACTTCCAATCGCCTGCGTACGGCAAGGCCTACAACAACATTGCCAACCAGGCCTTCGCGGATGGTCGCCTGAAGGTCACCGGATGTCCTGATCGTGTGTAAAACACTTGGCAACTGGAATGTCGATGGCATTCACGCTCCGTTCAACAAGAAGTGAAATGAAGTGGGTGGTTGACGCGACAAAGCAAAACTCCCACTCGACTGAAAGATATAATACATTATAGCATGCTCATAACTATGGTGCTTTCAATATCTTTGCTGTTGGCATGCTGGTGGGACACTCTGCGACTGTCGTCAAAGTCTACGTTGCACATACCGTCCTTTCCTCCAGCACTGTGTCCTCTTTTCGTCTGAGCTATGCACAAAATGATAGATAGCGATGAGTCATTGATTGCACTTCAGTCACGATTGAAGTTCTGACAAATCGTGATTGCGCTGAGAACCGCAAGATCCACAACGTCACAACCAACGGAACTGAACACCACCAAAGATCGTCTTCGGCCATCACAGCACCCACAAGACATTGGCATCACCAATACCAACGATCACGTTTACATTAACCTTCGGCAATGAGACAACCAGCAATCTTCATGTTCGGCATCGTCAGCTTTGTCATGGCTGCTTCCTTCACGGTGGCCTCCGCAATGGCAACGGCAGACAACGCCGTGTCGGAATGTCTCGTGGTGGGATGCGGAGTTCTGGGAACGAGCCTCTGCAAGCAGATCGTCGCGTCTCCGGACCTTGCCTCCTGCAAAGGTGAGCCCGAGTGGCGATCGTCTTTGGTTATCCCTGGCGGAAGAAATGTTTGTTGCAGTCGTACGGGTGGGCGTTGAAAAGAGAGTGTGTGTGTGTGCTACAGTTTGGGATGGGTGTCACTTTGTGCCTGGACGACGATTGGCAGCAGAGCAGACGTGAATCGTCTCAAATCTCCTCCAATTGTATTCAATTGCCAACACAACACAACACAACACAACGCGACACAAAACCAACCACTCCATCCTCTCCACCATCACAATAACGACAACGACAACGATAACAACAACGCTCGCAACCATGATAACAACAGTCACGGCCGCCACGAAAACAACCAACCGGCATGCTACGATCCTTTCGGAAGTGCTCGGTGATGATTCGAGCGACAGATTCGAAGTCAAGACATTGGACGAATGCAAAGGAACGAAGTACGACAACGTCGTCTTTTGCGCACCTCCATCGGGGTTCGAGGATTATCCTGGCGCGGTCCGAGATGTTGTCGAGAATTACTGGTCATCGGACAAGGGCGTCTTCGTCTTCACATCGGCCGGATCCGTGTACGTGCGCAGTGCGTGTGCTTTGAAAGATGCTTGACAAGGAAGCCCGGTAGTGCTCACTTACTTGATTCGAATGGAGTTTGAACCCGGCATCCATGATCGGACTTCCTGCCCTATCCCATATGCCACATCTCACACCCTTTCGCATGCTCTTATGTTGCGTTGGCGCGTTGCCATTCGCAGGTACGGCCCCGGTGAAGACGGATCGACCGTCGACGAACAAACTCCATTGGCCGATCCAGAAAGCAACCCGCGTGCTGCACGGTTGGTCAATGCCGAAGCTGCTGTCCTTGCGAATGGGGGTTGCACATTGCGGTTGGCGGGTCTTTACAATCTCGATCGCGGCGCGCACAACTTCTGGCTTTCATCGGGAAAACCCGTGGGCGGTCGATCGGACGGCATTGTGAACCAGCTACATTACGACGATGCCGCCGGTTCTGTGCTTGCCGCTTTGCGTGCAGGCCCGGCCGTCGTCAGCGGCAAGCCCTTCTTGATCAGCGACGGCAATCCCATGTCGCGACGTGAGATCTGCGTGAGTGCTTTAAAAGCCGAGAAGTATCAAGGCATGTCGTTGCCCGATTTTCTGGGCACAGACAGCGATCCCAAGGGCAAGACGTACGATGGTTCGGTCAGCAACAAAGCGCTGAACTGGAGTGCGCAATACGAATCGTTCGATGCTTTCATGATGTCACAATCTTGAAAGGTCAAAGCAGCTCGGATAGAATTGGTGAGAACGATCGATGAAGATCGTGGATCACAGAATACACGATTGACTCGACAGTGTTCTTGCCCGCTCGAGGGATACAGATGATGAGGCGCATGGCACATGCTTTTGCTGTCGACGAAGATCTTTTGGGTTGACCGATGGTCATGCTAAGACTGAGGATATAGGTCATCAGCATACTCGTCAAGTAGAACGAATGACGAGTGTGGTACTCGCCGTGTTGTCCTCCTGGTCCTCGTCGTTTCAAACACAAATACACACATCCACCAAGGGCACAACCTTACCGATCCATTGCACCTTCGAAGATCAATCAATCGTGTTTGTTTTGCTCTCTCTCTCTCTCTTCACTCGTACGAGGACATACAGAGTGAATGAGTCAGATGCACGAGGAGGAGTATGTATGCCAATTGCGCGCTGTTGCCGTTACCAACGTTGGATATTGCAGGTGTTACCGCCGTTGGAGCACGAGTCATCATCGTCGTCTTCGCTCAAAGCTCCTCCTAACAACAAAATCCTAGCGTCGCCACATCCATCAACAGGATTGAGCGACGTTACTGAACGCGAACGCTGAATCTTTGCCGCAGACCGGCCAACAGTGACGTCATGCGAAGAAAAGCACATCATCGTCAACTTCAAAAATGGAGATCGTGTCAAAACCCAAGTGGATTGGCCGATGCAGCACATGTTTGGAAGATTCGAATGAGGCTCTCGATCACTTGCTGAGGCGTGTCTATGGCTTGTGCAGCTGCAGTACCCTACTCCATTTGTCCTGTGAATGTCTGACGCAGCATGCTGGATATAGGACAGTACAAAAGCTACGATCATGACAATTCTCACTGAATTCCTTACTTCTTACTTCTTTACTAATCGTACTAGTCAAATACTGGTCAGGGGTTGTCTTCGGACAACACTCACAAATAATCAACAAGAGCTCCAACCAGGGCACTCAACAATGGGCCAATGCGTCTTCCATAGTTACTGTCGAGATGTACATGTGAGTATATGTCAAGATGTACGTGTATATGTGCATCGTTCACCCGCTATTCTCTCATACGCACTTGGACGGTATAACTATACTCGTGTCGATAGTATGCTGTGATTCGTCAGAATTACAGGGGAAATGGAACACACGAAAAGGGGCAAGATTTCTGGAGGAAATTTGCAAATAACGATTTCTGAGAGAATCAGAAGATCATCCATCCATCCATCAATGGTACCAAGAGAATCTCGAGGTACTTCCCAACTAAACCTCAGATGACGATATCATCTGACAGACTACTGCATCACCAATGGAACGTGACATCTGGAGAGCAGAAGGACGCCTACTGACGTCGACAGGATGTCAACATGTCACCACGTCGACAGCTGTCTCCAAGTCAGAGCAGGAGGCGAAGATACGATGACCCATGAAGATCATGGATACTGAAGGTGAACTTCAAATGGTAAGTACTCATGGAGTAGAAGCCAGTACTGAATGAACGGAGTGTCGGATGCGGAGCACGCATCGAACACGGAGTATCGTGTAGCATGAGCACACGATGTTGAGAGAGAGAGAGAGAGAATACAGAGAGGAGCGAGAGAGGATCTCGCGTACCGACTCATAGTCGGAGACCAAATCTACGAAACAGATTGACACGCCGAGAGCATCGGGCAAGAGAACGAACGGACACCGAGAGTATCGGAGTGCCAACGTAATGAAATAGCAAACAGACGACTATCAACCAACACCATCTTCCACGATCGTAGGTTACCGTGAGCGGAACTTGCCAACACGTTTATAAACGATAGATCAGGGCGAGCCCGCGAATCGTATCGTGCGAGGAAGACGAACATCATTCAAGAGCAGCAGGCTGAATGAGTGAGGAAGAGGAATTGAAAGACATCCCTCTGTCCAATCCGACTATCAAGAGAGAAGAAGGTGCGAGTGAGACTCCACCACGACAAGAGAAGGAAGCAGCCGCGGCTACTGTCCTATCAAGCGCAGACGCAAGCGCGATCGACGAGACCGAAGAAGAACGGTCTGCAAGACTACATCGTAAGGAGAAGAGGATTCTCAAGGCGATCAAGCAAGAGGAGACTGGTGTGACGAAGAGCATTCGCACAGCCAAACAGGGTGGGAAAAGTGAGACACCACCAGGAGGAGAATTTGTGACGAAAACAATCTCCGCGCAACAACAGGCGAAAATCGAAGAATCGACAACACAGAAACAAACGGAAATCAAGGGCGCGAGCGCACCAACGACGAAACAACGAATCAACATGGCGACATCAGCCAACGTGAACAAGCGACGCATCAAGGCGCCGATGTTCAGCGGTGAACAGGAAGACTACAGCGCATGGGAGTCCCAAGCGAAGGCATACGCTCGTGCACAGAAGACGAGAGACGTGATGTTGGGCAAGACCAAGGTGCCAACAGTGAGCGAGATCGCGGCAGCCGCCGATGAAGACAAGGAAGCGATGGAGGAGATCTACGAGCTGGGATGCGACTGCTTCAGCGATCTGATCCTCATGATGGATGCAGAGAAAGGAAAGGGCAAGCAGGCTATCCAGTACATCAACCAATGCATCTCCGACGACTACCCCGAAGGAGACGCACACGGAGCGTGGAACGTTCTCGCGGAGAAGTTCCGACCATCCGATGCGGTGACGAAGATCAAACTCAAGCGCCAATTCAACAACGAAAAGATGAAGAGAGACACGGACCCCGATATTTACATCACGCAACTTGAGAGTCTACGATCGCGTCTCCACGATGTCAAGTACGAGATCACAGACGAGGAAATGATCATGCAAATCCTCAGCACGGTGAGCGTGGAATACAAAACCCACGTCGTGAACTTCCAACACCAACTCACGTTCAATCCGGAACTGGTTACCATCGACGCGATTAGAGGAGTACTCCGTACTGCATACGCCACCCACAGAGGAGGCAAGGCATACGTCGACGACTTCCAAGACAGCAACACGAAGAGCAACGACACCGGCTTCACAAGCACCGGTAACTTCAAGGGTACTTGTCACAACTGTGGCGTGTATGGCCATAGATCCGCCGATTGCCCAGAACGCAAGAAACCGAACAACAAGAAAAACAACAACAACAACAAGATGAACGGAAAGCGCAACAAGGGAAGCGGCTTCAAGGGCAAGTGCAACTACTGCGGCATCTTCGGACATCGCGAGGCGGAGTGCCGAAAGAAGAAGTTCAACGAGAAGAAGAAGGCCGATGAACAGGCCAACACAGCAACGCAAGGACACGACAAGAGCGGGCACGAGATGGTACTCTCTGCAAAGGACATGCCGCTCTGCATGTTGGTGTCCGACGACTACATCGAAGACTCCTTCTTCGATAACTTCGAATACGTCGGGAGTGACGACGAAGTACAGGATGATGAGATCATCCCGGAGTGGCTCAGCGAGGAGCCAATCATCCACGAGGTGGATCCAAGACGCGAAGTGAGCTACGAATGCTGCTTCAACGCGCACGACCTGATCGGTTCATACGGCGACGAAGCTGAGATGGACGACGAGGCCAACAATAGCGACATCGAAGAGGGCATGAGCGACGACGACGACAACGCCGACGAGGACGGCGCAGATGAAGACGATGAGGCGGACCGCGGCGCGGCGCCTCCTCCTCCAGCGGCGGGGAACAACAGATCGGGCATCTTCGACGAGGATGACAGCGACGAATCCGAGGACGGCAATCATCCAGACGACAGCTTCAATCCAAACGAGCGTGTCGTCTACCCAGGGAATATCGACTTCCCACCAATCGAGGATCCCAACAGGTCCAACTACCTCCATCGTCATGACACCGTCCCATATGCAACAGAGACAGCATTGGTGATCCAGAAGCAGCTCATCTTCGATGCAGTGATGGAAGCAGGAGTGAGCCTGTTCCCAGGAGTTGCACAAGGAGTGCTAAGACCAATATGGGTGAACATGATGGGATCCATCCTATCCGAGAACTTCAGATCGATTGAAGAGATTCTCGCCAATTCAGTTGTGATCAATCGCATACTGGAAGCAGCCGAGACAGAGACAATCCCAGAGACGGATCTTCATTACATCCTTGGAGGATGTATGCGCGTACTCTTACGCGAACGACCACGGGTCCATCCATACGATCCAGCCACAGGATCTCATCGGAACACTACGATTCCATCGGACTACGCGCAACTACCCGACGACATGGATGACGGAGACCATCATCATCCATACAACGAAGATGGAGTCCACGAAGACAACGACGACGGCAGCTTCGACGACGAGATAGCTGCGGCAGCTGTGGAGCAACTCCACGAACTGAGCACCAAGTACAAGGACAAGGTTAACAAAAACACCTGGCTCGCCGATAGCGGAGCTTCGTGTCACATCGTCAACTCGGACGCCGCTCTCTTCAACGTACGGCATATCAAGTCCTTCGTCCAAGTGGGAGACAGCACGAAGCTGGACTCTCCCAAGATGGGATCCATTCGCTTGAAAGTCAAACAGCGAGACAACACTGGCCACGTCATCCGGCTCGATGATGTGAAGTACACACCCAAGATGGCGGTGAACCTTTTCTCCACGAACAAGGCTCTGTACAACGGTTACCAGCTTGGTAACAACGGCATTCTGATGGACATCATCAACGGATCCGGAACGAAGATCGTGTTCGATCGAGTCTTCCCCACATCCAACGGATTCATCACGGGAGTGCAGATGCATCCCATCATGCCAACAGACGATGACAAAGCTTGTACAGCTATCGTCAAGAATCCATCCAAGGAGATCAGCGCGGTGAACCTGCACCGAATGCTCGGCCACGCGCCACTCGAGACCATGAAGCGGACGGCCGCTCAGTACGGATGGAAAATCATCGGCGAGATGCCGGTGTGTCGTGACTGCGCGGTCGCGAACGCAAGAGTGAAGAATATTCCGAAGGCAACTATTCCAAGAGCTACTCGCCGCGGCGAACGGTTCTTCATTGACATTAGTTACACTAAACACATAAGCTTCGGAGATAAACGCTACTGGACCCTGATCGTGGACGACTGCACGGATCACTGCTGGAGTTTCTTTCTCAAGAACAAGAGTGATCAACCAGGATACATCAAACGATTCATCCAGACGATCAAGTCACAGACTGGTGACCAACAGATCATCTTCCGAGGTGACAACAGCGGAGAGAACAAATCCACAGAGGATATTCTCATCGATGCAGGACTCAACGTGAAATTCGAATACACGGCATCGAACACGCTGCAACAGAACGGTAGAGTGGAACGCAAGTTCGCGTACCTCTACACCAAGATTCGCTCCATGCTCAACGGAGCACAGCTCGACGAAGAGTATAGGCATGGCCTGTGGGCAGCAGCTGCTAGCACTGCCACCGCCATCGCCAACATCACCGTAGCGAAGAACCAAAAGGAGTCACCACATCGACAATTCTTCGGCAACGATCCATCATATGCGGATGCACTACGCACGTTTGGAGAGGTAGGTGTTGTGAAGACTACCTACGGCGGGATCACCGCCAAACTCAAGAACAGAGGAGAAGAGATGGTGTTCATCGGATATGCACACCAACATGCATCAGGAGTCTACAACATGTACAGACCATCGACCAAGTCACTCATCTGTTCACGGGACATCAAGTGGCTCAACCAATCATACGGACAGTTCCGTGGCTGGGCACCAGCACCGAACATATCCAATGAAACAGGAACAACGGACGCAGACGGCTTCACAACCATCGGACGGAAGGGAGCAACGCCAAGGACGGCAACGCGTCAAACATCGGAAGCGAAGAGAGTATCTTTCGCTGACAGCAACAGGTACTACATCCTATCAGACAGTGATGACGAGGATAATGAGGACGACGGAGTAGTGACTCAACTAATCCAGAATGACGAGAAAGATCGGAACGAATCCAATCATGAGGATGACGAAATCCTACCCTCCGGCAACGAAGCCGACGACGAGACAGGTGTCACTCCTCCGAACACACCAGCGAGGTCTACACATGACACACCATCTAGATCTCCACCAAGCAAACCAAACAAGCGTGACATAGCTAGAAAGGAGAGGATCCGACGCCACGAAGCACGAGGCAGGAAGGGAGAAGCTAATCCCAAGTCAACTGCAGGGAAGAGTATTCCCAGAGCTCTGCGTGAGCTCGCAGACTTCAACGAACGAGGTCGAAAGGAAGAAGGCTATGAGAGCGATCCATCATCCAGTGAGGCGAGTGATGAACTCAGCGACGAGATGATCGACGATCCCAACAACGAAACTACAGATGACGAAGAAATCGAAGACGAAGATGAAGAGATCGAGATCACTCACTATAGCACAACAGGACTATACGGAATGAATGCAATCATCACCGAGAGACCAGCGATCGACATCGGATTGTCGATGCAAGACGAGAACAAGGAACCAGAGAAGCACATCGAACCTACAACATTCGATGGAGCCTTCAATCACCCAGATCCTATCCATCGAAAGGGATATCGAGCAGCCATCAAGAAAGAGTTCGACTCCATGGATACACGCAAGGTATACAGTAAGATCAAACGAGACGCCATTCCACGCGGCCGCAGATGCTGCAAGTGCAAATGGGTCTTCAAGTTGAAGCGTGACGGCACACATCGAGCGCGGCTCGTTGCATGTGGCTATTCACAAGTCGCAGGAGTAGACTTCCAAGAGCATTACTCACCCGTCATCCATGACGTGACCTATCGGGTCATGATGGTGATCATGCTAATCAAGAAGATGGACTGCGCACTCGTCGATGTCGTAACGGCATTCCTACATGGAGACCTCGACGAGGAGATCTACATGAACTGTCCCAACGGGATGGATCATCAACCAGACGAAGCCCTGACCCTACACAAGCCAATTTACGGACTTGTGCAGAGCGCCAGGCAATGGTTCAAGATGTTGGTATCGACCCTCAAGAATATCAACTTCGAACAGAGCGCAGCAGACCCGTGCCTGTTCTACAGGAAGACGAACGAAGGAAGCATGATTGTGGCCATCTACGTGGACGATTGCTTCTGTTGCGGAGACTCCAAGGCACTGGAGACATTCCTGAAGGACATCCAAGGCAGCAAGTTCAAGGTGACAATCGAGCGCGGACTCGGAGACTACCTCAGCTGCAACATCGAATTGAACCATGACAAGACTAGAGCGACATTGCGTCAACCACATCTCATCCGACACCTCATCGAAGAGTTCGGAGCCAAGGTTGAGAAGATGCAACGTTATGGGACACCGGGAACCCCGGGTCAAATCATCGTACGACCATCCGAAGATAACGGACTGCAGAAGGTCGGACCGGAAGAACATGCCGAATACCGCCGAGGCGTCGGTATGCTACTCTTCCTCATCAAGCACTCGCGACCAGATATCGCGAACCCTGTGAGGGAACTCTCCAAGGTATTGATCGGGCCCACCAAGGCCGCAATGAAGGAGATGTATCGGATCATCAAGTATGTGATCGATACAAAGGACTATGGATTGAAGATCCATCCAGCGCGTCCAGATGACGACGGCTGGGACATGGAGCTCTTCTGCGACAGCGAATATGCAGGAGACAAGAACACAAGAATCAGCGTAGGGGGATTCATCCTATACCTGTGCAAGGTACCAATCCTTTGGCGATCCAAGGCACAGAAGGCCGTCACACTCAGCTCATCCGAAGCAGAATACGTTGCCCTTTCCGAAGCGGCAAAGGAGATCTTCTTCGTTGTGCAGCTACTCGAAAGTGTGGGCGTCCCAGTGAAGACACCGATCAAGGTTCGCGTGGACAACATCGGGGCGATCTTCATCGCCAAGAACCCATCAACATCCCAACGATCGCGGCACATCGACGTGCGCCATCACTACGTGAGGAACATGGTAATCAACAAAACCATCGAAATCATTTTCGTCAAATCCGAGCAGAACACAAGCGACGGATTCACCAAGAACATCAAGGCCGACTTACAACGTGAACATGAGAAGTCGTACCTTGACACATCGAGAACATTCGAGTGACCGAATGCACACAGGAAGGGTGTCGAGATGTACATGTGAGTATATGTCAAGATGTACGTGTATATGTGCATCGTTCACCCGCTATTCTCTCATACGCACTTGGACGGTATAACTATACTCGTGTCGATAGTATGCTGTGATTCGTCAGAATTACAGGGGAAATGGAACACACGAAAAGGGGCAAGATTTCTGGAGGAAATTTGCAAATAACGATTTCTGAGAGAATCAGAAGATCATCCATCCATCCATCAATGGTACCAAGAGAATCTCGAGGTACTTCCCAACTAAACCTCAGATGACGATATCATCTGACAGACTACTGCATCACCAATGGAACGTGACATCTGGAGAGCAGAAGGACGCCTACTGACGTCGACAGGATGTCAACATGTCACCACGTCGACAGCTGTCTCCAAGTCAGAGCAGGAGGCGAAGATACGATGACCCATGAAGATCATGGATACTGAAGGTGAACTTCAAATGGTAAGTACTCATGGAGTAGAAGCCAGTACTGAATGAACGGAGTGTCGGATGCGGAGCACGCATCGAACACGGAGTATCGTGTAGCATGAGCACACGATGTTGAGAGAGAGAGAGAGAGAATACAGAGAGGAGCGAGAGAGGATCTCGCGTACCGACTCATAGTCGGAGACCGAATCTACGAAACAGATTGACGCGCCGAGAGCATCGGGCAAGAGAACGAACGGACACCGAGAGTATCGGAGTGCCAACGTAATGAAATAGCAAACAGACGACTATCAACCAACACCATCTTCCACGATCGTAGGTTACCGTGAGCGGAACTTGCCAACAAGTTACTTGTACATGTTTGACAGATTAAGAGTCGTGCTTACCAACACTGAGCAACACCCAACACCACACCACCTTTACCATCTTACAAATTATCACCATGGACCGCCCAACCAACATCAACACCTTCAACAAGATCATCCAAGAGCTGGTTCAGCTCAATGAAGAAGAGATGGCGTTCCTTGGCATGAAGCTTGGAAGAATCTATCATGCCATCTGCAATCCAGACGTTACCATCGTGGCAGCATTGGCACTCTTGCCAATGCTGTCATCAATAAACATTACCAACATCCTCCGCATCTTCGCGTATGCAAGGTCAAACACCATCACCGTGCAAACCAATTGGACAGCAATCGACACATTCAACGAAGCAAACAACTATGTGCCGCCAGAAGTCAGCACACCGGTCACGAACGCAGCCGCTCAAGTCCAATCAGAAGTTGCGATCAGAGAGGCAGCAGCAGTGGAGATCACTGATGCAACAGATTGCAAGATCACAGTCAGCTCTCCAAACCGAGTGACACGCACAACACAATCACCACAAACCCCCAGAACCCCATCAGGATGGAAGTTTGACAAGGTCAGCATGCCAGAAGCACCCAAGTTCACAGGGATGAACAGCAACTGGTATGACTGGAAGATTGTGTTCAAGCAGTAGCTGGTCACATCCAGATACGCAGCATACCTCAAGCCAGACAAACCCTTTCACTTCAATGTGGAGATCAATGAGCAGCTGTGCACTTTCATGCACACAAAGACAGAACAAGGATGCACGGCATTCATCATGGAAGCACATGACCCCAACGGCCAGGATGCGTTCCAGGCGCTTGTGCACACGTACAAGTCAACTGATCACAAAGCTGAGGCCATCGCAGTGGAAGAACAGAAGATCACCAAACTCTGTTACGACGGATCCAGACCCTTCCCAGTATTCATCAATGCTTTCTCCAAATGCATCCGCGTCATGGAGCAGAATGGAAAGCAGATGACCGACCAGCAAAAGATCGCGAAGTTCTTTTGCAACATCACGGATGACTTCTTCACAAGCGAGATGTCCAGATTCCGCAATACGGAACAATCCTTCAACGCAATTCGCGAGGCATTCATGCAACATGACGCGCTCCTCATGAAGACTAAAGGACACTACTCTCCCAAGCGAAATCGTCGCTACCAGCAGAAGGAAAACAAGGACAATCGCAAGAGGCCACGCGAATCCTCCAAGTGGGATCGCAAGGGCGCCGCATCGTTTGGGGTACCGGACTCCGTGTTCCGACGAATGCCGGTGAGCACTCAAGTGCTCCTCGTCGAGGCGTCTCGTCACTTCCGCAACACCGGGAAACCAATCGATGAGGAAACCCTCAAGCGCAACAAACCAGCAGAGTACGGCCGCAACCTCGAGTTGCCGATGACCCAAAGAGGGCCCAAGAGTCCTCACACGGGCGACCACAAGACCGGACGACCCGGCACCCAAGGACCATGGAACGCCGGTTCTTGACAATCAAAGACGGGCACAACTCGCCGTCAGTCGGAGATTGTCATACACCTCAAACTCTGCGACTGTAGGGGGCGAGCGTGACGACCGCAGCGGGAGTGCCCGGACGTGCACATCCGGAGGTACCACAAGAGTCCCGTCCGTGCACAACCCACCCGACAGTGAAGCATTGCATCCGAAGGGCCAGAGTAACGAACAATAGCCAAGGCATTATCATCCTAGACTCAGGGGCGGACGGAGACATTGTTCATGCATCAGGCTGGGAGGTGACCCATACACACCAACAAGAGTTTCGTGCCCGAGGGGCGACGATGGACTCACCAATCGAGACATTCCAGATGGTCGACGCAGTGGCAGCATACGAGCCTCTATCAGGCGGCGTGGCCCTCATCAAAGCGAACTACGTGGCTCTCGACAAGCATCCACAGCAGACGTAATCACTGTTTAACAAACATCATATGTGCGCGTCCGGACTGAACATTTACGATCACCTAATTGAACATCAGGGACAGCAGCGGGTCTCATTGGGTGCTATCAGCTTACCACTGGAGAACCATGACGGCAACACGCTCCGAATTCCCATCAGAAAGCCGACATCCCACGAGATGGCGACGGCGAAGCATATCATCATATGCGACAGACATCAGCGTCTGCGACGCAATGCGGGTCGGATCGATTTCACACAAAAATTCCGACACCTTCCACCACACGTGGTGGAGAAAACAATGGCGGCATCCACTCAGCTGGCGGATACTCCGATCGAAGCAGAGTCAAGAATCATACCGCGGCAGTATCGGGCACAGCGGGAAGGCGTGCTGCAACCCACACGAATCAATGGCAGAGTCGACACGGACATGTTCTTCTTCACGGTTCAATCCATCCGGCATTACAAATGCTTTCAGCTCTTCTCGCACAACCAATCGAAATTCATCTGGGCGAAGCCACTGAGCCGCGAGGCCATGGCGCCAGGGGCGCTCGCGGACTTCATCGTTTGCGTCGGCGCTCCGGATCTACTCGTATCGGAAAATTCACAGGTGCAGTTGGTATTCCGTGTCTTTTGCACGTTGTCAGGTGGATGATCTGTCCTTCAACCGGTTTTGACACCGTTTGATGTTGAGAACAAAGCTGTTTCAGATGATGATGTAACTGTAGTAGACTCGAAAGTAAGCTGTGAAGATTGTTTCTGATTGCTTGTTTTATGTGTTAAGCTTACTGTGGACAGGACGATCGAGTCAAAGGGCAGGGTTGATGCTGTCGTGCTTGAGCCGTTTGTGTTGTACAGCAACATGCCGTGATGGTTCTGCACACGCCCAGCTGTTCAGTAGTCCCATCCGTAGAGCAGTGCTTGATCCATGGGTATGGATATGCTTCAAGATGCCTGCAGGATTTGCAAGATGGTTAGCTGAACAGGTGGCACGGTTGCATGAGCTGGAGGGTGAGCAGAGCATGGATTGTGGTTCAACTATATACCATGCGCGCGGTAGCCTTTCATTGCAGTATCGGGTTCGGATACCGGGTACCGTGTACGCAACATGGACGATTGAGTCGCGGGTGGATCCCGGACCAAGTGTGTCCCAACTGGTGCAATCGGGCAAGGCATGGAAGGCGGTGACCACACGATATTTGATCAAACACCAGTTCACCGTGCCAATGAACCAGAACCAGAACCACGCAGAACGGGCAATCAGCGATGTCAAGCGGCATGCATACCAGCTACTGTGGGCGGCCTTGGAGCCACTCGCATTCTGGTGCTACGCTGTGCTACATGCCATCGACGCATGGAATTACACGGCGAAGGCAAGCCTCCAATGGCGTACTCCGATTGGGATTCTTCGCGGGAACACTCCTGACATCTCAATGTTTCGCTTCGCGTTCTTCCAACCCGTATGGTTCTTCGAACCCATGACCAAATTTCCCAACCATCCATTCAAGCCAGAGTACTTCCTTGGCATCGCATGGAATCACGGAGATCCGTTCACCTACAACATCTGGTCGCCACGAGGCGATGACATCACGAAGAGCACCGCGCTTGTATGCAACATCGTCAAGCCACGTGTTGTCAAGGACGCCATCCCTCCACGCATCACAGACGAGGAGATACACCGCATTGCTCAACTGGATATCATCCACACCACTACGCGCGGCGAGTCCGGCGAACGCGCCAGAACCAAGACATTGCCGGCGGAGCTCGCTCGACAGGTCCGTGAGGCCATCGACGCGATTGCTGTGCAATCAGGGGCAGCGGCGGGTCCACCGGAGCCGACGACAATGGAGGTCAGGGGCGTATCCGCTTCCAATAAACCAGCAGGTACGGCTGACCGATGGTTCAGTCAACCCAATATCATACCCAATGACGGCGACAAGCTGGAACATAATGCGCACGGCGTCATCTCGGATGATGACGGCGACACATCCACAGGTAACATCTCTGAGGAGACCGATGACTCCGAAGTCACAGCAATGCCAGATCCTCCAGAGCACCGCTCTCAGGGGCGTGAGTCCTCTCTCATCGAGCGAGAGCATGACGAGCTGTTCCGAAACCAGGTCGAAAACGCGAAATCTGACGACTTGGCAGTCCAATCCATCCTCAGCCACGCATTCCGAGACGGACATCTACACTTCAATGTGCAGTGGTCCAATACTGAAACACAATGATTCCGATATCCACGAGGAAATTTTCATGTCTCAGGAGACAAAATCAGGCCTTTTTGTCTCCTGAGACAAGGCACCCGGATGTGGACCAAGATTGTTGTCTCAGGAGACAAACTCAAAAATAGTGCGGTAAATTAACACGGAGCCGAGAGACAGCGGACTCAATCGAGTAAAACCAAAAACAACAACACCCAAAACCGCAAATTGTCTCCTGTGCTTTTCCGACTAGGAACCCAAATACTGCGTACTTTCCCGTGCTTTTTGACCATCAGCAGTGATATGCTGGCTTCGTTGATATCTGACTAAACTACTCACTACAAAGCACATGAATGACATAGTTCTTGTGTAGAATATGCATGGTGTTGTCTAGCTGTTGCTGTACTTGCTTGCTATGGGATTGAGGGGGCAAGAGTCAGGTATCTTCGTCCCCTCTGCTGTTGTGTACGTTCATCGTGCAAACCAACCTTACTGTTTGCTTGCTTTGTTGACTATTATTGCACCTGCTCTGTTGGAAGGGCACGTCCATTCGCTTGCTTGCTTCGTCCCATCTCTCCAGTGTTGTGGCGAGTGCAAGGATTGATGCTTGTCTGCGCCCATCCATCATAGCAAGTTCACCATCTGTAATATTCTCCGCAATACCGTGCAAGTGCAAGCTACTATTCATTCCATCCCTCTTGCATTGAAAACCAATACTCCATCATTCACTACATATCAGTCATATGCTTGGGTAGAATAAGAAGCCTCCTCTTGGACGACAAGAGCATGAATACAAACTCCCAATCAGTTGCGCCGTTGTATGAGATTGGATCCAACTGCAAAGGAGTGTAACACTGATTCAGAAATCAATCAAGGCGCAAGATATTTGTATAAATGCAGTGTTGACGCGATGTGTGAGACCTGCGACAGCCACAGAACAAAAGCAAGTAGGAACGGAAAGGGCCACAGCTGCAATGAAAACGTAATGAAATGAAAGCAGTTGCTGGTGATATTCTGGAACTGGATTGGTGAAGAAAAACAAGTGGTAGTTGCCAGTGTGTCAGACCAATGCCCCAGTTGCGGAGGCTGCAAGGATACGTTGCACTTCTGGCAGTGTGCAGGGGAGGGCCGGGTAAAATCTCGACGAGGCATTTATGGGAGTTGCGGCGCTGGATGCGGAGATATCCCACGAAGCCTGAAATTGCCATCAATATGACCGCCATCCTGCAAAGCCAGCTTGAGGGGTCGGTCCATCTCAGGGCTACCAGCCTGGGCAGCTCTCTCCATGAGGCAGTGTGGCAGCAGTTTGCTGTGGGTCCACAGGCGCTCGGAAAAGGACTCCTAGACAGGAAGTGGGAACCGATGCAGAGCAAATTTCTGCAGCAGCAACAGCCTTGGAAATTGGAAGACAAGTGGTCCAGGCAGCTCATACATTGCATTTGGCGCAATGCCTGGGAGCAATGGGGAGCATGCAACGAGACATTGTTCGAAGGTCAAGACTCGGCTGAAGCTGGGATGGTGTAAGCCCTACATGACAGGGCAGAATCACTCCGTCTTTGCCTTGAGCAGGACCGCACCAAGCATCTATGACAGCTACATACGGCGCTGGCCGGCGAGGCACAGATGGCACAGGTCACGGTATGGGTGGAGCAAGCCGTGCTGACGCTACACAAACCGGCCGCCTCTGGCGCCCTGCTCAAGTGGCTGAAATGTAGACAACAAGCTCACCCCCCCCCCCCCCCCCCCCCCCCCCCCCACTGGCAAAGACTCCCTTGGCAGCACGCAAGGAGAAGACACATACACAGCATACACACACAAAGCATAGATTCTGTGCTCCTTTCGTGCTCCGCACGAAGTCGAAAGGAGGCGGAGAATAGCGCCACCAGCACAGCCTCATAAGTGGGTTTAATCTCTGTGTTATTCTTATTATGGTAGTTGCCAGTGTGTTAGTAGCAATGGTATTGCATTAAAAATAGAGAGCAATCAACTTTATATCCAATGCAAACTACGACAACACCTACCGAGTGTCCGAAACTACGCCATTACTATGTGAAAACGTGGACAACAAAAAAATACGAAGAAAATACACGAAGAAAATGTGCGACGAGACGAGCGTCCAATTCTAGTTTTAGTCCAACTGGTCGACCACTTTTCCCATCGCGAGGAAACGTCGTGTTATTTTTGGTTTTGTCTCAGGAGACAAGGCCCTCGCACAAAGGTCAAAAAGTTTGTCTCCTGAGACATCAGGGGTCCTCTATCGCGACAGAATTTCCTCGTGGATATGACGTGATCCAAGCAAACCATCCAGAAATGATAGCAAGATACATCATTGACAACGAGCCACGACGCAACGGTCGACACAATCAACAATCGCAAGTCCTATGCAACTGGGCGAAACATGCACTGCGAGCCATCAGGCACAAAATCCGCAGAATCGAGCAAACTCGAGCCTTCACAATGGATGAGAATGACAACATCATCATCACCAGACGAATCCGCCCAGGCAAGAAAAAGCCGAAACGAGACTACTTTGCAACTGTATACCAATACAGTGTTGAGGTCCCATGCAACATGAAACATGCACTGCAACTGGATGAAGCCAATGGGAATCACCTATGGAGAGACGCGGCGAAGAAAGAGATCGACGCATTGATCGAACTTGACTGTTTCAAATTCCACCCATCGACATACCAACCACCAGCAGACTACCAGAGCATGAAACTCCGACTCATATTCGCGGTCAAGCAAGACCTGTGACGCAAGGGGCGCTTGGTAGCAGGCGGACATCTCATCTAGCTGGCTGATAACATCCAAGTCTACTCATCAACCGTCAAGTCGACAAGCGTTCGCATCCTCGATGCGATAGGAGATGCAAACAACCTGCAACAGCTATGCAGCGACATCGGCAACGCATTCATCAATGCGTACACCAATGAGAAGATCTACACGACAGCAGGAAAGGCATTCGATGACAAAGAAGGACAAGTCATTGTGCTCAAGAAAGCATTGTACAGTCTTCGGTTGAGCGCTCAAAGATTCCATACACGCTTCGCTAACACACTCTCATCAATGGGATTCATGCCATCACGGCACGATCAAGATGTATGGATCCAGCACAGAGACGACTCTGGCTACGATTACATCTGCACCCACGTCGACGACTTCAAGATAGTCGCCAAAGACCCAGATCAGTACATGAAAACAATCCAACAAGTCTACACAGTCAAAGACATTGGATCACTGAAGTACTACCTTGGCAACGATTATTCCAGGAACGCAAAAGGAAAATGGAGCGTCGGATGCAACAAATACATTTCCAATGCTCTGGACAAGATCAAACGGCTCCATGGGGAACTGCATGATCAACATGTACCCATGAAGAGCAAGGATCATCCAGAAACAGATGATATGCCACTACTAACACCTGACGAGCAACAACAGTTCCAGCAGCTCATCGGCATGCTGAACTGGGTTGTACAGCTCGGACGTTTTGACGTCGCATTTGCAACCTCTTCTCTCTCACGCTTCACGTCGACACCAGGGAAAGGGCATCTCACATGAGCACTCAAGATATGGGGATACCTCAAGAACAAATCAATGCTCAGAACCATGATTGACTCAAAGCCCATCGCATTCGAGAACTTCAATCCAGAATCGCCCAACCCAGAGATGGTTGCACAGATGAAGGAAGAGTACCCCAAAGCGACCGAGGACATTGACGATCAGGCACTGGCAGCGATACATCCTGAGATCCAGATGTGCGCCTTCGTCAATGCGGACCATGCACATGATCTGGTCACACGGAGATCGAACACCGGCATCATCATATTCCTGGGGCGTACCCCAGTACACTTCTCCAGCAAACGACAGACGTCAGTCGCAACATCCACATACGGAGCAGAATTCAATGCAATGCGCTCAGCAACAGAGGAAATCATTGCACTCCGGTATGCACTCCGATCGCTGGGAGTCACAGTCAAAGCGCCAACGATCACGTTCGGCGACAATGCTGCAGTGATATCGAACACGACCATTGCAGACAGCTTGCTACAAAAGAAGCATGTGGCAATATCATTCCACAGAGTCCGGGAGGCTGTGGGAGCTGGAATCCTTGTACCAGTCTACGTCCCATCAACACGGAACTTTGCGGATATGCTCACAAAGGCACTGGCAAAGCCAGAACTCACATCATTTGTCACAACTCTGTTCTATGCAGGTCTACCTCGAGATCAAGGGGCGTGACAATTTTCACTGAATTCCTTACTTCTCACTTCTCACTTCTTTACTAATCGTACTAGTCAAATACTGGTCGGGGGTTGTCTTCGGACAACACTCACAAATAATAGAGGAGTTTCGCATTCTACTCACCCAGTCCCACAGGGGAGTCATAACCTGATAGAGACATTTTTCCGGGGGTGGCGAGAAATCACCCCCTCGCTGAGTGGACATGATTTCCACTTCTGCAGCAGAAATGGAAATCGTTTCCACTCAGAGAGTCCCGGCAAAAGTGTCATTTCCACGCGGAGATTTGTGATTATCCAATCATAAAACTTCTATCGATGTCTACAACGGAGTTGTCTTCTAGTAGAGTTCTTGCTTCGAAACCATGCTAGTACTACTATTTTCGTCGCTCACAACAGACTCAATAAACATATCCAGAATATGACCCGTGTGAGTCAATAGCGGTGCGGTCCAGGCAGGATTCTTTGATTTTGGTCCTTCGATTTAGATGAGACTTGGCGCACATACACTTTATCATACTTAGATTCATAATACGAGATTAAAGCTCCAGGGGGATCTTACATTTAAAGTTATGAGGTGATGAAGTTGGGCAGGCTACCTCGAATGGAGCCCACGATCTGTCGTGTTGTTTTTCTCGAGTTTGGGACTATCTCATGACATTTTGGTTTGTTCACGAGTTCGAGAATCTGTTTTTCGTTGGTCAGAGGCAAAACTTGATGCCGATTTCCGCACAGACGGGCAGACGGAAAATTATTCGGTGCTCACAACATGGTCAACTCGCGGTGTCAACGTGTGCAGCTGCCCAAACTGCTCTTCCCCTCCTCATTCTCGTTTCACTGCGTACAGGATTATGATGGTGAAGGCGGTACTTCCAATGGACAGGGGGTAATCGAGTATAATAGCTTCTGAAAGAGCGAGATAACGATGGAGAATGGGATTGACATGCTCAGTCTCGTGCATCGCCGTGTTGTACTGTGACGAATGTCCTTGTTCACATGTGTTCGATCTCAGTCGTCCAATTCAACCCTTGTCGAAGAAATCGTCCCAAGTCTTTGAAGGAAATCATTTATGAAGTATTGAAGTACATGCAGTCTTCTGGGTGGCAGTGAGTAAGCTGGAGAAGAAGCAATGGTGGAACCCCTTTAGTCACCATAAATTCAAAGCGAGAGTGTCCATTTTAAATATTGGCTCGCGCAACCTCATTAACGTTACTCGTATTGGATGGCAACGATCTACGCAATTTCGTCTACTGAGAAATGTGAACGTTTGAAATTCAAATTTGAAATTATCCGTTGGTACTCGTATTTTATCATTGACATTCGTCAAACGTCATCATCAGTATTCATTGTCCAATCACTTCGTCTCATTATCATGACGTATGTATGCGGGTCACGGACAGACAGTATCTGGTTCTCGCAAAGCATTCGAACTTAACAAATTCAACGCATGGTTTGGTGGGAGGCGTTGGGTGGACCAACAGATTCGTCCCAACAACACCATCCACCACAGAAACTGAACAACAACGCAATTGCATCCAGCACAGCAAGTCAACCAGGGCCGCAGGTCAACCTTATCATTAACAACGACTCCATTGTGGCCGTCGAAGATATGCTCAGTGTGTGCTGAGCAGAATGTCACTGCGTAGTTCAGTATCGACAGCATCGTCGACGACCATGAGACACCACCATCTCATGAACACACCAGCGGAGAAATCTACCAAGCTACTCCACCAACGCCTACTGCAGCATTGTCAGCAGATGCAGCAACCATCGTCAACACTTTGTACCGACACACAAGGAATACAAGTATGGTTGAAGGGCAATGGTGGATCTGGAGCTGCATCTCCTTGCACTCCCACTGCAGGCCAAATTCTCATCCCACATGATGTCGCTGGGCAAAGGGCAGTGAAAAGCAGTTGGCAATGCACAACGAGCTGCAAACGCTGTGAATCAGGACAACAGCAGCCTCAACAACACTGACATCACAGCGGCAAGGACAATGCTCAGTAAGTTGGTGCATTCAGAGCCTTGTGGATGGCTGAGCATTGAGCCTGTGGAATGAACATCACAGTAGTCTTCAGAAGTTGTATATTCGGCTGATGGTCAATAGCAGAGCATCTGGCTGGAAGCAACTGATGGGCAGAGAGCACAGCATGCAGTACAGATCATCAGTGTATGTCGCAACAAACGGAGAGCATCGCATCCTGTCAAAGGCATGAAAGGCAACATCCGGCAAACACCAATGCACATACAAATCACTGGCACCACACAGAATTCAGAGCGCAGACTGCTTCCTGAAACAACCAACCGATCAGAAGACTGCATTCAGCAAGATCTGGGAACATTGTCATTGATCAACAAGTAGTAGGCAGTTTCCAGAAGAAGCAAAAGGGCTTCCAACCACTGCCAATGAATTCAAACACGGCTCAATATCGAGAAGAGTATCTGGCTTCAACCAGGTACTAGTGGGTTAGCAGTGAGCACCACCACATGACATTTGGCAACCAGTAGTGAAGCAATGAAGAACATTCAGAACGAGGAGCATCCAACCACAACCCAATTCACAGAGAAGATCTAACAGGAAGCAACCAGCAGCAGAAAAGGATCAAGCATCGAATATACTGCAAAGTAATTGGCAACAATAAAGAAACTACAAATCCTCAACACCAGAGTACCCAACAAAGAAGATAGTACATGAATGTTGGCAAGTTCCGCGCACGGTAACCTACGATCGTGGAAGATGGTGTTGGTTGATAGTCTTCTGTTTGCTATTTCATTAGTTGGTTACTCCGATGCTCTCGGTGTACGCCGTTCTCTTGCCCGATGCTCTCGGCGCTTCAATCTGTTTCGTAGATTCGGTCTCCGACTATGAGTCGGTACGCGAGATGCTCTCTTGCTCCTCTCTGTATTCTCTCTCTCTCTCAACATCGTGTGCTCGTCGCGCACGATACTCCGTGTTCGATACGTACTCCGTATTCGACACTCCGTTCATTCAGTACTGGTTCCTACTCCATGAGTACTCGCCATTTGAAGTTCACCTTCTGTATCCATGATGCTGATGTCCTTTGGTCATCGGATCTTCGCCTCCTGCTCTGACTTGGAGACAGATGTCGACGTGGTGACATGATGACATCCTGTCGACGTCAGTAGGTGTCCTTCTGCTCTCCAGATGTCACGTTCCATTGGTGATGCAGTAGTCTGTCAGATGATATCGTCATCTGAGGTTTAGTTGGGAAGTACCTCAAGATTCTCTTGGTACCATTGATGGATGGACGGACGATATTCCAATTCTCTCAGAAATCGTCATTTGCAAATTTCCTCCAGAAATCTTGCCCCTTTTCGTGTGTTCCGTTTCCCCTGTAATTCTGACGAATCACAGTATACTATCGACACGAATGTAGTTATACCGTCCAAGTACGTATGAGAGAATAACGGGTGAACGATGCACATATACACGTACATCTTGACATATACTCACATGTACATCTCGACACGGACTTGTGTTTTGTTGCTGTGAGAAAATTGTTTGTTGTGTTGCCTTGAGCAAGCGTTCAATGTCGCAACTCGGACCGACTGATGAAGTCGTTTGGTGTCAGAGTTACGATGGGAAGACGAGAGTGAATGCAATTGATTTGTACTGTGTTTGAAGAGTGTTTTGACTTGTGAACTTTTGCATTTTATGATTAAGTTGATGATGAAGATAATGAAGATGATGATGAAGACAATGAAGAGACAACAATCATGCAGGACATGTTTCTTGGCAGTGTTGTTTGCAGGAGATTTCCTGCAGACATCATTGTACTCTCTGCAGAGCAAGACACTTGGCTGTGTGCCTTGTTTCACTCCTTTCTTGCAATGTATCGATCCTTCAAGCATCTCATGTTCTCCTGCTGATCTTGGTTCGTCTTGGAGCAGCAGAGGCATGACTCCTACTTCTATCATTCTGTTTGTGTCAAGGGCTGAGGTCATACATACAAGAAGTCTTTGCAGTTCAATCCAATCACTTTTGTGATTCAAATGTAATCTGCAATGAACCTCTTGATAAACATCAGTGATTGGTAGTCTCCAATCCCTTGTTTCTCTGCAGTTCCCATTTGGTCTTGGTTCGTACCGAGGGGTACACGCAACGTGTTGGCGGACAGTCGTGAGAAAACCAAGACCAAATATTTTTGGGGGGGAAATGTCAAATTGGACTAATACGATTACAAGGAAACTCTGAAGAGTGTCCTGCTTTCGGATGTCCATGGCCTCATGTTGTATCTGTACCTGTGCAGTTTCCATCCCTGTTCCCGTTTCGCTCTCTTCGCTTTTGGCTCGTGGATGCGCACAGCCGCAGGTATCGCCTTTGTGAGTGGGCTTCGCTTGTCCCCGAAAATCATGGATGCAGACGCCCCAGTGAGCAGACTTTTCTATTCTGCCTCCAAACCATCACAGCTTCATGCGGTCATCCTCCATTTGGAAATCTGAGAAAGGTGCGGCGCACCAACCTGTACGTGGAGGAAGATGTCTTTACGGGTTCAAAAGCCTCCTCTGATTGTGTCTTTGACATGATAGCTTCGAAATGATTCAGTCGCCCATGGGTGAGCATGATCGTGAAAGACACTTGTTGCACAAGCTATTGAAGCTATTTCGCATCAAAAGAGGAACAATCACGAAAAACTTAGACGGGACAAGGGCCGAGCAACATCAGAAAACGGGGACCGCATGGTTGAATCCTCCTCTTTGGTTTCGGCAAAGAGGCCGGCCCGGACGGGCCATTGCTGGTACCTACGCCAAGGATCTCCCTTCTGCACGACGTCTGCATCACGCCAGGTGGATCTTCGTCTGACAAGATGAGCACAACAACACATGCCCATCCCATTTTTGCTCATGCTCCCTTCTCTTCAGTCATAAAAAAGCGATCCGATTCCAAGAGATCACCATGATGGCAACCACAGCGATGGAAACGATGACACCCACGAGCACAGCACCAACACCCGCAAATAAGCTCCCACCACGCCTCGCATTCGACAAGGTTGGTCTGGTTGGACGTGACAAAGAAGTCCGTGTGTTGCTCAACGCAATCCGAAGCCAGCCAAAGAAACAATCGAATTCATCCTCACACCATGGACCCTTGGCCAGCCTCCCGAAGGATCCAACCCAAATCATCAACCAAATTCAAGACAATGTTCGTGCCGCCATTCTCGCCACCGCAAGCAGCAGCACCGAAGACGCCGCCAGCAGCAACAGCAACAATACGCAGACGAAGGACTCGCCAACACCCTCGCCGCCGGTGCCAAATACAACCATAGCATCTGCCGCTCAAAATCAGATCCGATCATTGGTGCTGATTTCTGGCCAGTCCGGAAGCGGCAAGTCAGCCCTCGTCGAGGAAGTCCGCAAAAGCTTGCTGCCTCAAACAGCATGCTCCGACAGTCCAGATCAAGCCAGCAACAATGACGACAACAACGACAATGACAGTGACACAGACGTACCTTTCGATGGCTTCTTCGCAACAGGAAAATGCGAATTATCCACCAAGAAAGAGGGTGTCCCGTACACAGGGATCCAGTCAGCCATGACGGAGCTATGCGAACAGGTGGCAAGCAGGGCCCAGTCAGAAGTGAAGGCCTCGATGGAACACCAGGCAAGCACTGAGGGCCCTGGATCGAAGCGTCAGACACTCGCGGCGTTGGTGTCGAAAGGGCTATCGATGGGAGAGCTAGCGCTGCTATCTCATGTCATCCCTAACATTGAAATGCTGACGACCGTGAAGACATCGCAGCAGGCTGTTGGGAATAACAACCCCCCAGGTTCCGCAACGTCGGTCACATATTCTGGCCTGGCATTATCGTCGCCACCATCGGTCCATGGCGGCTGTGATGGATCCGTTTCCCTCTCTGCTGCCAGCATCGCTGGAGGCCGTGGATCGTCCATCAGCTACGAAGGCCACACACAACGAATCAAGTACGTGCTGCGCAGGTTCATGCAGATCCTCTGCAGCTACTGCCCAGTGGTCATGGCCATCGACGACCTCCAGTGGGCCGATCGAGCCTCGCTGGGTCTCATCCAGTCCTGGCTGCTGGACAGTCGGAGCACATCCCTGACCATCATCGGACTGTACCGTTCGAACATGTTGGATGTGAACCAGACCCTGAAGGCGACCCTGGCATCGCTGGAAGAATCCAAGAGGGAACGGTCCATTCGCATCAGCAAGCTCTCGGTCGAGGATCTGAGCGTGGATGAGGTAGCAGTGTATCTGCAGCGCCTCTTCCGTGTATCTTCGCATGAAGGAGACGAAGGCAATCATCCCGATCATCGCGAAACCGAATCATCGCTCGCACACTTGATGCCTCTGGCAGAGATCGTGCACGGGAAGACGGCTGGCAACATGTTCTTCATCCAGCAGTACCTTGACTCACTCGTCAAGGACGGTCTCATCACCCAGAATCATCTGCCAACACCGCCCACAACAGCAGCGGCGACACTCCCAGAAGTATCAGGAGTCACGAATGACGCCAGCCACGCAGCAGCATGGGCCTGGGATGTCAACGAGATCACCTACAGATCTGCAACCGCGGGCGACAACATCATGGACCTCATGAAGATGAGACTCCAAAAGTCCGCCTCCACGCACTGGGTACTATCCATCGCGGCCTGCCTCGGAGCCACGTTCTCTACTTCGCACGTCTGCGCAGTCATCACGGGCCTCTTCATCCACTCCAGCCACTCCAAGTTCTTCCGCGAGGTGTTCCAAGTCACCAAGATCGTCAAGGAGGATGAGATCATCGCCATGCTCCAGACATTCTTCACGGAAGGGCTGCTCGAGAAAGTCAAGGTACTGCATCGCCAAAGCTCCACGTTGACTGATAGCGGTTCCCAACAGACGCCCAGCACGAACACGAGCATGCGGGTACGACGGGCCAAATCCGTGCGATACGCCTTCATCCATGACAAGGTCCAAGAAGCCGCGCTGTCCATGATACCCACAGAAGACCAACTCGCAGAGCTCAAGTATCGAGTTGGAGAGATCCTGCTGTACGCGCTATCTGAGAATCAGCTCGACAAGAAGATCTTCATGATTGCGAACCTCCTCAACACGAGACCCGATCTCATGCCCAGCCACCGGAAGCTGGACCGTCGCATGAAGATCATCATGCTCAACCACAAGGCTGGGCAGCAGGCCGCGAATGCGTCTGCCTTCCATCTGGCATCTTCGTACTTCGCCATGGCGATCGATCTCCTTCCCGATGATCACTGGGAGACGTTGATGGAGGAGAGCCTGGAGCTGTACTCATCAGCAGCGGAGAGCCATTTCGTGACCGCCAGCTTCGCTAAGGCACGATCGTACTGCAAGGCCGTCGTCAATCAGGACTGCGACATACTGAGCAAGGTCCGTGCGCATCATGTCTTGGTCGACATATCTTTGTCGGAGACAGAGACGACCGAGGAAAAAGGGGCTGCGGAGATGCATCTGGACCTGCTGTCGCAGCTTGGCTGCAATCTTCCTTCTTCAACCTTCGGTCGGGTGGTGTACGTGCTTCGAGGCATGATGGCAACCAAGGGAACCCTTCGACGGTTGGAAAGGGAGATGAGCGACACGCTGTCAGTGTTCAGTGACGAACATCACGAAGCAGTGATGAAGACACTGAGCAAGCTGCATACCGTGGCATACTTGACGGCGCCGGAATTGGTCCCCGTGGTCACCGAGAAGGCAGTGAGGCTGAGCTTGAAGCAAGGAATCACGATACATTCAGCACCAGCCCTATCCTTCCAGGGTATCCTCGATGTGTGCGTACTGGAGCGCTTCGATGTGGCTCACAAGTGTGGAGAGATGGCGCTGAAGATCACCAAGGCATCAGATGATCGTAGTTTGGACGGCAAGGTCCTGTTCTACAACCATGTCGGTATTCATCACTGGACGCACCCATATGAACATGGTACCGACCAACTGTTGGAAGCCTCCAGATTGAGCATGTCCATGGGTGATGTGGAAATTGGTGCTTGGTCTCTGTATGGCTCTCTCATCTTTGGCCTGCACACAGGGAAATCGCTGGACTCGCTCGACGAAGATGTATTGATTCACAGCGGCACCATGAAGGACTTCCAGCAGAACCTCCAACACCAGCTGGCCCTCATGCTATGGCAGCTTGTCTTGAACCTTCGAGGTGCCTCCAACCACACAACCCAATTGATTGGGGATGCATACAACGAAACAAACGAAGCGTATGATGCCAACCATCAAATGGCAGACGCACACATCATGACTCGTGAGACCCTTCGAGTGTGCCTCGCGGCCCACTTTGGTGAGTATGAGATCGGCTCGGAACTTGCGATCAAATCTTGCTTGAATTGGCTCAAGACGACGCCATCCAGCTACACTCTGCCTCCCGGGCTGTTCCATAGTGCGCTCTGCTGCTTCGGGATGGCGCACAAATGCAAACCATCCTACTACACCAAGCATGCCCGCACATTCTTGAAGATCCTGAAGAGGTGGGCCAAGAGGGGCAATCCGAATTGCATCCCGTACATTGCGCTTCTGGATGCGGAGAAGTACTCTCTGAAGAAACAAGATAAGAAAGCAATCGAGCAATACGATGAGGCCATCCAAATGACGCGGCGGCAGGTGCGCATTCACGACCAGGCCCTTGCGAACGAGAGGTACTCTGCTTTCTTTGCTCGCAGAGGCAACACAGAGAAGGCAAAGGCGCATCTGGAGGAGTCCATCAGTCTATACGGACAGTGGGGCGCGAACAAGAAGGTTGAAATGCTGTTGCGACAGCACAAGACGGACTTTGAATAGAACTGCAAGAGTAGCCAACAAGTATAATAAATTGAACGAGATGATGCACACCAAATACCATAGAGAGAGAGTTCTCTACTTTGCTCCGCACGTTTGCATTCATTCTCTGCGCAAATGCCAATAGGGTAACTGTACATTTGAAGCGACGTTGTCGTTGGATGCCGCGACATGCTTCCAATACCAAGCACAGCAGTGGGGCTGCGGTTGCACCACATGTCATTTGCCCATGGCCTCTCCTGCTTCGTTTGCATGGCTCTTCTCTCACGACACCACCGGCGTGGTGTTGGGTGTGATCGACGACCTGCTATCGCTCTTGTAGCTGGTTGGAAGTGCCACCCGGATGTTCTGCTCGATTCAACTGACAGACACATGTCGTTCTCACAATCCGCAAACAGACACATTTGCTTTCACAGACTCGTCAACAGACAGACATCCCCAGCGAGACTGTTGGGGTGGCTTTCTTAAATAGTTTCTTTTGTGTACTCCTACGCACATAACACTCCACGACTACAACGCTACCTTTTGGCTGTGCGACTCACGAACAAGACCAACATTGGGACAATGGAGTTCTTCCGAAGGTAGAATCACATTTAACGCCCATCTCACAACATCACATGAAACCTTGTTGATGGCTTGTGTTGTTGTGTCACAACCGGGATTTGTGAAGCGAGCGTCTCCATGTTGGCCATGTCGTAGTTGTTCATGAGACCAAGACGAAACAATGACGGTGTTGTGTGAGATCGTGTGCACTGATACCATTTTGGTTCGGCCACGGCGTTGATTTGTGTGAGTGGTTTCAGACAAGAATGAGCGCAAAGGAGTTGGATTGTCTCCACCAACCATCACCGAAGCTCCCGCCAGCGAAACATCCATCCGTTGAAGGTCGTCACATCATCGCACCAAGAAGGCAAGAGGACACAAACGCCATCACAAGAATACTCTGGAACATCAAGATTGGATCATATTAATAGCAAACAGCACACAATTCTATTCTAGTACTAGTCCACGAGATCCTCCTAGTGGATTGGATTGGCGCGATGGGGACTCCTTCGGACTCAGACAACAGCAAGCGCAGCAGGCATGGCAGATTGCGGAGGCAAGCTGATCGAGACAATGGCAACACCAGCCCACGCAACGGGCAGACCAGAGCGGGGGCCGTCTCGGTGAGCCATTCGCCATCGCAGGCGACAAGCCTCGTGACGCCGCACAATGACGATGATGCGCAAACGCAAAGGTCGTCCCGATCCAAGCATTGCCGCTTGGATGCGTCGGGTGCCTTGGTGTCGCCCGTTGGCGCCAAGCGCAAAGGCCTCATGGCCTCCCTCAGCATGTCGTGCGATGACGAATCCTCGAGCAAGCACGAAGGCTCCGAGCATTCCATGTCGGGCGTGGGATATCGATCGAGCAGGAACGCGATCCCTGCATCCGCGCGTTACGACAAGATGCTGCTCGAGGACAACCTCAGCGTCAGCAATGGCAACAGCAATGGTGATCAAGCGACAGTGGCGTCGCACTTTGCGGTGGTGCAGGGTCTGGACGGCCTTGAGGATGGTTCCAAACCGAGCCGCGTTGGCGCGCAAAGGCTTTGTGCCGATGGATCCTCCGCGGATGATTGCAGCGTAGACCACAGCCATGAGCAGCAACAGCAACAGCAACAACAAGGCAGCCTCTCCAGCTTCCCGGCATCCCTGCCGCTGGCGGTTCCGCTCGATGCAACCGCTTCGACGGACAAGGATGATTCGTTCACTGCGGACATTCCCGACACGGAACGGCAGCTGATCCGCGAGGAGGCCGAGAAACAAGCGCGCAAAAAGATCGAGGCAGTCGCGGTGCATGCCGCGGTGGCCCAGCGTGACATGAAGGATGATGCGTCGTCTGCCTCCAAGCGCCGTCTCATCATCTGCGCTGCCATCTTGGCTTTGATTGGCGGCATCATCGGTGTTGTGTTGTTCACCCGTAAACGTTCCACCTCAACCTCCAGTTCCAACTCGGCAGGTGCCGGTCAGACGGCCGCGCCGACGATGAACTCCGTACCGACTCCATTACCGACCCAGATAGCGAGTGCGCCACCTTCACCCGTGCAGCCGGTCCAAGCCCGCGATTCCTGCGCATCCAACAACGTCTGCGAGTGCGCTGTGGACGTCCATGAAGACCATCTTGGCACGTCCGTCTTCGGCACCACGTCCCGCGCGACAACGGATGCGATCAACACATGCGACAGCGTCTCGGCCAACGGTGCGGGTGTATGGTATCGTGTGCAGCGCGATGCGTTCCTGTTGCAGCAGTCTCGGCGTTTCATGGCATCGCTGTGCGAACCACCTTCTGTCGAGTCTTTCTCCCTGCAGGCGACCAACTACGACACCCAAATCTCTATCTTCGCTGGCGATCGCTGCGATCGCTTGCGGTGCGTCGCAGGCAACGATCAAGGAGGGCCGGGTTGTGCCGACAAGAGCCGCGCCTCATTTACGCTCGGCACTGATGGTGGCGACGACACCTACTACATCTACGTCCATGGCTTCCGCTCTTCGCGTGGCGCCTTCGCCATGAAGCTCTTCGAGCTGCCCAACAACCTGCAGTGCGAAGACGCTCTGGTCGTTTCTCCAACGGAGACGACCGTGTCGTCGACGAAAGGTGCCTTCGCTCAACCATCGGAGATGAGCATCTGCGGGCTTGCCACGTCCACAGCGCCCGGCGTTTGGCTCAAGCTCACTTTCGTCGAAACGCCAACATCCAACAATCCAACAATCCTCAAGGTGGATGCCATCACGCAAGGCTTCGTCCCGGAAATATCCGTATTCCATGGTTCCAGCTGCGATGACTTGGATTGCATCGGCGGCGGCACCGAAATCGCGACCGTGTACCCATCTGCCGGAACCACGTACCACATCCTCGTGAAGGGCGTCGGCAACATGGAGGGGGATTTTGCATTCTCCGTCGTCTCAACCTACCCTCCATCACGCCAACTACGCCCATTCCTAATCAACTGCATCGATGCCGCCGGCCTGCCCGTCGGATCCAACATCACCGCCTTCATCCCTGCCCTGCGACCGGAGGAGGTCGACCCCATCGTCTCGTGCGGCAACGACGTCCTCCTCGACACGCGCGGTTCCTACTATTTCATCTACCGTGGCTCATGGTTCAACACGACCGGCACAGGCGCCATCGTACGTGCCTCGACGTGTCATCCCGGCACCGTCTTTGACACCAAGATCAGCGTGCTGACGGGCGACTGCGACGATCTGCAATGCATCGATGCCAACAACGACGGAGCTTCGGATAATGGATGCAGTGTCGTGGAGTGGTATGCGCACGAAGGGGTCGAATACAAACTCATTGGTGAGCGCGAGAATGTGATTGCGTTGCATGTAGCGTGTGCCGTGCTGTGACAAAGAAGCTTGGCAGAACTGCCTCCGTCATTTGGCAATCCACTGTATGTCTCAATCGACTGTCACTCACATCATGTCGTCTCGCTTTGCTTCATTCTACAAGCACAGTCCACCCATCGGAAGATCGACCATACTTGGGCGATCCCTGGTTCACGTTGACATTGGAGGAGGTCGAGGCTTCCGCGAACCAGACCTGCCAATCTGCGACCCCAATCCCAACGGATGGGACTGCCACGATCGGAGTGGTGCATCCAACCATGAAGACCGTCAAGGAGATGCCACCCATGATCCCGATCATCGTCAATGACAGCAACACAACCTCTGACAATCACGACGAATATCTCTTCTGGTACTCCACCAAGGGAACTGGCCAGGCGTTGACTGCGTCCACGTGTCATCCAGGATCCATGCTGCCCACCCTCACATCCACCTCCATCTACATTTTCGCCAACGATGGCGAGACCTCATCCTGCGGCGACCTTCGTCAGCTCACGGACATAACTTCGGCAAGCATGTCATCACCAAGACCAGAAGACTTGATCTACACACCCTGCAACGACCATATGTCTGCGACATGGAAGAGCGCGTTCGATAAAGAGTACTTCGTCGTCGTCAAGTTCACTGTTGACAACGCAGTCGATGTACAGGCGAAGACGAACGCACCGACAGAGATGACAACGACGATGATGGATACCGATAGCGACACGACCGCACTGCGTCCAACGTTCACCCTCACAGTTGAGAATGCGGCGGTCAACGACGGATGCAGATCAGCCATAGGCCCAATCCCTCTTGACACCAATTACAGAACGGTCACAACGCGCAGCGCAACCCGCAGCTTCATGGATGTGATGGCGGATGGTACGATTGTGGATTTTCCAACATGCCCATCGACACTCTCGCCTGCTAAGGACCAAGCGAATGGTCGTGATGTGTGGTTCACCTTCATTGGCAATGGCAGAGACCTCATCGCATCCACTTGTTCCATCCATACGCAATTCAACACGCAGTTGACGATGTACCGCGGCGATGACTGCAAATCGCTGTCCTGCACTCCTGCTGATACCGAAACTAACGATGATGCGATGGGATCCACCAAAAAGAGTGCAGCTCAATCCATTGGCATGGAGATGGACTGCAGCGATGTAATCCTGAGCGACAATCATGACTTCAACAAGATAGCGCAGGCCAGAGGCAGATCCATCCGCTGGACATCCGAAGTAGGCGCGCTGTACTTCATCCGCGTGTCCGGCCGTGATGTGGACAACGATTACGGTGTCGTCGACTTCCTCATCGCGCCGTACAATGACATCTGCAGGCGGGCGATTCCCTTGAATCTAACCGCGTCGGATGATCTCTCGCCGACACAAACCGAGGGCCCGGTGGTGAGAATTCAAGGCTCGACGGAGGGGGCGCGGGGATTCCAAGTAGGCATCTCTCCTGAAGGAGCCAGAAGCACTGGGGAACTGCAAGTATGGTACAAGGTCGAAGGCACCGGTGAGGAAATGCACGCCACAACATGCAACACTCAGAGTACCGTGCAGACGCGGGTGTGGGTATATGAGATTCCACCAGAACAAGAGGAGACCATACCTCCGAAACCAGTACGCCCAGACGAGGGGAACAACGGTACTGTGTCCGAGCCTCTCTTTGAGACGGATGGCGGATCACGACACTTGTCCGATGCTCCCCCTTCACCTCACATGCGATTCCGCACGATCCTGGATGACACCACAATCGACCACGATTACGTGAATTGCGGTGCGTTGACGTTTTTGGAGCTGAGTGCGGACGATAGGAAATCGTGCGGATCGCATCATCGCGTGGTCTGGTTTGCCAAGTCCTCCGTGACGTACTACATTGCCGTGAATTCGCTTGGCGCTGCCTTTGATTTGGAGGTTGGCATTGAGTGGTGATGATGGGAAGCTCCACGGGAGCAATGTGAGACGCCACACTGGTGGGTATGTTGAACAGCGATGATCTGCAACATCGGACACGCGTGCGCGTTCACTTTGAATGGGAAGGTTGTCATGACAACACAAAGGCTTACTGTAGTCGAATGAAATACTCGAGTTGAATTGAATACTCTGAGTCACGTATGGTATGTAATTGGACATTGTAGTAGACTTGATCTCTGACAGTCTCCCTCTGGCGGATATCCATGTCATACTTGAGATGTGTGTGATCGTCTTGCCTTGCGTTTGACTTGCGCTTGGCTTGATTTCCTCCCATTCGTGACATACACGCAGCGCGATCCTTTATCATCACCAATGCTACCATCCCTGCACTGCGCCAAACGACTAAAAGAATATTCGCAGCACCTTGTAGGCGGACAAGATCAACAATCCTTGACGCCACAGCTCGAGATGCTGCATGTTGGCTGCGAGCTGCGCGATGCTGAAAAACCCCGTCGATGAATCGCGTCCCAGATCCATAATGTTGCGGTAGAGGTAGAACATGGACATGGCGTTGGTCATGCTGGATGTGTTCTTGGAGTCGAACCACGACGACGATGATGATGGCGGCGGTCCAGCGGCATAGATCATGGGGTCATCCGATGCGAGCGTGCGATCATCTTCCAACGGTTGAGGATCGAAGAGTCCCTTCAATTCGGCTTCCATGTTGGCGACGGATGGTATGGAAGTTCCCCCGGCCTTGCCAGCCGCAGCATCCTGGAATCCCATTTCGTAGTACTTCTTCAAGATGGAGATGTCTGGTTGGAAATCCTCCATCGACGCCGAGGTGGTGAGCTTGCGCGTCGCATAGGACGAGCCGTAATCGAAGGATCCGCCCGCCGAAGCAGCCGCCGCAGAAGAGGACGACGCGCCCGTGAAGAATAGGTTGTAAATGGTGATGACGACCATGAAGAGGACGATGCCGAGCGCCAGATTGTTGGATAGCTTGCCGCGCAACGGCGGGAGCGTCTCCTCGATGCGGATGCGCGCGCGGTTGGGGAAGTTCTGCGCGATCAACGCGGGCGGTTTCTTGGCCGCAATGTCGGGTCCGGCAATGACGGCCAGCAGGGCGATGACGGAGACGGCCATGATGGTCTTTGAGAAGCCGACGAAGTAGAGCAGCACGAGGAAGAGCACGGCGCTGCCGATGATGACGTGCGAGAGGCGCGCGGGCGCCACGAAGTGCTGCATCTCGCGCACGTACTGCGCCATCTTCTGGCGCACGCGCGGGTCGTTCTTGAGCTGCTGCCACTGGCAGACGTATTTCTCGCGCATGCTGCCTTGCGCGATGTTCTCTGGCTTGAAGGCCATCGTGGACTGCGACTTGGTCATGTGCACGAGGTACCGCTGGCGCTCGAGGTTGTAGGACACCACGATGCCCAGCAGGCCGTTGATGTCGTCGCGTGCGGTGTTCACCACCTTCACCACCGTGGATGGGGGGTTGGTCAGGTAGCCGCTGGGGTCGCGTCCTGTGCGTTGCGGCGCAGCGGTGTTGGCGCCAGGCGCGTTCGGGGTTTGCGTTGACATGCTTCTGCTTCTGCTTCTGGTGTCTGTGGTGTCGTTACTTGTTACTTGTTAGTTGTTGGTTTTTACTTGTTGCACCTCTGGGTGGTTGCGATAGGGTATTGTGATTGTGTCGCTTCTTGACTTGCGCCAACAGAGAATCTGTCTGGAATCTGCGACTGATTGCGTGTTGTTCTGTCACAGCCTCTCTGTTGTGGTGTTTGTCATGTTGCGATCTTCGTTTCGTTTCAGTCCGGTTCGCGTCGGAAGTTCTCTTTGTGGTTCTTTGGAGATCTTCGTATCGCTTTTGATGTCGCGATACAACACGGAAGTCGAACACCGCAAGGACGAAATCTATGACGTACAACCGAATGCGTCGATCACACTGCTATCGGAAACATTGAATACGTTCGTACGTCACACGATCATTCCATTCAATCCAAACCAACCAACAAACAACGGAAATCGAACCACACACAAAACATGCGACAACAACAACCAACATCACCACTGCCACCACCATGGCCATCATCATTCATGAGAGGAGCGAAGGAGAATTGACTTGCGCCATCATCATCAACATCTCGGAGGTCGGCATCAGGTGTGACATCCAGCAATTCGAAGGCGGCTGATACCAGAGAACTCCAGAGAGTACAGCAGTGCTCGTACAGTGCACACACCCAACATGGCGAGCCTGGCGAACGTGGAACACCGCAACCAAGATGCGACCGTCTACGCCGGCAACCTGGAGCCGGCATGTTCCGAAGATCTGCTGATGGAGCTGTTCATGCAGGTGGGACGCGTCAAGTCCGTCTACATGCCCAAGGACAAGGTCACGCAGACGCACAACGGCTACGGCTTCATCGAATTCCTCGACACCATCGACGCGGAGTACGCCATCGCCATCCTCAACATGGTGCCGCTCTACGGACGTCCGCTCAAGGTCTCCAAGAGCTCGCTCAACAGCAAATCAACGGCGGCCAGCACGCGCGACGTGGGCGCCAACCTCTTCGTCGGCAATCTCGATCCCAAAGACGTCGACGAGCAGCTGCTCTACGATACCTTCTCGGCATTCGGAACCCTCATCAAGCCGCCCAAGATCATGCGCGATCAGCAGACCAACTCCAGCAAGGGCTTCGGCTTTGTCAGTTACGATGCCTTCGAGGCCTCCGATGCTGCCATCGATTGCATGAATGAGCAGTACTTGGGAAGTCGCCAGATCGTCGTGCAGTACGCCTTCAAGAAGGACACGTCGTCGGGAGGTGACGATGCTGGTCGACCCGCCGCCAGGATGGAGCGACATGGCAGCCGAGCCGAGAGGATGCTCGCGGCCGCACGCAGGGAACGCCAGCAGCAGGATCAACGTGCCACATCGAGGTTCCAGCCACGTCCGGCGGGACAGTTTGGATCTGCACCTGGAGGCTTCGGTGGTGGTGTCCCGCCACCACCCCCACCACCGCCGATGATGATGGGTGGCCGTGGCCCGATGCAGGGAAGCATCCCGCCGCCGCCGCCGCCGATGCCATCGGCTGGTGCTGCCATGGGAGGACCTGGAATGCCGCCCCCGCCTCCACCCCCACCACCGCCGCCGCCAATGGGAGCGAGGTAAGACGAAGGCGCGACTTGGATTGGATCTGTGCTGTTGCTTTCCGTAATATTTTTGTTCTGTTGTTGGTCTGTGACGAATTGTAGATTCGCCCAAGGGATGCATTGCCTTTCTCACATCATGTCAACTCTTTTCCTCGATTCCTATTCTCCCTGTCAACCACCACAGTGGATTTGGAGCTCCACCGCCACCTCCTCCGCCACCACCGATACCCGCCCATCCATCGTCCGCACCCATGTCGATACCGCCGCCGCCGCCACCACCACCACCTCCGATGTAATCCATGACGCCTGTGCTCTGCAAGCAGCAAATGCAGACACTCCACAATAATTGATACATAGATGATGGTACGCGCTGAATCTCTTATCAAGCAATTCATTGCGCGACCTTGCGAGAGTTGGTTGGTCTTCAGGATTGGTACTATGTACGTATGGATTCATGTTGTCTGTCACATTGTGTCGCATCGACCAAACGTCTGAATCTGCGTGTGTGCCTGTAGTCCGCTCTACACCAACGCGGATTAGCAAATCCCGGTATGGAATCAAATGAGAAAACGGCGATTGAAGTCGGACAAGTCATCAACGTCACAGTTGTCAAGGAATTCTCTTTGAGGTCTGTTTTGGCGCGTTTTTCGCGATGCACATGGTCATGGTTGTATCATTGGACGTGATGCAGTAATTCAAATGTGCGTATGGACACTCCAAACACGATAGAGTTATTTAACGCGGAGACTCGCAAAACCGTGAAGAGAAGTTCACCACAACTCCAACCGGTCGTGTTCGTGGTTGTCACCTCCATCCAACGGCACCACACGGCTTGTTGGGGTTTAGTTGCAACCAAATTCTGTGGAAAGGACAGCACGTGGCCTTCACCCACTCAATACCATTGTGCTCCATTGCTTGTGCCGTGTCGGACTCGTGGCGGACATCACCATACTCATCAACTCTTCGAGTCCGAAAGAGTGAGCATTGAGTGGAGTAGGTCGTTGTGTGAGTGATCTGTCTCTGTCTTTGTCTGTCTTGATCGAACAATCACTTCAAATCAAACCACAACAGTTCAAAAGACGATCCGCAGGGCGGCAAAGAGAGGCTGACACAGACACAGGAAGACACAAGGAGACACAGGAAGACACAAGGAGAGACAAGGAGACACAAGGAGACACAAGGAGAGAAGACACAAGGAGAGACAAAGAGAAAGGCTTACACAAGTACAAGTAGACGCGAGCATCCCAGAGGAGAGTAGAACAGAACAGGATACCAGTACGACACTGCTGCCGTACTCATATACTACATCATCATCATTCTTCGCTGTCATAATAGAATACCTAACAAAGAGAGCACCCATCATCATTGGCACTCCATTCATTGCGCAGCGGATCCCTCCACAAGACCAATTCGACAGAACGCAGATCACGCTCAAACTGGAACACTCTGCAGCACCCGCATCATGACGACGCTATTCGGATCGGCCGTGCGGCGCTGGGCATTTGAGAAAGGAGGCAGGAAGTCGTCGAGACAACGGCAGGAACGCGGCTACGAGCGACGGCAGCGTCGCAAGAGACAGAGGCAACAGGAACGCAGCGGCTCGATGGACAAGCCACCGTTGCTGGAGTCCACGACGGATGCATCGTCGTCGTCGTCGTCCGCATCGTCTCCAGCATCCTTGATGCTGCAACGGAGCCAAGACAGCGACTGCAACAGCATCTACACGAGCGGCGATGACAGCATCGCCCTTGTGCGATCGCCTTTGCCGTATATGCCGCAAGGGCCGATGGTGCTGGCCAACGAATCGTACGGATTGATCGTCCACGAGTTCGAAGATGGGATATGGCGGGACGACGACAGCACAAGCAGCAGCAGTTCCTGTGATGGCACTCACGAGGACACAGAACAACAACTGCCTGCGCAGCACAAGATAGAATCGCAGCAGCGCTGCTGTCGTGAGCAGACACCTCCGGAACCACCTTCACGTCGCGTCACTATGATGTTCCGCATCGACATGGATGGCAGCGTCAAAGGGATTCTGTGATGATGGTGGAGCATGCATTCTACGTATACTACGATATGTTCTTACTCCCACCATCCTTGCACGCAGGCACTCATCGCTGTTCCCCATCGTCACCATTCACCGTTGTCGCTACTTCGCCATGTACCTGGATCACAGTATCCGTAAAGCAGCCGCCACCTTCCCTCGACAAAGTGAAACCAAGTCAAGTTGCATTGGATGAGCTTGAATCCAACCCCGTTTCACTACATCGTTCGAACCAACCGGCCAATCGTATAGTAAACCGGCAGACAACATATTATTCTATGTAATATTATACAATAAATACATGCACATACATATACGGACATACAAACTAATTCAAACGCATCAAGTGCTTCGCTACGTATCAGTCGTACCATCTCCAGCATATGGTAGCTGCTGACTACTCACAAACAATGCAAAACACTACAATAGCCTGCTCTACCCAAACGTCAACTGCTCTGAATCCATGTTGCTTGCTTGCTTCAGTTTTCATTGGACGTGGACAACAATTCACGCATCATGGTCTGTGCAACATGATCCATGATCGGTCGCCCGCCACGATTCCATTCGCGATACCATTCATTCTTCGAGTTGGCGACCAGGACGGTATGTCCGAACGGCAGCGTCGGCAGCATCGATGATTCCGTGACCATCTCCAGCAACTGGCTTGACGTCATCTCCTGTGGGGATGATGATTGCAGAAGGCTGTCGCGTCGATCTCCTCCGAACGGCAGATGTGGTCGTACGTCCCAGAACACTGAGATTGGACGTGGATATGCAGTCCATGCGATGGAGAAAGTTGGTGAGAGCAGATTGAGCATCATGTGAAAACAAAGCAATCCATACACATCGCAGCGCAGCGCGTTTGGTGCATGTACAGACACCCGACGAGTGCACAGACAACAGAGTCCGCATGCGAGTCCACAGCTCTTTCGCCACGCACCTTTCTGCCAACCCAGATCATCCAAAGCGCGTGCCCAATGCGCCATCGCATCGTTGGATTGCTTGCCACCCTCCGCGTCATGCCCCGTCGTCACAGTCACAACGTGTTCCGGTGGCATATCCCGAGCTGGATCTACACGCCGCTGCAACGACATGCCATCGCGCGTCAAGAATGCCGCCGTCGGTGTGGGAACTTGAAAGTCGGTGTGGAACGCATTGGCGTGCGCGATGCGATGTCGGAATTGGCGCAGCGGGCGCGTGTATTGGGATTGCGTGCACAGATCCTGCACGACGTCGCTGAGGCAGAACAGATCGCGGCCTGTGCGTTGCAGCATGGTGCCGATGAACGTCTCCAGCATGCGAGGAATCGGGATCCATGTGTTGCGGCTGACGCCCAAATGAGGTGTGGCGGTCGTGCAGAAGATGGCGGGTGTGACGTTGGCTGCGTGGGCGGTGTTGTGACTGGACTCGTTCTCGTGCGATGATACCAAACAGACGGCATGTCCCACGGCGTATCGTGCGTATAGGCCACCCAATGAGTTACCGATCAACGATACGGAAATGGAGGGGACGCAGCCATTCCCTTGGTCATTTTGTTGTTGCCGCTGTTGCTGTTCATGCGCAACGATTTCGGACACAACATCATCGATTTCCTTCGCCAACCTCAACCCCCCAGCTTCGATGCCGTCGGTGGTGCAGCCGACGTTGCATTTGGCGCTGTGGATCACAAATCGATGCTGCGCTGTTGCTTTGGTCTTGGTATTTAGATTGGTGACATCTTGTTGGATCGATGGAACGAGCCCCTTCAAAGACTCCTCGATGTACCCCATCTCCTTGTCATTCCCAAGCCAACCATGCACCAGGATGATCACATGGATGTGGTGTTTCTGTCCCGATCCATTCTTGTCAGTGGACTCCAAATGGTTGGCATCGTCCTTTGCGATCGACATTGAAAGCGATGTTGTTCTCGGCGACGACATTGGCAATGACAATGGCATGGACTGCGCCGACAGTTGCGTCGAGATCATTCGGCGCAGATCATCGTGACGCTGCGATTGTGAGGGGAGGTTGGAGAACATTACGCCAGAAGTGAGAGGAAGGAACCGGCTTGCTGCAGCCGATGACGACAGCAACGAACCAACTGTTCCTCTCCTCAGCTGTGCTGCTCCTGATGTGTGGAACAGATGCCCACTCAAGTGACCACAACCAGGCTGTCCCAATCGATGGATGAGGATGCACGCTGTCTGCGGCACGAATCGCATCGCCTATCTGTTCAACCTGCTCTGTTCGTGCTATGTTGTACTCGAACAAGTAGTCGTATGGCACGTAGGTATAATACGATGCGGGTGGAACCTATCAACGCTCCATGGAATCACCCGCTTCGCTGCCTCGCGCCGTTCCTTCCGAATGGAACCCTCGCACGGCGATGATCGAGATGATGTCGAGGTATTGTCCTCTGCTTGCACTAATAGTATGGATGCAATTACGAGCTAATGTACGATCTACGAGTATAATAGATCGTCCGGGTGGATGACTCCAAGGTGTGGCGAGGGATCGCATGCGGTGGACATTGGACAATGGAGATCTTCACATCACCAACAACACCAACAATACCAACAACGCGAACTCTCACAAATCCAACTGATGTGTTGTCGAAATTCAAAAACTCACACACGACTCAAGGCACCATTTCCAATCACGAGTCTCTATCGCGAGCAAAAAGCCAAACCCAGAATCTTGAACGCCGATCCTCCAACCAGCTCGAAGTCGGCCTCCAATGTTTCACCAGGCTTCAACCTGGCGGCTCCTGCGAGATCAAACTTGTATGGCACCAGTATTGAGGTTCGAGATCTGTGATGGCCTTCGAGATGAAACGCCATCTCCTTGTTTGCACTTGCGGTATTCGCATCCTTGTTCTTGTTTCGCACCTTCACTTCCAGCTTGGATCCCTCCCATTTGGATCCGTAGCTGTGCAATGCGATTATCACCATGTGACGTACTTCCGCAGCGCTTTCGCTGCCGTCGTCCACATGGTCGCCGTGCCTGGCATCAATTTTGGATCCTCCCGCGGCTTTGACAACATGGGGAATGCCCATCCCATTCGTGTGTTGCAGGACGAAACGTGCGTTGGCCTTCGTCGCCTCCAAACCGACCTTGTCCAACCAATCTCCGGAATTCCCCACACCATCCACAATCCAACCGTCGTTCGATGTGATCAGTGGAAAGATGAGGTCCTCCACCTGCTGGACTGTCCCCATCTGCGTCAGTCGGTTCGACACCCAGGCGAAGCTGCAGACCTTGCGCGCTTGTCCGTCCTTTCGATGCTTGCATTCGTCCTGCCACTCTTGGGCGGATCGTTCCCATCCATCGAGTACGGTCCTCGTGTCCATATCCAAGCTCGAGAGCGGTGGCAAAGGCCCATCGGGTGGTGCCTTCAAGTTCGAAGATGACGACGATATGGCAAGCTTTTCGTTTTGACGGATCAAATCGAATGTCGACCTTCTGTTTCTACCATCGCCCACATCGTCGTTGCCACCGGCACGAGCAATGTCGGCATCCATGTCCATGCCCATGTCCATGCCCATGCCATCCAGTTCCTGTTGACAGTGATCGTATGCTTCAACGAAGAAGTTGTATGCCACCACCCAAGCCAACGCGACGTGGTATCCCAATCCGGGATGCACCTTGGACTGCGACGACCAGCCGTTGACTGTCGATCTGCGCTTCGCCTTGGGATCCGGCATCCATTCGTTGTTGAAGTCGGTCGAGTGGGGATTGGCGAGGACGATGTCGCGAATCACGTCGCCGTAGCTGATTCCCATGACATGATTCCATGATGCCACGAGTCCTTGCTGCGAATCGTACCGCATGGGCCCGTCCAACGGACCTGGCCAAACACCGATGTCATTCAACATTACGACCATGGGCAACGGCCCGCACCGCAGCTCTTGCGCCTTGCGGATGAAGTCCTGCATCTGCGCCATGTGCCTGGATCCCCGCGACGTCTTGCCGGATCGCACGTCGTTGGTGGCAAATGCACTGATGATGATATCGGGACCGTCGGGTGGGTAGTCCGGCGGGAACAGGCCATACTCCAAGATGAGGCTGCCGACATCCGATGTCGTTGCCGAGACTGCGATGTTCAAGACCGAAACAGCCTCAAAGCCAAGCGCCGCGTTGATGATGGATTCCAACCTCACCGGCCAGGCATGCTGCTGCGTCGGCGAAACATTGTCCTTGGCAATCCTCACATCGATCGGTATGCTCTTCTCCCAGTCATGACCCGCAGTGACAGAGCCGCCGAACACGGCAATACGGAGCGGTCGAGATGGTCGCGCATCGTTCGTCCGTCGCAAACTTTTCTGCTGATGCTCCCACTGCTGTTGCAAAATGGAATGGATCTCACGGATCACGGCAGGGTCTGGCGGAGTCTTCCGTGAACGATTCAGCTGGTGCGGTGAAAGCAGGTGGAAGATCTGCTCCAACCAATCATCATACCGCTGCTGCTGTGCATCGGCTGCGGGTATCCCGGACAGATCGGACTGACGGAACGATCGGATCAGCGTCTGTTTGGCGTGTTGCCAAAGGTACTGCTTGGATGGCAACCGGCCGTAGTTCGCGCGGTGGACATTCCCACCATTTTTGCTCGTCTCCGCGTCTTCTGCATTGCGCCCTTCAAGAAGGCCCACCGCGTGCTGTTCATAGTGGCAACACATGGAGGTGCTACAGCGTCGGGAGATTGCTGCATCGGTCTGCAATGGAATCGCTGCACGATCGCTATCGAAATCAACGTAGCGTGCCGATGCAACGAACTCTCTGCCGTCACCCAGGAGAACAGCGCTGCCGCTCGTCGCGCCGTGCGCATGTTGCAACACTGCGATCGAATACAGACTGGCGGACCAAAGACCGAAGGCGATGCCAAGGATGATCTTCATCTTCCTCTTGGTAGAGCACGCCAGCGACATGAATCCAGTCGCATTCGTGTTGGCATTCACACGCTGCTGGTCTGTGGGTTTGGTATAGGAGGCCCTCATCGCATGTCTTGCGAGTACGACTGGCATCTACAGTATCGACGTGCTCTCATCCTGCGTCGATGCTGCTGGATAGTCACGACGGCCGAGCTGCCCCGTGAGAATCCAATCTGCCCGGCCTCTCCAGATGCAGATGCTATTGCGCTTCAATCTTTGGAGCAGTTAAGTCACCGTGTGGTCCGAGCGTGCCGTTGTGGAAGATCAGCTTGGTATGGTATGGTATGGTATGGTATGGTATGGTATGGTATGGTATGGTACGGTAGGTATTCTCGCGCCCTCCTCTTTGGTTGTGTTGATGTGGGTTTGTCGAATGCGGTTGTTGTGCTTGTGGCCGATGTAATGTCATCCATCCACGACTTGCAGAAGTGTTCCAAATGACCTTGGAGAATGCACCCCCAAAATAAGGGGTTCATCTTTGGTGTGTCACGGTAGTGGATCCTGATTGTACTCTCCCGAGAAGCAAAAAGTTGACTTGAACAGAAGGGGTGGAAGAGTGCATAGACATGCCGCATACAAGTATCTTCGCAAGTCCGCGCCAGACAGGAAAAGCCAAGTGAACTCTGTTGAAGTTCTGCCACTGTCATCTCTGGACGGAAAACTTCTCTGCTCACTGGACCTCATCCATGTTCTGTGCAGTTTCTACCGAAGATCGATCCGGGGTGACGCGGGGAGGCCATTGTGCTCATAGTGATGTGGCAATAACCTTGCTCGCTGGCTCTGTCGCTGTACAGTGTGCCATGCTCGCGATTTGAGGACTGCCAATTCATGGGCAAAGACAACTCTTGGCACCACATTCCATCGTGACGCTGCATCATGACACCAACATCCACCGGCACAAGGCAGGCATCAAAGTGTCATGGGAAGAGAAGGGGAAGTAGGAGGAGAAGCGCAAGTGTCCAACAGTTCGGTCGAGTGTCTTGGACATACACAGCACCACACATCGTGTTCCCAATACCGTGAGAGCCGTTGCTTCATTGCCGGTTCTCGGGTGTCGACTGCTCGAGTTTCTGTATCCGCTGTGTGCAGCAAACAGGAGGTTAGCAACCATGCCTGCATGCAGGTTGAAATTCATTCGCAAGATCGTCTTACACTACATTTCACGATCACATGAAGCCACCTTTGTGAAAACAGGTCACAGCAAACCGTGCTGCGTAAATTGGTGCCACCAGGGCAGATGCTGATATCTTTGCGAGTTGGAAGGAAGATCATGTCTGATTCTGAGCGAAAAGCAGCTTCATGCCGTGGTCTTCGTTGGACTTTTCTCACCGTTCTCGCTTTGTGTAGCTTTCCTTGTTTGTCTGCGTGGTTCGTGTGTGATTGTTAGTTCGCACCTCAGACAATACTGGAACCGAACATTTGTGCAGACGAGTAAGTACGCATTCAGATGAAGTAGAGTGGTCACCTCAAGTTTTCAAACACGGAGCTGCGTGTGTGGAAGGAAAAAGGGGAAAGCTATGGTGGCACAATTCGTTGGTGTTTGTTGGTCGGTGGCCATTCCTGTCCAGTTCTGTGACAGCACTGCATGTCAATGTTCTTCTTCGCGAATCATCGCAGGCTACGGAAGTCGTCTTGCGGCACCCCTCTGGTGTTGGTGACGAACTACACATGAACGTTCCAGTGTTACTCTCTTCTGGTCTTCCCTCCAGAGATGGTCTCTACCACTGTTCGGATGAGTTGCGGTAATGCCGGAGCAAGGACAGTTCACACACGCAAAGCCGCCGAAGAATGCAAACAAGGTGGAAATCATCTCCAAAGTCTTGCCAGACCTGCTCCAACGCATGGCATGCCTGCGTAGCAAAGAGTACTCTCCTCCACTCAAATCCATGAGGTTTCCTCCTCCACTTTTCAAAACCACACTCCATCATGCCTGCGCACATGTGGGGTACACACTTGAACTCACGCCAAATTCATCGACAGCAATTGCCCAAGTTCCAGATATCCGAGGCAACCTTGGAAGCTCATAAAGTGAAATCCAGCAAGTCTCCAACAGACCAACAACAATCAAATCCACAGCAAGTCACCTCACAACATATAATACCATTCTCAGACAAAAAGGTAGGCAAGGTCGTGGTGTGATAAGTGGAACAGTAGCTTTGCCAGTGCGCGTGGCATACTCGTATTTGTCTTTCTGATGTGTTGCCCAGCAACATGTTCAGCCGCGACAACAAAGCATATTAGCGCACGCTAAATCTCTAACAATAGCGACACCCGTCGACCAATCAGAAATCTTCACTTTTCTTACCTTTTCCGTTCCGAACGGAAATTTTGGTCGAAAATCCGTTGTGTCAGATTTGTGTCGCATTTCGCGTCGCAAGAATCGTTTTCCCTCAATCACAGATCCAAAAATGTCGTGGAAATTGATTTCTTGCCAAGATGAGCCAATCTGCCCAATCAGGACAGACTTGGATCTTGGGTGTGACACGTGCGAATCTTGCCCTGACCTTCTCAAGTGAATACGATCAATCGTGTGATCGTACTACTAGCAACATCGTGAGAAGACGTAATTTACAACACGGGCTATCGCGGTGTTTTGTTCATTGACCTTTTGCACCTCATCTTCACACAGTAACACGCACATTTGTCGTGTTGTCTCCGTGTTAATTTCGTCTGCAATTGCATGAGATCATGTCATGCCTCTATCATGCTCACAGTTCCAAGAAGACAATCTTGTGAGCTCGACAGCATTCCAACTACCATACGAATAACACAGTAAACCAACACTCTCCTCACCAACAACAACGACTTGATCACTCTACGTTCTCGGTGCGGTATCTTCAAACCCATCTACGATTACGCTCTAATAGATTAACAGTCGCAAGCTTTCACCTACTGAATTGATTGCGTGACAATCCATCCATCCTTCATCCCTCGTCCATCCACGAGCGATCCCTTCACCTTCCATCACGTGACGACGTGATTTTCGGCTTCCCTTCGGCTTTCTCGCATTCGCAGAACGCCCTCCTTTCGGTTCCCCTGCTGAGTTCGGGCCTTCCCACTCAGCCATCCAAGACTTCCTGCAGCACCCTCCCGCACCAGAAGACGATTCAGTCAGTGCACTCCAGCCTCAGCTATCCTTCAGCCTCCAGCATCCTCATCCACTCGCTCCATCCATCCATCGCCAATCATGTCGACTCCTGAGATGGACCTCGCCACCCTGGATCACATCCTCGGTGTCATTGGCATTCCTTTGGACTCCACTCCTCGCGATATCATCGCCCATGCGGACATTGTCAGCCCCCTTGACCTTGTCTCGCTCACTGAAGATGATCTTCGCAGCTTCCAACTTCGCGATGATACCGAAGATGGCGAAACCATCGTCGCCGTACTCGGAGTGAACCACATCCGCAAGATCCTCAACCTTGGCAAGTGGTATCTCACCCAAGCCATCCTCGACGACAACACCTGGAACGATCTCGATTGTACCTCGTTCATGGCGTTCACAGCTGAGCAGAACAACCCTTCCCTTCCGTCTTCGCACTCGCATTCGACTGCAAGCTCTCCCATTCCGTCTCCGATGGGCATGGGCCACCACACCACCACTCCAGCATCCGCATTCCGTCCGGTGCCTGAAGAACCTCCGCATGTGAACTTCGCATTCGATCCTTCGGCTTCGGTGCCTGATCCTGCCTTCCCGCAACCGCCTGTGACTCCATCCATGGCACCCTCTTCCAACTTCCAAGGTGTCCAAGCCATGGAGCTACCGGCTGACTACGTCAAGGAGTTCAGCAAGGCGACCAAGCGAGAGAGCCTGTCGCTCCCAACACTGAAGGACGACAAGCACTTCCTCACCTTCATGCGGACCTTCGAGACTCTTTCCTTCTCCCATGGACTCAACCACCATCTCGATATGGATTTCATGCCGGCACCCAAGGACGAGGCCTTCTTCGCGAGCCAGAATCGCTACCTCTTCGCCGTGCTCACTGAGCATGTCAAGACTTCCAAGAGTCGGCGCATCATCCGTGCCTACAAGAAGTCTTGCGATGGCCGTGCGGCCTACGCCGATCTCGTCGATAGCTACACCAGTGGCGTCGTCGGCGAGACTCTGTCCATCAAGTACAGAGATGCCATCGTCGCCTTCCGATTGGACCAATCTTGGACCAAGACCCGCGAGCAATTCCTCGATGCCTGGGAAACCAAGCTCGATGACATCGAAGAGCTCGATGATGCATGTGTCGATGAGGCGGTCAAGCAGCAATGGTTGCGTACCGCCATCGGTCCTGATGTCGACTTGACTCGGGCCTACACCAACGTGAAGTCCAACTCCCGTCAACGTCACAAGCAATCTCGCGGCTTCATCAAGGTTGGTGTCTCCTTTGAAGACCTCCTCGAGTTCGTTCGAGATGAGGCACAATCCCTCGATGCCAACCAGCCTCGCACCACATCTCGGCGCAAGGTCAACAACGCCAAGACCGGCGGCTCTGCTGGCAAGGGAAATGGCAAGGACTATGCCAAGGACGATCGTCGTTCCATCCCCAATGATGAATGGCGTGAGATGTCCAAGGATCAGCGTAAGGCTTTCCTTGAGGCAAAGGGAAAGTGGCGCAAGAACAAGGGCAAGGGCAAGGCTGACTCCCACCGAGCTGCCAACAACGCTGCCACATCTTCGGGCACCACCGACACTCCTTCCGCAACTCCATCCGCTGGTAACACGGACTCTTCCAAGGCCAGTGACCAGTCCACTGCCATCGATCGCCTTCTCGCACAGACCAAGTCCACCTCTTCGTCTGACGATACTCCTCAACTGGTCTACAAGGGCCAGACCTGGCGCCTTGCCAACTCCACGGTGGTCCGGTACAGCTTCAACAAGCTTGTCAAGGACCACTCTGGCTCTCTCGTCGACAGCGGTGCCAATGGTGGCCTGGCCGGCAATGACGTCCTCGTTCTCTGCAAGACGGGACACACCGCCGACGTCAGTGGCATTGGTGACTCTGCCATCGCCAACCTCGACATCGGTACGGTTGCTGGTCTCATCCAGACCACCGAAGGGCCCATCATTGGTAAATTCCACCAATATGCGCTCTACGGAAAGGGCAAGACCATCCATTCATCCAACCAGCTTGGTGCCTTTGGAATGGATGTCAACGAACGCCCACGGAATCTCCCTGGAGGTCGCCAGACCATCATCACACCAGGAGGCCACATCATCCCACTGGCTGTCCGGCAAGGCCTGTCCTACATGGACATGGCCAAGCCCACCCGCTCTGAACTCGACAAGTATCCGCATGTTGACTTCACAGCGGACGACGAATGGGACCCTTCTTCTCTCGACCAGGAGATGAACCTCGACGACGTCGACGATGATGACGCCGCAGCACTCCAGCGCCGCGAGAACAACTCTACCGTTCTCATGGCCTACACTGGTGCTCGCCAAGCCAACATCGCTGACAACCCGGGCAGCATCATTGCCACTCGCAAGCCTGCTGACTACGAGGCCCTCCGCCCCCACTTCGGCTGGATACCAGCTCGTCGCGTTCGCGACACTCTTCGGTGCACCTCCCAGTGGTACCGTACCGCCGAGCGCTTCTCCATGCGCAAGCATTTCAAGTCTCGGTTCCCAGCAGCCAACGTCGACCGTCTCCATGAGACGGTTGCGATGGATACGCTCTTCTCCGATACCCCTGCTCACGACGACGGGGTTCCCGGCCATGGCGGCTGCACCATGCTTCAGGTGTACGTCGCCCTCGACTCTCGGTTCACGGCCGGCTTTCCCATGCCATCCGAGAGCCGCATCTCCGACACTCTCCGTGACTTCATCCGACGCCATGGGGCTCCTGACCTACTGATGTCCGACAACGCCAAGGCGCAGATCGGTAACAAGGTTATGGAGATCCTCCGGCAGTATCACATCCGTGATCACCAGAGTGAGCCGGAACACCAGCATCAGAACGGCGCGGAACGCTGGATCCAGGATATCAAACGCACAACCAACGGTGTGATGGATCGCACGGGTACTCCCGACCGCTTCTGGCTGATCTGCACGCTCTATGTGGTTGATCTCTTCAACCACATCGCGCAGGTCACCGCTGGCTCCATCACCCCCCTTCAAGCTGCCTTCGGACAGCGACCGGACATCTCCAAGTTCCTGCCCTACCGATGGTGGCAGCCTGTCTACTACCGGGTTGACAACCCCACCTTCCCCAGCCAGTCCAAGGAGCGCAGTGGACGCTGGGCCGGTCCCTGCCTGCACAAAGGCGATGATCTTACCTTCTGGGTCCTCGACGACGAGACCCAACGACTTCTTCCTCGGTCTGCCATCCGACCTGCCGACGACTCTGCCACCCGCAATCTTCGTGCGGACTTCCCCTTCCCCATTGTTGGGGAGGACGATGGCTCTGATGCCATGAATGTGGCGAATGGAGAGCCAGACGACGACATCTCCGTCCCTCCTGACTCCGACCCCATCGTACACTCCCTCGCCGATTCCATCCTGGCTGACCGCCGCGGCACAGACCCTGAAACAGTGGGGAATGCCAAGGTCCATATCCCGAAGTTCTCTCCTGAGGATCTCGTTGGGATGACCTTCATCCACGAGAAGGATGGCCAGCAAGTCAAAGCGGAGGTGGTGCAAAAGGTCAATGACCTTGACGCAGCCAACCACCAACGTGTCAAGATGCTACTCGCACTGGCCGATGGGGAGACGCATGACCTCATCTCCTACGTTGAGCTCGCCGACATCATCGAACGGCAACAGGAGCACAACGACGACCCCGACGCCAAGTGGGAGTTCGACTCCATCATCGGACACGAGGGTCCCCTCTCATCTTCCTCTCCCTCCTACAAGGGATCCAGTTTCAACGTCATCGTGAAATGGGGAGACGGCTCCACCTCCACCGAACCCCTCTCCATCATGATTCAGGATGATCCTGTCTCTTGCGCTGCCTACGGCCGCCGCCACGAGCTGCTCGACGAGCCTGGCTGGAAGCGCCTCAAGCGCCTCGCCATCCGCACCCATCGTCTCGAGCGCCAGGTCCACAAATCCAAGACCTTCAACCACGCTCCCACCTTCCAGTTCGGCGTCCAAGTCCCCCGCAACCACAAAGAAGCGCTGCGACTCGACGATAAGAACGGCAACACTCTCTGGGCCGATGCCGAGAAGAAGGAGATGGACCAACTCTTTGGGTACCACACCTTCAAGTCTCTCGGCAAAGGCGCCCCTGTCCCTTCCGGCTTCCAGAAGATCCGCCTCCAATGGGTCTATGCTGTGAAGCACGACCTCCGCCACAAGGCGCGATGTGTCGCTGGTGGTCATCTCACCGACCCCTGCAAGGATGCATCCTACGCAGGTGTGGTCAGTCTTCGCTCTCTCCGCCTCTCCCTCCTCGCCGGCGAACTCAACGGCATTCCAACATGGGTTGGAGACATCGGCAATGCGTATCTTGAGGCCTTCACTCAAGAACGCATCTGCTTCATCGCTGGTGACGAATTCGGTGACTTCGCTGGTCATACCATGCAGATAGTCAAGGCACTCTACGGCCTGCGCACATCGGGCGCCCGATTCCATGAGGCTCTCGCCGACACCCTTCGCGACATGGGTTTTCTCCAATGCCGCTCCGATCCCGACGTCTGGATGCGTGACGCCAACTCCCATTGGGAGTACGTCTGCGTCTACGTTGATGATCTCACCGCGACGATGGCCGACCCCAAGGCCTTCTTCGACATCCTCTCTTCGAAGTACGGGTACCAGCTCAAGGGAGTTGGTCCTATCAAGTACCACCTCGGTGCTGACTTCGGCCGTGATCCCGACGGCACTCTCAAGCTCTCCCCGCAATCCTACATCAAGCGGATGATGGAGAACTACGAACGCATGTTCGGCGAGCTTCCCCGCAAGATCAGCTGCCCTCTCGACAAGGCTGACAGTCCAGAGCTCGACACCTCTTCCGAACTTAGCGAAACCGACAAACGCAAGTTCATGTCGCTCATCGGTGCACTCCAGTGGTGTATCTCCCTCGGACGGTTCGACATCTCTGTCGCCGTCATGACGCTGGCACGCTTCCGCTCAGCTCCCCGCCAAGGCCATCTGGACCGCGCAAAGCGCATCTACGGATATCTTCGTAAGCACCCTGATGCTGCCATCCGCTTCCGCACCTGCGTTCCCCGCTTCGATCTTCACTACGAGGTTCCCAACCATGACTGGATCTACTCCGTCTACGGGAAGACCTCTGAGGAGGTTCCGGACGACATCCCCGAGCCGAAAGGCAAGCCCGTCCGAACCACCACGTTCGTCGACGCCAACCTTCTCCACTGCCAAGTCACTGGCAGATCGGCCACCGGTGCACTCCATCTGGTCAACCAGACCCCCATCGAATGGTTCTCCAAGCGTCAAGGCACAGTTGAGACCGCCACCTACGGGTCCGAGTTCGTCGCTGCCCGTCAAGCTACGGAGCAGATCATCTCCCTCCGTCTTGCCCTTTCGTGAAATGGGCATTCCGATCGACGGCCCCAGCTGGATGCTGGGCGACAACCAGTCCGTCATCACCTCCTCCACGGTCCCCAAGAGCATGCTCTCCAAGCGCCACAACGCACTGGCCTACCATCGCGTCCGGTCCGCTGTCGCCGATGGCATCCTCTACTTCATCAAGATCCCCGGCACGCAGAACGTCGCCGACGTGATGACGAAGTTCCTCCCATGGGCTGTCTTCTGGCCCCTCGTGAAGCCCATCCTCTTCTGGAAAGGACACACCGAGTCCTCTACCCCGACCTACAAGACCTGAATGTCCGGGACACGCTTTGGGGAGTATTAGCGCACGCTAAATCTCTAACAATAGCGACACCCGTCGACCAATCAGAAATCTTCACTTTTCTTACCTTTTCCGTTCCGAACGGAAATTTTGGTCGAAAATCCGTTGTGTCAGATTTGTGTCGCATTTCGCGTCGCAAGAATCGTTTTCCCTCAATCACAGATCCAAAAATGTCGTGGAAATTGATTTCTTGCCAAGATGAGCCAATCTGCCCAATCAGGACAGACTTGGATCTTGGGTGTGACACGTGCGAATCTTGCCCTGACCTTCTCAAGTGAATACGATCAATCGTGTGATCGTACTACTAGCAACATCGTGAGAAGACGTAATTCACAACACGGGCTATCGCGGTGTTTTGTTCATTGACCTTTTGCACCTCATCTTCACGCAGTAACACGCACATTTGTCGTGTTGTCTCCGTGTTAATTTCGTCTGCAATTGCATGAGATCATGTCATGCCTCTATCATGCTCACAGTTCCAAGAAGACAATCTTGTGAGCTCGACAGCATTCCAACTACCATACGAATAACACAGTAAACCAACACTCTCCTCACCAACAACAACGACTTGATCACTCTACGTTCTCGGTGCGGTATCTTCAAACCCATCTACGATTACGTTCTAATAAGGACGCAGCGACGCGTGCTGATGGAAGAAAGCTCTTCATCGACGACCTTGATCCGGACTTGGTGAAGCTGGGTCTTTCAGTGGCGCTGCCTCTGCTCGCGACTCGCTTTGCGGAATCCACCGTGAAGGTGCGCAGCTGCAGCCTGCGCTTCGTGGATTCCAGCACCACCCCAATCGAGACCAACAACCAACGCGATACCTCCAAGACCATGGAATGCATCTGCAGAACCTGCAACTACGACAACTAGCTCGACGCCAGCATCTTGGTGAAAGGCCCAGTCATTGAACAGAGCGACGCGGGATCGGTGAGCGAGTTTCGCTTCATCAGGGACTGCCCGGGAGGCGTCGGATCCTTCTTCGGAGGCTTCGGAGCAGCGGTTGGCGAGGACGCCGCCAAAATTGAGTCGGAGACCAAGGCTAACGCCGAGGGTGGCGACACTATCTTCGACAAGACCTCAACGGCCAACACCTTCGACTCCGTCCTGTGCGAGGATCTCGAAAATTGCGATGAGTTCAATCCATTCTTCGCCCTTCCCGTCATCGATGTCTCTCCCCAGCTCGTCTGGATGTGCCCCATGTCCGAGTCTCAGGGGAGCCTGCTCGGTGTCACACCAACAGACGCCTACATCCAAATTTGTGCATTGGACGACGATGCCCTCAGAAGTGGGAAGCTTCCGACCGGCAATGAATGCAAATCCAACGCCCTGTACGACACAACTGCAGCAGGAACCGCGACCGCCCAGCTGGTCGGCATGAACGGCGGTCCAACCTCATTCTTCGTCACCATGGTTTGCGACGAATCGGGTGATTCACGGTAGAGAGGCAGCAGATCTTCGTTTGAACGTCAGCAAAGGACCACGCAACGATGTCGATGCAGTCGCAAAGCAGAGCCACAGCGAGTGTGCTCAATCATCACTGATTTCATTCTGACCCCCGTGGGGTGCAAGTATGGTCAACAATAACACAAAGCAAAGTATTTGCTAAATAATATCACAAAATATTCAATGGCAGCGAGTAACAAAAGCAGTGAGCAATACTCAGAAGAGAAGCAATGAGAGCTGTTGCAGTGGTTGACGCTGTGCGATAGATAACAGGACGGCACAGGTGATGCAGCTGTGACTGTGGGGCCAATGTCCACATGAATGTTTCAACAACACAAGACTTCAGCCACGACGCATGGCTTGAGCGGGAACAATGACAGGTTTCGGATGAAAGCGACATTGTCTTTGCGCGTATTCTAATGTAACTTTGGTACAAATACACTTACCCACAACAGAGTGCCATACGGATCTGCGTCATCTCGATCGATTGAAGATCTCGGCAGCACTTTTTAGGTCATTTCCAGATTCCCCTCATCCATCATGCTTCTGCAGGAGCACTGCTGCGGCACCGGCAGCCGCTATGGCCACCACGATCTTGTGCCTTTCGCAGCATCCCGTGCCCGCTTTTTCTATCGTGAACTCACAATCTCGAACGGACCGCCGATCCGCTCGTCTCCCGAATCCAGCGGGGTGACATACTAGTACGAGTGTGTGCTACTTGCGTCTCCACAAAGATACGGCCAATCGCGACGCGCATCGAGGATGATGATCGTCTTGCCCACAATTCGATGGCGAGTGAAGTTTCGTGTGATCCATCTGTTCCTGCCAAGCGCTCTGTATAGCAAGCCAACTCCGCGTTGTGGATGGGTGCTGCACCGATGTATTGGATTTGGAGGGTTGTCGGATGCGCGGTGGAGATGCTTGTTTTCCAATCACGGTGCGTTGCATTCACCATCGCTTCCGCGTACGCCGCATGGTCAACATGAGCTGCGTGGTTGACCATGAGCGGAGTGATAGGTACAGTGAACGCAGGCGTGGTGCTTGGTGGCGATTTCGCAGCATCGGTGGTTTGGAATCGATGGATGGGCGGGATGAACAGTCGGGGTGCGCGGATGTTGGCCATCGGCAACATGGATGCGACGAACAGCCGTCTTGCAGCGGGTGGCAACGTCATTGGTCTTTTGGCTGACTTGGGGAGGAAAACAAAGGTTCGTTGGCATGATGCCAGGATGATGGGCGCTGCCGCGGAACTCGTTGACATCCCGTTGGTCTCTGTCATCATCTTCCCATCCACTCGCATCGTAATTATGAACGCCATCTTGAGCGATTTGCTACCGCAGTCGGATATCCACCCATGGGCATGAACGTCATCTGCTCCCGCATAGTGGACTCTTGACATGATGTCGGGGAACGGTTGCGGAAAGCACGTGACGGACTGTCCCGCGCAGAGCCACGCGCCACCAATGCGCTGTGCTGTTCCGTCTTCCCAGATTAGCATCTTCGTGGCGTGCATGTGATGATCGACCAAGCGCAGGGCTGTGTGGAGTTTGAGGATCATGCACGGCGGATCATCACGGAGTCTGTCGATTCCGTTGATTCTGTTGATTCCATGCGATACGAAATCTCCATCATGGCTAGCGTCCGATTGATCGGCTCGCGCGTTGTTGCCACTACCAATCGGTATCCCGCTCACAACGCTGGCTGATGGCTGCAGGTCGGATGTGCATCGCAGAGTGACAGGTCGTGATGCCACACGGGGATGTGCGATCAGCGCTGCGATGTGAGAGATGTTGGCGATGCTCGTGATACCCGTGATACTCTTTGCATCATTCGTCTCTTTGCTAATGTCGTCCATCATGCTTCTTTGATCCCGAGTGAATGGTGGTGCTGCGTGTTACCTTGTGTTGCATTGCGCCCTAACATCAGAAGCACGTTTGTTCTTGAATTTGTATCATCAAGTGGTAGTGGCGGTAGAATGGAACATTTGTCTCAATATAAATTTGGATACACGTTGGTGACTCAAAATCATGCAAAATGGTAACGAGATTTCAACTGAGCCAAACACAAACCAAAAAACGGTATCACCTCAACCTCATCAGTGTGTCCCATTGTCGCATCCACTGTTGCCGCAGCGGACAGGGCGGCGCGATTGGCTGCATGCTTCACTTGGCATCTTGCCGAGCCGAATTCATGTCTCGGTGTCCATCCTCCTCATCCTTCACTGACATTTGGGGTCGCGCTGATGCTACTGGCGCGAAAGCCAAGTTCTGCAAACGAACGGAAACTCGGAAATTCCTTCATCCCATCATCACCAAACTACTCAAAGAACAAGAACGAACGACAATAGCATCACAGAGCAACTGAGAATGACATACGAGAGCCATAAGAAAACGCTCCCATGAGACTATTGAAACCATAAAAACGCCACTGATCACGAAAATGACATAATTGGAGTTCTTGTCGAAGCACGATCAAGGCAACCCAAGGTCACAATTTGACGACATCGTTGCCAGTCATCGCAAATCAAATCCATACACATCAAAACAAAACACCAACAACAAATGACAAGAGTAAACAAAAAGGGAAGTCCAAGGACACACCACCAATGCGTCTCCCACGCCATCCAAAGACGTCTGAAGCAGCCGGAGACGACACATCGTGACTCTCTGCTACGCGACGAGGTGCCAATGCACAGAGAGGGAGAGAGAGAGGGTGTCTCGCGCGTTGGGGTGGAGCCGGACGTGATGTCATTTGTCGGCACCACAGGAATCAGACGGAGAGCTGTCTCATGGTCTTCTCTCTGTGCGTGTGCAAGGCGAGACATTCCACCATTCCGAAACGCAGACAAGTGGTGTCTCTGTTGTCTTGGCGACACTTCTCGAACTTGGGAGAGCACAACAAACTCAACTCCAGCCACGGTCGTAGGTCGTGACAACAACAGCAACAAAACCAGCAACATCAACATCAACATCAACATCAACACTCGCAAGAGGATTGACGCCGCCGACAAAGACCACCATGACGGCGCCAAAGGTGTCACTCGCATTCGACAGAGTCGGTCTAGTTGGGCGGGAAAAGGAGATCCGCATACTGCTTCACGCCATCCAAAGCCGACAAACGAGGAAACTGACTTCACCCGCAGACTATGAAGATCCAACCAGCCCCCCGACGGATCAAGCCCCAGCAGCCGAGCAGGTTCACTGCAATACTCACACTGACACCATCACCACCTCGAGCAGCAGCAGTAGCAGCAGCCATAGTAGCGCAGCAAGTGACAGCGGGAGCCATGCGGAACAAGGTCACTCGCCGCCATTGCCACAGCTATCGCCACCAATCACCGCCCAAAACCAGATCCGATCGTTGGTGCTGATCTCTGGCCAGTCGGGCAGCGGCAAGTCATCTCTCATCCACCAAGTCCGCGAAAGGCTGCTGTCTCAACCAGCATGCTCGGACATTCCAGACCAGGTTGACAACAACGAAGCAGGTGTACCTTTCCACGGTTTCTTCGCAACTGGAAAATGCGAATTCTCCAGCAAGAAGGAGGGCGTGCCTTACGCAGGAATCCAGTCAGCTATGATGGAGCTGTGCGAGCAGGTCGCTAAGAGGGCCCGGTCAGAAATGAAAGCCTCCACAGTGCAGCAAGCGAATGCTCAGATCCCCAGGTCCAAACATCAGACAGTCACATCGTTGGTGTCGCAAGGGTTGACAACTGGAGAGCTCGCGCTGCTCTCCCACGTCATCCCAAATATCGAGATGCTCACAACACTCAATGCATCCAACAACGCAAGTCGTGGCATCAAACTGGAGCCTGCCGTACCATCTCGAACTGTTGTGGCAGATGATGCAGTGTCCCTTTCCGCTTGCAGTGCTGCGGGGGGTGGTGACTTGTCCATGAATTACAAAAGCCACACACTGCGAATCAAGTACGTGCTACGCAGGTTCATGCAGATCCTCTGCAGCTACTGCCCAGTCGTGATGGTCATCGACGACCTCCAGTGGGCCGACCGCGAATCACTGGGTCTCGTCCAGTCCTGGCTGCTGGATAGCCGAAACGTATCATTGACCATCATCGGACTGTACCGTTCGAACATGTTGGATGAGAACCAGACCCTGAAGGCGACTCTAGCATCGTTGGAGGAATCGAAGAGAGAGCGGTCCATTCGGATCATTAAGCTCTCGGTTGAGGACTTGAGCATCGATGAAGTGGCTTTGTATCTGCAATGCCTCTTCCGTGTCTCTTCTCAACAACAGAGCGACAAGAGAGAACAGTCCGAAACCTCATCGTCGCTCGAACACTTGATGCCTCTGGCAGAGATCGTGCATGCGAAGACTGGAGGCAACATGTTCTTCATCCAGCAGTACCTTGACTCACTCGTCAAGGATGGCCTCATCGCTCAGGCTTCTCAACCAGCACCGCCCGCAACAGCAGCAGCGGCACTCCCAGAAGTATCAGGAGCCACGTATGACGCCAGTCACGCAGCAGAATGGGTCTGGGATGTCAACGAGATCAACTGCAGATCTGCGGCTGCGGGTGACAACATCATGGACCTCATGAAGATGAGACTCCAAAAGTCCGCCTCCAAGCACTGGGTACTATCCATTGCGGCCTGTCTCGGAGCCACGTTCTCTACTTCGCACGTCTGCGCAGTCATCACTGGCCTCTTCATTCACTCCAGCCACTCCAAGTTCTTCCGCGAGGTATTCCAAGTCGCCAAGATTGCAAGGGAGGAAGAAATCATCGCTGCCCTCAAGACTTTCAGGGCAGAAGCGTTGATCGAGAAGGTCGACGCTGCTCATGCCCAAACCTCGGCACCAACCGACAGCAGCTCGCGACGCATGTCCAACACCGATAAGACCACAGCCACAGCCACGGGCACGGGCACAAGCGTGCAACGCTCCAACAGCTCTCAATACTCATTCAGTCACGACAAGGTCCAAGAAGCCGCACTATCCATGATACCCACAGAAGACCAACTCTCGGAGCTCAAGTATCGTGTTGGAGAGATCTTGTTGTACGCGCTCTCTGAGAACGAGCTCAGCAACAAGATATTCATAATCGCCAACCTCCTCAACACGAGACCCGATCTTATGCCCAGTCACCGGAAGCTGGACCGTCGCATGAAGATCGTCATGCTCAACCACAAGGCTGGACAGCAGGCCGCCAGTGCATCGGCCTTCCACCTGGCGTCTTCGTACTTCGCCATGGCGATCGATCTCCTTCCAGATGATCACTGGCAGACGCTGAGTGAGGAGAGCCTGGAGCTGTACTCATCGGCAGCGGAGAGCCACTTCGTGATCTCCAACCTCGCCGCCGCACGATCGTACTGCAAGGCCATCATTAATCATGATTATGGCATCCTCAACAAAGTGCGCGCATATCACGTCCTCGTCGATATCTCGTTTGCAGACACAGAGAATGCTGATGGAGAGGGACCAGTGGAGATGTGCCTTGACCTGCTATCACAGCTTGGTCATAATCTTCCTTCTTCCACCCTGGGTCGGATGTCGTACATCCTCCGAGGGTTGATGGCAACCAAGGGCACCCTTCGACGCCTGGAAAGCGATATGGCAGGCGCTTTCTCCTTGTCAAGCGACGAGCATCACCAAGCCGTCATGAAAACGCTGGACAAGCTCAGCATGTTCACTTACTTGAGTGCACCCGATATCGTGCCTTTGGTCGCAGTGAAGGCACTGAAATTGAGCTTGAAGCAAGGAATCACGATGTATTCTGCATCAGCTCTGGCCTTCCAGGGTATTCTTGTTGCTGCTCTCTTGGAAGATGTCGACATGGCGCACAAATATGGGACGATGGCGCTGAAAGTGAGCAGGGCGTCGGATGATCGTAGCCTGGACGGGAGGATTCTGCTGTACCAGCATAACAGCATCCATCACTGGAAGCATCCGCTCGAGGAGAGTATCAATCCTCTGATGGAAGCATCCAGGTCCGGCATGTCCGTTGGTGACGTCGAATCTGGTGCATGGGGCTTATACTGTTCTCTTGTCGTCAGGTTTAACACCGGAAAATCGCTCGTTTCACTTGATCAAGATTCGTTGATTTACGGCAACACCATGAGGGACTTCCAGCAAACCATCCCATATCAGCTGACCCTCATGATACGGCAGATGGTCTTGAATCTCCGAGGTGCTTCCAACCACACAACGAAATTGATAGGAGACGCATACGATGAAACATCACCGATATATGATGAAAACCACCCGGTGGCTGAAATGTACAATCAAGTGCGAGACACGTTCCACCTACACCTTGCGACATACTTTGGTGACCACGAGCTTGGTTCCCGACTTGCAATCAAATATTGCCTGTACTGGCTGAAACAAACGCCATCCGTCTTTCCCCTGGCCAAATTCCTCTTCCTCAGCACCCTCTGCTGCTTCGCCATGGCTCACAAGCACAAAGCATCCTACTACACAAAACATGCCCGCACATTCCTGAAGATATTGAAGAGGTGGGCCAAGAAGGGCAATCCGAATTGCGTCCCGTACATCGCGCTGCTGGATGCGGAGAAGAAATCCTTGAAGGGACAAGACGAAAAAGCAATGGAGCTCTACGAAACTGCCATTCGAATGGCGCAGAAACGGAAGCATACTCAAAACCAGGCCCTTGCGAACGAGAGATACTCTGCTTTCTTTGCTCGCCGAGGCAACAGAGAGAAGGCAAAGGTTCATCTAGAGGAGTCCATCGCTCTATTTAGAGAGTGGGGCGCGAACAAGAAGGTAGAGATTCTGCTGCAGCAATACCGGCGAGATTTTGAGTAAATACACAGGTACCATCCATACTTGGAAATGGTTGGCAAAGAGTATCCTATTTTGTGTTGTTGTCGAAATGCGCTCTCTATATGGGAGCTGCGGTATTAATGCCCAAAATGCTGAAGACAGACGCTCATCCCCGTCGAACTTCAGATTGTTGTTTTGGACAACAGAATGGCGCCAAAAAGGGCATCACTCCAAACCAACCGACAGCCAAAACGAGACACAAACGCAGAGATCTTAACCATACGACTAGTCGCGCGAGTAGAGTCCGATCCAGAGAAGTCTGGAGGGTGTGTGGGACAACATCATCCGGCCGCGTACTGGTCTCCATTTTCTCTCGCGCTGAAACCAGAGATACTTCGGTGACAATTGATTTGATTTTGTTGCCACAGCACAGCATGCATTCTTCTCACCCCCCTGATACACCATTGAGGCCACATCAATTTTCGCCTTGGTTGTGATGGGTTGGGTGTGGGATAATATGGTATCCGAGAATCACATGCGGGACTCAACTGGTATCCAAGGCACGAATCGATCGACTCGAAGGTATCCGAGAGTCAGACATGTGACACGATCGTATCCGAGACTGAGAAGGATCCCAGAAGCATAGCTCTACCGCCCCGCACAGTATACTACTTCAAATCGGATCCTGGAAGAGAGGCATGATTGGTTCAAACAGTCCCGCCCACCAATGACACGGATGCACGATACATTCAAACCAAAAGAGGAGAAACTTCAGATAGCAACGCGAATGCCAAGCAACTCAATGAAGCAACATCCATACATAATTACACTCACAATTAGCAGCACAGTTACAATGCATTCCTAAGTTGCTAGTTGTCACCAGAGCCAAGCAGCGTCCTCGTCCAAACCAGGCGAGTCCACTGCTGGGAAACAACACGCTTCCTCTGCGCAACATGACGCAGGAGCTCGACAAACCAAACGAGCACCTCACACATCAGAAAAACACAATCAACACAAGACAATCGACAACCCAACGAACAACAACAGCAACAGTGTGACAAACCATCACACCAAACCAACCATCAACATGTCCACCCAAGTCCGACGCACCGGAGGCCGCACCACGGCTGAAGCCCGAAACGCTGCAAGCGTGGCGCTCGCTCGGAAGGCAGACCGCAACAAACGCAACAAAGAGAACGACGATGATGACCAAGACCCCACCAAAGAGGACCTCGGCAACAACGAGGGAACCCCCGATGGAACCAATGGAGACATCATCATTCCACCTGGCAACAATCCGCCTCCACCAGCAGATCCAGCAAACAACCCTGCAGGCAATGGAGGAGACGGAGGTGGAGGAGACGACAACGACGACGACGACGACAGCGATGATGAGGATGACGACGACGACGATGACAACGACGATGAAGAAGAAGAAGACATCGAACCAGCCATCCGCAGACGCCGCACGAACACGTTCGCACTCACCCCAGCAAGGCTGCACAACAGGCCACTCAACTGGGAACGCAAGCGAGACGTGAGCATTTACAACAAGGCGATCGAACCGCTCCAGCACGAGTTCGGAGTGGAGTCACAGTCCATCAATGTGTTCCTCAACGACTTGCGCAACCGAGCAACTCTGTCCAACTGGTGGCCAACACTCACATTCCACGTCCAAGGAACATCATACAACCTCATCAATGAACATGGAATGATCCCATACGAGTCACTCAGAGCACATTGCCAAGTGATGATCAAGTCCCCAACCAGAGACGCGCAGAACTCACAAATGATCTTTGCATGCCTCTCCAACTCACTCACGGAGAGCGGCAAATCACGAATGGGACTGGAGGTGAAGAAGTATACGGTCCGCAAGGAACAGTGTGGACTTCTCTACTTCAAGGTGCTCATGATGCTCTCTCAAGTCGACACCAACGCCACCGTGTCCGTCATTCGAACCAGACTCGCATCGCTGGACGACAAGATCATCGAGCTCGAAGGAAATGTCACAGAGTTCAACGAGTACGTCAAGCAGCAACGCAATGACCTCGCGTCACGTGGAGCCAAGACGCTCGACCTCCTGGTCAACCTCTTCAAGGCATACCGCACTGTGGAGGACCCAAGGTTCGTGTCATACATCAGCACGAAGGAGGACTTGCACAACGAAGGCGGAGACCTCTCAGCAGATCAACTCATGTCACTTGCAGACACCAAGTACAAGACCATGGTCGAGAACGGAACATGGAAGGAACCCACAGAGGCCGATCGAAAGATCGTGGCGCTCACCGCCCAGATCGATCAACTCAAGAAGAAGGCCAAGGGCAACAACAAGAAAGGAAACGACAAGAAAGGCAGCAACAGCAACAAGGACAAGGGCAAAGAGAAGAAGAACGGCAAGAAGGAGAAGGGAAAGGGCGATACTCCCTGGTACCTGACTCCTCCCAACGCCGGGGAACCGCACAAGAAGTCCGACAAGAATGGCAAGGACATCTGGTGGTGCCCGAACCACGGCGACAAGGGCAAGTGGGTCCGTCACGATCCCAAGGAATGCCGCATGTCGAAGGACAAGAAGAAAGAGAAGGAAGCCGACAAGCCACTCAGCAAGGCAAAGGCGGACAAGCTCAGAGTCGCCATGTATCAAATCATGGAAGACTCGGACGAGGAAGAGTATTGAAACTCAGGTCGGATCGCAAGAATGGCTCTTGCTATCTGCAGACCACTCCTCAACTCAATCCAACACATCATCACATGGCTCCTGCTCATCACCGCAGAGCTTGTGATGCATGTCACAGGAAAGATTGTGTGGGCGGTTGGAGCAGCAATGACGACAGCAACCGGTAAGGTTATCCGTCGCCAATGCTTCAAGCGCCGCAGGCTCAAGCCAAGCCGCAACAGGTGCCGACGCATCTACGCTTACAGCACCAAACATCGCAGAGCCAAGATAGTGACAAAGAGACCGACGGGTCCCCTCACTCAGCTCTGGGCGATGGCATGACAAGCTCAACCCAAGCACAGAAGAGACGCAACATCCACAGCAAGATTCGACTCCGACTCGTTCAACATCGCTGTCGACAACTGCGCGTCAACTTCGTTCACCAACACACTCAGCGACTTCGTTGGCAAACCAAAACAAGTCAACCAACAGGTCAGAGGTGTAGGACAGGCCCGTATCAGATACATGGGCAAGGTGAGATGGAAGATACAAGACGACCTCGGCATCAAGCACACCATCACACTTGAGAACGTGGCATATCAACCTGATCTACCATTCCGACTACTATGCCCACAACACTGGGCACAAACCAAGGGAGATACACACGGAACTGGGTGTCTGACGCTCGGTGACAAGATGGAGCTCTTTTGGGACAACCGCAAGCACAAGAGAACCATACCACTGAGCAAGTCCAACATCGGAATGCTTCAGTCGGCACCAGGCATCAAGTGTTTTGCAACCTACTGCATGGCAAACAACATGCTTCCGGAGGTCACCACAGAACTTCACAGCGAGTCCAATATCGTGAGCGATGAGGAATCGGTTCACGAAACCTCAAACCAAGATCACATCACAGACTCCGAGGGAGACGACGAGTCGACAGACGAAGTCTCCCACCAACAACAACCACTTCCGGCACGACAGCGAGCAACAACAGAAAGGCTCCAAACAGACGAGCCATCCACCACGAAAGAGAGGAGCATCCCCATGCAAATCAACTTCAGGGACTCACCCGCCGGAAGAACCATCCACACAAACAACGAATACGCAGGGACCAACACAGCAGAAATGCTTCAGGTTCACTACAGGCTCGGCCACATCTCATTCAACAAAATGAGACACATGGCGAACACAGGAGAACTGCCATCGAAGTTCAAGCACTGCCAACTACCAGTGTGCGCCAGCTGCTCGTACGGCAAGGCAACCAAGAAACCATGGCGAACTCGAGCCAAGCAACAGCGCACCATCAGACCAGTGCCCATCAACCAGCCTGGCGACTGCATATCCGTGGACCAACTCGAGTCACCCACTCCAGGCTTCATTGGCCAAGTGAAAGGCAAGCTCACCAACCAGAGGTATCGGGCAGCTACGATATTTGTGGACCACTACAGCAGACTCAGTTACGTGCACCTACAGAAGAGCACAAACGCTGAAGAGACGCTGAACGCAAAGAAGACCTTCGAAGCCTATGCTCGCAGCCACCATGTCCAAGTCAAGCATTATCATGCAGACAATGGCAGGTTCGCTGAGAATCTATGGCGAGATCACATCGATCGGACAGGACAGACAATCACCTTCTGCGCGGCAGAGGCACACTTCCAGAATGGAGTAGCCGAAAGGCGCATCAGAGATCTCATGGAACCAGCTCGCACCATGATATTGCATGCATCCATCCGATGGAAGGCTGCAATGTCAATCGCGCTCTGGCCATACGCTCTTCGAATGGCTAACGAGGTCATCAACTCGGCGCCAATGGTCAAGCATCAAGCCCAAACACCCATCGAAAGATTCACAGGTGCACAGGTCAGACCACAGCTGAAACACTTCCACACTTTCGGATGCCCAACATACGTACTCAACTCAAGGCTGGCATCAGGAGGAAGCCAACCCAAGTGGCTATCACGCTCACGGCTTGGCATCTACATCGGAATATCACCAGTTCACGCCAAGTCAGTTGCTCTGATACTCAATCCAAGAACCGGATTGGTCTCTCCTCAATTCCACATCAAATGTGACGACATGTTCCAAACCGTGGCTCCAGACATGGACAACAACCACAGCAAATGGAAACAGCTAGCAAAGCTAAGTCCACAGCTGGGCCACAGCAAGAGCAAGACAAAACACATCACGATGCCCGAGGGAGCTCCTGAACAATACATCAACAAGCAATCAGCGACTGTGGCAGAACCTGACACCGAGGAGACTCTGCAGAACCAAGACATCGAGACTGATACCATGGTGGATGAGAGACTGAAACAGAATGCACCAACAATGGAACAGAACCAGATCGGCATCGGTGAGCAACCATCAGATATCGGAGAGGATGGCGCGGTTGCAGGGCAACACCCCACAACGACACCAACAGGCCTCAGGCGATCGAGCAGGAACAGAACACCATCTCGCAAGGTATTGGAGAACATCGAGACAGGCGTAATCGCCATCCCAGCGGCATACAAGGTGGCCAACTACCATCTTGACCATGACAGCTTTGACCCTAAGGCATATGATGACCCACTAGCATTCGCAGCCAGTGCGGACCCAGATACGATGTACTATCACCAAGCAATGGCACAGCCGGATCGAGACAAATTCAAAGAGGCCATGCAGAAGGAGATCGATGCACATCACGACAACGGTCACTGGAAGTTGATCCCACGCACCCAGGTTCCCAAGGAGCACAAGGTGCTATCATCGGTATGGTCCATGAAACGAAAGAGACGGCTCAAGACGAGAGAGGTATATCGATGGAAGGCTCGGCTGAACGCCCATGGCGGTCAGCAGGAGAAGGGAGTGAACTACTGGGAAACCTACGCCCCAGTGGTCACTTGGATATCCATCCGGCTGGTCCTCATACTCAGCATCATGCTCGACTGGCACACCAAGCAGGTGGACTTCATCCTGGCATACCCGCAGGCTGACGTTGAGACCACCATATACATGGAAATACCTACTGGAGTGAAACTACAAGGGGGCGACAACAAGTCCCACGTCCTCCAACTCGTGAAGAATCTGTACGGACAGAAACAGGCAGGGCGTGTGTGGAACGAACATCTGCACAAAGGCCTACTCGACATGGGATTCGTGCAAAGCAAGTACGATAGATGCGTCTACTACAAGGGAAGGACAATCTTCCTTGTATACGTCGACGACGGCATCCTCGCTGGGCCAGACAAGGAGCAAGTGGAAGAGATCCTCGCCAACATGCAGTCCAAATACAGCATGACTGACGAGGGAGACATCACTGACTACCTTGGCGTGCACATCACCAAAATGGAGGATGGAAGAGTCAAGCTGGCACAACCACATCTCATCGATCAACTGGTCGAAGACGTCAACTTCAGGCCAAACACTCGGCCTCGCGACACACCAGCACAATCGACCACCATCCTCAACAAGGACGAAGATGGACCACCACACAATGCGGCATGGCACTACAGATCAGTGATTGGAAAGCTCAACTTCCTTGAGAAATCCACGAGAGGAGAGATAGCATATGCAGTGCACCAGGCAGCCTGATTCTGCCAAGACCCAAAGAAGTCGCACACCAATGCAGTCCATCACATCATACGATACCTGAGATCAACCAGGGATGAGGGAATCATCCTCGATCCCAAGGACAAGGGTTTCGAATGCTATGCAGATGCAGACTTTGTGGGACTATGGAACAAGGAGACAGCGGCAACAGACCCCAGCACATCCAAGTCCAGAACCGGCTACATCATCATGTTCGCTGGATGTCCAGTGACATGGGCATCCAAGCTACAGACGGAGATCGCTTTGAGTACCACCGAGGCAGAATTCATCAGCCTATCCACAGCTCTGCGTGAAGTCATACCGATGATGCACATGCTGCAAGAGATGTGTGACCTGGGAATCACGCCAAACCGATACAAGCCCAAAGTCTACTGCAAGGCATTTGAAGACAACTCAGGCGCACTCGAAATAGCCAGAATGCCAAAGATGAGACCCAGAACCAAACACATCAATGTCAAGTACCACCACTTCAGGCGCTACGTTGAGAACAAAATGATCGAAATTCTACCCATCTCATCAGAGGAGCAACTCGCAGACCTATGGACCAAGCCATTGTCATCGGACTTGTTCCAACGGTTCACACAGCTCACGATGGGATGGAGACCAGGCGCACCAGCATCCGAATGAACGAGGGAGTGTGGGATAATATGGTATCCGAGAATCACATGCGGGACTCAACTGGTATCCAAGGCACGAATCGATCGACTCGAAGGTATCCGAGAGTCAGACATGTGACACGATCGTATCCGAGACTGAGAAGGATCCCAGAAGCATAGCTCTACCGCCCCGCACAGTATACTACTTCAAATCGGATCCTGGAAGAGAGGCATGATTGGTTCAAACAGTCCCGCCCACCAATGACACGGATGCACGATACATTCAAACCAAAAGAGGAGAAACTTCAGATAGCAACGCGAATGCCAAGCAACTCAATGAAGCAACATCCATACATAATTACACTCACAATTAGCAGCACAGTTACAATGCATTCCTAAGTTGCTAGTTGTCACCAGAGCCAAGCAGCGTCCTCGTCCAAACCAGGCGAGTCCACTGCTGGGAAACAACATTGGGGCGTCCCAACTCAAACGCGTAAGGTGTCGCCCCTGACGTCGCAAGTATTCCACGAGCTGGAGACATTTTCGCCTCGTTCAGAACTGCATTCCAGATGGTACTCGACTCCGATGCACCATGCACTGGCGCCATCTATCTCGTCACATGGTGCCATACGTACGTATATTCGTGTCCCGCAGGTGGCTTTCTTGTTGTTCTCCTTCTCCGAGAGAACGCGCGACGATCCAAACGAGGACGGGGGAGCTGGCGGAGCACTCAGAGCGATCGTGGGCTGCAAAAGATTTCGTGCAAAAAAGCGTCAATCAACACCGTAACGGCATGCCTTGTGGGCACCATCTTCGTACCTTGTCAAGACCAATACCACCCAACGAACCTCAGAGATGCATTGATTCAAGACACTGGGTAGGCGGATACTGTCCAAAGTGAAGAAAGGCCCGTCCAAGATATCAGGCGTGGCCAGATTAGAGAAACGGACACACTCTATTATCGTGGTTGATGCCTCACCACGAACAAAAACAAGTCGAACAGAATATCTTTCTTGTAACTTGTACCATATGCTGAGGCACGCGCTTACCTCGTATTGTCGTACGACCAAGGATCAAAATCGGCCCTGCCAATTTATCGAGGGTCTTCGCTCGACCGTTCAATAGGATGAGCAGGTGGCCTGAAGCGATTCGGTACGCCTCTCAAGCCTCCCCAAATGTGTCAAGAGACTGCGCTGCTCACAGAACGTGCTGTGAACCGACGTCCGTCAATAGCGGAATGACAACAATCAAGTTGGTATCAGTCCGGTTGATGTCAACCAAACCTTTCCCAAGGGAACAACCACGAAAAACAAAAGCAGGTTTGGCGACAGGAAAGGTTCATGAAAGGCAGCACGGAGTGGAAACAGGGTCGTGGACCTCTCCCTCTAGACACTCCCTCGATCTTGCTGACACGAAAAGCGGGAAGTGCCCTTTCGTGGGACGTGGACGCGCTTGTGCGCGCGAATTGGCACCACAGCAGGATACAGACAATTAGCTATAGTTGGGCTCGATCCTTCTGAAACCCAGAACGGAAACACTGACTGGGATGAACCCAGATTCCCTACTCTGCTTCGAATCCACCATTCAACGCCCCTCCGTGTGGCATTGACGATGCTCGGCTTGGTGTACATCCAAGTTGCGAGTAGGACCTTGGTGCTGGCATGAGCGCTCTGGCCACCCGCACTTCTTGGTGTCACAAAAGTAGATCAAACCGGCGCGAAATTGCCACGAGCCCATGATCACGATAACAACCACACAACTTGAAGCGATGGCAGCAACACCAATCGCAACAGCAACAATGCCAACGCATGCAACCGAGGTGACGGCATGCCTCGCATTCGACAAGGTCGGCCTGGTTGGACGTGACAAGGAGATCCGTGTATTGCTCAACGCAATCGAGAACCAACAAAAAAAGAAAACATATTCGGTTCTGAACCAAGGGCCTGCAGCCAGCCTTCCGAAAGATCCAATCTCATCGACCAACGGGGTTGAGGGAAATACATGCATCCACGCTTGTAGTAGCAGCAGCAGCACGGCCAGTGGAACTGCCACAAGTAGCAACGGCAGCGATGTAGAAACCAAGGACTTGCCGCCATCGCCGCTGCCATCGTCGCCCGTGCCAAATACAACCATCGCATCCACCGCTCAAAACCACGTTCGGTCGTTAGTCTTGATCTCTGGGCAGTCCGGAAGCGGCAAGTCAGCACTCGTCGAGCAAGTCTGCAAAAGCTTGCTGCCTCAAACAGCATGCTTCGTCGGTCCAGATCAAGCCAACATCAACGACAGCAACAATGACACAGACGCGCCTTTCGATGGCTTCTTCGCAACAGGAAAATGCGAATTATCCACCAAGAAGGAGGGTGTCCCGTACACAGGTATCCAGTCAGCCATGGCGGAGCTATGCGAACAGGTGGCAAACAGGGCTCAGTCAGAAGTGAAGGCCTCGACAGAACACCAGGCAAGCACTGAGGGCCCTGGATCGAAGCGTCAGACACTCGCGACGTTGGTGTCGAAAGGGCTATCGATGGGAGAGCTAGCGCTGCTATCCCACGTCATCCCTAACATTGAAATGCTGACAACCGTGAAGACATCGCAGCAGGCTGTTGGGAATGGCAACCCCCCGGGTTCCGCCACATCAGCTACACACCCGAATTTGGCATTACCATTGCCGACATCGCTTCACGGTGTCAGCGACGAATCCGTCTGCCCCTCTGTCGGCAGCAGTGTGTGGGGTAGCGGCTTGTCCATGAATTACAAAAGCCACACACAACGAATCACCTACGTGTTGCGCAGGTTCATGCAGATCCTCTGCAGCTACTGCCCAGTAGTCATGGCCATCGACGACCTTCAGTGGGCTGATCGAGCCTCGCTGGGTCTCATCCAGTCCTGGCTGCTGGACAGCAGAAGCACATCGCTGACCATCATCGGACTGTACCGTTCGAACATGTTGGATGAGAACCAGACTCTGAAGGCGACTCTGGCATCGTTGGAGGAATCGAAGAGAGAGCGGTCCATTCGGATCATTAAGCTCTCAGTCGAGGATCTGAGCGTGGATGAGGTAGCAGTGTACCTCCAGCGCCTCTTCCGTGTATCTTCGCATGAAGGAGACGAAGGCGATCATCCCGATCATTCCGAAGCTGCATCATCGCTCGCACACTTGATGCCTCTGGCAGAGATCGTGCACGGGAAGACGGCTGGCAACATGTTCTTCATCCAGCAGTACCTTGACTCACTCGTCAAGGACGGTCTCATCACCCAGAATCATCTACCAACACCGCCGACACCGCCAACAACAGCAGCGGCGACACTCCCAGAAGTATCAGGAGTCACGAATGACGCCAGCCACGCAGCAGCATGGGCCTGGGATGTCAACGAGATCACTTACAGATCTGCGGCTGCGGGTGACAACATCATGGACCTCATGAAGATGAGGCTCCAAAAGTCCGCCTCCACGCACTGGGTACTATCCATCGCGGCCTGCCTCGGAGCCACGTTCTCTACTTCGCACGTCTGCGCAGTCATCACGGGCCTCTTCATCCACTCCAGTCACTCCAAGTTCTTCCGCGAGGTATTCCAAGTCACCAAGATCGTCAAGGAGGATGAGATCATCGCCATGCTCCAGACATTCGACAGAGAAGCATTGCTCAAGAAAGTACAAGTGCTTGATCACCAAAGCTCCACAGTTAGCGATGGCAGCTCCAAAGAGACATCCACCAGCAACAAGAGTACGCGAGTCAGACGGGCCAAATCCGTCCAATACGCCTTTATCCATGACAAGGTCCAAGAAGCCGCACTATCCATGATACCCACAGAAGACCAGCTCTCGGAGCTCAAGTATCGTGTTGGAGAGATCCTGCTGTACGCGCTATCTGAGAACGACCTCAACGACAAGATCTTCATGATCACCAATCTTCTCGACACGAGACCCGATCTCATGCCCAGCCGTCAGGCGTTGGATCGTCGAATGAGGATCATCATGCTCAACCACAAGGCTGGGCAGCAGGCCGCCAGTGCATCGGCCTTCCATCTGGCGTCTTCATATTTCGCCTTGGCGATCGATCTCCTTCCAGATGATCACTGGCAGACGCTGAGTGAGGAGAGCCTGGAGCTGTACTCATCGGCAGCGGAGAGCCATCTCGTGATCACCAGCTTCGCCGCCTCACGATCATACTGCAAGGCCGTCATCAATCAGAACTGTGGCATACTGGGCAAGGTCCGTGCATATCACGTCCTGATCGACATCTCTTTCTCGGAAACAGAGAATACTGAAGAGGAAGGGCCCGTGGATATGTGCCTTGACCTGTTGTCACAGCTTGGTTGCAATCTTCCTTCCACCACCCTGGGTCGGATGATCTACATTCTCCGAGGAATAATATCAACCCAGAGCATAGTTCGACGGCTGGAAGAAGACTTGAGAGACACGCTGTCGTTATCAAATGACGAACATCGTCAAGCCGTCATGAAGACATTGGACAAGTTCACAATGATCGCTTACTTGAGCGCACCCGATCTCGTGCCTTTGATCACTGTGAAGGCATTGAGGCTGAGCTTGAAACAAGGAATCACGATGTATTCGGCATCGGCTCTGGCCTTCGCCGGAATTCTCGAGGTTTGCATACTGGAGCGCTTCGATGTGGCTCAAAAGTGTGGGAAGATAGCGCTGAGAATCACCAAGATATCGGATGATCCCAGCTTTGATGGCAAGACTATACACTATCACCAATGCGGCATTCGTCATTGGAATCATCCGTTTGAAGAAAGTATCAGTCCCATGCTGGAGGCTTCAAGGCTAAGTATGTCCACTGGTGACGTGGAAACTGGTACTTGGTCTCTGTATGGCTCTCTCGTCTTCAGCCTCGTCGCCGGGCAACCGCTGGACTCTCTCGACGAAGATGCACTGGTTCACAGCAACACCATGCGAGATTTCCAGCAGAACCTCCAATACCAGCTGACCCTCATGCTATGGCAGCTTGTCTTGAACCTTCGAGGTGCCTCCAACCACACAACCCAATTGATTGGGGATGCATACAACGAAACAAACGAAGCGTATGATGCCAACCATGCGCTAGCAGATGCTCAAGACATGACTCGCAGGATATTCCAGCTGTATCTTGCAGCCTACTTTGGCGAGCATGAAATTGGTTCCCAAATTGCAATCAAATCTTGCCTGGATTGGGTCAAGGCGCTACCATCCAGTTACTATCTGCCTCCTGCACTGTTCCATAGTGCACTCTGCTGTTACGGGATGGCACACAAATGCAAACCATCCTACTACACCAAGCACGCTCGCACATTCCTGAAGATATTGAAGAGGTGGGCCAAGAAGGGCAATCCGAATTGCATCCCGTACATTGCGCTGTTGGATGCTGAAAAGTACTCTCTGAAGAAACAAGACAAGAAAGCAATCGAGCAATACGACGAGGCCATCCAAATGACGCGGCGACAGTCGCTTATTCACGACCAGGCCCTTGTGAATGAGAGATACTCTGCTTTCTATGCTCGCAGAGGAAACAAGGAGAAGGCGAAGATCCATTTGGAGGAGTCCATCAATCTATACGGACAGTGGGGCGCGAACAAGAAGGTCGACATGCTGTTGCGCCAGCATAAGTCGGATTATGCATAGGGCAAAGACCAAATAGAACAGTGGATGAACTTATTTGACAGAGCCTTCGTTCATTTCCATTTCACGAAACGTTCGACATTGGCAGATCATGGACTTTCAGGTGTGCAGCGCATTTGTGCTTCCTTTTCTGGCATTGATGCTGTGTGTGTTTGGGCGCCCCCGTCGATGCGTTCGATGAGAACTATAACTTTGAGATCGAAGACGGCCGTCATGGAGGACTATCGCCGAAGAAACTGCAGACGTTTCAGAGAATCGGCGGTGCGCAGGCATCACCTCAAGCCTTTGGAAAAGCACAAGAGTATGATCAACGAGCAGCGGTCCGCACGAAATATGGACTGTGAAGAGGATTCAAGCACCAGAGAGGGATGAAAGATCTTGTGACTTTTCATGAGTTGCGCAACTCTTGATCTGGTTATTGTTCTCTGTTGCTTTCAGTTTATGCAATCAAGTATCCACTATGTACGTCGCCTTCCGCAACTTTATTGTGCCGGCGCCAGGCTGTCATGTAATGTCAGCGACGCCCGGCGTATGCCCTCATGGATGTACCGTTTCTTGACACACGCTGCGCTGATTGAAACAGCGGTCATTGTCCACCATTTGGGTGAATCGCGATGGGAACTGCACCGGCAATCATCGGCAATCATCATCCCATCCTTGTCGCTGAAAAGGTTGCAGTGAATGCGTCCAAGGCATAGTCTTCGATCGTTCGAGTTTTATGGTCATTCGCTGTGTCCCAACAAAGCAGGTCCATTCGCCATTGATTCTCTGCCAATATTCCGATGATGGTGTGTGATGCATCATTCACATCTTGTGGCCTCTTCAACTTTCCATTGCACATATGCAGCCGCGACGTCGGCTCTGTGCATATTCGCTACGGTGCAGCTTCGCTCCCTCCATTTCTTCACCTGTTGCTTTGCGTTGCTGCGTCGAGCAATTCATCGCCCACCCGACGGCATCCGCTGTCATCGTCTATGCTGTCGTAAATTCCGTCCGCGGTTTCATCAAAGCAAGGCCCCGTCTTCCGCTACGGTATTTCCAATTGATCGCTATCGCGCTTCAAACTGGATCACTATTGTTGCATCATCGTCGCGGATTCGTAGAAGTATCCATGGTGGAAGCAAAAATCGTCCGGTTTGAAGGTAGGAGCGACATCAATTTGCAGGGTGTCGTTGTGAGTGGATTTCAGGCCCGCGTTGAGTGCATTCATTCTCATAAAGACAAGCCACGGCACAGCATAGCACATTCCATCACAGCGCATCGCAACATAGTTCCACTTACATCGCTTCGTGCGCGTCTTGTAGAGGATGCGGAACCCGCATTGCCGACATCGCACGGGATCGCCTCCCTTGATCATGTTGCGGGCACCGCAGTCTCCGCATCGGTACTCCACACCGCGCATGATTGGCAGCGGCGTGGCGCCTGTCTGTGTAGTGCTATCCATGATGTCGCCGACTCTGCTACTCCCTGTGTATTGTAGTGTGCGTCCACTGGAATGACTGCTCCGCTGTTGAAGTCGGAGATTGTGGAGAATGTCGTCAAGTCGGCCAAGCGATGAAGATGGACTCGGAGACTCTGTCGTGATGGGTGTGTGGTTGTGTTTGGAGTTGGTTGGGAGACGCAACTGCATGTTGTCGCTTGGTGGTTGGCAGTGTTGTCGTGTCGTGTTGGCGCGAAATCTAACGGACGACAGCAAGGCTATCCACGTTTGACTACATTCGTGAATGAGTAGGAGTGATAGTATCTTGAGAGTAGATTTCTATGTTTGTTCTGCGAACGCTTCTGCACTTGAACGGGAATGTGCCGGCAAGTCATATCGCGATGTGTAGAGTACCAGGCGAGGACGACAGTGCCGCGATTCCGGTTGCAACGCATCAAAATAGAATCGACACCCTCCCATCATCTCCGGAACCATCCGCTTTGATGTCGATGGCGATTCGCAGAATGGAACCGCAGCTGTTCGGGTCTCCTTTCTGTGGGACTTGCGAGTGGACGCTCCACGTCTCCTGCTTGCCACCAACTTTGACACGAACGGAAGCGGTGTTGGTGACGGGCACGAACACGTAAATGTACTTGCCCAACCGCTCCAAGTCGCGCTTGAGGTTGATCTCGACGGTGTTGTTGTCCATGAGGTTGAAGCTGTCAACTTCCGGTCCGCACGAGAAGTGAATATCGCTACCGATGTATTGCGGTCGGCTGGGTGTCACTGGACGGACATGGAAGATCTCCGTCTCGTGCGCCTGCAATCTGCGGCTGAGGTATTCATGTTTCGTCGATGCTCCATCGCCATTCTGTTCTGCTTGAGTGTCTGCCGTTGGTGTCGTGTGATCAATCCACTGGCACTGCCCGGACCAGAAAGAAAAGACATGATAGCCGTCGTGGGAATGCGATCGCGAAGATGGGGAAGCGGGCAATGTTTCGCCGTCGCGGTCGGCACTATCTAGAAGTTTGCCTGTATCATGTGGCGTCTGAAGTGCTGTCCGAGGCACCCGCACCTCGGATGGCTCGTCAGACCAGTTGCTACCGAGCATGTGGTGTCAAGCACGAGGTCCCTTGGAGCCTTGCGCTGTACGCGATCTACCAATCAGTCTGCAACTCGATTCATGATTGGTCTTTCGTTGCAGTGCTTTGTGGCACACCCATGATGAAAGCGGTATTGCGGGTCCGCGGCGCCGATGTCCAAGGACGGTTGCTATACTTCGGATTCCGCGTCTACGAAGCCTCGTACATCACATTCGCAGATGGCGCTGTGATCGACGATTGCATCGTCAACGGTCACTCGGGTGTGTTCTCGAAGGTGACATTGGGAACCTCGTACATCGATGGTGTGATGCATCCATCGTCCTTCGTGCTGATGAGAAAGGGACCGGCGACTGCTCCAACTACGACTTCATTGGTTGAGCATGCCGCAGGGAAGATGATCACCGACAGCCAACCATCGGACAAAGGCCAGGATTGCACAACGTCTGACGCACCAGTATCGCTGGAGGACGAAGATCACGAATCCGCTGAGCCGCATGCTCCAAGTGATCATTGCGGAGAGGAGCCGGACATCGTGTGAAGCTTGTGATCGAGCCGCAACAGTTGTGGTGACCGCATCGCCGACATCCACATCACCTCTCCATCAATACCGCCACTCATCATCATGACGCACGTCAACGCTCGCACATGAAAGCGTTGGACGTGACGTTGTGCAATGGTATGGCGCGATCGCAACAAACAAGAAGAATTGGAGGCAGAATGCCGACATCCACCAATACCATTAGAATTGCAGTCTTATCAACATTGCAAAGCGCGGGATTGGCAACATGCAGATGTTCATGGTGCCATACGATGGAGAGTATGGCGTGGTGCTAAACACAGTGCCGACGAGAGTGTTGCCTGTCCAGTCTTTCCCATGTGTCTCGACCGTTGCCAATGCCATTGCCGATGCCATCAACAACGTCATTGGCATTGCTTGACGAGTGAGCCGCCTGTTCCACGACAGGATGTCATTGTTCGTGGTTGTGTTGATGTGTTGGTTGTTGGCGACATTTCGAAAGGGAGAATGATCTTCATCAATAACGTCCATTCAACCGTCTATTCCCATAGTGACTTCCAACAAACCACGCAGTCCTCGCTTCGCCGCGCATAGCAACCTTGTTGGGCTTATCTCCTCCTAAATACCGTTCCCACACGACGCGCCGGGTGGTGTTTCCGGGATCTCGCGGACTCGCCCACGCCGGAATTCCATCGCTCAAATTTCGCAAGAGAGGCGAACCGATCAGTATAGTACCCAACGTGAGGATTTGTAACGTGTGATGATGCATTGGTACTCGCACACGTAGCTTTGTACGTGGAATAGTACTGGTAGTGGCAAGTGTCAGCCTTTCTCACTCGCATCCATGGCGTGCGCCTTCCCTCTACAACGCTCTTCCTACTACTCGCATCAACTGGTTGTCCTTGTCGTCAATCTCCATTTCATCAACTCAAATCGACTTCCATTCTCAACTCCACCTTCATCTCACAATCTCAAACTTTGCAAACTCTGCAACGTTCAATCACAGCAACAACCAGAGTATCAACACAACAACAAACAAACAAACAAACAAGATGGATCCCGTTCAGCTCGTCAAGTCGGTGTACTCCACCGGACTCCTCATCTTCTCGATCACCATCGTCTGCGGACTCATCTTCAATGAGCAGACCAAGGTCTCGTCCGAGGTCCACCCAGTGGTCGCCTTGGTCGTCATGATCACGGCCCTCGTGTGGCTCAACATGGTTGAGGGAGGACAGGGTTCCCTCGTCGGTCTCCCACCAGTCGACCGTGACCTCTACGTCGAATCCCACCCAACCAGCCACCAGTGCACCTCCCTCGCCCACAAGGGTGACAACCTCGACCGCTACCTCATGGGACGTCAGTTCATGGTCCTCCTCATGGTCTTCACCATCAACCAGTGCGGTGCCCCGCTCGCCGATGCCGAGGTCTTCGGACTCCCAGACATCATCATCCAGATCTTCCTCGGATCCGGAGCCGCCATGATCCTCATGACCGCCCAAGCCGGACAGCTCAACTCCCAAGTCAACGCCTCCCTCTGCATGCTTGACTACATCAACAACTTCTTCGCCGTCTTCACCCTCTACGTCGCCCTCGCCATCGAGTTCTCCGGACTTCTGCATTCGTGCTACCTCGTCCAGATGTTCTTCGTCTGGGCCTCCGGCAAGGAAATCGAGTCCAAGGAACCACCACGCGACGGTGCCCAGAACCTCTTCTACTGGGGACGCATCCTCATCTCCCTCGCCATCCTGTGCTACGCCATGGCCGTCACCCTCGTCGCCCTCTTCGATGGAAAGACCACCATGTGGGCCGGAGTGCCAAACGGAGTCGCCGTCATCCTCTTCTTCCTCTTCATGTCCATCGTCGGTATGCTCGAGGGTATGCAGATCGCCTTCTTCGCCGTCGCCAAGCTTCCAAAGGAGGACCGTGGAGACCACCCAATGGCCCGCAAGACCTGCGAGCTCCTCTTCCGCGGTGACGGACGCAACCTTCCAGGATTCATGATCGGACGTCAGATCTGCGTCACCATGTGCTTCTTCATCATCGCCCGTGTCACCACCCTCGATGTCGAGGTCGGAACCGGCGAGAACATCTTCGGAGTCTCTGACAGCACCCAGGAATTCTTCAACACCGGACTTCTTGGAGCCCTCATCACCACCATCATCGCCTCCATCACATGGCAGCTGGTTGCATCCGTCTTCCCAATCGCCTTCCTTTCCAACCCAATCGTCTACATCTTCCTCCAGTTCTGTCTGTTGTTGGAAGCCACCGGTATCTGCTCTGGAGCCTGGGTCCTTGCCTCCATTCACAAGGCCGTCTCTGGCTTCCAGCTCGATGAGGTGTACATCGGTACCCCAGAGGAGCGCGCCGCCGGCATGAAGCCAGATCACCAGAGCAACCGCAACATGCACTTGGGAACCAACGTGCTTGTCGGTGAGGCTGGTTCCACCGCCGTCCCACGCGAGTACCTCGAGCTCCAGAAGGCTTTGGCCGCACAGAACGAGTCGTACTCCGTCCGTCGCGAGCGCGTCCTGTCCAACATCAAGAGTCTGCGTGAGGAGATCAACGCCTGCAGCAACGAGGAGGATGCCGCCGTCTTCGAGTCTGCCCTTCGCATGGAGACTGCCGCCATGAACAAGCTGAACCAGGACGAGGAGAACCAGAGCTCCGAGGCTGATGCCGATGAGGAGATGGGCGTGCAGAAGTAAGCACCATGTGTCATACATCATGGCACCGCCTCCCACTCCGAAATACACACTACTATATTTACGTAACATTGTACCTAAGAACACGAATGATAATATCATATAATACAATACTCCACAACGCGTTGGCTCCCTCGATCAATGCCCACATACTGTTGTGATGGAGGATCGAGCAAGAGAAGACTGGGTATGGTTGAATGCATGCAACAACGATACGAGAAATGGTGGAAGCTCTTCAGAATTCTCCGCGCAAGACAACACGACACATACCAGTTGATGGAGGCAACAAATGTATTGACTCCCTCACAATGCAGAAGATGAAGATGGCAGCCATGGCATGATGATGATGACAACGATGTATCTCTAGACTTTGTTCTTACAGAGCGAAACAAACACATTCGCATGAGTACCTGATTTTCTGTACCTGTGTACCTTCAACGTTCTTGTGCGCACCTCTTCTGCTCGACTTGGCGCCAACATCGGTGGAGGCATAACAGCTCACAGGTTGCATTGGGTTCCGTTTTTTATCTCTTCATGTACGTAGATCTCTGAGTCCCTGCATCCATCATCAAAGATGTCAGTGCTTTCCCTTCTTGCTTCTCGTGCAAGACAGTGGCGAATTCTTGATCGCAACATAGTCGATGAAAGATTCGTGTCCATCTTGGAATGTGGCATTGCGTTCGTCAATCCAAACCTCTTTGGCCTTCGGTAGAAGGTTGTTATAAAGTGCGAAGAGTTTGGGACAATCTTCCTTCATCAGCTCTTCAGGGTCAAAGCATTCCAATTGAAAGATTGCTTCCAACACGGAAAAGATGGCAACATCGGCATAGGTCAATTGATTGTCGCAAAAGTGGAGGTCGCCGTCACAAATCTCGCCTTCAAGCTTGTCCAGCAGTGCTGTGAATGCTGTACGCGCCTCGTCCATCTTCTTATGCACTCCCGTGAAGTAATTGACAAAAAACAGAATTCCAAACAAATCCTTGTCGAGGATGTTCTTGTAGATCATGGGAAACATCACCTTGTAGAACACCTTGTCGAGCACTTCCTGAGACAGGAGCGCAAGCTGCTTTGCCTTTCCCTTGCTGCTTTCGTTCGTAGGAGACAAGTCGAATTTCTCCGCGAGGAATTCCATGATGTCCGCTGTCTCAACCTTGTGTTGGCCGTCCGGTGCGGTGACAGCGGGGCATTTGTCCGTGCCCAGCAACGGGGAATCATCTCCCATGGCAGCCTTCTTGTAGGGTTCCAAACCATCCGGGAACTTGAGGCGCACATCATCGAAGGGTTGCTTTGCCAAGTGGAACAGCAACCGGATCTGTTCACCCCGGTTGGGCGCATCGAAGTAGATCAATCGCCAATGGCCGGGAATGTGCGCCGTTGCCACGGTGGCGGCGGATGCCGTGCTCGCTTCGGTTGCCATGTCTGCCGTGTTGCTGTCCTTGATTCTGCGCTTCAGAACGAGTATTCCGATGAATTACAATGGTGCGTTTGCTGAGTGCTGTGTTTCCTCTGTCACGTTCAATTTTGTGTGTCGATCAATAATCCACGAGCATTAGAGTATGTAAGTTTGATGATTGCAAAGCAGCACATCGGATTGCGGGCATTCATTTTCGCAGCACCACCAATGTGGCGATGGCAGATGTGTTTGGGCGAGGAGGATTTGGTCATTGTTCGTTGTGTTCGCTTGTGACCCCCTGACCGGCCAGAGTTGGGTGTGAATCGGCCCCCTTGATGTGTCATCGGCAGTCTGGAATCTTGGTGAGAGATTCCGGCTTGGTTGCCGGTCACAAAAGAAGATGTGGCCTCACGATGGATTCGTCACATGCAATTTTCATTTCCCAAGGAGGAGGTAATCTTCCGCGCATCATCTCATCGCAACAACACCATGACCGTTCATGATGAATTCGATCGGATCTCGTCGCCATTGTCGCCATCTTCGTTGCCAACATTATGCCCTTTCTGTGATGTGTTACTTTGACGCTGGTGCTGATGGTTTCGTTTGTTCGTTGTTGGGGTCACAACACAAATCTGCCGTTTTCACGTTCAACGCACAAAAACACAGGTTAACGTCAGTTAACGTTCGGGAACACCACGTTCAGCGATACTTTAGGTGGGATTTACGAATCATATAACGGTGCCACGCCAGTCGGCTACAACGGTAATATCACGCCAACACAATTTGAGGCGCAACAACGAACAGAACAAATGCACGTCAACATCACCTCTGCAATTGGTGCGTACGTTTGTTGGGAACAACTGGCGATCTCAGTCCTTCATCAACGGCAGAAGCGTGAAGTGTGTGAAAGCATGGATGGCATGAATGCACGGACGGTTGTCAGCTCGCGGTGACTGCAATCATCGTGTGTGCGGTGACGTCGTTCGGCCACCATCGCGATCATCTTTCATTTGAGCAAACCCGCTGCATCCCACAACACACATCGCAGGACCGAATCACGACATTCATCGAATCCCTCGCTGTTCTCTGACATACACAAGAGACGAAGAACCAACTGTCCATCAACGCTGTTTCGACGAGCACATCACACGCATCACGACGTAATCAAGCCAACTCAACCACCATGAAGATCCGCGTCAATTCGAGTGTCCTCAGCTCCATCGTGTTGGCGCAGGTCGCCACCGATGTGTCATCGAGGAGAGACGGCATGGCTCCTTTGCGCGTGCGCACGCGTAATGGAATCATCATCACCAAGGACCACGAAAGCAACTTCGGGACAGTCGATGAAGATGATCGCCCACGCCGTCATCTGCTGCGGCAAACAGAGAATACACGCATCGCGGATGTGACACAGCAGACGCGCAAGGCTCAGGAAGACCCGTCGAAGTCAATGAAGATTGGCAAAACCAAAGCGCCGAAGTCCACCAAGACGAAGACTCCAAAGTCAGCCAAAACCAAGTCACCAAAATCCGACAAAAGCTCCGCAACCGAGAGCCCGACGACCGCTCCGACCGTAGCTTCTACTGATTCCCCAGATACTGGGAATACAACGATCCCAAGCATGAATCGCACTTTCTTCATCGACCACAATCTGACAGTGACAATCCCAGACTCGACTCCCGTTCCCACCATGCCAGTGACGAATTCTCCATCACAAAACCCGACTGGCGAACCGACCAATCTACCAACAGGATCTCCAACTGCGCCACCAACAGTGGCACCGACGGTAGAACCAACGTTGTCTCAAGAACAGAGTCGAATTACCCCTCAACAAACTGCGGAGCCTACGACGGTGCCGACATCGAAGCCAACTGGCCAACCAACTGTTGGACCAACCGTGCTGCCGACATCTGGACCAACATCGAAGCCGACACGCACGCACACCATAAACCCAACCACAGCGCCGACTGCGGTCCCCACAGCTCCGCCAACACCAACGCCTACATCCGAGCCCACGCAGCCACTGACATCGGCGCCGACTGATTCGACCTTTGCACCAACACCAGGACCGACATCCGCACCAACGGATCTGCCGACATCGTCACCGACATCCATGACTAGTTTCATGCCATCTGCGTCGACATCTATGCCAACATCAGGACCGACACCCGCACAAACAGCTTCACCGACATCTGGACCGACACTCGCACCAACATCTGGACCAACATCCGGACCAACATCCGGGCCAACTTCGGAACCAACAAACGGACCAACTTCTGGACCAACTTCTGGACCAACAAACGGACCAACTTCTGGACCAACATCCGGGCCAACTTCGGAACCAACAAACGGACCAACTTCTGGACCAACCTTCGGACCAACCAGCGGACCAACCAGCGGACCAACCAGCGGACCAACCAGCGGACCAACCAGCGAACCAACTAGCAGACCAACATCCGGACCAACCTCCGAACCAACTTTCGGACCAACCAGCGGGCCAACTGCTGGGCCAACATCAGGACCGACCTCTGGACCGTCATCAGTACCAACCAGCGGCCCAACGTCTGGACCGACCTCTGAACCGTCATCATTACCAACCAGCGGCCCAACGTCTCGACCAACATCAGGACCAACCTCTGGACCAACGTTGTCACCAACATCTTTGCCAACATCAGTCCCAACGTCAGCACCAACAACAGAACCGACAGCAGAACCGACATTGGCGCCGTCTCAGTTCGTGCCTTTGCCAAGCGTATCACCAGAGCTACAGCCAACAAGCGTACCAACCACCATCCCCACCACCGATCCGTCTGACGCTCCGACTGTATCCCCGACAACAGATGCGGAACGAGAAGCATTCTTGACCGCTTTGGATGCAAAACCTTGTGATTCGAACTGCGCCCAGCTCAAGGCTGCGATCTCTTCCAGAGAAGATCTTGCGAATGTCTTTGCGAAACAGGGCAGTGTCCAAGCTGGTTTGAGTATGTTCTATGCCGTCAAACAGAGGGCCAACCGCTTGCAGCAGTTCGTGGACGCTGCAGCCGACACAGGCAAGCTGCTGTTCACTGGGACGAAGGAAGAGGTGTTTGAAGCATGCAAGGACAAGCCTTGCTGTCCAGAACCTGGCACATGCACGTGGGTGGGCGTCGCAACCGTCGCCGAGGACAGTTGCACCGGGCTTCGAGCCTGCGACAACCTGGCGGCTGGAGATGTTGTCTTCGCCGGCAGCTGCACGGGCACACTGGGCTGCAAGGGTGTAAACTACAATTCTGCGGCCGGATCCGGCGAGTCCTTTGCTTCCATCGGACCAAACGCCTGCACAGGTTCACGGTCCTGTTTCTACACAGGAACAACGGCGGATGGCTTCGTCCTAATCAGCGAAGGTGCATGCGACAGCCTTGGCTCCTGCTACTCGATAGGGGCTGGGTACGCGTACTACTATGTGACAAACGACCCGAAACGGATTTCGAATGTCGAGATTGGCAAGGATTCTTGCATCGGCGACCTCGCATGTTCCAGATTCCATTCGTACTACGGAAAGTACGTGGGTCCTGACGCATACGTCTACTACAACATCTTTGCTGGAGATGTCACCATTGGTGAAGAGAGCTGCGTGGGAGAGAACAGTTGCCGTCTGTTCGCATACTCAAAGAACTTCGAATCGGATGTAATCCTTGGAAACAGAGTTTGCAACACGGAGGGGGAATGCAACAGATGCCATGCTGGCATTGGTCCAGGTCTGTGCCCCAAGGGAGAAACCCTCACCGTGGGAAACAACGGAACGTGCCCGACGGTGGTGGACCCGTGCATCCCGTAGAGTCGACACATCCGGCAGCCATTTTCATTTTCATGAGAACTTGCGTTCGTGCTGCGGTGCGCCAAAGTCAGGGCGGAACAGTGTCGAAGGAGACAGCAGATCATCGTCGTCGAGACAGCACAAGGGATGGCAGATCAGCAAACCAACGCATGTTCCCAGTTTCTCCAGTCCGTGCGGCCCTTCGGGGTGCTACAGTGTAATCTTATATGTACGTGGAGGTAGAATCATAAGCGTAAGCAAAGTTAGAGGTGCAAGTCTTGAAAGACGAACGTTGACCACAAGTCAAGTTCGAGATGAGGTTGGAACGAGGGCATTTCCCCAGCCCGATAGACCGATCAATGTGCGCGAACAATTTGGAAGCTGTCGTCTCCACTCGTTGGTGACTCCGGCTTGCCGGTTTTTATCCCAAGATCAGGGACACCCGGCAAAAAGGGTCGAATTAGTCGATATTGGAGATGACTGGCCCAGCCAATTAAAACTTGTTGTTGTGGCGATGACAAATGTTCCCGCGAAAAGAATGCTCTCGACTCATATTGTTGTTCTCAGGAACTCTTCGTGAGTCATAGCTTCGAGTTTCACTGTTGGGAGAATCATGGAGAAACTCCGACAATGACCCTGAAGCACAGCCTCGTGATTTAATCCCGAGAAGTCGTGCAACAACCAAACCCATGATTTTAATAGCCGTCGTTCGACTCAAATAGCCGTCACTCGACTCAAATAGCCGTCATTAGATTTAAATAGCCGTCATTCGACTCAAATAGCCGTCATTAGATTTTAATAGCCGTCATTCGACTTATTTAGTTAGTCATCTGTTGCCTTCACGGGATACGTCTCCACCACTATTTTAGTAATTAGATCACTCCCTCACACCCCACAAAACGCAACAGCCGGCCATCAACCACCGCTCACCCACACCAAGCAACACAGGAAGCTCAACCTTGGCAATCGGTCAACGCTCATCAACACTCATGCGAAGTTCAACGCTGCGATGAAGGTGTCTAGTCCATCTTGCATTGGCTTCCCTAACATTCAATTTTTCGACTTGGCAAGGCTTCACATTTATAAGATAGCAATGAAATTTGAACGGTGATGACAACACTCCAAACGCACACCCGTCTCTGTTGTGATTCTTTGAGAGCAGAACAGAGCAGCGAAGAGCCATCAATTTGTGGTTTCGTTGGGAGACCAGGCGCATTTACCTGGCTTGATTAATTTCCCAACTTGTCAACTTGGATCACGAGTAGAAAGCACTGCGAATAAAATAGCCGCCGTTCGACTCAAATAGCCGTCACTCGATTCAAATAGCCGCGACTCGACTTAAATAGCCGTCATTTGATTTAAATAGCCGTCATTCGATTCAAATAGCCGCGACTCGACTTAAATAGCCGTCATTAGATTTAAATAGCCGTCACTCGATTCAAATAGCCGTCATTTGATTTAAATAGCCGTCATTCGAAATATTTAGAATGTCGAACTGCATGGTTTCTTAACTGACGGGACTCGATCAAGCCGGCGAGCTGCATCGTTGCCTCGCTGTGTTTATCCGAAGTAGGACCAACAGGATGCCTCCATAAGTTCTTCGAAGGAAGACTTGTTCTTCATCGATGTCAAAACGTCGCATGTGGCTTTCTCGTGTCTGAGTGACAAAATCGTTCTTGGGTGTCGAATTAGTCGTACTAGTCGATTTTCGTTTCCGTTGCTTTTTGCCGGGTGTCCCCGATACAAACGAGCTGGTCTGCCCAGAAAGGTAACCGGGGATGACTGCTGCGACTGCAGCTGCACTCGTGGCCGTTGGAAATATTACGAGCCCCCCGAGTGAGTCGACCTGCACTCCGTTATTGGCATCTATAAAATTTGTCTTCGATATCCAAACCAAGCACATATTCATAATCCTCGTAGTCTCCATATAAATAATTAACCGATGGATTTTTTAGTTAGATCCTATTTTAAGTTTTATGGATAGTCAAAAATATGATAAAGTCGTATGGGTCGACCCCGTGAAACTACTTGTTGTTTTTCAGAAGGTTCCATGCTGTTCCGATGCATTTATCATGAGGCAGTCAGTCATGGAATAGACGCCGGGATTGTCGTTCGTTTGGTACGCGTTAAATACACGTTAGCCTGCGCCACATGATCTCACATTTTGATCGTCACAAAACACATCACACAAAACACATCACACAAAACACATCACACATCCAACATCATCGCCATCCGCTCACAATTCCGCAAATCATCGCCACTCTTTCGCTCCATTTCACAACTTTCCTCGCCAATGCCATGCGCACTCGCTGTTGTGTTCCATGCTTGTGCTCGCCCTATTAGTGTAGTAGTAGTAGTAGTAGTAGTAGTAGTAGTAGTTGTTGTTGTTGTTGTTGTCAACAAATGGTCGACCTTGCATTGTATGCTCTCCGTCGTCACTTCGTCTCATACCAGTGCAGTTCATGACATCAAACCAAGTATCAACTATACCCTACACCAACAACTACAACATGCCTCTCTCCACCACCGCCAAGGCCAAGGATGCCAACCCCTCCCCCTGTAAGAAACCGCGCTCTGCTTACCCTGTGTCTGCTCCTCCTGTTGACTCCAAGGGAAACTTGCTCCCTACCGCGGAGCAACTGTTGCCCGACAAGCCATCCCCTGCAGTCCAGAAGCCAACCACCATCACGCAAGTGATTGATGTGGAGCCGATGCATGCAGCGGATGGCAGCCTCGTCCCGAACAGTACGGATGCGCACGCTCGCGTGCTGCATGTGTTCGTTCACATCCTCGATGACAACGGAGGCGTCTTCGACGACTCCAACGTCAGGGTGCGATCCGAGGGACGAGGTGTCGGCGATGGAGCAGTGGTGAGCGTTATCGTGAACGCGCCACCCCCTGCTGTGCCTGACGTTGCACCACCTGTCGAGCCTGCCCCACCAGCGAGGCTCCCTCGTCGCTGCAATGCTGTTGTAGCTGGTGGCTATGCAGACACCTCCAATGACAGCGACACCACCTACGACGACAACGACAGGGGGGAAGGAACGCGTGCCAGCAGGAACAGGAGAGGAGGTCAGTTCGGGTATGATCCGCAAGAGGGGGAGAACTGGAGGCGCCCTGCTGTGATTCGCGTGATGGAGTTGCTCACGGATCACTTCGACATGAACGTGTTTACTTCCATGCCTCCCAAGGGATTCGTGCTTGGCTGGAATTGCGACAGGCACACATGGTGGAATGTAACACGTGTGTGGGTCAACGTGGCTTCTGCGCTCTGGGGTGTCTTGCTCCCCCAGGAGGAGTTGCCAACACGCCAGATGCAGCAGGTCGTGGAGTTTGTCCGCGCGCGCGCGGATCTACCGCCGCCTGCACTCGGTCCAAATCTGTACACCCTATGTGTTGGGGGGGAACAGACACTGGCTATCGCAGCTAGAGCTGTCCTCGCTGCATCTACGTCATTCACTAACAGCTCCGCAATCCTCTCTCGTCACCTGGAGACCATGTCAGAGGAACAGCGTATTCGTGTCGAGCCTGCACGCACTGCAATCACCCGGAGTCAATTAACAACATTGCGACGCGCCTATGACATGTTCAGCCGTGGCGAACTCATCCCGCCAAAGGTTCTCCAGTATCGTGTGCGTGCTTGCAATCTGTCTGGTGTGGCATCATTTCTCATGACCACCGCTACGTACAAGGCAGGCCTGAGTCACACGGTACAGTTCGGAGGCATCAAATTTGAAAATGTCCCCGTCTTCGATCGTGGAAGCACGTCAATCGAACAACTATTCGACATGTACGCGTCAACGACTAACAACCCAGTTGGAATGCCTGCATTCACCCTCATGACTAACCTGCTCACACGCAAAAGTAAGATCAAGACGGGCCTTTCTTCCTTCGAGAGTTACTTCTGGATGGCGACGGAGAAACTCAAACAGGCAATTTCGCGCCTAGTAGACCTCCTGAAGGCTAAGTATGAAACAGACGGAGAGGAACAAAACGATGCCAATGACGAGAGCGACAACGACAACGACAACGACGAGCCCAATGACGTCATCTCTCCACATGTGCGCACGGCCGATTCCCTCTTGAATGCACTCGAACTGCTTGTTGTGTTCCTCAAATGGGAGTTCACCGCCTCCCACATGCAGCTTCAGTGCGACGATCCAATGCATTCGGCCGCGTTCGCTCTCACCACCAAAAAGGAGAAGAAGAAGAAGGCAACAACCACCTCAACCAACCAACGCAAAGCACGCACCAACAAGCACAAACGCAAGAAGACCACTCTCAAAAGCGACACGCCAACCATCACAAATGACATTCCAGTGGTCACAACAAACGAACAACCGCGTAAAGTATGCAACCGTTGTGGATCAGCAATGCGATTTGTGAATGATCGTTTTGTCCCATTCGTCGAAATGCTTAAGGACAACGAACTCGCAGAACACAAGGACGAATTGCAATCAATGCTTGCGGCGGCGCCGGGATTCGCTGATGAAATCACTAATTACATGGCTCACAAAGTGCGTGCCAAAGTGCAATTCCGACAAATCGCTTTTTATCAATCCGAACTCAATGATAAGCCTGAAAGAGCCTATGTGGTACTTGACCATAAGCAAAAAATTCTACCAACAGGCCAAAGCGAAGCCCAACAAGAATATTGGGGGAAAAAGGGAATGTCACTGCTTGGGGCGATGGTCATCACGTGTCGCAACGACATTTTTACTTATCGGTTCATTGACATTGTGGTCGGTGGAAGACCGACACAAGACACTCTTCAAGTTGGTGCACTGCTTGACATTGTGCAAAAAAAGGTCAAAGACATTCACCCATCCGTGACTGAGATCATCCTACAGAGCGATAACGCGTGTTGTTTCGCCAGTCACGAGCACATCGCGCTCATCACATCGGTACTCAACAAGAACCTTGCAACACGAAAGGCCGCCAAAATCATCGCATGGATTTACACGGAGGCCCAAACCGGTAAGAGCATGCTGGACACCCACTTCGCGTACATCACCCGTGTACTGCGAAAATACGTGCAAAGTGGCAAGGACATCAAGACCCCGTTCCAACTCTTCCTCGCGCTCCAAGCCGGTAACATCGCAGGTACGACAACGGTACTGGTCAACGCAGAGACCCTCGAAGGCAACATCACGACGCTTCCTGGCGCACCAAAACGACGATTCCGCGCGAACGGGCAACAGGTGCGTCAAACTCACGAGGTGAAGTATGATGATGACCAGGCGCGATTGGTGGCTGCATCTGGCATCACGGAAGACGTCGTTGTGAAGAGCGCTGAATGGGACGGCTGGATCATCAACCAGCTGGGCGTTGCCGATGTTCACACACACAAGTCCGACAAGCTGCCGATAACGTCCGAATCGTTCAGGAAGACGGACAAGACGCGAAAACTCGGGCGCACAGCGGCAGAGAGCAAGGGGCTGGTGTTCGGCAAAGCGATCCAAGACGTACAAGGATGCGTGCCGACCGACCGCACCGCGGAGTTGAAGGACAAGACCGCAGAAACCGAACACCCACCACTCGCAGTGCCAGGCTGGGCGAGCAAAACCGTACGGATCAACGCGAAACTACCAGACTACATCGCGGACAAATTGAAGGACATCAGTGAAGCGTCCGCGAAGGACTCGAAAAACAGACCGTCCGAACATGAAGCACACGAACAATTGATGGCCAACGAAAGAACGAAAACTGACTGGTACGTACAACTGCACGCTAATCCCATGCGGGTGAAAGCATCGCTGTCTGCAGCGTACAACGCCAAACAACGCAAAGAAAAGAAGCAGGCTGCCCTCATCAAGGCAGAAACCAACACCAACACCAACCCAACAAACAAAGCAACAGCATCTGCAATCATGGCGACCCACAATGCGCCAGCTGTAACAGAGGAGGAACGAAGAGAAGAAGAGTTGCAGAGAGAAGAAGAGGAGCTGAATCATCAGATGTGGTGTGATGCTCACACAATGAAGGCCAATGCAGAAAGTGAGGCTGTGTTGGATGATGAGACGGAAAATTGTGATGGGCATGAACTGCCGCGATAACACTAGTTGTGGAGTTTTGTGGGTGGCAGACCATGCTACTAAAACGAGTCTAGAGGCCATCCAAAAAGCACATCCAATATCTGCTTGTCATGCCATATCTCAACAACACATCGCTTAAAATTAAAACTAAACATTGCGCTCAGACGCCTGGCTATCTGTTGATCAGAATATCGAAGTTAAATGAGTATTGAAAATATTTTGGAAGTCATGTTGGTTTCCTGTGTGTTGTGTGGTGGATTCGGAAAAAAAAAAATGGTCGATGGCACAATGTTGCCCTCCAATGAGCACACATGATCATCATCATCATCCTTGCATTTCAGCAAACTGATCAGATCATTCGCTCTGCATACCCCCCAGCTATCCGCTCCATGAAGGTTGGCCTCAGACATCGGCTCTGCATGCAGCAATGCAGCCACACACTGAAACAGAGCGATTTCGAAAAATCATTTTCAATCCGGATGCGGTATGGATACGGATCCATACCTCATCCATACGATCCTTGCAGCCCCTCCTTGTGCCCCTCGTGCATTACCACGCTCCATGGCGACAGGCAGATGCATCCAGAATGGGCTGGGAGTGCATGGCTGACGCGGTACACCTCCATATGATGATGTGGTTGGGCATTTTTTGCTCCCACCAACAACGACCATTCTGCAGATATGGTCGGCTGCAGCCTCTTGTACACCGTCTCTGTGGCGCACGCTTCACGACGTGCATCTTCAAATGATGCCGCACGCATCTTGTATGGGTACCTTGGCGATTGAGGGGCGTCTTCCCATCGCCCCTCACCGCCAAAGCCACGCGACTGGTGCCAGGCGAGCCCCAACCAAAACTCCCAAAAACCACCTTTCTCTCCGCGCGGAGACCTTCCCGGTGCTCTGCGAGCCTCGAACTTCGAGGGGGCCTTCTTCTTGCCCTTCCTGAGGCGTCTTGCCCATCTGTAGGCGCTGATATGACCTGTGTGTGGCGTACACAGGCCAAAACCAACGAGCCGATTTGGAGCCAAATTGTGGCCGTATTTCTGGGGCCTACGACGGCCCCAAATCAACCCCTCTTCCCGCCTCCGTTCGTCCACCCACCAAACGCTGCGTGGAGATGACGGCGATGTGCTTGGATCTTGAATTGGCCGGCTGGTTGGTGCGGCGCCAAGCATACCGTTCGACGGCCATTGTGGTATTTTTTTGGTGTGGCTCCATTTTCATCTTGGTGTGTCGAGTTTGCCGCTCTCGACCAGCCTCACATGTTGGGGGATGTGGAGATTTACCTCCAGTTGTTTCGACTGTCCAAAAAGACCACGACACAAAACACTCGAGGAGTACCAACCCCACTCAACCACTTCGCCACGAAGAAGCAAACCTGACGATGTTTCGCATCGTGATATCATTGGTGTTTCATGACGAAGCATCTAGTTGCGTGACGTCGATGACGGATTGGATAAGCACATGATGGAATGAATGTAAAAGCGGATTCACCGCTTCCCCCAACATTCTACAACTAGTGCTATCGTGGATGGACTGTTGGGTGGTCCCATCCGAACACCTGAAAAAGAGACTAAACAATTCAAAATCAGAACAATGTCGCTGAAACAAAGAACAGCAAAGGGTTAAATTGGATCGATGTAGTCGGTTGTCAAAGGCTGAAACCCGAAAGAGATCGAAAATTGCGCATATCCATCGGTCCATAAAACTTAAAATAGGATCTAACTCAAAAATCCATCGGTTAATTATTTGTATTAGACCTACAAGGATTACAAATATGTGGTTGGTTAGTATGTAGGAGAGAAAATTTCTGGAGGCCAATAACGGAGTGCAGGTCGACTCACTCGGGGGGCTCTTACATCTCACATGGACTTGATGGCAAGGAAAGTTAACCTGTGAGACTATCGAAGCGCGCCAATCATGTGTTGCTCGACCGTTGAGTAGAGGAACTTCGCACATCACAGTGTATTTGTCACCATTGAACTCATTGTATTCTCGAGTTGTTGTTACTTGAGGACTCATCCTGCCCGGTCTCAGCCACATTGATTCATAAAATCAACGCCGAGCAAAGCAAACCAACAACGAAATCAACACAGTGATAGCTGCCTATTCTACGACTATAGGCCGCAGAATACATCCAGTTCATATACCCTATCCCAACCACGTACCCCGCCAATACTGCCGCCACCTCTGTGTTCATCACCATCATCATCGGCACCATCATGAAGATCCACATGACACCAACACTCCATCTTCTTTCGATCCTTGCCTTCGGTGGGCTGACACAATGCTCTGCAGTATCTTACAATTGCAACAACAAACCTTTTGCTCCGGTGAAGTACAACAACAAGTTGGGGAAAACCTGCGCCGATGTTGCCAACAATCCTCAGAAGAGATGTATCAAGACCGATGAATTCAGAGACAAGCCGATTGCGGAAGTGTGCGGGATCGAGTGCAACCACATCACCGGGTGCCTATCGACCACGGCTCCGACTTCCGTGCCAACTTCAGCACCAACATCCGCACCGACCACACCACCAACTTTGGCACCAACATCCGGACCTACCACACCACCAACTTTGACACCAACATCCGGACCTACCACACCACTCGAATGCCAACTTCGTGAGATGCCTCTCGAAGTCAGAGTCAGCCAGGATGAAGGCAACTACAAAATCACCTCGGATGCTGGCGTCAACTACGATGGCCTCAGTATCTCGTTCATGGATATCTACCGCAACGAGGAGCTTTTCTCCATCGCGCTGGATAGCTTGTATGGCGAAGACAACACATACGTGCAAGCCTCGCTATGCGTCCCAAGAACCTGCATCTTCGCAGATATCCCAGGCATAATCGATCCTTCCCCCGATGCTCCCGACTCTTCACTCTTGGGTTTACAATTCGATGTGACAGCACACTACGACAACAGTCGCGAAATCAGCTATGTTTTCGGAGGCGATCGCGTGTATCTTGGCCTCGCTGGTGACTCCTGCCTGGACACCACAATGTACGATTGCACGGCTGATAACAATCTTTTGGGATGGAGCGACTGCCCTGGCGACTGTCCAAACGGGAACCGGCTCTTCCTGGACGTGCGCGAAGACGAAGGCCTGGCCGACAATTCCGTCCTGCTCAACCTCACAGATACGACGACCGGAGACGTCCATTCATTGGAGGTGGGCACTTTTCTCGGTTCCAAACAATCGTCTCTCTCAATCTGCCTCCCCACCTCTTGCTACCACATCGACGACTTTGGAGACGTTCCGGGGCTCTTCATGTTCGTGCACACCATCTTCACTGGCTCATCGCAGATTCGATCGTTCCGATTTCTAGATGGAAAGATGAGCACATTTGGCGGAATTGACATCGGATTGACGTGTTGAGAACTGGTTGCATGCGTTTGCGCGGTAAATGATCTTGAAATCAACGGCAGCTTGACAGAAGTCAACATCATCGGAGTCCAAAACACATCATAACAGAGTAGAATATTCTATTGTAATATTATAGAATGTGAAGAAACAAGGCTGGTGCTAGATATATCTTGAAAGCTTGTGCCATTGATGTTGCAAGCTGATGATGCCCTCAAGCAGAGGCGCTGCCGTTCCCCCAAACGCCACACACGACACATGATACTCCACCTCTTTCATCTAGTCAAAGTCTAAGCCTACGACTACCGTGGCCTTTTTCTGCATCAACAAGACGAAGTTCCGATTTTCCACGCACATCACACATCATAGGTACGGAGATCCAAACGTGTGCAGAAAGCTCACCAATCGACACACATCAAGGCCCATCACGTGGAGGGTATTCACCATTCCACAACTATTATGATGCTTCCCATCTCACCCCCCATGTTCGGTTCAGCTTTTCCAAAAGTCCGCCCCACGTGACAACACCCTCGAACAATCGCTCTTCGTCCACACTGCAGAATTCGCGCTTCACGTACGCAGTGCGATGGAATGCCTTGCGATGTGCCACTTCACCATCAAGAGAGGCATACCATTCCGGCATCCACTTCTTCTCGATCTCAAGTGACATCTCCAGAAGCTCCTCCAGTTCATGATTCGGCGGACAATCCAAGGGAAGATCTACCATGGTCTTGTTCAGGACGTCGTTGAAATAGTTCTGCAGCCAAATAGACGTGTCTAGCCTGGTATTGTTGACCTGCGCAGCTTCGCTGATCAAGCCTCGTTGCGCTGCAGCAAACACAATGTTGTTGAGCATGAAAAAGATCATTGTCCTGGAATTGCTGTGAGTGGTCGTCTTCCTTTGCTGTAGGTATTCGCACGAGCTGGGCGCGTCCGGGATGAAGTCGCAGAGGAACTGCTTCGAGATACCTCGTTTGTCATGGAAGTTCATGATGTGGATAGGGAAATTACTTTGTTTCCATGATGAGATGATGCCATCCATGAAAATGTAATTGTTCGAAATAGTCATTGTGATGGGGCCACCCTTGTACGGGTGTGAACTGATGTTCATCCATGCCCGTATCGACGACCAAGCATTTCCATGCATTGTGCCATTTTCACGGGGCCACTGAGATGCTGACCTGTTATACTCTATCGCCATCCCAAATATTTGCTTCGAAGTGCTGATCATCCAGTCAAAGACACGTCGGTAGGTGACGATTATGGATACATCCCAGCCTCTGAGCAGGTGTTGCAGGTTGGCAAAGTACTCAGGGCTCTGGAACAACCCGGCTGGGCCGTAATTTAACCTGCAGCCCCGATATTCGCTGCTGTATATCAGCGAGATGTTTTGTTGCCTTGCTGCGTCAAGTAGCCTTTGTGTTTCCACCAGCTGGGATGGTATCTTCGGTAGCGATCGCGATCGCGGCTGCGGCGCTGATGTTTCTGCGGGTGTGCCGTCTGCGCGTGCATGGTTGTTCATCAACAACTGCTGCCTTTTCATTCGCTTCCTGTACCTGGTATATGCCCAAAGCATGGCTTCCCGGTGGAATGCGACATTCAAAGAGCATAAATCGAGGCGCTCAGCTGTAAATGGATCTTTCGAGCACAGTATTCCTGAATCCCAATAGTGGTCTTCGGCGAGGATTTCCTTTTCTCTGAGTTCCACTAAGTCCTGTTGCAGCGAGGTCGTGGCCGTCTTTGGTGGACCAAAATGAAACACCAGCCGGTTCTTCCTTCCTTTGAGAATATTCTCAGTCGGTGGAAGCGTTGCCGTATCCATTCCTGGCACGCCCATGCGCATGTCAGCTTGGATCTCTTTGACAGTCGAAGATGAGCCCTCCATCTCGACGGTAGCGGCTGCTGCCAGTGTCTCATCCATCGCGAAGGACGAAGTCTGCCAATTCATGCTCTGCATCTCATAGGATACCAGGAACCAAGAGAAAACGACCACCACAGCAAGTACCGCCACCATCGTGGCTGTCGTGATGGATCGGCGCTTCCTTGGTTGTTGGCGGCCTTCGATTCTGTTGTCATTGTCCATCCGTTGGCCAGAGAGATTTGGGTTGCTGCCATGATGGCGCTGTGTGACGACAGTGTTTCGGTTCGGCTGGTTGAGTCGCTTGCGCGTGCCTGTCATTCCATCCACTCTGTTGGAATGGGCATCCATGATGAAGAGCTCAATGTGGAGGTTCTTCGATGTTTGCACGTGTACGAGCAACTATGCGTGCGCTATATTATGCGAGTTATTGGATGTGACTGGGTTTGTTGTGGTGATTGTGTGATGTTTGTTTGTTTGTGTTTTCGTGTGTTGACTTTGTTTTCCTCTCTGCCAGGCGAGCGTTGTGGACACGTGCGTTTGTTGGTTCATGCCCGCGTCTGATCCGTACGACTAGTGCCTCAAACAAACGGACCCAAAAATTGGCGATTATTGGCGATTATTGGCTACAGTTGGCTACAGATTTTGGATCAGTTTTTCCCAAACTCCGCCTTCGTTTTACAGACACTCAATCCAACATCTCTTCACATCTACGTAAACTTAAGAGTCAGGGCTATCCAGGAAAGTAATAACATTATAATGTTGTTACTACTATCTCGTCGATCTTTTTGTGTTTGTTGACCCCCTTGGTGTGGTTTTGCCTTCGGACGAAGGACGGACCGGATTGTTCGTTGGCTACAAGTAGGATTCTACAGGAGTCCGGTAGGATCTGGCCTCTTTTTTCGAGAAATTCGACCCTCCATCTTTGAAGTCTCGGCGCTGAGCATTCTTTGGCTCAATCTGTACAATAGATATCATTTCAGAATAATCTCTCCGAGGCGGTCACACCCATGTGGTCTATATTATGTTTGAGTGCGATGGTATGGAGTTATGCTTGCGTTTAGTGCTCCCATGGAGGTCGGAATGATATTTGACCCCTCGGATCCTCAATTTCGGTGGCAAGTTTGGAGAATTCTGGTTCCAATGATTGCGTCATCGTGACGTCATGGATGGATGGAATACTGCTTTGGACCAATCAGAACAAGAAAACGCGCCAAACACAAGCCAAAAGCGTCCGTGAATGATGGGGGTGCTTGACGGACCACATCAGTGCTCGCCGAGCAAGAGATCAACAGCCACCAAACTTTACGATGGTATATATAAACACTATGCGATACTAGAACTGCACTATGAGTACAAGATGGCCCATACGGGCTGAGTGCGGAGAGTTGGACCACGGTTGATGCTGTTTCTGGCCTGTTTTCGTTCGGGACTTACGTAGAAAATGTACTACATTCTACAGAGCAGTTTTTTGTGATCCAATTGTAGCCAACTGTAGCCAAAAACGTTGGCTACAGGCGGCTCTTGAAGGCACTAGTAGCACTACCACCCAACGCAGACAAAAGCTATGTGTCTATGGATTAGCTCAATGCCGCAGATCTCATGACGTCAGAAGAGCAAGTCAGGCGCGTGGAATGGAACCCCTGAGACACCGCCAATGACAACACGTTGCAAAGTTGCGAAAAATGTAGAAACGGCGAAGCGAAATAAATGAAACAGTGCTTTCTCGCCCACAGGGTTTCGCGCATGCTCGCATCGCATCACGACAGGAACAAACGCAACAACAAAAGTCGCCACACACTAGCGAACGCCGCTCTCGCTGGAGCCACCAACCACACCAACAACACCAACCACACGAGCATCGACAACTCACAAGTCCAAGGCAGCATTCTCGACGATGGATCCTTCTTCGGGTGGACTTCATGCGGAGTATGGTGGACTCAAGCACTCCAACCACAAGGCTACCTTGGCAACCGGCCATAGCAGGGTCGCAACTCCCTCGGCGAAACAGATGAACAATGGCGATGGAACCAGTCGTCGCCAGTCGACTACGGCGAACAAGACCGCGAGACTCGCAATAGTGGCATATTCCTTCATGGCCTTCCAATGCTTCGTGATGCAGATCTCACCATGGCGGTGTTCATCCTCAACAATGGGTGATGCAAAGACAGAATCTGCAATCATTGAGGGACTGCGATCATCTCCCATTGTGGAACACGCAGAAGCCAACGTTCGCACAGATGTATCAGGAATGGATTCGACAACAGCGCCACCAACGGAGCCACCAGCGGAGCCACCAATGAAGGCTGCTCCCAAAGAAAAGAAAAACCGGATAGTGTTCCATTTGGGACCACTGAAGACTGCCACGACCTCCCTGCAAAGGGACTTGTTGGAACTCAGAAACAAGCAGATCCTCGCCAGCGACCACTACTGGGATTCAGGATTAAAATGCCGAAAAAAACCATTTACGGATCAACAGCTGCAATTGTGTTCAATCGAACAGTTGTTCCACGAAGTGGCCCTGCATGAGCCTTACTCCAAGTACAGGAACCAACTGGCACAGCAAGCGCTCATGAACAGCACAGATCAAGCAGTATTCGGTTCACCATGGCAGCCACCGCCACCGGAGTTGCCAGCCCCATTAGTGGAAACACAACGAGTACTTGATGCGGCCAAAGAGCAGAACATCTCGTTGGTGTACAGCAGCGAGCTCCAGGGCATTTCCCGCTTTTATGACAAAACACGATTCCAGAGTCCGACGTACTTCAACAACTTGCGCCACTTCCTCCAAGACTGGGATGCGTCGGTGGTCATCACCTACCGACGCGCCTTTGACTGGATGCTCAGCTCTTGGAAGCAAAACGTCGGGAGGCAGGCAAAAGTAGGCCAGCCCTCAATTCCTTGGCCTATGAAAGGTGAAGTATTTGACACAAACCTGTGGAAAGTTATTCGTCAGCGGATGGAGAGCAGTTCAAAGCCGTTCGGTGATGGTCCCATGATCATGACTCTTTCGGGAGGTTTTGTCTTCATAGACGGAATGATCCAATCGTGGAGAGAAAGTGGCTATCCCATCCACATCATGAACTTCCACAGCAAACGGCACATCTCTGAGCAGCTGCTGTGCGACACCATTCCAGACACTCCCAAGTCATGTGAATACCTCGAGCAACGAGAGAAACCCACCAAGACCAACGTCCGATCAATGATATGGTTGGCAATCAGCAAGATAATCTTTACTGCAGCAAAGCGTGGCTTGATCAGCCAAGCCACACAAGCCAACCGAACCAGGATGGCTGTGACAGTCGAGTTCGCGGAGTATTATACGAGTGTTCTGAACAAGACCTTCGCGGATCTCCCGCTGGATTGTCCGCCGGAGGATGAATTGCAAGAGCTCCTGAACATGTCGCTGACGTTGGAGGAGAAGTGGATGCCTGAGTGGTATGCATCTCCTGACGGTGAAGCGGCACACCGCGAGGCATTCTACCGCACCGTCTACGAGAAGCGTGAATTCTGTGAAGTGAATCTGGATCGTTTGTTTGAAGGCGTGTCAACTTGGGACGATCTCTTGGACAGGCTGAATCGTACAATGACCTGAAGTCGCGGCAGGGTGAAGGGGAAGGTGGCGGAAGAGATGGGGTGGGTTGTGCACAGAAGCGAGAAATGGATGAACCGACAGGATCAAGATTGGCTCGAACTCGATCACTCTACCAATAGAAAGTAATGCTCTCGAGATAGTCGAAAATAATGACCAAGTACAAGCATGAAGCTGCAGGCGCTGCAAGATTCAGAATGAAATTGATGAGATAAGGGGACACGAAAGAGTCGGTCAACTTGATAGGGAAGTCCCTGAGAGGGAGACTTCTGCAAAGGATACTCCCTATTGGTGTAATGCGCATGGTCCTCCACTTCAAACACAATGCTATACTGCTCTACTTTAATGTCTTCCATTGCCAAAAGAAAATCAAAACTGTATGAGTCTCCGAAGAAGTGCATGTCATCCAGCGCAGCAGAGCAGCTCGTACAACAGAGTATAGTGCAGTGGGCGGGTATGAATCGTGCACGTTCACGTACACATTCACGTACACATTCACGTACACATTCACGTACACATTCACGTACACATTCACGTACACATTCACGTACACATTCACGTACACATTCACGTACACATTCACGTACTTGTATTGGTGGAGCGCCACACGGAACATTATCTGCCATCGCTGTGGTTGTCTGCACGCCCCGGACCGAACCGAACTGAGCTGAACCGCTCTGCGCTGCACGTTCGCATTTACATGCCCGACATGCTGGTGATCACCGTGCCATCTTCCACTGTCTGGTCCAACTTGAAATGGAACAGCTCTCCGCCAGTCCCCTTGTTACACACCCACGATGCGGAGTTGAGCTTTCCGTTGACAAAGTCAAAGCGGCCCGTGACCAACACCTCCAGGCCCACCGTCGTTTCCGAGGTCTCCACCCAGAACGCATCGCCGTTGGCGGCGACGTATCCTTCGTCGATGCGGAAGTTGCCGTCGTTGTCGGAACCCTTGCCTGTCACCTTCCACAGCGTCGTGCCACCGCTGACACTTTCAATGGCGTTCTGCTTCTCCATCTCGTCGTCGACGTTAGTGCCATCAAAACTGGCGTTCTTGACGGTGGTCGGTTCGAAGGTGAGGTGCTCCTCGGATTGATGGGCACGGGCGTTCTTGTTGTAGGTGCATCAATAGCAGCTGTTAGGTGGCGTGGCAATCGCAATGTTGATCATGCTGTCGACATGGTTGGCGCTGCTCTGCAGCACGTTGATCTTGGCCTGCTTGCTCTGATCCACGAAGGAGGAGGCCGTTGCCGATCTGGGAGATCCATTGCGGGGATCTGCAATACCGCCGAACGGCAAAGCTGATACCCGCCAAGACAGCTGAGATGCCCACCATGATCCCGATCGAGGCCGGGTCGGCCGGGCCACCGTCTCCGTGACTGCCCGCAGCTCCACCACCGCTGCTTGAGCCACCGCCGCCGCCGCCTCCTCCCTTGGCAAGCAACTGCACAGCGAAGATTGGAAGGGTGCAGAGCAGCTGCACAATGATGGCGTTCGGGACGTTGGTTGGATTGGAGGAACGAAACTTAGTTGGCAAAAAATGGATGGATGGGTGGCGTTGGCGATGGCGATGCAATCAGAGCGTGTGGCAAACGTTCGCTCTTACTCAATTTTGCAAAATGCGATGCTCGGCAGCCAGGGATTGCTTTTATGAGGCGTTGCAACGCCCGTACGGCGCCAAGAGATGCTCAGTGCTCGTTGCTGCCAACGCCATCGCTTCATACAGCGATATAACGCAAAGAATAGGCCAGAACGCCTGTGTATGGTATGGTGCCTGCAGACTCTTGCGAATGTGCGGCGATGGTTGTTGGCAAGTTCCATGATTGGAAGCCTACGATCGTAGAAGATGGTGTTGGTTGATAGTCGTTCGTTTGCTATTTCATTACTTGGTTACTCCGATCCTCTTGGTGTACACCCGTTCTCTTGCCCGATGCTCTTGGTGCTTCAATCTGTTTTGTAGATTCGGTCTCCGACTATGAGTCGGTGTAAGAGATGCTCTCTCGCTGCTCCTCGTATTCTCTCTCTCTCTCTCAATATCGTGTGCTTCGTGCTACATGATACTCCGCGTTCGATGCGTACTCCGCATTCGACACTCCGTTCGTTCAGTACTGGCTCCTACTCCATGAGTACTTACCATTTGAAGTTCACCTCTTGTATCCATGATCCTGATGCCCTTTGGTCATCGGATCTTCGCCTCCTGCTCTGACTTGGAGTGTCGAGATGTATATGTGAGTATATGTCAAGATGTACGTGTATATGTGCATCGTTCACCCGTTATTCTCTCATACGCACTTGGACGGTACAACTACACTCGTGTCGATAGTATGCTGTGATTCGTCAGAATTACAGCAGAAATGGAACACACGAAAATGAGCAGAATCTCTGGAGGAAATTTGCAATCGACGATTTCTGAGAGAATTAGAAATATCGTCCGTCCATCCATCAATGGTACCAAGAGAATCTCGAGGTACTTCCCAACTAAACCTCAGATGACGATATCATCTGACAGACTACTGCATCACCAATGGAACATGACATCTGGAGAGCAGAAGGACGCCTACTGACGTCAACAGGATGTCAACATGTCACCACGTCGACAGCTGTCTCCAAGTCAGAGCAGGAGGCGAAGATCCGATGACCAAAGGGCATCAGGATCATGGATACAGAAGGTGAACTTCAAATGGTAAGTACTCATGGAGTAGAAGCCAGTACTGAACGAACGGAGTGTTGAATGCGGAGTACGCATCGAACGCGGAGTATCATGTAGCACGAAGCACACGATATTGAGAGAGAGAGAGAGAGAATACGAGGAGCAGCGAGAGAGCATCTCTTACACCGACTCATAGTCGGAGACCAAATCTACAAAACAGATTGAAGCACCAAGAGCATCGGGCAAGAGAACGGGTGTACACCAAGAGGATCGGAGTAACCAAGTAATGAAATAGCAAACGAACAACTATCAACCAACACCATCTTCCACGATCGTAGGTTATCGTGAGCGGAACTTGCCAACACGTTTATAAACAATAGATCAGGGCAAGCCCGCAGATCGGATTGTGCAAGGAAGACGAACATCATTCAAGAGCAGCAGGCTGAATGAGCGAGGAAGAGGAACTGAGAGACATCCCTCTGTCCAACCCGACTATCAAGAGACAAGAAGGTGCGAGTGAGACTCCACCACGACAAGAGAAGGAAGCAGCCGTGGCTACTGTCCTATCAGGCGCAGAGGCAAGCGCGATCGACGAGTCCGAAGAGGAACGGTCTGCAAGACTACACCGTGAAGAGAAGAGGATTCTCAAGGCGGTCAAACAAGAGGAGACTGGTGTGACGGAGAGCATTCGCACAGCCAAACAGAGTGGGAAAAGTGAGACACCACCAGGAGGAGAATTTGTGAGCAAAATAACCTCCGCGAAACAACAAGCGAAAATCGAAGAATCGACAACACAGAAACAAACGGAAATCAAGGGCGCGAGCGCACCAACAACGAAACAACGAACCAACATGGCAACATCAGCCAACATGAACAAGCGACGCATCAAGGCGCCGATATTCAGCGGTGAACAAGAAGACTACAGCGCATGGGAGTCCCAAGCGAAGGCATACGCTCGTGCACAGAAGACAAGAGACGTGATGTTGGGCAAGACCAAGATACCAACAGTGAGCGAGATCGCGGCAGCCACCGATGAAGACAAGGAAGCGATGGAGGAGATCTACGAGCTGGGATGCGACTGCTTCAGCAATCTGATCCTCATGATGGATGCAGAGAAAGGAAAGGACAAGCAGGCCATCCAGTACATCAACCAATGCGTCTCCGACGATTATCCCAAAGGAGATCCACACGCAGCGTGGAACGTTCTCGCGGAGAAGTTCCGACCATCCGATGCGGTGACGAAGATCAAACTCAAGCGTCAATTCAACAACGAAAAGATGAAGAGAGACTCGGACCCCGATATCTACATCACGCGACTCGAGGGTCTACGATCGCGTCTCCACGATGTCAAGTACGAGATCACGGACGAGGAGATGATCATGCAAATCCTCAGCACGGTGAGCGTGGAATACAAAACTCACATCGTGAACTTCCAACATCAACTCATGTTCAATCCAGACGTAGTCACCATCAATGCAATCAGAGGAGTACTCCGCACAGCACATGCCACTCATCAAGGAGGCAAGGCGTACATCGACGATTTCCAAGACAGCAACGCGAAGAGCAACAATACCGGCTTCACGAGCACCGGTAACTTCAAGGGGACCTGCCACAACTGTGGTGTGTATGGTCACAGATCCGCCGATTGCCCAGAACGCAAGAAACCGAACAACAAGAAAAACAACAACAACAACAAAATGAACGGAAAGCGCAACAAGGGAACCGGCTTCAACGGGAAGTGCAACTACTGCGGCATCTTCGGACATCGCGAGGCGGAGTGCCGAAAGAAGAAGTTCAACGAGAAGAAGAAGGCCGACGAACAGGCCAACACAGCAACGGAAGGACACGACAAGAGCGGGCACGAGATGGTACTCTTGGCAAAGGACATGCTGCTCTGCATGTTGGTGTCTGACAACTACATCAAAGACTCCTTCTTCGATAACTTCGAGTGCGTCAGGAGTGACGACGAAGTGCAGGACGATGAGATCGTCCCGGAGTGGCCCAGCGAAGAGCCAATCGTCCACGAAGTGGATCCAAGACGCGAAGTGAGCTATGAATGCTGCTTCAACGCGCACGACCTGATCGGTCCATACGGCAACGGAGCCAAGATGGGCAACGAGGCCAACGATAGCGACATCGAAGAGGCCATGAGTGAAGAGGCCGACGATGAGATCAACAAGAATGATAGAGGCCAAGACGAAACGAACGGCGGCGCGGCCCCGCCTCCTCCAGTGGCGGGGAACAACAGATCAGGCATCTTCGATGAAGATGACAGCGACGAAACCGAAAATCATCCAGACGACAGCTTCAACCCAAACGAGCGTGTTGTCTACCCAGGGAATATCGAATTCCCACCGATTGAGAGTCCCAACAACTCAAACTACCTCCATCGTCATGATACCATCCCATACGGAATGACAACAGCATTGATAATCCAGAAGCAACTCATCTTCGATGCCGTAATGGAAGCAGGAGTGAAACTGTTCCCAGGAGTCGCACAAGGAGTGCTCAGACCAATATGGGTGAACATGATGGGATCCATCCTATCCGAGAACTTCAGATCAATCGAAGAGATTCTCGCCAATTCGGTCGTCATCAACCGCATATTGGAAGCGGCTGACACAGAAACGATCCCAGAGACGGATCTGCACTACATCCTTGGAGGATGCATGCGCGTGCTCTTACGCGAACGACCACGCGTCAACCCTTATGATCCAGCCACAGGATCACATCGGAACAGTACGATTCCATCGGACTACGCGCAACTACCCAACGACATGGATGATAAGGATCACCATCATCCATACAACGAAGACGGAGTTCACGAAGACGAAGACGACGGCAGCTTCGACGATGAAATAGCTGCAGCAGCCATGGAGTAGCTCCACGAGCTGAGCACCAAGCACAAGGACAAGGTCAACAAGGACACCTGGCTCGCCGACAGCGGAGCTTCTTGTCACATCGTCAATTCAGACACCGCTCTCTTCAACGTGCGAGACATAAATGTCAGGAATCGAGGGTACGACTATGTCGTATTATTCTAGATTGCCGCACCTCCCATAATACCAAAATTAGACTCACCGATCTATCAAAGTCGGACACGCTCCCAAGTCTATTGTGGACCTCCTCCTCTGTGTGTCAAGAGTATGACGGACGACGGACAGACTAATCGTGAGACATGGTTTGAGTGGATTGACGAACTGGTATGGCGAACGATGGATGTGAAAGGGAGACTGGAACACCGAAGTGTTCCAAGCATGAGGGTTGACCAGTTAACCTGAAACATCTATGCAAGAACGCAATCACGGATTGAATCGCTCGGAACCCAGAACATGATTACGTGACCGACAGAGAACCAGCGAAGGAGAACAAAGCGCGGACTGGAACAACATCGAAGGACTGGACTGATCGTGCCAGAACTCCATGTTCTGACCAAGTGTGATTGTCGATGAGCATGTGAGAGGAGTGAGTGAACAACACGGATGAGTGTACTGAATGAGTGATGGATGTCTGATGAGAAGAGAATGAATCAAGCATCAGCATGCATGCACCTCAGGAGTGTAGACCGATATCTCAGGAGACAAGCATGGTGAAATGCACTTGTCATGAGCAATGAAATGGGCATGACAGAGAGAGATTGCAATGATGATTGTGAGGGGCAACTACAGGAGGCCACCAACAGCATCATGGGCAAACGAGTTGACGATCTGAGAAATGAGTGTGTTGTTCTCACAGTTCTAAAACGGTACAGTTTAATAAGCATTAGACTATATCTATAACCCCGGATTTCCAACACGTTTCGAAACGTTACGATTGAAATCCTACGTTTCTACCACCATCAGCACAGCAACACTCGCCGTCACCCTTACCACCACCATCATCATGAGCTCCCTCTTTGGCAAGTCCGATCGTTACCCCATCGTGTTCGACGGAAAGAAGTCCAACTGGAACGCATGGAGCGCTAAGTTCCTCACCCGCGCTGAACGCAAGGGCTACGGGAACTTTTACCTCCAAGCTGCGGATGCCGTGGTGGTAAAGGATGAACCTCTCGGACCATCCGGTCTTGCCCCGACGACGGGCGGAGACTCGGGTACGGGGGAACCCAAGAAGGTGTCAGTCATGTCCTACAAGGAGAAGGCTGAGTACCGTAAGGCGTTGGCGAAGTACGCGTTTGAAGAACTGACCATGGCGATTAACCATGAAACTCCGGAAGGCAATGTTGCCTTCATGGCTGTGCTGGGATGCAAGAGCGGTACCTACGAGGCAGGTGACCCACGCAAGGCGTGGAAGGCGCTCGAGCGCATCTACGAGCAACGTACTGCACCCATGAAGGCGCAGTTGTTGGCTCAACTCAACGGAATGCGGTTGAAGAAGGGCGAACGCCCTGATTCGTTCCTCACCGACATGGAGGTGCTCCGCAACCGTTTGGAGAGTGCTGGCGTGAAGATGGACGCCGAGCAATACAACATGCTTGTGCTCAACGCTCTCGGGAGAGACTACGAGATGGACGTGAAACTCATAGAGCTCAAATTCGCAGGCAAAGAAGACAAGATGACAGTTGAAGACATCCGCGAGGCCGTGTGCCTCACCTACGACCGCCACCATACCAAACATGGTTCTAAGCGCGAAGGAGGCAACCATGGCAAGGAGGAGATGGCCTTGGCCGCGATCGGCGGGTTCAAGGGCAACTGTCGCAACTGTGGCGTCTACGGGCACAAGAAGGCGGACTGTCGCTCCCCAACCAAGAGCGGCATTGGCAAGCAAGGCGGTGGCGCCAAGAAGAACGGCAACCGCGGCAATGGCAACCGCAACAACGGCAACTTCAGCGCCGGAGGCTTCAACGGCAAGTGCAAGTTCTGTGGCAAGACAGGCCACAAGATCGTGTAATGCTTCAAGTTGAGAGCAGCGATGAAGGACGCGGACTCAGCCAATGTGGCTACCGACGGGATGGACGGCATGGACGACGTCGCGCTGGTCAGCGTCGATGAAGTGATGTTATGTCACGAAATCGCGGAAGATGGAGAAATCGCGCGCAACACCAAAAATGTGAGCGAAAAACAAATTCTCACCGACCACGAAATCGTGACAACCCGCACCCACGACACGGAGAGCAACATCGAAAACCTCATGGAGGACATGGCTCTCGTGGTCGTCGACGGAGACTTGGCCGCAGGGTTCTACAACGGAACCAACAACAACAACGACGAGGGATCGATCGAAGTGGTTGGGATCCGCAGCCCGAACGACTACGGTTACTACGGACCGCAAGTCGACGCGGATCGCATGATGAGCGACAACTTGTTCTCGTCTGATGAGAGCGAAGCTGACGAAACCGAAAGCAACGAGATCGCGATGCCCGGCATCGATCTCCACGCGACGGCCTCAGCAAGGCGATCAGAGCCGATCTACAACGTACGCCCCATCCGCTCCTATTTGGACGGATTGATCGAGACCGCGTCTCGGCGCGACAACGACAACGCGTGGTGCCCACTGTGCCTTACCAAAGGGCCTTTGTTCTCGTGGTGTGTTGACTGCCCGTTCTGCCCATTCTTGATCCTCATCCCAGGAGGACCAAAGGGAGACGTGCCTGTGACGCCAGCCGAGAAGCTCCAACGCCGCCAAATCCTTGGAAGCGACAACCCTCCCTATGCGGTGAGATGCTCGCTGTCCAACGTGATGCCTGCGAATGATGTTCGTTCCGACCTCTCGCTCATCTGCTATGACGCGATGGAGGCATACCAAGGCATCGACGAGAACCACATGGAAGTGCGGAGTGTGTACTTCATGCTGATGACCATCGGTGTGATCGGAGCATACGACGTGGCGAGCAAGGCAATCGACATCAACGATTTGCTTGAGGAGAATCGTCTCCCGCCACTCCCGAAGAATCTGATCTCGCGTATGAGCGCCATTGTTGGCAAGTTCCGCTCACGATAACCTACGATCGTGGAAGATGGTGTTGGTTGATAGTCGTCTGTTTGCTATTTCATTACGTTGGCACTCCGATACTCTCGGTGTCCGTTTGTTCTCTTGCCCGATGCTCTCGGCGCTTCAATCTGTTTCGTAGATTCGATCTCCGACTATGAGTCGGTACTCGAGATCCTCTCTCGCTCCTCTCTGTATTCTCTCTCTCTCTCTCTACATCGTGTGCTCGTGCTACACGATCCTCCGTGTTTGATGCGTACTCCACATTCGACACTCTGTTCATTCAGTACTGGCTTCTACTCCATGAGTACTTACCATTTGAAGTTCACCTTCAGTATCCATGATCTTCATGGGTCATCGTATCTTCGCCTCCTGCTCTGACTTGGAGACAGCTGTCAACGTGGTGACATGTTGACATCCTGTCGACGTCAGTAGGCGTCCTTCTGCTCTCCAGATGTCACGTTCCATTGGTGATGCAGTAGTCTGTCAGATGATATCGTCATCTGAGGTTTAGTTGGGAAGTACCTCGAGATTCTCTTGGTACCATTGATGCATGGACGGACGATCTTCTGATTCTTCCAGAAATCGTTATTTGCAAATTTCCTCCAGAAATCTTGCCCCTTTTTGTGTGTTCCGTTTCCTCTGTAATTCTGACGAATCACAGCATACTATCGACACGAGTATAGTTATACCGTCCAAGTGCGTATGAGAGAATAACGGGTGAACGATGCACATATACACGTACATCTTGACATATACTCACATGTACATCTCGACACCCTTCCTGTGTGCATTCGGTCATTCGAATGTTCTCGATGTGTCAAGGTACGACTTCTCATGTTCACGTTGTAAGTCGGCCTTGATGTTCTTGGTGAATCCGTCGCTTGTATTCTGCTCGGATTTGACAAAAATGATTTCGATGGTTTTGTTGATTACCATGTTCCTCACGTAGTGATGGCGCACGTCGATGTGCCGCGATCGTTGGGATGTCGATGGGTTCTTGGCGATGAAGATTGCTCCGATGTTGTCCACACGGACCTTGATCGGTGTCTTCACTGGGACGCCCACACTTTCGAGTAGCTGCATGACGAAGAAGATCTCCTTTGCTGCTTCGGAAAGGGCAACGTATTCTGCTTCGGATGAGCTGAGTGTGACGGCCTTCTGTGCCTTGGATCGCCAAAGAATTGGTACCTTGCACAGGTATAGGATGAATCCCCCTACGCTAATTCTTGTGTTCTTGTCTCCTGCATATTCGCTGTCGCAGAAGAGCTCCATGTCCCAGCCGTCGTCATCTGGACGCGCTGGATTGATCTTCAATCCATAGTCCTTTGTATCGATCACATACTTGATGATCCGATACATCTCCTTCATTGCGGCCTTGGTGGGCCCGATCAATACCTTGGAGAGTTCCCTCACAGGGTTCGCGATATCTGGTCGCGAGTGCTTGATGAGGAAGAGTAGCATACCAACGCCTCGGCGGTATTCGGCATGTTCTTCCGGTCCGACCTTCTGCAGTCCGTTATCTTCGGATGGTCGTACAATGATTTGACCCGGGGTTCCCGGTGTCCCATAACGTTGCATCTTCTCAACCTTGGCTCCGAACTCTTCGATGAGGTGTCGGATGAGATGTGGTTGACGCAATGTCGCTCTAGTCTTGTCATGGTTCAGTTCGATGTTGCAGCTGAGGTAGTCTCCGAGTCCGCGCTCGATTGTCACCTTGAACTTGCTGCCTTGGATGTCCTTCAGGAAAGTCTCCAGTGCCTTGGAGTCTCCGCAACAGAAGCAATCGTCCACGTAGATGGCCACGATCATGCTTCCTTCGTTCGTCTTCCTGTAGAACAGGCACGGGTCCGCTGCGCTCTGTTCGAAGTTGATATTCTTGAGGGTCGATACCAACATCTTGAACCATTGCCTGGCGCTCTGCACAAGTCCGTAGATTGGCTTGTGTAGGGTCAGGGCTTCGTCTGGTTGATGATTCATCCCGTTGGGACAGTTCATGTAGATCTCCTCGTCGAGGTCTCCATGTAGGAATGCCGTTACGACATCGACGAGTGCGCAGTCCATCTTCTTGATTAGCATGATCACCATCATGACCCGATAGGTCACGTCATGGATGACGGGTGAGTAATGCTCTTGGAAGTCTACTCCTGCAACTTGTGAATAGCCACATGCAACGAGCCGTGCTCGATGTGTGCCGTCACGCTTCAGCTTGAAGACCCATTTGCACTTGCAGCATCTGCGGCCGCGTGGGATGGCGTCTCGTTTGATCTTGCTATACACCTTGCGTGTATCCATGGAGTCGAACTCTTTCTTGATGGCTGCTCGATATCCCTTTCGATGGATAGGATCTGGGTGATTGAAGGCTCCGTCGAACGTTGTAGGTTCGATGTGCTTCTCTGGTTCCTTATTCTTGTCCTGCATCGACAGTCCGATGTCGATCGCTGGTGATTCGGTAATGATTGCATTCATCCCGTATAGTCCTGTTGTGCTATGATGAGTGATCTCGATCTCTTCATCTTCGTCTTCGATTTCTTCATCATCTGTAGTTTCGTTGTTGGAGTTGTCGATCATCTCGTCGCTGAGTTCGTCACTTGCCTCATTGGATGATGGATCACTCTCATAGCCTTCTTCCTTTCGACCTCGTTCGTTGAAGTCTTCGAGCTCGCGCAGAGCTCTGGGAATACTCTTCCCTGCGGTTGGCTTGGGATTAGCTTCTCCCTTCCTGCCTCGTGCTTCGTGACGTCGGATCCTCTCCTTTCTAGTTGTGTCACGCTTATTTGGTTTGCTTGGTGGAAATCTAGATGGTGTGTCATGTGTAGACCTTGCTGGTGTGTTCGGAGGAGTGACACCTTTCTCGTCATCGGCTTCGTCGCCGGAGGGTAGGATTTCGTCATCCTCATGATTGGATTCGCTCCGATCTTCCTCGTCATTCTGAATTAGTTGAGTCACTACTCCGTCGTCCTCATTATCCTCATCATCGCTGTCTGATAGGATGTAGTACCTGTTGCTGTCAGCAAAAGAAACTCTCTTTGCTTCCGATGTTTGACGCGTTGCCGTCCTTGGCGTTGCTCCCTTTCGTCCGATGGTTGTGAAGCCGTCTGCGTCTGTTGTTCCTGTTTCGTTGGATATGTTCGGTGCTGGTGTCCAGCCACAGAACTGTCCATATGATTGGTTGAGCCATTTGATGTCTCGTGAACAAATGAGTGACTTGGTCGATGGTCTATACATGTTGTAGACCCCTGATGCATGTTGGTGTGCATATCCGATGAACACCATCTCTTCTCCTCTATTCTTGAGTTTGGCAGTAATCCCGCCGTAGGTAGTCTTCACAACACCCACCTCTCCAAATGTGCGGAGCGCGTCCGCATATGGTGGATCATTGCCGAAGAATTGTCGATGTGGTGACTCCTTCTGATTCTTCGCTACGGTGATGTTGGCGATGGCGGTGGCAGTGCTAGCAGCTGCTGCCCACAGGCCATGCCTATACTCTTCGTCGAGCTGTGCTCCGTTGAGCATGGAGCGAATCTTGGTGTAGAGGTACGCGAACTTGCGTTCCACTCTTCCGTTCTGTTGCGGCGTGTTCGATGCCGTGTATTCGAATTTCACGTTGAGTCCTGCATCGATGAGAATATCCTCCGTGGATTTGTTCTCTCCGCTGTTGTCACCTCGGAAGATGATTTGTTGATCACCAGTCTGTGATTTGATCGTCTGGACGAATCGTTGGATGTATCCTGGTTGGTCACTCTTGTTCTTGAGAAAGAAACTCCAGCAGTGATCCGTGCAGTCGTCCACGATCAGGGTCCAGTAGCGTTTATCTCCGAAGCTTATGTGTTTAGTGTAACTAATGTCAATGAAGAACCGTTCGCCGCGGCGAGTAGCTCTTGGAATAGTTGCCTTCGGAATATTCTTCACTCTTGCGTTCGCGACCTCGCAGTCACGACACACCGGCATCTCGCCGATGATTTTCCATCCGTACTGAGCGGCCGTCCGCTTCATGGTCTCGAGTGGCGCGTGGCCGAGCATTCGGTGCAGGTTCACCGCGCTGATCTCCTTGGATGGATTCTTGATGATAGCTGTACAAGCTTTGTCATCGTCTGTTGGCATGATGGGATGCATCTGCACTCCCGTGATGAATCCGTTGGATGTGGGGAAGACTCGGTCGAATACGATCTTCATTCCGGATCCGTTGATGATGTCCATCAGAATGCCGTTGTTACCAAGCTGGTAACCGTTGTACAGAGCCTTGTTCGTGGAGAAAAGGTTCACCGCCATTTTCGGTGTGTACTTCACGTCATCGAGCCGGATGATGTGGCCAGTGTTGTCTTGCTGCTTGATCTTCAAGCGAATGGACCCCATCTTGGGAGAATCCAGCTTCGTGCTGTCTCCCACTTGGACGAAGGACTTGATATGCCGTACGTTGAAGAGAGCGGCGTCTGAATTGACGATGTGACACGAAGCTCCGCTGTCGGCGAGCCAGGTGTCCTTGTTGACCTTGTCCTTGTATTTGGTGCTCAGCTCGTGGAGTTGCTCCACAGCTGCCGCAGCTATCTCGTCGTTGAAGCTGCCGTCATCATCGTCTTCGTGGACTCCATCTTCGTTGTATGGAGGATGATGATCTCCGTCATCCATGTCATCGGGTAATTGCGCGTAGTCCGATGGAATCGTACTGTTCCGATGAGATCCTGTGGCTGGATCGTATGGATGGACCCGTGGTCGTTCGCGTAAGAGTACGCGCATACATCCTCCAAGGATGTAATGAAGATCCGTCTCTGGGATTGTCTCTGTCTCGGCTGCTTCCAGTATGCGATTGATCACAACTGAATTGGCGAGAATCTCTTCAATCGATCTGAAGTTTTCGGATAGGATCGATCCCATCATGTTCACCCATATTGGTCTCAGCACTCCTTGTGCAACTCCTGGGAACAGGCTCACTCCTGCTTCCATCACTGCATCGAAGATGAGCTGCTTCTGGATCACTAATGCTGTCTCTGTTGCATATGGGACGGTGTCATGACGATGGAGGTAGTTGGACCTGTTGGGATCCTCGATTGGTGGGAAGTCGATATTCCCTGGGTACACGACACGCTCGTTTGGATTGAAGCTGTCGTCTGGATGATTGCCGTCCTCGGATTCGTCGCTGTCATCCTCGTCGAAGATGCCCGATCTGTTGTTCCCCGCCGCTGGAGGAGGAGGCGCCGCGCCGCGGTCCGCCTCATCGTCTTCGTCTGCGCCGTCCTCGTCGGCGTCGTCGTCGTCATCGCTCATGGCCTCTTCGATGTCGCTATCGTTGGCCTCGTCCATCTCAGCTTCGTCGCCGTATGAACCGATCAGGTCGTGCGCGTTGAAGCAGCATTCGTAGCTCACTTCGCGTCTTGGATCCACCTCGTGGATGATTGGCTCCTCGCTGAGCCACTCCGGGATGATCTCATCATCCTGTACTTCGTCGTCACTCCCAACGTATTCGAAGTTATCGAAGAAGGAGTCTTTGATGTAGTTGTCAGACACCAACATGCAGAGCAGCATGTCCTTTGCCAAGAGTACCATCTCGTGCCCGCTCTTGTCGTGTCCTTGCGTTGCTGTGTTGGCCTGTTCGTCGGCCTTCTTCTTCTCGTTGAACTTCTTCTTTCGGCACTCCGCCTCGCGATGTCCGAAGATGCCGCAGTAGTTGCACTTGCCCTTGAAGCCGGTTCCCTTGTTGCGCTTTCCGTTCATCTTGTTGTTGTTGTTGTTGTTTTTCTTGTTGTTCGGTTTCTTGCGTTCTGGGCAATCGGCGGATCTATGGCCATACATGCCACAGTTGTGACAAGTACCCTTGAAGTTACCGGTGCTTGTGAAGCCGGTGTCGTTGCTCTTCGTGTTGCTGTCTTGGAAGTCGTCGACGTATGCCTTGCCTCCTCTGTGGGTGGCGTATGCAGTACGGAGTACTCCTCTGATCGTGTTGATGGTAATCAGTTCCGGACTGAACGTGAGTTGATGTTGGAGGTTCACGACGTGGGTTTTGTATTCCACGCTCACCGTGCTGAGAATCTGCCTGATCATTTCCTCGTCCGTGATCTCGTACTTGACATCGTGGAGACGCGATCGTAGACTCTCAAGTTGCGTGATGTAGATGTCAGGGTCCGTGTCTCTCTTCATCTTTTCGTTGTTGAATTGGCGCTTGAGTTTGATCTTCGTCACCGCATCGGATGGTCGGAACTTCTCCGCGAGAACGTTCCACGCTGCGTGTGGATCTCCTTTGGGATAATCGTCGGAGACGCATTGGTTGATGTACTGGATGGCCTGCTTGCCTTTTCCTTTCTCTGCATCCATCATGAGGATCAGATCGCTGAAGCAGTCGCATCCCAGCTCGTAGATCTCCTCCATCGCTTCCTTGTCTTCATCGGTGGCTGCCGCGATCTCGCTCACTGTTGGCACCTTGGTCTTGCCCAACATCACGTCTCTCGTCTTCTGTGCACGAGCGTATGCCTTCGCTTGGGACTCCCATGCGCTGTAGTCTTCCTGTTCACCGCTGAACATCGGCGCCTTGATGCGTCGCTTGTTCATGTTGGCTGATGTCGCCATGTTGGTTCGTTGTTTCGTCGTTGGTGCGCTCGCGCCCTTGGTTTCCGTTTGTTTCTGTGTTGTCGATTCTTCGATTTTCGCCTGTTGTTGCGCGGAGATTGTTTTCGTCACAAATTCTCCTCCTGGTGGTGTCTCACTTTTCCCACCCTGTTTGGCTGTGCGAATGCTCTTCGTCACACCAGTCTCCTCTTGCTTGATCGCCTTGAGAATCCTCTTCTCCTTACGATGTAGTCTTGCAGACCGTTCTTCTTCGGTCTCGTCGATCGCGCTTGCGTCTGCGCCTAATAGGACAGTAGCCGCGGCTGCTTCCTTCTCTTGTCGTGGTGGAGTCTCACTCGCACCTTCTTGTCTCTTGATAGTCGGATTGGACAGAGGGATGTCTTTCAATTCCTCTTCCTCGCTCATTCAGCCTGTTGCTCTTGAATGATGTTCGTCTTCCTCGCACGATACGATTCGCGGGCTCGCCCTGATCTATCGTTTATAAACGTGTTGGCAAGTTCCGCTCACGATAACCTACGATCGTGGAAGATGGTGTTGGTTGATAGTCGTCTGTTTGCTATTTCATTACGTTGGCACTCCGATACTCTCGGTGTCCGTTTGTTCTCTTGCCCGATGCTCTCAGCGCTTCAATCTGTTTCGTAGATTCGGTCTCCGACTATGAGTCGGTACTCGAGATCCTCTCTCGCTCCTCTCTGTATTCTCTCTCTCTCTCTCTACATCGTGTGCTCGTGCTACACGATCCTCCGTGTTTGATGCGTACTCCACATTCGACACTCTGTTCATTCAGTACTGGCTTCTACTCCATGAGTACTTACCATTTGAAGTTCACCTTCAGTATCCATGATCTTCATGGGTCATCGTATCTTCGCCTCCTGCTCTGACTTGGAGACAGCTGTCAACGTGGTGACATGTTGACATCCTGTCGACGTCAGTAGGCGTCCTTCTGCTCTCCAGATGTCACGTTCCATTGGTGATGCAGTAGTCTGTCAGATGATATCGTCATCTGAGGTTTAGTTGGGAAGTACCTCGAGATTCTCTTGGTACCATTGATGCATGGACGGACGATCTTCTGATTCTTCCAGAAATCGTTATTTGCAAATTTCCTCCAGAAATCTTGCCCCTTTTTGTGTGTTCCGTTTCCTCTGTAATTCTGACGAATCACAGCATACTATCGACACGAGTATAGTTATACCGTCCAAGTGCGTATGAGAGAATAACGGGTGAACGATGCACATATACACGTACATCTTGACATATACTCACATGTACATCTCGACACGCCATGGCCGCGGATCGCCTGCTCTGGATCCATCATCCATCAAACAACGGCGTGTGCGACGGGCACATGTTCGACGAGTTGCCCATCTACGGGTACAACCATGCGCATGAGCTAGCCATGGTGATCGGCGACATGTACGACGCCGGCGAACGCAAGAAAACCATCGCGCCAGATCGCCACGAGGCAAACACCTGGCTTGGCGACTCGGGGGCATCGTGCCATCTCACCAACAGCGACGAGGGCATGACGAACGTGCGCCTCGCGAGCTTCGCAGTGAAGGTGGGAAGCGGGCGCTACCTCAAAGCAACGAAGGTGGGCGACAAACGCATGAAGGTGATGCAGAAGGATGGCTCGGAGATCATTGTCATCCTCAAGGCGGTGAAGTTCGTTCCCAAGCTTTGGGTTAACCTCCTGAGCATCACGAAGGCACTCGAAAGCGGATTCGACATCAGCAACAAAGGTGTGGTGATGGCTCTCGAGAAGAACGGACTGCGCATCCGTTTCGACCGCATCATGGCGACTCACAGCGGATTCGTTTCCGGCGTGAACATGGTGGCGGTCCCAGCCGAACATGAGATGGCAAACATTGGTGTGTCCACCGGCAAGGCGGTCGACATCAATCAAATCCATAAAATGTTAGGCCACGTTGACACTTACACTATCTCGCGCACTGCTGCGCGGTACGGATGGAATGTCATAGGACGAATGAATCCATGTGAGGACTGCGCCATCGGCAAATCTCGACAAAAGTGTTTGTCGAAAATGTCACAGCCGAAGGCGAACAGAGTTGGCGAACGGCTGTTCATGGATACCTCCAGTGTCCAGACGTACAGTTTTGGTCGCGGAAAATTCTGGCTCCTGATCATTGACGACTACAGCGACTACTGCTGGAGCTACTTCATCAAAGAGAAGAGCGAAGTGGGATCGAAGATGATGTCGCTCTTGAGATGGCTCAAGGCGAATCAGAACGTGACTATCAAGAATATCAGATGTGACAACGCAGGCGAGAACTACAGCGCAGAGGCGCAGCTACTCAAGGTGGGATTCGGCCCGACATTCGAATACACGGCAGCTTCAACTCCACAGCAGAATGGTCGCGTGGAACGAAAGTTCGCTGTGCTATACGGAAAGGTCAGGGCGATGCTCAACCAGACCCACCTACCAAAGCACCTACGAGGGAAGCTATGGGCTGAAGCAGCAAGAACAGCAACGCAACTCGAGAACATCATTGGAACGAAGTCGAGAGAACCGGCTTGCGTACTATTCAATGGGCAGACACCCACATACGTGGACGGACTGCGTTTGTTCGGCGAGATTGGCATGGTGTTCATCGGAGGCCGAGTGATCAAGGCGAAACTGGACGATTGGTCCAAGCCTGCGATGTTCGTCGGATACGGGCAGTCACATGCGAGCGGTGTATACCGAATGATGAACCTCGCAACGGCAAGAATCCTAATCACACGAGACGTGACATGGATGAACCAGTCGTATGGGCAGTTCAAGGGTGTTGAGAATGCCAACAGATCGATAATACATGATCTGGAAGACGACGACTCTGACACTGGAGATGCATTCCAGAGAAAGAGAGTGACTTGGGGGCGAAGCTCGAACATCGCAAGGAGCGCGAAGATCGGCGTCGCAGAGAAGAGCGGAAGAGCCGGACACACAACAAGAGACACAGACGACACCACTCACGAGTAAGACGATTTACTACCTACCCAAGGGGAAGAACCATCGATCAACGATAAGGACGATGAAACCGGAAGGGACAACGACCGTGCGGGGCAGATCGATTTGGCTACCGAGCAATCGAATGCACGCACTCCCATGAGACCATTGGCACGCGTACCGAGAATGGTGAGTAGCCTGGCTGGCTATAACAACTCACCGGTTCCCCAAGAGGAAAGGGAACGAGAATCAGAATCGGATTCGGAATCGGAGGCAGGCGAAGCATCAGCATCAGGGGATGAGGATGGCTACGACACTGCGCAGGAGACGATGATAGTCCCCGCGGCTACTGGAGGACCCAGCTTCCACACAGATGGGTCGATGTTCAACAGGGACGTCGCCGGCATGATGATCGATACTACCCAAGGGAGGATGAGACTTATCGACTTCATCGCTGCGAGTCAGGATGTTGAGAACGAACGGAATGGTGAATGGTCCGAACAAGCCAACACGGCTGTGATGTTGGATTCAACGACGTTCGAGGAGTGCTGGGATCATGCTGATCCCGAGAAGAGAGAGAAGTGGCGTGGAGCCATCAACAAGGAGTTCACTGACATGGCCAGAAGAGGAGTATGGCAGAAGATCAAGAAGAGCGAGATGCCAGACAACCGACGATGCGTGAAGACCAAGTGGGTGTTCAAGGAGAAGAGGAACGGCGTATTCCGCGCCCGATTGGTTGCATGTGGGTATTCCCAGATTGCAGGAGTCGACTTCTCAGCGCATCACGCACCGGTGATCCACGACGCTACCTACCGAGTGATGCTAACCATGAAGATGCTTCTTCGAATGGACTGCATCATCATCGACTTCGAGACAGCGTTCTTGCATGGGGATCTCGAAGAGGAGATCTACATGCAATGCCCGAAAGGCATGAGGCATGAGGCCGATGAATGCTTACTGCTCAAGAAGACGATCTATGGGCTCGTGCAGAGCGCCAGGCAATGGAACAAGAAGCTGGTCGACATCCTGATCGAAATGGGATTTAGACAGAGCAAGGTGGATCCATGCCTCCTGATTCGGAATCAGGAAGGGGGAATGCTACTGATCGGAACCTACGTCGACGACTGCCTGTGCATCGGGGATGAACAGGAGCTGAAGGACCTCGTGGGGGACATCAAGGCAAAGTGATTCGGTATCAAGGTGGAGGAAGATCTCGAAGACTACCTCAGTTGCAAGATCAACTTCAACCATGACGAGACCAATTGCTGGGTGAACCAACCACACATCATCAACAACATCGTCAGCACTTTCAAGGACGATGTGATGAAGCTGCAACGATACGGCACACCAGGGACGCCAGGACAAGGCATCCAGAGAGAGAGTGACTCACCAAAGGTCGACAAGCAGCGACACAGCAACTACCGAAGCGGAGTGGGGATGCTGCTGTACCTGGTGAAACACTCAAGACCCGACATCGCCAATGCAGTGCGAGAACTGACCAAGGTGTTGGACGGACCAACGGCCGCAGCGTACAAGGAGATGCTGAGAGTCATGAAGTTCGTGTCGGATACGAGGGAGTACGGCCTGAAGATGAGACCGAAACCCTTGGAGAACGATGCATGGAAGATTGTGGTGTACACCGACAGCGAGTTCGCTGGTGACAAGGACAATCGCATCAGTGTGGGAGGACACCTCGTCCTACTACAAGGAGTGCCTATCATCTGGAGATCGAAGGCACAACGCAGCGTGACGCTGAGCTCAACGGAGGCAGAGTACGTTGCACTGTCGGAAGCAGGCAAGGAGATCCGCTTCCTGACGCAATTGATGAGTGACATCGGGTTGGAGATACACAGGCCGACAGACGTGATGGTTGACAACGTGGGAGCAATCTTCATCGCTTCCAACCCATCTACATCGGCCAGAACAAGACACATCGATATCCGACATCACTTCATCCGAGAGCTGATTGCGAACAAAGAGGCTAGAGCCCGGTTCGTACGTTCAGAGGACAACATCGCAGACGGCTTCACCAAGAACACGAAGAAGGAGATCTACGACAGACACAAGGGAGATATCATCCAGCCTCGGTCAGCAGTGGACCGAGAAGAGTGAGAGGGATGGTGGCACAAGAGAGTGATGGAGTGTGGAGTCTATGGTATGATGTCGATGCGACAATGGAAGGGTGTCAGGAATCGAGGGTACGACTATGTCGTATTATTCTAGATTGCCGCACCTCCCATAATACCAAAATTAGACTCACCAATCTATCAAAGTCGGACACGCTCCCAAGTCTATTGTGGACCTCCTCCTCTGTGTGTCAAGAGTATGACGGACGACGGACAGACTAATCGTGAGACATGGTTTGAGTGGATTGACGAACTGGTATGGCGAACGATGGATGTGAAAGGGAGACTGGAACACCGAAGTGTTCCAAGCATGAGGGTTGACCAGTTAACCTGAAACATCTATGCAAGAACGCAATCACGGATTGAATCGCTCGGAACCCAGAACATGATTACATGACCGACAGAGAACCAGCGAAGGAGAACAAAGCGCGGACTGGAACAACATCGAAGGACTGGACTGATCGTGCCAGAACTCCATGTTCTGACCAAGTGTGATTGTCGATGAGCATGTGAGAGGAGTGAGTGAACAACACGGATGAGTGTACTGAATGAGTGATGGATGTCTGATGAGAAGAGAATGAATCAAGCATCAGCATGCATGCACCTCAGGAGTGTAGACCGATATCTCAGGAGACAAGCATGGTGAAATGCACTTGTCATGAGCAATGAAATGGGCATGACAGAGAGAGATTGCAATGATGATTGTGAGGGGCAACTACAGGAGGCCACCAACAGCATCATGGGCAAACGAGTTGACGATCTGAGAAATGAGTGTGTTGTTCTCACAGTTCTAAAACGGTACAGTTTAATAAGCATTAGACTATATCTATAACCCCGGATTTCCAACACACAAAGTCCTTCGTCCAAGTGGGAGACAGCACGAAGCTAGACTCTCCCAAAATGGGATCCATTCGCTTGAAGGTCAAGCAACGAGACAATACTGGCCACATCATCCGGCTCGACGATGTGAAGTACACACCGAAAATGGCGGTGAACCTTTTCTCTACGAACAAGGCTCTGTACAACGGATATCAGCTTGGTAACAACGGCATTCTGATGGACATCATCAACGGATCTGGAACGAAGATCGTGTTCGACCGAGTCTTCCCTACATCCAACGGATTCATCACGGGAGTGCAGATGCATCCCATCATGCCAACGGACGACAACAAGGCTTGCACAGCCATCATCAAGAATCCATCCAAGGAGATCAGCACAGTGAACTTGCATCGAATGCTCGGCCACGCGCCACTCGAGACCATGAAGTGGACGGCCGCTCAGTACGGATGGAAGATCATCGGCGAGATGCCGGTATGTCGCGACTGCGCGGTCGCGAACGCAAGAGTCAAGAATATTCCGAAGGCAACCATTCCGAGAGCAACTCGCCGTGGCGAACGACTCTTCATTGACATTAGCTACACTAAACACATAAGCTTCGGAGATAAACGCTACTGGACCCTGATCGTGGACGACTGCACGGATCACTGCTGGAGTTTCTTTCTCAAGAACAAGAGTGACCAACCAGGATACATCCAACGATTCGTCCAGACGATCAAATCACAGACTGGTGATCAACAAATCATCTTCCGTGGAGACAACAGCGGAGAGAACAAATCCACGCAGGATACTCTCATCGATGCAGGACTCAACGTGAAATTCGAATTCACGGCATCGAACACGCCGCAACAGAACAGCAGAGTGGAACGCAAGTTCGCGTATCTCTATACCAAGATCCGCTCCATGCTCAACGGAGCACAGCTCGACGAAGAGTATAGGCATGGCCTGTGGGCAGCAGCTGCAAGCACTGCCACCGCCATCGCCAACATCACCGTAGCGAAGAATCAGAAGGAGTCACCACATCAACAATTCTTCGGCAGCGATCCACCATATGCGGATGCACTCCGCACATTCGGAGAGGTAGGTGTTGTGAAGACTACCTACGGCGGGATCACCGCCAAACTCAAGAATAGAGGAGAAGAGATGGTGTTTATTGGATATACACACCAACATGCATCAGGGGTCTACAACATGTACAGACCATCGACCAAGTCGCTAGTCTGCTCTCGCGACATCAAGTGGCTCAACCAATCATACGGACAGTTCCGTGGCTGGGCACCAGCACCGAACATATCCAGCGAAGTAGGAACGACAGACGCAGACGGCTTCACAATCATTGGACGGAAGGGAGCAATGCCAAAGACGGCAATGCGTCAAGTATCAGAAGCGAAGAGAGTATCTTTCGCTGACAGCAACAGGTATCACATCCTATCAGACAGTGACGATGAGGATGATGAGGACGATGAAGTAGTGACCCAACTAATCCATAACGACAAGGAAGATCGGAGCGAATCCAATCATGAGGATGACGAGATCACACCATCCGGCGACGGAGTCGACGATGACACAGGCGCAACTCCTCCGAACACACCAACGAGGTCTACACATGACACACCATCCAAACCTCCACCAAGCAAACCAAGTAAGCGTGACACAACTAGAAAGGAGAGAATCTGACGTCATGAAGCACGAGGCAGGAAGGGAGAAGCTAACCCCAATCCAACTACAGGGAAGAGTATTTCCAGAGCTCTGCGTGAGCTCGCAGACTTCAACGAACGAGGTTAAAAGGAAGAAGGCTATGAGAGTAAGTCATCATCCAATGAAGACAGTGACGAATTGAGTGATGAGATAACTGATGAGTCCAACAACGAAACTACAGATGACGAAGAAATCGTAGACGAAGATGAAGAGATCGAGATCACTCATCATAGCACAACTGGACTATACGGGATGAACGCAATCATCACCGAGGCACCAGCGATCGACATCGGACTGTCGATGCAGGACGAGAACAAAGAACCAGAGAAGCACATCAAACCAACAACATTCGATGGAGCCTTCAATCATCCGGATCCCATCCATCAAAAGGGATATCGAGCAGCCATCAACAAGGAGTTCGACTCCATGGATACACGAAAGGTGTACAGCAAGATCAAACGAGACGCCATTCCACGTGGCCGCAGATGCTGCAAATGCAAATGGGTCTTTAAGTTGAAGCGCGACGGCACACATCGAGCACGGCTCGTTGCATGTGGCTATTCACAAGTTGCAGGAGTAGACTTCCAAGAGCATTACTCACCCGTCATCCATGACGTGACCTATCGGGTCATGATGGTGATCATGCTAATCAAGAAGATGGACTGCGCGCTCGTCGATGTCGTAACGGCATTCCTACACGGAGACCTCGACGAGGAGATCTACATGAACTGTCCCAACGGGATGGATCATCAACCAGACGAAGCCCTGACCCTACACAAGCCAATCTATGGACTTGTACAAAGCGCCAGGCAATGGTTCAAGATGTTGGTATCGACCCTCAAGAATATCAACTTCGAACAGAGCGCAGCGGACCCGTGCCTGTTCTACAGGAAGACGAACGAAGGAAGCATGATCGTGGCCATCTACGTGGACGATTGCTTCTGTTGCGGAGACTCCAAGGCACTGGAGACTTTCCTGAAGGACATCCAAGGCAGCAAGTTCAAGGTGACAATCGAGCGCGGACTCGGAGACTACCTCAGCTGCAACATCGAACTGAACCACGACAAGACCAGAGCGACATTGCGTCAACCACATCTCATCCGACACCTCATTGAAGAGTTCGGAACCAAGGTTGAAAAGATGCAACGCTATGGGACACCGGGAACTCCAGGTCAAATCATTGTACGACCATCCAAAGACAACGGACTACAGAAGGTCGGACCAGAAGAACATGCCGAATACCGCCGAGGCGTCGGTATGCTACTCTTCCTCATCAAGCACTCGCGACCAGATATCGCGAACCCTGTGAGGGAACTCTCCAAGGTATTGATCGGGCCCACCAAGGCCGCAATGAAGGAGATGTATCGGATCATCAAGTATGTGATCGATACAAAGGACTATGGATTGAAGATCAATCCAGCACGTCCAGACGACGACGGCTGGTATATGGAGCTCTTCTGCGATAGCGAATATGCAGGAGACAAGAACACGAGAATCAGCGTAGGAGGGTTCATCCTATACCTGTGCAAGGTACCAATCCTTTGGCGATCCAAGGCACAGAAGGCCGTCACACTCAGCTCATCCGAAGCAGAATACGTTGCCCTTTCCGAAGCAGCAAAGGAGATCTTCTTCGTCATGCAGCTACTCGAAAGTGTGGGCGTCCCAGTGAAGACACCGATCAAAGTCCGCGTGGACAACATCGGAGCAATCTTCATCGCCAAGAACCCATCAACATCCCAATGATCGCGGCACATCGACGTGCGCCATCACTACGTGAGGAACATGGTAATCAATAAAACCATCGAAATCATTTTCGTCAAATCCGAGCAAAACACAAGCGACGGATTCACCAAGAACATCAAGGCCGACTTACAACGTGAACATGAGAAGTCGTACCTTGACACATCGAGAACATTCGAATGACCGAATGCACACAGGAAGGGTGTCGAGATGTACATGTGAGTATATGTCAAGATGTACGTATATATGTGCATCGTTCACCCGTTATTCTCTCATACGCACTTGGACGGTACAACTACACTCGTGTCGATAGTATGCTGTGATTCGTCAGAATTACAGCAGAAATGGAACACACGAAAATGAGCAGAATCTCTGGAGGAAATTTGCAATCGACGATTTCTGAGAGAATTAGAAATATCGTCCGTCCATCCATCAATGGTACCAAGAGAATCTCGAGGTACTTCCCAACTAAACCTCAGATGACGATATCATCTGACAGGCTGCTGCATCACCAATGGAACATGACATCTGGAGAGCAGAAGGACGCCTACTGACGTCAACAGGATGTCAACATGTCACCACGTTGACATCTGTCTCCAAGTCAGAGCAGGAGGCGAAGATCCGATGACCGAAGGGCATCAGCATCACGGATACAGAAGGTGAACTTCAAATGGTAAGTGCTCATGGAGTAGGAGCCAGTACTGAACGAACGGAGTGTTGAATGCAGAGTACGCATCGAACACGGAGTATCGTGTAGCACGAGCACACGATGTTGAGAGAGAATACAGAGAGGAGCGAGAGAGAGAGAGTCTCGCATACCGACTCATAGTCAGAGACCAAATCTACAAAACAGATTGAAGTGCCAAGAGCATCGGGCAAGAGAACGGGCGTACACCGAAAGGATCGGAGTAGCCAAGTAATGAAATAGCAAACGAACGACTATCAACCAACACCATCTTCCACGATCGTAGGTTACCGTGAGCGGAACTTGCCAACATGCCCTGCATTCGCCTTGTTCTTTCTTGGCTTGTGGCGATTGCAAAGGGCTGACTCGTTCCCATGGTGCACCGTACTGACCATCAACACCACAATGTTGTCAATCCACCTGGCCACCACGTACTGATTGTTCTTAATCCAGACATAGAGTGAGTTGAAGCACATGTCCTCAACCTCCTTCACCTCTGTGCTGGGGAATCCATTCCTCCTCCTTGCAGTGCCAACAACTCCGATGCCCATCTCTCTTGACTTTGCCATGACTGTCTTGGTTGTGAAGAGATTGTCCATTGCAACAACATGATGATTTGTTGGGTCCAATGTCTTCATGAGTTCCTCCACGGTGTTGTTGATCTTTGTTGTGGTGTCCAGACGTCCTGCAGGCAGTACATGATATCCAAATCCAGTCTTCGAGCAGCGCAGAGCATAGAATTTGTACCCCTCTTTGATGGGTTTCTGCTTCATCCGAGTGGTCTGCCTGGACCTGCCCTTGAATCTCACCATCATCTCATCGATTGCACAGGCAAAGCCTGGCTTGATGCAGATACTCTTCGACACCTGATTGACATGGTCAAGCAGTGGTTGGATCTTGTGATACCAGCTTCTGTTGCTGTCAACGATCGGTGTAGGAAGAATGTGGGGCTGTGTGTACAGGGTTTGGTTGGTGGCTGTGGATGCAGAGAGGCTCGAAGTTGCAGATCAAATTGAGGGCGAGCTGCTGGTGGTTGCACTTGTGAGAGAATCGTATTGGCTCTGGACAAGATTGTCTTTGCTGTCGCTGACATCCTTGTCATCTGAGTCAGTGGCTTTCTTCGTGTCAGCAGCAATTGTGCCCCTCACAGCTGTGAAGTGAATGTGGTTCCACACAACTTCGTATCTTGCCCGTGTCATGTACGTTGTCAGCAAGTGGGATGGTATGCCAATGGAAGGGGCGCGCCAATAATCCTGCTTGGCCGGTGCCTTGAAGACTCCCATGTAGTAGTAGATTGCAAGGAAGAGGTAGATCTCCTTCACTGTAACAAAGCTGGCTGTGGATCCACTGTTGAAGATATGGTTGTTGGTGTGGACTTGCATGGACTTGATGAGTTGCTGCAAGAAGCAAACCTCCAGGAGGGTATCAACTGATGCGTTGACACCTCCAACTGACCGGAAGAGTGGCATGTGGGAACTGATGGGGAGTGGCGCATAGACAACATTTTTGTTGGCTCCATGCACAGGAATGGCTGTGCCATCCGCACCAGTTGCATTGTTATTTGCAATTTCATTGTTGTCCACGATTGTGCCATCTGTAGCAGTTGCTCTGTCAGTAGCCATGGCAGCACCAATGAGAGTGGTGTGATCTGCACCCATTGATCCATCATTGCTGGGTGTGCCATTGTTGCTTGGTGTGCCATCGTGGCTTGGTGTGCCATTGTGGCTGGGCGTGCCATCGTGGCTGGCTGTGCCATCATTGGTGTCATTGGCTGCAATTGTGCCGCTTCTCTCATGATGGCTTTTTTGCCTCAACACAAGTTTGCGTTTGAGGCGGTTGAGGATGCGACTGCTGCGCTTGTTGCTTTTGATTCTGCTTGCGGTGCTGCTGATGGTGGTGGTACCAGTCACGCTGATGCAGGCACTGTTGCCATTGCATACTCCCTTGTTGCTCACAGTTGGTGCTCCTGCAGAGCGGTCTCCTGTCACTCCATTAGTAGCATGAAGCAATTCTTTCCGATTGCCATTGAGGAATACCACAAAGGGTTTGGCACAATTGTAGCTTGCCGCGCCAATTGGGGGAGGCTTGGATGCTTTGACACGCTTGGATGTGGGAGAGGACAGAGATGATGTGGGCATGGCCGCGGGTGGACGAGATCTGCTGTGCTTGTGTTGTGATGGGCGATCGTTGATGTGGCATCGTTGGAATTGTGATTTCAATTTTGTGATCAACAATCGTGACGATCTCTTCGACGGTGAGAAGAAACAATCAAGGAGATTGAGCACAACGAAGAATGGTCCATGAGCAATGGGCCACGGAGATCACCAGCGAAGCCATGTGCTGGGAGGCATCCATGGAGCTGTATAAACACGCATGCCAAGTGATGCATGCAAAAACGGCGATCGAGTTGAGAGACGTGAGAGATGTGAGCACCGGAAAAATCATTGATGTGTCGCGAAAATCAGCGATGATGGCCTCGCTGATGAGTTTTCCCATCAGTCCCGTCGCCGAAAAAACGATTCACGAGTACTTCGGAGGCCGATGGCGACCCAACCGCAGTAAGAAGACTTCTGATTCAGGAAGATCGAAAGAAGCGCAAACTCCCAGGAATTCCGTTGGTACAAGAAAAGTGGAGGGGTACATGTAAAAGTTGCAGTCAAAAACGGAATGGGGTGAGAATGAAATTTATATTGGATCGAAGCAATCCCCTAGGTCACGAAGGGATAGGCTAGATCAGTAGAGTTGATTGAGTCGGGTCTTTGTGCAACGTTCGTGTGGAGGAGAAGTAGAGTTACAGCGATGAGCATCCAGGCATTAGCTGCCGCGATGTACCACCCATGCTCTACTCCAATCGTGATGACTTGGAGTGAAGCGAAGAGGAGAACCATTCCAACGATGCTACCAAAGTAGTTGAAGGAGGTGAAGAGGTTCCAGATGAGGGACCACCAGGTGTCTTCGTCTTGACTGGAGGCGGCTGTGAAGCATGTCCACGCAGCCATGTCGATGGAGAGGTTGTCCTGTTTGGGAACATGCTTGCCTTTAGCCTTCGCCTTGAACTTGAAGTTGTCCTGGTGACTCTCGGTGTTGTGCGAGAGACGCCAGCGGCGGCACTTGGCGCACATGAACGTCTTGTCGTTGACAAGCTTGCGCTGAGGTTCACCGGGCTTGGGGGCTTTGGACGACCAGCTTTGGTCGGCATTGCGTTTGGCGTTGCGTTCCTTGGGCTTCCTGGAGTTGTTTCTCTTTCCGTCGTTCTTAGAGAAACCCTTGTGTTGCTCGAGAACGTTAGCGCTTGGATTCTGGATGGCGTTATTGACGTACGAGTACCTGGGCACGTTGCTATCTTTGGTATGCCTGATGGCATGCCAGCGATTTCCGCGCACCTTGTTGTCGTACAACGACTGGGCCTTGTTGCAGATTGCCATCCATGTGAGCTCCTTTGCGGCAAGCCTGGGGAGAACGTGCTCGTACGTGAAGACGGGGAGACGCATGAGGATTTCCTCAAGGTCATCCTTCATCACATAGAGAGGACGTCGGTACTGTTCACCGGACCGGATCTGTCCTCCCGCTTGAAGGAAGGTGTCGAGGATTTTTCGGAGGAGACGGAGGTCGAATCAACCAGCGTCGTCAAGACACTTGCAAAGGGCACGAAGGTGGACCGCCATGAGTCCAACGTTTTTGTTGGGGAAGCTTCTGCAGTTGACTTCGCGGATCTTGGCTGCAAGAGCGTCTTGCTCATCCAAAGAGTTGGCCGAGTTGCTGTTCATGAACTCAACAAAGAGGGTGATGAAGTTGTCGTGGAACTTTGGCTCGATTCGGTTCATGAGCTGGTCTTCAAGACTTGGGTCGAGACTATCGCGGAAGAACGCTGCGGCAGCTTCGTTGTTCTGGACGTTGTAGTGATCCCACTTCAGGTGGTACTCGTTGAAGTGCTCAGTGGCATCTTTGAGAGTGAAAGAGGCTGGAGAGTCAAGCACACAAGTCATCTCTGACTCTGCGTTGCTGTCAGCGATGTACGCCATGGTGAGGAGTCCAGTTTTGGCCATGTGGTTACGCACCAAGCGAATGAACTGCTGGATGTTGCCTCCCTTCTTGAACTTGTTGGCGAGTCCTTGCTCTTGCTTGGACTGGTTGGTGGAGTCAGCACCGTTGTGGAGGATTCTCTGTTGTTGAGAGTTGGTCCACCTGGTCTGTGACTCGTCTTGGAGACCGGTCCACTGCGCGTTTGGTGCGCCTGCGGTCCAGGGTACCCAGTTGCGTCCTTGCTTGAGGAGACCTCCCATGATGGGAACGGTTGGTTTCCCAGAGAGGTCATCGTCGTCGTCATCACTGTCCTCACCTGACATCCTTTTCTTCTTGGGCATGGGTGTTTCCATGTCAAAGATGCTGTCATTGAGGAAGGACTGGTCCGTCCGGGTTCTCGTGTCGCCAGCTGAACGGCTGCGCTCGAGACCAGGGCGGTTTGGGGTCGTGGTGGCTGTAGCTGCTGCTTGGGCAGTGGCTATAGCCGCATTTGCTGCTTCTGCAGCGGCTTTGGCCGCCAACGTCGCCTGTGTGAGGCGGGCGTTCTCGACCGTGATCGCTTTGAGCTGCGCTTGCAGCTCTTCCAGCATGGCAGGGGTTGTCTTTTCCGCCATGATGGATAGCGGGGACTTCTCGAGTAGTCTTCAGACTTCGAGGGGATCGATCTGGTTGCCTTCTCTTGCTCTTGCTCGGCTTCACTTCGTTGGGAAGGTGTGCACTGAAGTTCGATGCAGGCTTGGAGAGGCTCGTACTCGGTCGGCGAGTGCGGTTATAGCTTGCTTTAGCAGAGGCTACTGAAGTTCGACCTTGGGTTGCTTACCTTCAGCTGGGACCTTTGTCCTCTTGAGTGGCTCGGTTTTCGAGCTTGGGGGTCTGATTTCAGATCAGATGCATGCGATGAGGACGTGGTCCTTTGGTAGAGGCTCGGTTTGCGAGCTGTGCCTTTTGGCTTCGTCTCAGAGAGACTCTTGCAATCGGTTGGCAGAGGAAGATGCTCGGTGGAGTTGATAAGGGAGTATTTGGCAACCACTCGCAGCTACCAGTTAGGATTCGAGCGTCGTCGGCGCGAATCGGTGGAGGATGCCTCTTGGATCTGCCGGCTTTGGGATAGCCGTGTGATGCAGTCCAAGAGAGGTGTACTGTTTGAATAGTTGTTACTGTAATGATGAGTAGAAGAGTGCTTTGTAGCTAATCCTTGTCTGTTTATTATGAGTTAGCTTGTGGTGTTAGTAGGGTGAAGAAACGATGTCACACAACTTGGCGAGACCTTGCACTGATGTACTTGGTTCAGTGCTTGAGGGTAGATGATCATAACAGTGCCTTGCTCTCCATACATGTAGATACACTGCAGTGTAGGCCATGACACCTAATCGTGACGGTCATGAAGTAGTGGCTGTGGCTGGAGCTGACCCTCGGATTCCATTGCTCGAGTTGAAGCAGGTTGGATACACGTGTCAAGACTACGGCAGTGGTGCAATAGTCATCAGCATGGAGGGAATCGAGGTATGTTGTAGTAAAAGGATCTGAGGAGCATATCCCTTCATGACCTAGGGGATTACTTCGATCCAATATAAATTTCATTGTCACTCCATTCCGTTTTTGACCGCAACTTTTACATGTACCCCTCCACTTTTCTTGTACCAACGGAATCCTTGGGAGTTTGCGCTTCTTCTGATCTTCCTGAATCAGGGGTCTTCTTACTGCGGTTGGGTCGCCATCGGCCTCCGAAGTACTCGTGAATCATTTTTTGACGACAGGACTGACTGGAAAACTCATCAGCGAGGCCATCATCGCTGATTTTCGTGACACATCAATGGTTTTTTGGTGCTCACATCTCCCAACTCAATCGCCGTTTTTCGCATGCATCACTTGACAGGCGTGTCCATACAGCTCCATGAATGCCTGCCAGCACATTGCTTCTCTGATGATCTCTGTGGCTCATCACTCGTGGATCATGCTCCGTTGCACGCAATCTCTTTGATTGTTTCTTCTCATCATGAGCTGACCATTACAGTCTAAATCCAGTTTAGAGACAAGTACAGAATTAGATTTTGTGCGTAGGACATGGTAGGGAAAAGCTGTAGAAATTTAACACGGAGGCTTTATAATGGCTCTGACAGATCCTTTAGGGCTGGTCCATGAAGGGATAGTTCCCAAGGTGAGGTGTGAGTCAGGTCGGTCATGCTTGAGTCATGATGGATTCGTGAATGGAGGAGAGAAAGGAGGAGAAAAGATTTGGTGGTCAATCAAGTCGGAAGATTTCGCGCCAAAACAAGAATTTCTCCCATCGGGTTGATACCATGTCCGGTAATAGTCTGTCCCTCATTGAATCTCAACTCAACAACACAACTCGCCCTTGGAGCTTGTCTTGATTCACCACCCATGAAAGAGAGTTGGAACTACCGGTCCATCGTCGGTATGTTGCTGTATCTGACTACCAACACTCGACCAGATCTGGCCTATGCGGTATCACAAGTCGCTCGCTTCAGCAACGACCCACGACAGCCCCACGCAAAAGCCATGAAGATGATCATTCGTTACCTCAAACAGACCAGAACGCAAGGAACCATTGTACAGCCAACTGGGAATCTGGACCTTCAATGCTACGTAGACGCAGACTTTGCTGGACTGTATAAAAGGGAAGCACATGAGTCACCCAATGCAGTACGATCCAGAACCGGGTACGTTGTGGTATTGGAAGGGTGCCCGCTTGTTTGGAAATCCAAGCTGCAAACAGAGATTGCACTACCAACCATGGAGTCTGAGTATGCAGCTCTGTCACTCGCCATTCGAGCCCTCATCCCGATCCAACAACTGATTCGTGAAGTGGCCGCCGCCACGCAAATGCAGGAGCCTCTCAAAACGGACATTCAATGCACCGTGTTTGATGACAACGAGGCATGCATCGCACTTGCCACACAGCACAAAGTGATGTCAAGAACCAGCCACTTCTTGACGAAGTGGCACTTCTTTTGGTACTGGGTGAAGGAGGGTTTCATTCGAATTCTCCACGTTCCAACACCAATTCAAATTGCATACGTCTTCACAAAGGGGCTTGCTCGAGACGCGTTGGAGCATCTTCGTTCCAAGCTCATGGGATGGTAGGAAAATGCCAACCGCTGGGGAGTCACAGTTTTTCTACATTGTGCTCCACCATGGACAATGCTGAGAGGGAGAGTTGGGACACACTAGCCCCACAACCGCGTTAGAGCTGCGAGTCCAAGTCAGTGAGTCCTTATGTGATAAACAATTAATTCGCTCACTTGACACCAGGACCCACTGACATGCACAAAATGTGCAACAAGGACACAGTGGATAACCAAGCAAGACGAGGCGCAAAATCAGACACTCGCCATGCTCTCATGACGATCTGATCTTGCATTCCACTTGTCACCATCTGCTCTGACGCAAGCAACACTCCATCTGCAAGTGCATTGCTTCCTTCTGTCATCTGTTGCTGCAACCAATCAGATTGTAGCTCTCAACAAGACCGAATTGGCTCTTCCTTGCTCTGGATCGGAGGATTCGGGTCAGATCTCCAAAGATAGGATATGCATCAACTGCTCCACAGGAGCAGGTGGTGTCCTGTTTGGCTCTACCAAACGACGGCTTATCCCATGGCTTTGCATGCTTGACTTTTCTATGACTCCTCAAGTTGGACAACCTTTCATCATAATCAGGTTCGATAGTAATTCACAACCTATTGCAATTACCCTCCAGTTTTCATCTATCAAGTTCACTTTGCACTGCCTGGCTCTCAACAACAAACGGTCTCAAGCCGGTTGAGAACAGGCCATCTCAGGGAACATGTCCCCGAAAGGCACGAAACATTCACTATGATCTACACAGCTTTGCTTTGTGATCCAATTGTAACCAACCGAAACCAAAAACGTTGGCAGCAGCTGATTGTTTGAGACACGAGTAACCCTCCCACCCAACGCAGACAAGCTTTGTGACTGTGGATTCGCCAAGAAATCATGAAATGAAGTCCCGATTTTACACACACATCACGCCTCGCACAAAGATCCAAACATGTGCAGAAAGCCCACCAATCGACACACATCAAGGCCCATCACGTGAAGGGTGTTCACCATTCTTTATGTAATAGTATTATATATTGTACAATAGCATACATATTGGCAGTAAGTGATACAAGCACATCGCATTGCAACACATCGCAGCTCCCGCAACAACGCAAGGAGCACACTCAAGCCGGCTGCGCTAGGATCATGGCAATGACAGGACCTTCCGACATTCAGCACAACCTGGATGTATCGCAAGTGGATGGACTGCTGAAGTACGCGCTGTCTGGTCAGTACGACGCCTGCCCCCAATCCGGCGCTCTGAATCAAGATGGCGCATCGTCATCTGCCACGAGCACATTGCAAGGTCGCAAGGTGTTCATCCCTGTGCCTTGCATTTCTGCAAAGCAGGGCCGCAGATCGCAAGCATTCTGGATTGGAGAATTAGCGCCGCAGATGTCAACCAAAGATGCTGTCAGCGCGACGAAGAGCAACGAACAAGAAGGAGATCAGGAGATGGTGGAGATACGTGGCACAAGTACGACCAAGAAGGCTGACACGGACGCTGGTGAAGCCATCATGGAGAAGCAGCAGCAGAAACGGGAGACACGGCGTCTGCAGGTGACCGTGCCCGAGGCTCGCGCATGGCTGCAACGATCAAATGCCCCATCATCACAAGCTCAAACCGCCAAACGATCTGCGAAGGCGACAGCACCACAACCATCATCATCATCATCGATCCTGCGCAACAAATCCGCATCCGCCACAAGCAACAACCCGCCAATGGATGATTCCTTGCCTTTATTCGACATTCAAGAAGAATTCGATGCCAGCGGCCAGCCGGTGCGTGCCAGTGCCATCAATGTCACGAGGCAGCTCGAGATGATGGTGAAGCAACATCAACAGCAGAAACAGAGGGATGACGGCGAGGTCAAAGAAACTGAAAGTGGGGCTGTCGGCAAGCCCCCCGCAGGCGATGGCGAGGATGTTGTTCGTCGTGCTAGTGGTGCCGTGCTTCCATCAAATGATTCAAAAGGTGCAGACTCCAACGAAGCGGCAGGCACGCAGCAGAGCAGGCAAAGCAAGAGCATGGTGTCCGATGAAGAATTCCAACTCCTATCGGATCGATTGGAAGAGCTCGCGCGTCTCGAGGAGGAGCAGGAGAAGGGTGGCAAGGCCGTGCCGTTTGCCATCAGCACCTCGAAGCAAGGCGGTGTCAAGAAGCGGTTGCAGAAAAAGCAAGCATCTTCAGGAGGCGGTGGCTGGGCTAAAGGGTTCCTGAATGCCAAGCCAAAGAAGACGAAGAAGAAGATTGTGCCCACAAAGTCAGTCGGCGCTGCATCAGCGCCAGAAGTGAAAGAAGCACCGAATTCCAAGGCTGTGTCGTTCGGCACGAACGAAGTGAAGGAAATCCCTCGCATCGGACAAACGTCCATTTCGACCATCCGCAAGCCCCAGGCGCAGCAAAATCCACCATCTGCACCGACAGCAGCGCTTGCATCATCATCGGATACGGCGGGACCGAAGCAACCGAACAAAGCGTTGGACTCATCCATTTTCTCTGGCGTCGTCCAAGAACGGCCCTCGTCCTTCGGCATTGCGGAACGTCCCTCGTCCGGCATACGTGAACGACACCCTCAAAAGGCCAACCGTCGTCGCAAACAGAAGCAGCAGCAGCAGCAAAAGAAGTCGGGGAGCCGATTTGCTTCCACCAGCGCCGACGCAGGCACCGACCAGGTCCAGCCAAAACGGCTGTCCAGGTTTGCCCAGGAACGCCAAGGACAGATTTAGCGATTCATCCGCACGGCAATGTGCGTGCGCGCACGAGTAGACATGCAACGACATGATCTATGTCACCAAGGAGGAACATCCACACAAACAGACACAACGGCGAAACCGGCACCCGAGTAGCGCACAGAGTGACGTTGTGGTTGGTTGGTCGACGATTCGGCTACCTTGCCCCGAGAAACCGCAGTCGAATTTGAATTTGTTCTCTCTCTCTCTCTCTCTCGTACATGGAGAGTCCATCATCTGCGAGCATCACAGCTAGGCCTTCTACATCAGCATTGAACCAAAGCATAGCCAAGCAATACGCGGCACCTCTCTCCCAATATCACAGCAACCGCATAACTATGATACCAAGCTCACGCCTATCCACCACGGAGACACAAAGAACTCTGTCTCGTCGGTCCTTTCCTTCAACATTCTGACATCATGTGCTGCAACCACTTGCAAGTATGATTGCAATAACCTTTCCCGCAACTTCGGTCAAGTATTCTATGAGAAAAGTAGTCAGTTCGTATACCAAAATAAGATATTATCGATCTCTCATTCACAAAATTATTGTGCTGATGGTGTTTGGCGTGACCATGATGCCGCTATTGCCCCGCAAGCGCAGTAATGAATAACTGCACGTACGTGCTACGATCCATGCGTCACGACGTACCCCCTCAATCTCGCGCTGACTCGATATCGTCGCTGCCTTTGCTGCTGCCCCTGCTGCTGCCCGATTCGACTGTTTGCAGACCTTCGTATTTTTGCTGTATGCGCTGAAATCGTTCTTGGAACTCCGTCGTCGGTATGCACGCGTAGAGACTCTCCAGATCCTCGATGCGCTGTCGCAGCGTGCGTTGCTGTCGTTTCAGCGTTTTGGCCTGCGCATCGGTCTCCTCCTTGAGTTTGGGATGCTCGACGACGGCGGCGCCGACTTCGGACGACTCGCTCGTCGATTGCATCGATGCGGGGTAGGTCGATGTGAGGGCGCCCGTGTGATCGACGCGATGGGATAGACCCGATGCATTGCTGTACTGCTGATGCTGGTTGGCTTGAAAGTGCTGGCTCATGCGCTGTTTCTTTTCCTTCTTTTTCTTTTCCGCCAGATAGAATGTGATTTTGGGCACGAAGATGAAGAATAGCAGCGCCATGCAAGCGATGAAGATGATGGCGGCCAGCACGAAGAAGAAGCTCTCCGAATCGCCTTCGGCAATGTAGACGAGAGGAATGCCGAGGAACCCGACCATGCAGATGATGGACATGGCGCGGGCGATGTACTCGCTTTCCGCGAATTCGGTGCTGATCTTGCGCGCGATGTAGGCCTCGTAGATGGCGTAGATGAGGACGCCGAAGTTGACGATGGCCAGCAGGACGATGAAGATGAGGGAATGCTCGGACTTGCACTGGCCGCGCGATTCGCTCAATCGACCGAAGGTATCGAACTCCAATGCCGATCGGCTCCATCGCAACGGCGCGACGGTGCTCCAGACCACCAGGATGATGACGTTGATCGTGAGGCACAGCGCCATGGGCGGAAGGACGTCCATGACGGTGACCGTGACGCGTCGGAAATCTGGGTTGTGGAAGATGCGGTTGACGCGATGCGTTTTCGTAAAGAGGGCCGAGATGGCGATGCACCATCCCAACGCCAGCAACCACGGGAACGATTCGCAGGCCATGTCGCAGGATGCCGTCGATGCGATTTCCTCGTCGAACGAGAGCGGGATGATGCTGGAGGCCATGAGGATTGTGCCGAACGCGATGAGGTGCAAAAAGATGGGTTGCGACGCGCGGATGGTGCGGATGGTTCGATTGAGCTGCGTCCAGATCATGAGGCCTATGGAGGAAGCGATGATGATGCCGGCCATGAGGTAACCACCGATGCGAAGGCCCGCGGCGATGTAGTGCTTATCCACCGTGAGTTGGGGCAGATCCAAGGGAATGTCGCCGGTGCCGTCGTTGAAGATGATCTCATTCTGCTGCGTCCATGCTCCAGCGTCGAAGTAGGCGATGCGCCGGACACCGAGCGTGACGTTGCCCGTCGGTTTGTCGCCATCGTCACCACCCATCTCTTCCTCCTCGACGAAGTTTCCCAAAACGAAAAGCGAGCTGGTGGGTTCGCGGTTGCCCGTGGAGGCATCGAAGCTGAGCGCGCCGCCGGCACCGTTGAAGGATGTGGCGAGCGTGGAGGCGTAATGATCGGCCCCGGATTGGTAGGTGGTGTTGAGGGCGTCGCTGTTTGCATTTTCCAGCTGCTTGGCGCAGGCGCCCAACCCAATGGCGATGGTGGCATCGTAAAAGAGGGGCGTGAAGGGGAAGAGGCCCATGTCGAAGACTGAGGAATCGAACTGCGGTTGGTACGCCGGTGCGTCTGGGTGGGTGGGAATCTTGGTGTGGAGGTAGAAGTTGTCGATGGGGTTGTTGAGCTCCTTCCACGCCTTTTCGAACTCGTCGTACTTGCCGACGCCTGGGAGGCTGCCGATGGTGGCGAACGAGAGAGCGCCCTTGGATGCCTTCTGGAGCTCGTCATCGCGGCTCTTTGGCTGACCCAGCTCTTTGGCGGCGGCCTGCTCGTTGGAGAAGATCCACACGTGCTCGCCCGTGCCCGCGATGCCCTGCCTGTAAGCCTCGCGCATGAGGGGCTCGTGCTCACCGGAGGACGCGATGACGAAGAAGTAGCGGACCTCGGTGCGCTTGGCCTCCTCGATGATGGGTTCGGCCCAGTCGGTGTTGGTGTTGGCGTTGTAGGCGACGGACTCTATGTTCGTGTCTGGGTAGACGTCGTTGGCGACCGCTCGGATGCCGTCGAAGTAGGAGAGGCCGTTGGTGTTGTCCGTGTAGATGACGCATAGGTTGCGGGCGTTGAGCGTGTTGTGGAGGTAGTCGAGCAGGGGCCGGCCGAAGAGCGAGTTGGTGGGGATGACGCGGCCGAAGAGCGGGAAGGTGTCCTTGTCGGAGAGCTGCTCGGCGTTGGAGACGCCGCTGAAGTGCGGGTAGCCCTTGACGCCCGTGATGATGGCGGTGGCGACGCTGACGGCCGAGCGGAAGGCCCCCGTGAAGGCGCAGGGGTAGGTGGTGGGGCGCTTGGACTCGTCGAGGACGTCGATGACCTCGTTGACGCCCTCGCTCTCGCTGCCCACCGTGTCTAGGAATTGCGACGTGAAGCGGACGTTGCAGCGCTGGTTGAGGCCCTCCACCTGCGGCACGATGCGGCCGTTGCCCGTGTTGAGGTGCTCCATGGCCAGCGACATGGCCGCGATGACCTGCAGCGGGAAGGGCACCGGGAAGGCGATCTGCGTGCCGCCGGCTATCAGCGAGTGGCGGTTCAGGTCCGTGATCTGGCAGATGGCGATCTCGTCGAACGGTTCTGACTGGTCCAGCTGCTGCTGCTGCTTCAGGTCGCTCTCGGAGACGATGTTCAGGTTCTCGACGCGCGTGGCGGAATCCAGAGTGGTCCGCCGCAGCTCTTCGATTTGCGGCAGAGTGCGCAGTATTCCTGACGTCGCGGAGGGCGCCATGGATTCGGATAGTTGTCTGTTGCCTTCTGTGGCTGTGTTAGTTGGTGTCGATAGTGTTGATGGCGTAGCTGAGATGGAGTGCGGCGACATCATCAAGAGACAGGCGAGAAGCAGCATCGATGGCATTCTCGTCATCATATTTGCCGCCATTGTCGTTCTTTGCGCCATTGTCGTGCTTGCTGTGTTGCTAGCTGTGTTGCTTGCGCTGGCCCTTGTTCCTGATTGGTCTTGCGTCTGCGCCTGTGTGTCTTTATCGATTGATGCTGTTGATGCTGTTGGTATGATTGATGCGATTGATACGATTGATGCGATTATGGCAGTTGGTACTGGTGTGGCGGTGGTGTTGTGTGGTAAGGCGACACCAAACGCGCGTTGATCTTGCCATGTTGCGTTGTTTGTTGGTGGCGCCGCACAAAACAACGCAGGTGGGCAACTGCGAATGGAGGAGCAACCACGCTCACCGGTTTGTTTTTTCTTATTCTGTGCACGATTGTGACTCGTTTTTTCGAGGCGGCTAGCTATTGGTTTTCGCGCGCAAGTTTCAGCGGTTTGTTGAGGCTGTGTCATCGTGGCGATGGCCATCGTCGCTCTGTGTTCTGTCCTTGTTCCGCTCTTTCTCTCTTGTGAGCAATCGTTCGTGTGGCAAGGGCCAAAAGTTCTGTGCTCTTCCTTTTCTTTTGGTTGATCAACAGAAATGTGATGCCCCGCTATTGCAAATCAAGGGCTGAGATTGAATCCAGTTCAGTGCAGTGCAGTGTATGGTATGGTATGGTATGGTATGGTATGGTATGGTATGGTATGGTATGATATGGTGTGGTTTGGGAGCAAGATGATGGCGGCCGTCGTATGGTATGCGCGCAATGACCTCACAAGCGATGAAATGAAATAAAATGGACTCGGCTGTCAACAAAGATGTGTGCGAGTGTGTTGCGCACGTGGTTGTAGTCGTGACGCGATGAGGTTGTTGTGGACGATTGTTGCGAAAAAAGTGACCATGGCATTTGGATCCGTGGCAAACATTGCGCTCCCCTGCAAAGCAACGTGTACACACACGGATGGCAACATCACCAAGCGCAGCGCACAAGGCCTCTTTGGTGGATCCAGTTCATGACCTGTGTACAACCTGCGCATAAATCTACGCACAACAAGCATTGGCACCGCAGAAACGTTCGGTCACGCGGGCTTAGGAGGATTCTCTACGTAATGTGTCAATGCAAGAACAACTTTTTATCCATGGGCAACAAAGTTGCGGACAGCGGTGACAAATGACCCGCTCTAGTCATGGGCTTGGCGGCTTAAGAAGTCTTGACAGCAAGTTGCGGTTTTTGTGCGCCTTCATTCGTTTTTCGCGTGACTTGCCACTTTTACAGCGCCGTTCGCCGCCATTCCGCACCCACTAACTATGACCTCGACATTTATTAAAACGGACAAACTGTTCTGATCGACCAAGCTCCATGGGTCGTCAGTCACGAACGAACAGCTGCGGTTATTTGGTGTCGCCACCACAAACGCCACTCCCAAAACGTAACCTTTCTGCGCCGAAATCTGGAGCTGCCATACATCATCATGCGCGTCGAGGTGCTTCCTTGTACCACGCTCCACATTATGTGGAATGTGCAACTACAACCCATGGCTCGTTGCGAAGATGCTGAGGTCACAGAGAGAGAGAGAGAGACCGATGATGCGCTCTGCACGAGTACTCGCATGCACGTACCACTATGTATGTTCACGCATCTCGAGCTCCTCTCTTGTGTCTGCGGAAGAGCGCCAAATCTCGACTTAAAGCAATCTGCGATTATTTGTATTTGTTGAGCACGCATATCTGTCATTGCGTACTGTGCTCCACACAACTCGAGTACCCGTACCTTGCCAGCACGAAGCAACATGCAACGCCACAGTAGATTGCATGCATTGACGCACTTGTGCATCCACTCGTACTAAGTTCGAAGCCATGTTCTTCATGCGGGAGCGGCAACAGGTACTCGCATGGCGCCACCGGTTTATCACCTACTGATGCGGTCTTTGGCCCTTGCGCCGAGGGAGAAACTCGGCACCTGAAGGGCGCGGGCTGTGATCGAGGCTTCGGCATCGGGCTTGCTCCGGACAAACAAGACCGCGACAATGATCCATGTAGATGTTGGTGCTTCGCATGTTCCGCTCCACTCAAACATCTTCTGTCGCCGACATCGCTTTGCGGGTGCGGTGGACACAATGTTGAGGTTTATACTCGCACTGTGCACCGCTCTTTGGGGGTGGAGCGGTCTTCTCCAACCGGCGACTTCTCTCTCGGCTTGTCGTCATTGACACCATCATCGTTTCGGCGACTGTATCTCGAGTCGTCACGCACAGGCTACTTGTCAAAAGGAAAAGTCGTGCCTGTGAGTATAGCATGCAGATTGGAAACGATCAACCAGATGAGCAGTTTGTTCTTCGCAGATTCCTCGGGATCTTGTTTCACAATTGTTGGCAAGAGCTGATGGCGCGGAAGGGCCCTTGAAAATCCGCAGTTAACCGCAACTTGTGACACTTTTCGCCTGAAGCAATCCGAGTCAACCGCGTTCCTTGCGGTCATTGTTGTACGCGAGCATCAAACTTTGAGTCTCCATCGATTGTAAAAGATACTGCATCATGTGCAGGTGGGACGATACGGCTAGATACTGCCCTGCAACTCTCTTGGTGCGCTGTACTATTGGTACTAGTATCCGCTGCAACACACTTCACACAAGATCCATGTCCTCACCGTGCTGGGCGACATCCTTCGCCCCAGCAAAAACAGCATCACGCAAAGGCCAGCTACCGTTCTCTTTTGTCACTGGAATCATCACTTCAAAGTGGGTTGGCGTTGCGGACAACTGCGAGATTGTGTGAAGGAAACGGTGACGTTGCTTGGGTGCTACTCTCCCATTCGATCTGTCGATTCGCTTTGCGTCAGCATCATTTTCTACCGTAATCGCAGCACCTCACCCTCTCCCTTGTGTTTTCAAGTGGATAGTGTCCACTTTCCGCTTTTGGCACTTTTTGGTATTTCTGGGTAACCATTGGCGTATCGCCGACGGCACACGCTGCCATTCGATGAGTTGATGGCGGTTGCCTGAAATCTTCACATCATTGGAAAGAAGAGAGTGAGAGCTCTCTGTTGATGTGCTCATTGTCAGCAATTGGTCTCCGCTTTCCATTCGTCTCGATGCCTCTTTTGACCCTTTGTCCGCCTTTTTTCATACGGACGACGTACGGACGTGATTTCGGGTTTTTTCGTTGGTAACCGCGTAGAGTCTACGACATTCTGGTACAGAAATTTGTTTCCTTTTCGTCCAATCTCAACCGACAATCTCCCAAAGGCCCGCATCCAATTCTGGTTCGTCTATTGCTCAAGTGGATGGTATGGCTGAATTCGCCACTTCATTTTGCTTCAGGTAGTGTGTTGGTCAGCGGTCCAGAATGCCTTTGTGTGTTGCTTTGGGTGTTTGAAGTTAGTCACTATTGCTCGTGACAGTCATGATCATCGATCCGTGAACACACAAAAGTTCGCGCCCAAAATTATCGTTTGAGTTTTACTCTTGTAATAGTGTGAAAGGCTGATTTATGATTACTTGGCTTGCGTCGTCTGCTACAGTGCGAGATTGAACGAGGACATGAATGCAACGTGCGAAAGCACGAGATGCCTGCTCTCAGTTTTAGTAGAGCGGTGATCGGAACAGGATGACAGATGACTCTGACGTCGTCGATCTGCTGGCCGAACGAAGGATGACGATGTTCGAAGATGTTGCGTCACGTCTGAGGATCTGAAGCTTCAATGAACATGGCAGAAGACGTAGGATGATGGAGGAGTTGTGTTTTTCGGCGCGAACTTGTTGATGGCACCATTTGTTGATTGGTATCTTCCTCCGAGTCCCCAGTCACGGATATCAATACGACTCGATGGACTCCGACATTGACGTCTTGTTGATTCGAACTGTGCTGCTCACCTGAGTCTCGCTACTGTATGCAAGGTTGTGCATGGCCCTGGCCTTGGATCATCATGCCGTTGCTTTCAATAGACTCAATATCCTCTCCTGTGCCTGCCCGTGTAGTGTTGGCCTTCGAATCTCACTTCCTCCAAAGATATACAAACTGCAGGTTCTTTTCGTCGCTGTACCACGTACAATGCTCGCGAGGACACAACGCTTCCTGATCACGCGCCACAACTGTCTTCATTGGCACCGGATGTTACGCCCTCGCAAAGATTAGTCACTTATCTCATGCTCATTCCATGGGTGAAGTCATTGACGCAGTCGCTGTTCGTGCTCCATCAAACCGCGTTCGAACCGTTTCGTGGAGGTAGCCTGATGTTCTGTACTGATCTTCAGCGCCGCTATGGTCAATCGAACACTGGCCTCCACATTGTACACGCGATACATGCTGAAATGCGCGCACATTGAATGGAAATTATGCGCGGCGCAGTTGCACATGCTCAGCGACGTGGGAGATCTAATGAAGAGCAGTGAGAGCATGGCGAAATTGAACTCCTCCATGTGAAACAGTCGACTCTGCTCTATTCTGGACTGCTATTGTGTGCTGTTGCTAACCAAGGGATCATTTCTCCCCCAAGCAGGATGGATACAACGATACACATGCATGTCTAGATGTACATGTGAGTATATGTCAAGATGTACGTGTATATGTGCATCGTTCACCCGTTATTCTCTCATACGCACTTGGACGGTACAACTACATTCGTGTCGATAGTATACTGTGATTCGTCAGAATTACAGGGGAAATGGAACACACGAAAAGGGGCAAGATTTCTGGAGGAAATTTGCAAATAACGATTTCTGGGAGAATCAGAAGATCGTCCGTCCATGCATCAATGGTACCAAGAGAATCTCGAGGTACTTCCCAACTAAACCTCAGATGACGATATCATCTGACAGGTTGCTGCATCACCAATGGAACGTGACATCTGGAGAGCAGAAGGACGCCTACTGACGTCGACAGGATGTCAACATGTCGCCACGTCGACAGCTGTCTCCAAGTCAGAGCAGGAGGCGAAGATGCGATGACCAAAGAGGATCAGCATCATGGATACTGAAGGTGAACTTCAAATGGTAAGTACTCATGGAGTAGGAACCAGTACTGAATGAACAGAGTGTCGAATGCGGAGTACGCATCGAACACGGAGTATCGTGTAGCACGAGCACACGATGTTGAGAGAGAGAGAGAGAGAGAGTAAAGAGAGAAGAGCGAGAGGAGCGAGAGAGCATCTCGCGTACCGACTCATAGTCGGAGACTGAATCTACGAAACAGATTGAAGCACCGAGAGCATCGGGCAAGAGAACGAACGGACACCAAGAGGATCGGAGTAACCAACTAATGAAATAGCAAACGAACGACTATCAACCAACACCATCTTCCACAATCGTAGGTTACCGTGCGCGGAACTTGCCAACACGTTTATAAACGATAGATCAGGGCGAGCCCGCGGATCGGATCGTGCGAGGAAGACGAACATCATTCAAGAGCAGCAGATTGAATGAGCGAGGAAGAGGAATTGAGAGACATCCCTCTGTCCAACCCGACTATCAAACAAGAAGAAGGTGCGAGTGAGACTCCACCACGAGAAGAGAAGGAAGCAGCCGCGGCTACTGTCCTATCAGGCGCAGACGCAAGCGCGATCGACGAGACCGAAGAAGAACGGTCTGCAAGGCAACATCGCGAGAAGGAGAGGATCCTCAAGGCGATCAAACAAGAGGAGACTGGTGTGACGAAGAGCATTCGCACAGCCAAACGAAGTGGTAAAAGTGAGACACCACCAGGAGGAGAATTTGTGAGCAAATCAATCCTCGCGAAACAACAAGCGAAATTCGAAGAATCGACAACACAGAAACAGACGGAAATCAAGGGCACGAGCGCACCAACAACGAAACAACGAATCAACATGGCGACATCAGCCAACATGAACAAGCGACGCATCAAGGCGCCGATGTTCAGCGGTGAACAGGAAGACTACAGCGCATGGGAGTCCCAAGCGAAGGCATACGCTCGTGCACAGAAGACGAGAGACGTGATGTTGGGCAAAACCAAAGTGCCAACAGTGAGCGAGATCGCGGCAGCCGACGGCGAAGCCAAGGAAGCAATGGAAGAGATCTACGAGCTGGGATGCGACTGCTTCAGCGATCTGATCCTTATGATGGATGCAGAGAAAGGAAAAGGCAAGCAGGCCATCCAGTACATCAACCAATGCATCTCCAACGACTACCCCGAAGGAGACGCACACGGAGCGTGGAAAGTTCTCGCGGAGAAGTTCCGACCATCCGATGCGGTGACGAAGATCAAGCTCAAGCGCCAATTCAACAACGAAAAGATGAAGAGAGACACGGACCCCGACATCTACATCACGCAACTCGAGAGTCTACGATCACGTCTCCACGATGTCAAGTACGAGATCACGGACGAGGAAATGATCATGCAAATCCTCAGCACGGTGAGCAACGAGTACAGAACCCACATCGTGAACTTCCAACATCAACTCACGTTCAATCCGGAACTGGTTACCATCAACACGATCAGAGGAGTACTCCGCACTGCATACGCCACTCACAGAGGAGGCAAGGCATACGTCGACGACTTCCAAGACAGTAACACGAAGAGCAACGACACCGGCTTCACAAGCACCGGTAACTTCAAGGGTACTTGTCACAACTGTGGCGTGTATGGCCATAGATCCGCCGATTGTCCAGAACGCAAGAAATCGAACAACAAGAAAAACAACAACAACAACAACAAAATGAACGGAAAGCGCAACAAGGGAAGCGGCTTCAAGGGCAAGTGCAACTACTGTGGCATCTTCGGACACCGCGAGGCGGAGTGCCGAAAGAAGAAGCTCAACGAGAGCAAGAACAACAACGAACAAGCCAACACGGCTACGGAAGGACACGACAAGAGCGGGCACGAGATGGTGCTCTCGGCAAAGGACTTGCCGCTCTGCATGTTGGTGTCCGACGACTACATCGAAGACTCCTTCTTCGATAACTTCGAGTGCGTCGGAAGTGACGACGAAGTACAGGACGATGAGATCGTCCCGGAGTGGCTCAGCGAAGAGCCAATCATCCACGAGGTGGATCCAAGACGCGAAGTGAGCTACGAATGCTGCTTCAACGCGCACGACCTGATCGGTTCATACGGCGAAGGAGCCGAGATGGACAGCGAGGCCATCGATAGCGACATCGAAGAGGCAATGAGCGAAGACGCCGACGAGAACGGCGCAGACGAAGACGCTGACGACAATGGCGCAGATGAAGACGACGACGACACCATCAGTGACGGGGCGAACCGCGGCGAAGCGCCGCCGCCCGCAGCAATGCGAAACGAGAGAGCGGGCATCTTCGATGAAGAGGACAGCGACGAAGCTGAGAACCATACGAACGATGCATTCAACCCCTACGAGGTCGTCGTCTACCCAATTCGAATCCAATTCCCACCGGAGCCGAATCCCAGAAGAGTCGAAGACATCTACCGACTCCAGACCTTCCCGGAACCAACGGTCACTGCAAAACGAATGCAGAAGCAGCTCATCTACGACGCGGTCCTAACAGCTGCATTGCCGATGTTCCCAGGGTTCGTGAACGAACCATTGCGATACATTTGGGTGAACATGGTAAGCACCATTCTATCGGATAACTTCAAATCGATTGAAGAGATCCTTGCAAACGCAGCCATCCTCAACCGACTACTGCAAGCAAACGAAGAGGAGGAACTCTCTGAACTGGACTTACACTACGTGCTCGGAGGATGCATGCAGGTGCTCCTGCGCGAACGACCACGCGTCACACCGTATGACACGGTCACCGGATTTCATCGTAACAGCACCGTCCCAGCGAGCTTCGCTGAACTACCAAGCGACGACGAAGCTGACGAGAATCACAATCCATACAACGAAGATGGAGTGCATGAAGATGAAGAGGCAGACGGCCTCATGGATGAAATGGCCACAGCAGCCGTGGAGCAGCTCCACGAGCTGAGCACCAAGCACAAGGACAAGGTCAACAAGGACACCTGGCTCGCCGACAGCGGAGCTTCGTGTCACATCGTCAACTCGGACGCCGCTCTCTTCAACGTGCGGCACATCAAGTCCTTCGTCCAAGTGGGAGACAGCACGAAGCTGGACTCTCCCAAGATGGGATCCATTCGCTTGAAGATCAAGCAACGAAACAACACTGGTCACATCATCCGGCTCGATGACGTGAAGTACACACCGAAAATGGCGGTGAACCTTTTCTCCACGAACAAGGCTCTGTACAACGGTTACCAGCTTGGTAGCAACGGCATTCTGATGGACATCATCAACGGATCCGGAACGAAGATCGTATTCGACCGAGTCTTCCCTACGGCCAACGGATTCATCACGGGAGTGCAGATGCATCCCATCATACCAACGAACGACGACAAGGCTTGCACAGCCCTCGTCAAGAACCCATCCAAGGAGATCAGCGCGGTGAACTTGCATCGAATGCTCGGCCACGCGCCACTCGAAGCCATGAAGCGGACAGCCGCCCAATACGGATGGAAGATAATCGGCGAGATGCCGGTATGTCGTGACTGCGCGGTCGCGAACGCAAGAGTGAAGAACATTCCGAAGGCAACCATTCCGAGAGCGACTCGCCGCGGCGAACGGTTCTTCATTGACATTAGTTACACTAAACACATAAGCTTCGGAGATAAACGCTACTGGACTCTGATCGTGGACGACTGCACGGATCACTGCTGGAGTTTCTTTCTCAAGAACAAGAGTGATCAACCAGGGTACATCAAACGATTCATCCAAACGATCAAGTCACAGACTGGTGACCAACAGATCATCTTCCGAGGTGACAACAGCGGAGAGAACAAATCCACGCAGGATATTCTCATCGATGCAGGACTCAATGTGAAATTCGAATTCACGGCATCGAACACGCCGCAACAGAACGGCAGAGTGGAACGCAAGTTCGCGTACCTCTACACCAAGATCCGCTCCATGCTCAACGGAGCACAGCTCGACGAAGAATATAGACATGGCCTATGGGCAGCAGCTGCAAGCACTGCCACCGCCATTGCCAACATCACCGTAGCGAAGAATCAAGAGGAGTCACCACATCGACAATTCTTTGGCAACGATCCACCATATGCGGACGCACTCCGCACTTTCGGAGAGGTGGGTGTTGTGAAGACTACCTACGGCGGGATTACCGCCAAGCTCAAGAATAGAGGAGAAGAAATGGTGTTCATCGGATATGCACACCAACATGCATCAGGGGTCTACAACATGTACAGACCATCAACCAAGTCACTCATCTGCTCACGCGATATCAAGTGGCTCAACCAATCGTACGGACAGTTCCGTGGCTGGGCACCAGCACCGAACATATCCAACGAAACAGGAATGACAGACGCAGACGGCTTCACAACCATCGGACGGAAGGGAGCAACGCCAAGGACGGCAACGCGTCAAACATCGGAAGCGAAGAGAGTATCTTTCGCTGACAGCAACAGGTACTACATCCTATCGGACAGCGACGATGAGGATAATGAGGACGACGGAATAGTAACTCAACTGGTCCATAATGACGAGGAAGATCGGAGCGAATCCAATCATGAGGATGACGAGATTCTACCATCCGGCGACGAAGCCGACGATGACACAGGCGTCACTCCTCCGAACACACCAGCAAGGTCTACACATGACACACCATCCAGACCTCCACCGAGCAAGCCAAGCAAACGTGACACAACTAGAAAGGAGAGGATCCGACGTCACGAAGCACGAGGCAGGAAGGGAGAATCTAATCCCAAATCGACCACAGGGAAGAGCATTCCCAGAGCTCTGCGTGAGCTCGAAGACTTCAACGAACGAGGTCGAAAGGAAGAAGGCTATGAGAGCGATCCATCATCTGATGAGGCGAGTGACGAACTCAGCGACGAAATGATCGACGACTTCAACAACGAAGCTACAGATGACGAAGAAATCGCAGATGAAGGAGAGATTGAGATCACTCACTATAGCACAACAGGACTGTACGGAATGAATGCAATCATTACCGAATCACCAGCGATCGACATCGGACTGTCGATGCAGGACGAGAAGAAAGAACCAGAGAAGCACATCGAACCTACAACATTCGATGGAGCCTTCAATCACCCAGATCCCATCCATCGAAAGGGATATCGAGCAGCCATCAAGAAAGAGTTCGACTCCATGGACACACGCAAGGTGTATAGCAAGATCAAACGAGATGCCATCCCACGCAGCCGCAGATGCTGCAAGTGCAAATGGGTCTTCAAGCTGAAACGCGACGGCACACATCGAGCGCGGCTCGTTGCATGTGGCTATTCACAAGTCGCAGGAGTGGACTTTCAAGAGCATTACTCACCCGTCATCCACGACGTGACCTATCGAGTTATAATGGTGATCATGCTAATCAAGAAGATGGACTGCGCACTCGTCGATGTCGTAACGGCATTCCTACATGGAGACCTCGACGAGGAGATCTACATGAACTGTCCCAACGGGATGGATCATCAACCAGACGAAGCCCTGACCCTACACAAGCCAATCTACGGGCTTGTGCAGAGCGCCAGGCAATGGTTCAAGATGTTGGTATCAACCCTCAAGAATATCAACTTCGAACAGAGCGCGGCAGACCCGTGCCTGTTCTACAGGAAGACGAACGAAGGAAGCATGATCGTGGCCATCTACGTGGACGATTGCTTCTGTTGCGGAGACTCCAAGGCACTGGAGACATTCCTGAAGGACATCCAAGGCAGCAAGTTCAAGGTGACAATCGAGCGCGGACTCGGAGACTACCTCAGCTGCAACATCGAACTGAACCATGACAAGACTAGAGCGACATTGCGTCAACCACATCTAATCCGACACCTCATCGAAGAGTTCGGAACCAAGGTTGAGAAGATGCAACGCTATGGGACACCGGGAACCCCGGGTCAAATCATCGTACGACCATCCGAAGATAACGGACTGCAGAAGGTCGGAGCGGAAGAACATGCCGAATATCGCCGAGGCGTCGGTATGCTACTCTTCCTCATCAAACACTCGCGACCGGATATCGCGAACCCTGTGAGGGAACTCTCCAAGGTATTGATCGGGCCCACCAAGGCTGCAATGAAGGAGATGTATCGGATCATCAAGTATGTGATCGATACAAAGGACTATGGATTGAAGATCCATCCAGCGCGTCCAGATGACGACGGCTGGGACATGGAGCTCTTCTGTGATAGCGAATATGCAGGAGACAAGAACACGAGAATTAGCGTAGGGGGATTCATCCTATATCTGTGCAAGGTACCAATCCTTTGGCGATCCAAGGCACAGAAGGCCGTCACACTCAGCTCATCTGAAGCAGAATACGTTGCCCTTTCCGAAGCGGCAAAGGAAATCTTCTTCGTCGTACAGCTACTCGAAAGTGTGGGCGTCCCAGTGAAGACACCGATCAAGGTCCGTGTGGACAACATCGGAGCGATCTTCATCGCCAAGAACCCATCGACATCCCAACGATCGCGGCACATCGACGTGCGCCATCACTACGTGAGGAACATGGTAATCAACAAAACCATCGAAATTATTTTCGTCAAATCCGAGCAGAACACAAGCGACGGATTCACCAAGAACATCAAGGCCGACTTACAACGTGAACACGAGAAGTCGTACCTTGACACATCGAGAACATTCGAATGACCGAATGCACACAGGAAGGGTGTCGAGATGTACATGTGAGTATATGTCAAGATGTACGTGTATATGTGCATCGTTCACCCGTTATTCTCTCATACGCACTTGGACGGTATAACTACATTCGTGTCGATAGTATGCTGTGATTCGTCAGAATTACAGGGGAAACGGAACACACGAAAAGGGGCAAGATTTCTGGAGGAAATTTGCAAATGACGATTTCTGAGAGAATTGGAAGATCGTCCGTCCATCCATCAATGGTACCAAGAGAATCTCGAGGTACTTCCCAACTAAACCTCAGATGACGATATCATCTGACAGACTACTGCATCACCAATGGAACGTGACATCTGGAGAGCAGAAGGACGCCTACTGACGTCGACAGGATGTCATCGTGTCACCACGTCGACATCTGTCTCCGAGTCAGAGCAGGAGGCGAAGATCCAATGACCGAAGGGCATCAGCATCATGGATACAGAAGGTGAACTTCAAATGGTGAGTACTCATGGAGTAGGAGCCAGTACTGAATGAACGGAGTGTCGAATACGGAATACGTATTGAACATGGAGTATCGTGCGCGACAAGCACACGATGTTGAGAGAGAGAGAGAATACAGAGAGAAGCGAGAGAGCATCTCGCGTACCAACTCATAGTCGGAGACCGAATCTACGAAACAGATTGAAGCACCAAGAGCATCGGGCAAGAGAACGGCGTACACCGAGAGCATCGGAGTAGCCAACTAATGAAATAGCAAACAGAAGACTATCAGCCAACACCATCTTCCACGATCATAGGTTACCGTGCGCGGAACTTGCCAACATCTGACACGGTTGTCTCCCATCAACTCCATTCATTACAATCATATCGAATGCTGATCAGAGCATCAGCCTGGGCGCCTTGCTGCCGCAACTGTTGGTCCTCCTGGATGTTGATGCCTCATTGTCTTGTCCCGCTGTACATCATAGGTATGCTCATGGTGTGAAGGGATGCGGTACGAGGAAGATGGTGAACAGATGTGGGTTCTTCCTCGGCTGTTCCATCATGGCGCTGCCGATGTCGCCTCTCATTTCTGACCATTGTGGTCGGTGGCCATCGTCGAACGGGGTTGCGCAACAACAGACAGGTGACCGTGTTTCTCTGCGAGTGTGTTTGTGTGTGTCATCATCACTCACAAACCCATTCCACAACCGTGGCAAATTGAAGTGCGTCACCCAAACACGATCAGCCACGGATGACAGGCAGACGATTGAAGCATGCCAACAATTCTTGACATCACCAAAACAACGAACTGTTGATGTTGTGGCAACACAGAACAACTGCTCAACGACTATGGTACTACATGTCCTCGTTCTGTGCAAGAGATCATGGTTGTACTCGCGTACGACTACATGCATTGATGGAGGTGTCAGCCAATGTGTCATAGTCGTACGCATACATGACCAGTAAAGCAATGCATGGGTGAAACAAGCAGCCACGCACAACGTCGCATGCCGAAAATGATGGATGAAGGCGACCATGGCAAGAGATGAAGATGATGTTGATGATGATGACGAATGGGAAGTGGCGATGAGGAGCGATCGCAAACGTATCGCATCGATCGGCGACATCAGAAAGGAAGGTATCAAGGCAATTGCATAGGTAAACAATCACATGAACAATCGCAGCACCAACAACAGTGCCAACAACAGTGGTGAGAGACGCCATGGTTCCGTGATAAGCCCAGGATTCAAGTGATCAGCAGCAGTGCCCATGCCGGATGTGCCGTCGGCAGCTGAGATTCAATACCTGCTGGACGAGTGCATTCATGAGATCGGACGCAGCAACTTCTTCGGGGCCTGGACCACCGGCTGTTCGGAGATACTCCTTCTATTACGCCACCACTATGCGCACCATTACTGCCAACGCCCGCTCATGCTGAAGCTCAAAGCGATGCATCGCAGCCACAACTGCAAACGATGAGATGGAGGCACTGTGTCATCGGATCCACAAACCGGAGAAATGATCTGCCAAGGAATCAGCAACTTTTCCCACGGCTCGTCATCCTTGCCAGCCACATTGGGGCCCATGTGGCAGTGGCATGCGCTTGCGCCTTGCGTGATACCATGCAAGAACGGCGGCAGCAACACCAACGAGCTGACAGTCGCGATACATACATCCCGCCCTGTCAAGGCGCAGTGGAGTACGACGATCCATGCATGACGCCAGCGGATACCACCATCCTTTCCTGCACAATTCCTTCTGCACAACTCCTTCCACATCATCGAAACCAACGAACGCGGAAAGCAGTTGATTGACGACGACGACAACAGCGACAACAGCCGTAGCCAGATCATCGTCTTCATACCGCACTGCCCAATGATGCTGTATGGTACACCAACATGCTGTTCCCCAACCAGGATCATCTACAACGCAGCGGCATGATCATCAGAAATGTATTGGCCAAAGAGCATGCCTTGCCATCCAGTCAGGCTGTGCTGCAAATGATACGGTCGTGCATAGAACATCACGCTGCACGAATCACCAAAGGCGAATTCCAAGACTTTCCGGGCGCACCATTGGATGCATCGCTGATAGATATCTTACGAAATATGGTGAAGTAGTTACTTCTCTGATTACAGCCTATTCATTTCCTCTCCTTCATGACACGCTCACTTCTCTGTCTACTGTTGTTGTGATTCACTCCTCTTCTTCAGCAGCAGTGCCATCGGCCTCAGCCACCCTGGAAGGTGCGACGGACCGCACGAGGCTCACCAACGTTGCACGATCCATGTATGAATCCACTTGCGCAGGACCCTCGCTTTCATCCACGACCTTGTACAAATCCATCATGGACATGGCACTGTACTTGTCATCAACTTCATCGCTTGCCGCTCCCCCACTGCGGAGCACATGAATGCCTCCCATCAGTTGGGGATGTTGACATAACTTGCTGAAATCTTCACGAGCGAAGAAGGTCTGTATATTCGCAGCTGCCAGCCTCATGGACGCGTCTTTCAACAGTAAACAGCCATGTTGATTGGCGAAGATCACCATATCTATCATGGTGTCCTCTGTGAGATGAGCGCGGGCCAACTCTGCTTCAAGAACAAGCTTGAGTCGCCAGAAGCCGAACTCGTTGGCCACAAGGATCAGCTGTTGTAGATCGTCCTGTCCATCGAGGGTGAGAGTTGGCTGGTCAGCGCCATCATCATCGTCATTAACGCCATCGCGGGTATCAGTATCGTTGTCCGGAGCGCTGTGATCGAAGGATATCTCACCTGTGTAGATGCATTCGAGGACACGTTGGACATGTTTGGGTTGATGGTTGGGAAGAGGGATGAGCCTGCGGGTGAGAGCAGTGGCAGAATCAGTGCCGTCATCAGTGCCGTCATCGACATGCTGATGCTGGATTCCCGAGTCGATCAATGTCTGAATGGACGGAACAGTGACCATGAGGACTCCGGAGTTTGCTTTGATTGGCTGTTGTTCGTCGCCTTGTCCGCACAGGAAGGTGATGTCTGCCTTGGCCTCAGACCGAACAGCGCTGCGACGATCTTGGTCGATGCTGATGTTGGTTGTTGTGTGGATTTTAGGATTGTCATGCTTGGTTGGTGTTGTGGTGGTGTTTGTGTGGCTTTGCTTGCGCACCTGCATCTCTGTTTGCAGCTGCGTCTGCAGTTGCAAGTTGCGACGACTGAGATGACCGAGACGCTTCATGATTGATCTCATCATCCTGACCTGCTTGTTCGCGTTGATTAATTCGACGGGTGTTTTGTTGTCGTTGTTTCGGATGTCGATATTGACCTTGGTTGATTCGATGAGGTACTCGACGCATTCAGACTTGCCGTTGATGCATGCCTTATGAAGTGGAGTGTTGCCATTGTTGGCTTTGCAGTTGACATCAGCGTTGCATGTTTCGATGAGGCACTTCACACATTCCAGGTAGTCTCTGATGCATGCTTCATGAAGTGGAGTGTAGCCATTGTTGTCCTTGCAGTTGACATCGGCGTTGGTTGATTCGATGAGGTACTTGACCAACTGCGGATGGCCGTAGATGCATGCATAGTGAAGGGGAGTGTAGCCACCGTTGTCCTTGCAGTTGACATCGGCGTTGGCTGATTCGATGAGATACTCGACGCACTCCAGGCTGCCTGCATAGCATGCCCCATGAAGTGGAGTGTAGCCATTGTTGTTTTTGCAGTTGACATCGGCGTTGGTTGATTCGACGAGGTGCTTGACACACTCCAGGTGGCCATTGTAGCATGCCCCATGAAGTGTAGTGTAGCCATCGTTGTTTTTGCAGTTGACATCAGCGTTGGTTGATTCGATGAGGTACTTCACACATTCCAGGCTGCCTCCATAGCATGCCTCATGAAGTGGAGTGTAGCCATCGTTGTTTTTGCAGTTGACATCGGCGTTGGTTGATTCAACGAGGTACTTGGCACACTCCAGGTGGCCGGTGGCGCATGCCTCATGAAGTGGAGTGTCGCCATCGTTGTTTTTGACCGTGTTGACATCGGCGTTGGTTGATTCGATGAGGTACTTCACACACTCCAGGTGGCCTCCATTGCATGCTCGATGAAGTGGAGTGCTGCCAAAGTAGCCGTATTTGACTGTGTTGACATCACGTCCTTCGTTTTGCTCCTTCCATTCCTTCAACACTGACAGATCACCTGTGCCGGCAGCATCAAGGAGTTGTTCGTCTGAGACATTCGGCATGTTGGTCGTTGGTTGTTGAGCTGTTGGTAGACAAACAATTGCTGGATGATTGCTCAATGTGTTCACGGTACGAGTCGGTCTTATGATGAAGATGCTGACTGATAGTATGAGACCAAACTGCTGCAAGGAATAGCAAGGTTGTCGTTGTCTTGTTCGCACGTTCTGTTTCTCTGTTCCATGATCGCACTCTGGTTTGTCGTGGAAGAGCTGGTTGGTGCGGATCCTTCTCGACATCCACCACAAAACACACACAAACAACACGAAAGAAACACGAACAACACGAAGAAGGAATGCGTGCGATCAAACTCGATTTTCTTGAGTCCATTGAGTCATTCGATAGAACCTGCCCTGTTTGTGCCAAACTGTGCCGGATCGCTGGGTGTGCGTCCAACGACGTGGCTGTTGGCGCGAGCGACTTGGTCGCCATGATGGCTTGTCCATCACGCTCGTTTCCCCAGTCGCACACTTCCAACAGAACACCACACAAACACCATGATCTCAGACTCCCACAATAGCAATACCCACCCAAGCACACTTCCTTCTGCAAACACCATCCAGATGATGAGCACGATTGCCAGTGCTTCAATTCCCCCATCTGAACAAGTTCGGGCGGAGGATGCACGCATTGTATGGAAATGTGAAACTGACGGACGACAGAGCTGAGGCCAGATCATGCATCATGCTGGAGATGTGTGCGATGCCTCAGTGTTGATGCCAATGTCACACATCTTTTATCCAATGATGCCTTTGGCCAAGTCGTCAAGCTGGAGCATTGCTCAAGACATGCACCCTGAGGCAACTTGGTACTGAGATGCAAAAAACAATGGCTTGGCACCGATGTATCACATGGCACCAATACATTGCACACAAAATGCATCAGTTTGGACACCAGAATATTTGCAAATCCAACCAATTGGTTGGACTGAAACAAGCCTTGCATGCTCCAATGGCAGCAATCCAAGGTGGTGGAGGATTAGAGGCAGGTGAGCATAGCTTTGCTATCAGCATGTACATGATCACATCAGTGGCAAACTTCAATTGGTGTCACATGACATCCCCTTGGTCACTCTCCTGCTTGCATGCCATCTCTTTTTCTCTCTTATTGCTCAGCTCAATCCCAATCATGCAGCAAATCCAGATCAAGAGCCACCCACACATGTTGAGTCAGATGCCATTGCAGCATTCACAAGTGATAGAACCCAGACAAGAATGGGTACTTACTTCAAGATTGGGAGTGATCAGGTCCATCAAACGAAGTAGAGTGAAGATGTTGGTAGTTGTCAGTGTGCTCTGAGTGGTTAATAGATGTTAGATGGTATGTATGCTGTCCCAATTCAGAACTGTTGGAGTCTGAATTGTGAGCAGATGGAGATGAAATGATAAAAAATGATGCTGAGGCCACATGTGTTGCAACACACAGCAGAGCATGAAGTGCAGAGCATGAAGGTGTGGTTGAGTTTGCAAGGATGAGGAGGTTCATGGCACCTCCAATACCGACCTTGCTTCTTGGAACAACCATGATGCATGCAACAAATCCAATCATTGCAGAAATGCAATCTTGCCAAATTTGATGAGCTTGTATCTGAGCCAAGATGCTCAGATACATGCACTCAACAAGACAGTAGACATGCCCTGTGAAGCTGGATTCGCAGGGGTTCAGACATACATGTTCATGTGCACATAAGGACGATGGCAGGCAGGGCCTGACATCTATGTATTAGCTCGCTACCATCCTCAGACACCAAGACAGGTATCTGAGGGCCTGCTGGAGTTGCGGGAAATGAGATAAACAGAGAAAGATAAAATGGTTCATGACCAAAAGTCTCATGCGTGACCTGACGCAGTCTACGGAGAACAAGATAAGACATAGACTAAGGTGAATATAGACTTTTGATCTAATAAGGCAAGATCCTACCAGACTCCTGTAGAATCCTATGTGTAGCCAAACATATCCAATCACAACTGGTGTGTCCGTTGTCAGATGGCAAAAACCACACCAAGGGAGTCAACAAACACATCAAGATCGACGAGATAGTGGTAACAACAAGGTAATTTTATTACTTGCCTGGATAGCCCTGGCGCTTGGGTTTACATTGATATAAAGATATGTTGGATTGAGTGCTTACAAAATCAAGTCTGAGATCTGGACAAATGGGTTCAAATCTGTAGCCAACTGTAGCAAAAAATTACCATGTTTGGGGGGGGGCCTGTCTGTTGTGCACAAGACGTACTCATATCACATCAAACTGAACCATTGTTGTCAATGCCACCAGTACCACCACTGGTATCACCAGCACCAATAATGCCGTCAACACCACTGCCTCCTCCTTCCTGAGCTTCCTGAGCTTTCTGACCACTCACATCGCATCTGTTGCGAAATGTCGGCTTGCAATCGGCCAAGCACGTCGATGGAATCCCGGTCCGATTCTGCAGGATGGCGCCTGCCATGGGATCATCGATCGACACCTCCACATACGTCAAGGAGGGATGCGTTAGCGCAAAGTCGCGCACCATCTGCTTATGCCAATTGTAGAAATTGGTCAGCACCGTCGTGTTGCGACCCTTGGTCATGCCGCACTGCTGCCACCGCACGGTCAGCATCCCCTTGCCCCATTTCTTGGCGCTTTTGACCCAGGCCTTCGTGTCCCTATTGAAGAGCACGATTGTGGCGTTGGGGTAGCCTTCGTAGAATTTGTCCAACGAGTAGACGGCGGGATAATAGCATTTGGTCCGTTGCTTCGTGACGATGATGCTTCCAGTGTCTGACCAGACATCGTAATCGCCGCATCCTTCCAACAATGGACGGCCGTTCTGTTCGTTGCGCATCATGCAATGCCCGCTCTTGATAGTCGTGTTATCTGGAAGCCGGGCATACAGATGCGATGCGGTTTGCCCACCGCACAGAAAGTACCGCCACGCCGACGTCGTTCCGCTCTTTGGTAACGACGCCACGAAGATGGGTTTGGGTAGGAGGAAGGTGACGTTGCGGTGGGTTGGCAGGCGCGTCAACTTGGGCGCTTGCGTTGGTGCGTCTTCTTCCCGGCGCAATGATTCATTCGTCTTTTTCAATTTGGAAACGAAGAAGTCTCTGCGCGCTTGTTCCGATTTGGTTTTTGGGACGGGTGGTTGCTTCGCCATTGCGGTCCAATTTCGTTTGTTGATGCTGCTGATGCTGTTCACGTTGGCATTCCTCCCATCTCGTCTTGCGATGTTGCGATTGCTGGTAGATGCATCCTTTCGTATGTGATTTTGGCTTGCGACCGTATCTTCCGCTGTCGCCGATCCTGATGTGGCACCTAACCTTGATGCGGGTGATTGTGCAGTGTGTGATCTCGCCTGTGATGGCTCATTCTGATACTCATCTCCTGCTCGCGTGCGCGCAATTGGCTGATCTTGCAATTGTATGACCGGCACCGTCGCCGTCGATTTCAATTGTGCAAGATTGCTGAATGTCAGCACGAACACAATGATGAGGATGGCAACCTTGGGAAGATGTAGCGATTGCCGTTGTTGCTCGTGTCGTGAAGTTGTTGAAGCGGAGATGGCAGGCTGATTCGTGGCCGTTTGGAGTGGTATCGATGCTGATTGCTGCGCACCATCCATCATTCGATGCTCTGCCCTGCTCTGTTTGCTTCGCTCTGTTCGATTCTGCTTTTCCCTGCTTTGCGCAATGCTACTCTCTACTCTATCGTTGCAATGATGGCATGGATTAGCAGGCATACAATATGGCAGATGATTGATTGATTGGTTGATTGGTTGGTTGGTTGATGGAATTGCCCACCGTTGTCTGCAGATCGGAGGTTGTTGCCGTTGTGCAGAACATGGCAACACAGTTGGTGTGTTGTTGCGGTCACAATTCGGTGACGTGTTGATGGTGTGGTCATCCATTCCTCCCTTTCCGTTTTCGCCGATCATGACGCGGAATCGAATTGTTGAAGGTTGATTCCTTCGACCACTTCAACTTCAATGAAACACCTCACAAATTCTCGTTCACGTTGATGATGGATCCAATCACAGCAGAACGTCGTGGATACTCACGCACGACATGTCCTGTTCGCGCAAGGTCACTCGGTGGTGGACAATTGCATCACCACACTTCCAAACACGGACTTCCCTCCTCTCCTTCCCTCTCTCCTGCTCTTCTCATTGAACTCAAATACTGCACGAGTGCAACAATCCAGCGACGATGATGATCGCACTTGCATCGAAAGCCGCGCTGTGCGCCACCGTGACCGTCCTTGGTGGGAGCTCGCTGCGCAACATCATCCAGACAAGCAGCATCATGAAGATGCACAAGGCAGCAGACGCAACTGCCGTTGGCATCATGGTTGACACCGACGGTGCGGCGCCGCAATGCAGCATCCCACTCCTTGCGCAGTTCGAGTCGACGCAACAACAGCAATCGCCACTGTCCATCGACGAGGCGACGCGTCTGCTGCAGGCGATGAATCGCAACGATTTGCTGCATCTCTTTCTCGCGTCGCCGCCGCCCGCCACCGCAAGCGGCACATGGAACGGCCTGCTGCTGGACAACAACGGGCCCATCATGAATCAGGTTTCCAACATCATGACGCACGTCTTGTTCGGCGGCATCCAAAAACGATGGCTGGGCAAGCGGCTGGGCGATACCAAAGGCGCCAACCGATTTGAACAGGACATTGAAAAGCACGGCTTCGATGTCACGATCGAGCCGTCGTTGATGCAACCCAACAAGGCGTCGCTGCATCTGAAATATTCCAACTACCAGCAGCCGATATCGCTGTGGAAGACCATGGAAGATGAATTGCGCGTCGTTCCCAACACGGATGGCAAGGTCATGATCGGGATGGGATGCCTGCATCTGACGGGCGGCATGCGCAACGCCGCGCCGTTTTGTTTGTATCAAGACGACGTCGCGGTTGTGAAGGAGTAGCGATGTGTGGCAAGGTGGACTCGCCGGGATGTAAAGCAACCGAGTGCTGTTATGTTTTCCTTTGCTTCACGGTTCCGACCAGACCTCATTAAAAATGCCTTGGCGTTCGTCACAACATGAGAGAGTGATACAAGAATACATTAGATCAAAGTGAAACAACTCAACGCAGCAAATCGCATGATGGTCGTGTCAATCACACTCTTATCTGCGATCTCCGCAATGTATGGCACAGTGCAGCACAGCACAGCGTAGCATCGTGGCCTCTGCCTCGTTCATTGATTGTTGAGTCAACTCGATGGTACGCTCTTGCTTCGTTGCTTCATTCCGCCACAAGTTTGCTCAATTTTGTTCCAAACCTCCGAAATCATACCTTATTTTGGACGGACACTCTCAATTGCGAATCACGAGCACGTTCAATCCCGTATTATCAAAATGACTGTTCTGTTGGCGCAGAAGAAACAGTTTTTGCGAAAGCGAATCTGAGAAATGCCAATCGTCGCAATGCGCGCCACGAATGCACATTCTGCACGAAAGAGCACGGAGCGGGAGATGGACGAAGATCGTCGCCAAGTTTCACAACGAGAGGCACACTTGCTGCCATCATCACAACTTGCCACAAGAAAGCGGTTCGACGAGACTGCCACTTCGCAATAGCAGCAACAACGACGCCGACAACATGAGCGACGCCGTCACCGACCACGATGAGGCGCCACGCACGACGCGCCATCCGCCCTTCCTGTCGTCGTCCATGTGCGACATGTTCCAAACGCGATCGCATCACCAATCGGACGCCTGCGCTTTGGCCTGCTGCGGCATCTGGCTGTGGGAGCGCAACCAGTACATGATGGATGGCACGATCCCCAAGTCCTACAAGGAACGCCCGCTCGTGCTGGCCGTGGCCGTCGTCTTCGTCGGCGGCGTCGTCCTCATCAGCACCTCGCGCATCGGGGACGTGCTGCCGGACGACGTCGTGGCCTACGTGCAGCTGGGATTGTGCGTGGCCGTCGCCGTGCTGCTGTGCGGCTTTCGCAATGCCCGCTATGCGAGTCGTCGGCAGTTGGCGACGTTGCATTACACGATGTTTGAGATGACTGACGATAGCAGAAGTGGGTTGGGCGCAGCTGATGCCACCGAGCTCACGCAGATGGATCTCCTCAACGACAGGCCCTACCACGTCTTCCTGCACCGCCACAAGCAGCAGATCACCGGCGACCATGCCTGCTGCTCGTGCTACAAGAATGACCACGCCTCGTTCCCCGGCCGCGATCTCAGCAAGGACCGCGTGCATCACGATTTCTGCGCCAAACTGTGGCGGCTGCTGGCATCGATGTGCTGCGACGCGTGCTGCTCGTGCTGGTGCATGTGCTACGGCATCTGCTCCACGGCGCAGGAGCATCGTCATCTCGTCGCCATGGTCGATACCGCGGAATCCACCTTCGTGGAACGCTCGATGTGGCGTCGCGATTACATCACGTTTCAACCGTGGGAAGAGTACATTCCTGCGATTCAGCAGATCCGCGATATGTGCGAACACAGCCTCGTGTCGCATATGTCCGCCATGTCCACACTTTCCAGGCGATTGCTCGCGGCGGTCTTTGCCATCGTGGCGTTCGTCTTGATTTGGACCTTGCTTCCCTTCACGACGGTTCAATTTTGGCAGTTCTTGATCGTGAGTCGTTGTGAGGGTGTTTGTGAGAGTGCTTGTGAGGGTGTTTGTGAGGGTGTTTGTGAGGGTGTTTGTGAGGGTGTTTGTGAGGGTGTTTGTGAGGGTGTTTGTGAGGGTGTTTGCGCGCTCCTACGACTGTGCTGTCAATATGTCGTTTTGCTGCAATGTATTATACGAGTATTCGAGCGTCTTTATCCCATGTACTCGCAGTGGTGTGTGGCATTCTGATTTGCTCGCTGGCTGTTTGGGTGGTTGCCGAGAGACTCACTGATACCATACATTCATGCCTGCATTCATACATTCATACAGCCTTCCACGCAACCGGCAACACGAATGTATCCCTCACAACATCTTGTCTCCTTGCTTCCTTCCGCACTTTCGCAATCTTTCCGATCACCGAACGTGCCAAAACTCTCCAATTATTCCCAACTCCATTATTACACCGACGACAGCTCATTGCGACCCTTCTGCAACCGATCGTCATTCTGTACTTCGTGTACTGGGCCGGCAACCGATTCGACATCTCCATGGATGCCATCGTCAAGTACTTCGCTTCCGGCTTCGTCATCTGCACGAGCATGGCCTTGGTGTACGAGGTTGCGGTCAGCACCGCCTTGTCCGTCATCTTGATCGTCACGGAAATCATCGGTGCCGCGTTCTTCGAGGATGATACTGGCAACGCCCTCGATGGTTCTGCCGTGACGGGCATCTCGGAAGACATCGACAAGGACGATGATGGCTTCATCATCTTCCAAAAGATCCTCTGGGCATTCCTCAACTCCTTCCTCGTCGCCGCGCTCGTGGAAGAGATGGCCAAGCATCTCTGCTTCTGGATGGTCGAGCACCCGGATCTGCAGGACGTCTTCGATGCCAACACGATGCGTCGCAAATCCGCGACCGTCCTCTTCGAAGGAACGGATCGCAATACAAACGAGACGGACAAACCAGCCACCACGCCTGAACCGGAATCATTGAACCGCGTCTCGAAAGGCGCCGCCATCACCATCGCCATGGTCACCGTCGCATTGGGCTTTGCGTGTTCCGAGAATCTCATGTACATCTTCGTTTACACGCCACCGGGTGCCTCATCCGAAATCTCGACGTTGGTCGCGCGCTCCATCCTGCCGTTGCATCCCGTCTGTGCCGCCATCCAATCCATCGGCGTGTGTCGTCGCGAATTGGAAGATACGAGCAAGCATCGCGCGACGATGGATTTCGGCAGCATTCTGTTGCCGGCCTGGTTCATCCATGGTCTCTACGATTTCGTCCTATTCGTTCTGGCCGCCGTCTATGGTGACGGCGGTGACGGCAAAAACGACGACGCGCTCGATGATGACAGCGCACCGCCAGCATTCTCCATCGCCATGGGCATCTTCCTGGCTGGGTTGGCCTACTATCAGATCTTTGCCTCGGCGCAACAACGGAGGTTGGAGCAGAAGGATGCAGGATCCAACATCGTCAACGAACCAACGGCGACCACGCTTTCCAATCAGGTCGTCTAAGGAAACTGTCGCGTAACCTTGATCGTACGAGTACGATAAACTGCTGGACTGCAGATAGAGTGTTGAAAATTAACTGTTAGAGATGAGTGCGATGAATCGCTGAGGGCATGGATGCGTCAACATCGGAGTATACGTACCTCTAGTGCCATTGAGTACTCTGCGCGACAAGGAGAAGTGTTGGTACAAGTGGGAAGAAGAGTATAATACTATATAGACTTAGAGTTTATGTGTGGATAGATTATGGCCTTTCGGGGTGGACTGCTCATCGCTCCGAGTGCCTACCCTGTTTCGGACGTTGCAACACAGATCAAACGATTGGCCTGGAAGGAGAGTCATCTATCTCTTCCAAACGGACCTGCGACATTTCGTAGTCTGTTTGGGATGCCCCGTTGCCGCGGCTGTTGCCGTTGAAGAAGGTGAGCTTGACAGCGAACGCGGCGACGCCAGCAATGACTAACATGACGAAGATGCCACCCGACTTCTTCGACTTGCCACCACCATCGGAGTTCTTGGCGTCACCGAGGGGTTCCGTGTCGACGCTGTCGGGATCTCCTGCCGGCGTGCCGCCGCCGCTGGAGCTCTCCAACGTGCACGCGAGGCTCATGTCGGACCAGATGGCGAGCAGGAGCTGTTCCACGGGGAAGCCGTCGCAGCTGGGCGCCATGCATTCGTACATGTGCTTCACGGTGACCTCCATGTGCTGACCGTCCTTCGTGCAATCGAAGACGTCGTTGTCAAAGCCCTGCATGATGCCGCCCGCCGTCTTGCACGCGGCAGTCAAGGCGGAGATGTCGGTCTTTGGAAAGTCCATGCCCATCTTGGTGAAAGAGACGGTGAGCTCCATGTCGTTGCCGTACTTCTCCTGGGCTGCGGCGACTGCGGGGTTGTTGTTCATGAGCGTATCCGTTTCATCCTGGCAGGTCTGCCATTTGTCGAGGACCGAGTTGCTGTTCGCGCCTATGCCGGTGCCGCCGCTGTTGCCTCCAGCGCCGGTTCCGCTGTTCGCGTTGGCGCTGCCACCGCCATCACCACCCGAAGTGGTCTCCAAAACGCATTCCAAGTCGTACCCCTTCCAGAGATCGGTGGCCTTTTGCTCGACGGGATAGCCGTCGCAACCAGAAGGGAAGCAGTCGTACAGGTTCTCGATCTCGACCTTGACCACCGCGCCCGTACCTTTCTTCGTGCAATCAAAGACGTCGTCCTTGATGCCCAGCAGCTCGCCTCCCACGCTGGCGCAGAGGGGGCCATAGGCATCGATGTCGGCCTGCGGCACCTTGAGGTCCAAGCCGCCATCCGTGGGCTCCATATCGAAGTCACTGATCATGTTGGTGGCGGCCTGCTGCAGCTTCGGGTTGTCCTCCAGCAGCTGCGCCACTCCGGCCTCGCACTGCTCCGTCGTGAGCTCCACGTTTGCCGCGGAGGCCGGTGCCATCATCGCTGCGGCGCACGACAGGATCATCACGAGCGGCCGGATTCTGCCCCAGGTTGGCGCTGCGATCATCGTCAATGCTGCTTCGTTCGATGGTTGGGTGGTGGCTTGCATGGTTGGGATTGGGCTGTCCGGCGTTGATGTGGATCACAAGGATTGTGCGTACCTACGTATTGCGGATGTGATAGTCGCACGCTGGAGGGCTGTGTTTGTTTATGGCACCGTACAATGCCATACTGCGCCATGCTCGTCTGGTCAAAGCTGGCAAAGCGCCAGTTCGCAAACCTCGCAACCACCGGAATGGTGGTCGATCTGCCCGTCTCAAACCCGACCTGCCACGATGTCGCAAAACGGACAAACAGCAAAAGCCGTCGCAACAGCCTCGATCGAATCTTTTTGTCGTTGCTTCTGTTTGCCATGTTCTGTGCAACCAAAACACGACTGGATGGGGCGACATGCGCATCGATCGAATGAGTCTGAACTGGATATTGATTGATTAATCGGACTAATCTAACAATATGTCCAAAGTATGTCTGATCAGACATCTTGGATGGCTGTTTTCATTGTTCCACTGACGTGGTTTCGAACTGGCACAAACACAGATAGACATACAGACGCTACCACCAACAGCATACACACAGACAGTCATGAATCAAACAAACAGCAATGTACATCACGCTGGGAGACGCCGTGCTGGAGCTGGGGTATCCAATCTACATCAACGAAACGGAGCGTGACATTTCCCTCTTCTCTCCCATCATCAGGCAGGCCTCCATCTACGAGGGACACAATGAGACAGAGGTCGATGCGGCCACTCCCAACTTGGCATATTCGTTCTTCAGCGGCACGTACAAGGCATCGGACACGGACAAACCATTCAACCGCAGACCCGTGTACTATCAGGATGGGATGAAGGGCGACTGGACGGCTGGTATGTTCTACTACTGTGAGAACGAGCAGGCATGGGTGTTCACCATCCCCACGATGCGCGACAACATTCCAGATGAATCTAGGAAGGTCTGCGAGCACGGTTGGTTGATGTAATCCCCCATCACCACTGCTGCGAGCCTGGAGGATGCCCCGCTGCAGGGATGGAACGTCTGGACGGGAGCCATCGACAAGATGGATCTGGACATATCGTGTCATCAATGCACGCGAGATTCTGACTGCGGGCTGAAGAATGGCAGGTGCAACAGCAACTCTCGGTACTGCGAATGCGAGGAGGGCTTCATCGGCGCACACTGCAATCACGAAGTGGATCTATGTCCCGAAATGAGCTGGATTCGCTACGGATTAGATTCATCAGGGTTCAGGAGATCGTACAGCGTCACACCTTTCCGCGACGAGGAGGCTGGTAACGAAACCCTCTTCTTGTACGACCGTCCGGCATTTTCAGCCGATCTTGATCTTGCTTCTTCGAACGCGACAGCAGTGATTCTGTACGCTGGATCCAGATGGCTGAGCGTGTTTTGGGACAGGAGCACCCTCAGACGTCTGCGACGCACGGAGACACGCCCATTACATGCCTACTGGCACATCAATCGCAGATCCAAGCGCTTGGCATTCAGTGAGATCACGACGAGTTTCTTTCCACCCAAAAGGAATGGTTCTCCGTGCGCTCGTCCACATCCAGTGGCGCTGAGGGCGAGGTGCTGGATCAGGTATTCGGAATATACGGCGAGAGTGTCTATACTATGGAATGCACACGTCCATTGTATAGACACGAGCCTGGGACCACCGGATTGGCTCAGGCCAAGGACCAACATCTCACCACCCACCGTGAAGTTTGCGGAAGTAATGGAGCACCAAATGAAACCTCGCAGACGTGCCAGTGCAATGATGGGTACGCCGGCTTCAACTGCGAATTCAGCCCAAGCGATGAGTATGTGTCTCAGCAAGCGGAAGAGTTTCTCGCAGCTCACGAGCAAACAGATGACGATGATGTTCCCGAGTACAAGCAGAATGAGTTCCATCGCACTTTCTGGCCAGGCTACAACGACACAGAGCTGCATCAGGTGCTCGACGAAGCTCTTAACGGGGAGTCCACCGATGACGACGACGATCTATTTTCGACACTATACGATATCTTCGTTGATGACGATGATGGTGGGTTTGGCTTTGGCTTTGGGTTTGGTGACAATGATGCCGATGCCGATGCTGACGCCGATGTCGATGCCGACGCCGACGCCGGCGACACTGATGGCAGCGATACCGGTGGTGGCAATGCTGGTGGTGGTGATACGGGTGGTGGTGATACGGGTGGTGGCGACACTGGTGGCAATGATGGCATCCTCGACGATTTCTTTGGCCTGTAGGGGATGGACTCACCGACATGGGGGAGGCAAGTCAAACTCTTCAGGGTTCGACTACGAGCATGGCACAGATAAATTAGTTGCACAACAAACTGCGAATAATAGTAGTAGTGCATTTAGCTTGATTCTGATGAGTACAAGCTATGTAGGCAGCACGTAACACCCATCTGACCCTTCTGGATGAGGTCTCGAGCACTCTCTCTAGAGAGTGGATCGTATAGTAGCATGATCAAATCATAGCCTACGCTAATAGAAGGAGTCTAGAATTATCTTTGGCGTTTCGCCGATTCTCCCTTTTCAACGACGAGCGAAGACGCCAACGCGAAAGATAACAGTTGTTCGCGCAGAAGACGCCAACCCGAAATATAACAGTTGTTCGTGGCAGTTCGGTTAATTGCGACACAATCGTGTCTCACTTGCCGTGCTTCTTCGTGCAGTACTCTGCGCGAATTGTTCGTTCACATGAGGTGCGCCAACAAAGCGAGAAACGCCGTGGGCGGACAACAAAACCGTATCATCGCCACGAAGTTTAACCGCCACGCCTCCACTATTGCCACCTTCGCCCCACACCTCACATCTCGGATCACTGTTCCAGGCGTACATTGGTCGTGCTGCAGCACAACAGCGCTTGAAGTCGGGAGTGAAGTCCAGGGTTCCGAATCAGGATCCAACTTCCACACGCACCACACACCACCGACGAACATCGAAATGGAAGACGAGAACCCATCCAGCAGAGGCAACCGCCACGACGGCAAAATGCGAGGCGGAGGCCGCGGCGATCACAAATTGGACAGCAGGAACAACCACAACGGCACGAGCGCACGTTCCCATCACAGAACAAACAAAGGTGGTGCCATGGACAAGGCAGGCAATGCAGAGCCCATGATCGGTGCGATCTCCGTGACCCCTTCATCTGCGACGGCCGATTCGGCGTCCACAGAAGCCGTTCTCCGCAATGCAGACTCACGTTCAATGGAAACAACGTCGGGCCAGCAGCCTTCAGGAATCAAGGCGCGGCGCATGAATCACATCGTCGCATCGCCCGCTTCCAACAAGACGCACGTGGACGAGGCCAAGTCGACGCCGAATGATAGACTTTCTCTCGCTCCCACCAACGCATCGTCGTTGGAGTTGGGCAAACGATCTCAATCCAGCCAATTCTCAGTATCCAACAGCAAGGCCGGAGCCGCCATGCAATCTTTGGTGGGAAATCTCCACGGCAGCGGCCACAACAGAACGGATTCCTCCGCGGAGTTATACAATAAGATGCTCATCGAAGACAGCCGCGACAAGCCAGCGGACGACAACAATGCGAGTGGTGGCGCAGATATCCAACACGAAACTCGGTTGAATTCATTTCAGGCATCGTCCGATGGTCCCATGATCTCCATGAGAGACATTGCACCAGCCGACGAACCGGAAGATCCGAGCTCCTCAAAGTTCCTGCCTGAAGCGGTGCTGTTGGAAGCAGACCCGGCCACATCCGTCAACGACGATCGCACTGAAGTCACTGACGCCGAACGCCAGATGATACGCGAAAAGGCAGAGGAGGATGTGCAGAAGAAGATGGATGAAGCCACGGTGCATGCCACGGCTGCCGAGGAGTATGTCAAAGACGAAGATGTTTCCTCAAGCAACAAACGGTCCAAATCGATCATGATCTGCATCGCCCTTCTCATCGTGATCGGTGTCATTGTCGGCATTGTCGTGGGAGTCTCAGGCGGCAGCTCCGGCTCATCCAACTCTTCAAACAATAGCCCATCGGATGGCGGCGATGATGGGAACATGGCAACCGGAGCACCAGCCGCCGACCCGGTCGCAACAGTGCCACCAACTCCGATGGCAACCATGCCACCCACCTTCTCTCCACTCATCGACACGGATGCTCCATGTACATCCAACAACTTCTGCGAGTGCGCTCTGGAGATCAACGACACTCACATTGGCGAGTCTCTCTTCGGCAACACAGCCGGTGCAACACCGGATGCGGTCAGCACATGCGATGGCATTTCCAGGAATGGCGCTGGTGTGTGGTATCGCATGAGGAATAAACCCTTCATGGACAGCAACAGCAATCTAGGGGACACTCCGACCCAGCGCAGATTCTTCGCGTCACTCTGCGCAACACCTCCCGCAAACGACGGCAATGCCGATGAGCCCTTCCTAGAAGAAACTAACTTCGACAGCCAGATCTCGATCTTCACTGGCGATCGATGTGACCGATTGAAATGTGTTGCAGGCAATGACCAAGGTGGATCTGGCTGCGACGACAAGAGCCGCGCATCGTTCGCTTTCAATACACAAGATGGTGGAGGCGGTGGCGGAGCTATTGATGAGACGTATTACATCTACGTTCATGGTTTTCGTTCTTCTCGTGGTGAATTCGTGATGCAACTTTCGGAGATGCCCAACAATCTCCAATGCGAGGACGCCATCCGTGTATTTGCGAAATCATCCGTGGTCTCAACCACCAAAGGCGCAACCATCCAGCCACCGGAGATTGGAGATTGTGGAAACGCCATTTCCTCCGCACCCGGAGTTTGGTTCCAAGTGGAATTCGATGCATCCGACCTTGAGTTCATCAACAGTTTTTTCATGCGCACAAGTCCCATCACTGACGGGTTCATCCCACAAGTATCGGTGTTCAGAGGCGACAGCTGTGGTGAGCTTCGGTGTGTCGGAGGTAACACCAAAGATACCAGGATATCTCCAGAAGTCGGGGTCAAGTATCATGTCCTTGTGCATGGGCTCGGCAACAGTGTCGGCGATTTCGTCTTCACCGTCACATCATCCAGCGAACAAGACCCACCTCCTCCACCACCGCCCCCAGCGGAGTGTGAATCGGCAATCGGATTGCCCGTGGGTTCCTTCGACAAGCAGGCACGATCAAAGCTAGGTCCTGGAGCTGATCCAATCGTATCTTGCGCCAACGATGTTCTCGTCGACATCAGAGGCAATCCTTCGTATACGTACCGAGGAAACTGGTTCAACACGACCGGGACCGGGGCACTTCTGCGTGCCTCGACATGTGACACAAGGACAAATTTCGACACCAGGATTCATGTTCTGGTGGGGTCATGTGGTGATCTTCAATGCGTCGATGCCAACGATGACGTTCCATCGCCTACAGGCACGTCAGGTCGCGACACTGAATCGTGCAGTGTTGTGGAATGGTACGCGCATGAAGGTGTGGAGTACAAGATCATCGGTACGTACTGTCGAGTATGGTACCCTTGCAAAGGGTGGTGTTTGTGGTCCTGATCTTTGCATACACGTTGTGGATCGGCGGTTGATATCATTTGTTTGCGTTTCATTTACAATCCTTTGCAACTTGACTCCCCTTTGTTCTTTCAACTTCTGACACTTGCAATTACTCATCATCTCCTCATTCTCTCAAATGCATCGGTCGTTTATCACCGCACTCTCATAGTTCATGGGTCCGTGGATCGACCAGGAGCTCGGACCTCTGTCTTCAAGATCACATTGGAAGAGGTTGAGTCTTCGGCAAACCAAACCTGCCTCATTGCAACTCACATACCGACTGATGGAACCACCACCATCACCACACTCGATCCAACCATCAAAACCATGGATCAGATGGATCCCGTTATTCCCATCATCGTCGGTGACTCCGGCATTGCTTCTGACAACCACGACGAGTATCTATTCTGGTACACTGTCAAGGGAACTGGCACATCTCTCACTGCATCCACTTGCCATCCAGGATCCATGCTACCAGCCACATCGGCAGCCGCTGCCACTTCCACATCCATCTTCATCCTCACCAATGATGGTAACGATGACACCACCACATCATGCGACGACCTTCGTCAGCTCATCGATGTGACTTCAACAGCTCCATCACCCGAGTTCTTGGTGCACGCACCCTGCAATGATCACATGTCCGCCACATGGAAGACCACATTCGATCAACAATACTTCGTCGTCGTCAAGCTCACAGTCGTTGACAACACAGCCATCGACAACACCGCACTTCATCCAACCTTCACCCTCACTGTGGAGGATGCCGCTGTCAACGACAAGTGCAGATCGGCCATCGGTCCACTCCCTTTCGATGGACAGTACAGAACCATCACGACACGAAGCGCGACCCGCAGCTTCATCAGCGTCAACGGTGATCGATCCATCACGGACTATCCAACATGTCCCTCCACCCTCTCTTCCATCATGGACAACGTGGACAACGTGGACAACATGGACAACATGGATGGAGCGGATGGACGTGATGTGTGGTTCTCCTTCATTGGCAACGGGATGGACCTCATCGCATCCACATGCTCCATCTACACACAGTTCAACACACAGATGACGATGTACCGTGGTGATGAATGCACATCGTTGTCATGTGTGGCTACTTCTGCCACCACCAACGATGGCAATGACAATGACAACAACGATGCAACCACACCACGTGGAATGGAGATGAACTGCAGCGATGTGTTCTTGAGCGAGGATCGTGACTTCAACAAGATCGCACAGGGCAGAGGAAGATCCATCCGCTGGACAGCGATGGAGGACGTCCTGTACTTCATCCGTGTGTCAGGTCGTGATGTGAATGAGGACTATGGTGTGGTGGACTTTCGCATCTCTCCCAGCAACGATGTGTGCAGTCGAGCGAAAGTGGTGAGGTTGACGGCATTGGCATCTGCATGGAGCACGGCCGACACAACACAAGGTGCTCTCGATTATGAAGCATGCAATCCCGATTTTCTAATTCAGAGGCACAGCGGCATGTGGTACAAGGTGGAGGGCACAGGCGGCCAGATGTATGCCACCACCTGCAATACGATTGGTCGAGCACGAACTCGTGTGTCTGTCAGTGAGATCGACTTTGATCATTACACATCGAATGGTAGGCTGTTGGAGGGTGATACCCATTCGTACGGTGACGATCCGCTCCACCAAGATTCAATGAGTGGTGGAAGTGGCCATACTCGTATGTCTCGGCAACTGGCGGATGATGGTCCACTGTTTGTGGATGAGAATGCGTTTGATTGCGACGTGTTGCAATGCATCGACTTGGTGTCTGATGAGAGGGACTCGTGCGGAGCTCATCACCGTGTGGTTTGGAACTCCACAGCAACGGTGACGTATTACATCATGGTGCAGAGCACAGGCACAGAGCAGTTTGATTTGGAGGTTGGTCGCGTCCTATGAAGAGGATACAAATTCTGTCTGTCTTGGATACAAGTACCAACACAACATTAGTTGAGGGAATTCACTAAACAGGTCTTTTGGAGGCCAAAGTTCACTGACAAGTGCCAAGATGTACATGTGAGTATGTTGAGATGTACGTATATATGTGCATCGTTCACCCACTATTCTCTTATACGTACTTGGACGGTAAAACTACATTCGTGCCAATAGTATTCTGTGATTTGTCAAAATCACAGCGGAAATGGAACACATGAAAATGAGCAGAATTTCTGAAGGAAATTTGCAATCAACGATTTCTGAGAGAATTAGAACATCGTCTGTCCATCCATCAATGGAAACATATGGTATCGAGCGAAACTTGATGTACCTCCCAACTAAACCCCAGATGACAATATCATCTGACAGACCATCGCATTATCCATGGAACGTGACATCTGGAGAGCAGAAGGAAGCCTACTGGCATCGACAGGATGTCATCATGTCAACATGTCAACATCTGTCTCCATGTCAGAAGCAGAAGGTGAAGATCCAATGACCAAAGGGCATCAAGATCATGGATATGAGAGGTGAAGTTCAAATAGTAAGTACTCATGGATTAGGAACCAGAAATCAACAAACAGAGTGTCAAATGCAGCATACGCATTGAACGTGGAGTATTGTGTAGCTCAAGTACACGATATTGAGAGAGAGAGAATACGAGGAGCAGCAAGAGAGCATCTCGCGTACCAACTCATAGTCAGACAACCCAATCTATGAGACAGACAAACACTCCAAGAGCATTGGGCAAGAGAACAGAGACACCAAGAGGATCGGAGTGCTCAACTACTGAAATAGCAAATGAACGACTATCAACAACACCGACTTCCACAATTGTAGGCTTCCAATCATGGAACTTGCCAACATGAGTGCTGGCTGAGTTGTGAGGGCTTGGCAACTGACGAAATGACCAAATGGTGCTCACATTTTCAGCTTGCTGTGCATGATCCTCACTGCAATCACTGTCACAACACAGCGATATCTCGCAAATTGAGCACAGTTCCAAACCACAACAGTACTTTTTCACAAGAGAACGCACAACAAATGACTTGCCAACATGGCAACAAGGAGACAAATAAAACAAGAACCCATCAATTATGTCAAGGAGAGAAGGTCGGATTGACTGGAAGGCCAGCAGAGCCAAAGCAATCATCTTTGATGACCTCCTCACTGGAGTGTTGCCAATGAAAGAAGAAGAAGAAGAGCTGTCTGTGGTAGAAGCATGGGAAGTGTGCTACTTTCACATGGCTGAGTTTGTGGACGTTGCTTTCAGCCAGTTTGAGGCTCATCTCCATGATCATTGCAAGCAGATGGGCAAGAAGCTGTGTCATTCGCTGATTGAATCTCATGCATCGGCGCATGACAGGGCCATTCATCCCAGAACAGATGTGGACTCTCGAGCCAAGAAAGTGTTTGACATCTCTGATGCAAAAATGCGCCTTTGCCAAGACGTCAAAGATGGAAAGCACGAATCACTCACACCATCAGATCTTCAACAGACCTGCCCACAGTACGCTCAGTTCGGTAAGCGCAAGCTCAAGGAGCGGATCTACCAAGAGGTCCGGCACAATATATTCATTTATTGTCTTGAACTCAAGCGGGGAAAATCAATTCAGAAGTAGTACACAGCTAATAGTCAACGTAGCCATCTGCACACAATAACTTTGTTCCTTGCGATTCATCAATCCGCCCAGTTGTTTGACTCAGACGAGGCGTGGCGTCGCACAATTTGTCGTTGTCCAGATCTGTCCGTATATGTCCGGATGAGTCTGGATGTGTCCGAATTGGTTCCGTCTATCCGAATACGTTCAAATTTGTCCGTTAGTTTCAAATTCTTCCAGAAATCGCCAAGGACAAACGAATCTGCAACTATTAAGAGCGAAACTCTGATAATGTCTTTTGTGTGTCCCGTAAGACTCACAAAGGATTTTTAACAGAATTCTGGACAAATTGTTGGTTGTCCCAGAAGAATGAGCGATGACGCGAACGAATGGCTCGGAGCAACGTGTCGTGAGAGGTGTCTGACGAGTTGCCCTGCGATCCTGCGACTCTTTCCCTCCCAGGACTCCTGCCAATCTCATCATTCGTTCGTTCTTACCGGTATCGTCATCGCGATGAGCATGGTGAGGCGATTTGTACTGGTATTGCCACGATGTCACACCAGTACTCCATCAGTGCTCCGCTCTGCTTCAATTCTTGGAGTACTCATACATGCATTGTGATCAGACCATCCTCACAGTCCATCGCCGTCGGAGAGCATCAACTCACACCAGAATCAAGCATTGGTAGTGAGTGTCAACAAACATCATGAACTCCAACACGAACAATGCAGGACAATCCAACAAGAGGAATGAGGATGATGGCAAGATGAGAGGACGAGCCCGTGGCGACCGCGCGGCGGCTGGTGGCAACAAGGCTCTTGGGAGCAAGAGGAGTGACGCCAACAAAGTCGGAAGGATGGACAAGTCAAATGAAGAAGACCTCATGATCGGAGCGGTCTCCGTAACACCTTCGTCTCAGATGTCCGACTTCGTCGCCGATGGAGCGATGTCTCACAACGGCGACGCGCAGTTCGTGGCGGCTGCACCAGGAGAGCACGTTGCTGGAAGAAAGGCGCGACGCTTGGATCGGACCATCAACTCCAAACAGCGGCAAGCCAACCCGGGCACGGTCACACCCAGCACGCCTTCCATCGCGTACGCCGCAGCGTCTTCGGCAGGCATCAGCCAACGAGGCCAATCAAGCCAATTAGCGTCGCCCTCCAATGAATCCGGAATCGGCTCGCAATCTGCGATGGGGGTTGCGGGTGGCAGCGGTGAAATAGCACAGATATCCTCTGAAAATCTATACCGCAAGAAAATTCAGAACGCGGCTCAAGGTGCTGCCGCAAGTGGCGCTCGTCTGAATTCGTTCCAAGCACCACCACGTCCATATGACCAGTTCCGCAATGGACCACCCGACGACCGCGCTTCCCTCGCGGGCGGCATCGCGTCATCTGACGATCACATCGATCCGGGGTCAGCGAAATCTCTTCCGAAAGCGGTGCTGTTGGAAACAGATTCAGCCACGTTCGTCAACGACGATCGCACTGATGTCACCGATGCCGAACGACAACGCATTCGAGAACAAGCCGAGGAGAATGCCCGCAAGAAGATGGACGAAGCTGCAGTGCATGCCACAGCTGCTGAGGAGTACGTTAAAGACAAAGATACCTCCTCAAGCAACAAACGATCCAAATCGATCATGATCTGCATCGCCCTTCTCATCGTGGTCGGTGCCATCGTCGGCATTGCTGTTGGCGTCTCAGGCAACAGCTCCAAGTCTTCAAACTCCTCAAGCTCATCGTCGCCGGAGAATCCGACGAATGATGGTAGTGGTGGCGGTGAAATTGAAGCAACCGGAGCACCAGTTGCCGACCCGGTCGCAACAGTGCCACCAACTCCGATGGCAACCATGCCACCCACCTTCTCTCCACTCATCGACACCGATGCTCCATGCACATCCAACAACTTCTGCGAGTGTGCTCTGGAGATCAACGAAACTCACATTGGCGAGTCCCTCTTCGGTAGCACAGTGGGTGCCACACCCGATGCGGTCAACACATGCGATGGCATCTCCAGAAATGGCGCTGGTGTGTGGTATCGCATGAGCAATCAACCCTTCATGGACAGCAACAGCAATCTAGATGTGGCCGCAGACACTCCAACCCAGCGCAGATTCCTGGCGTCGCTCTGCGAACGAGCTTCTGCTGCCGATGCCGAACCTGGGCAACCGTTTGTGCAGAGAACGAACTTCGACAGCCAGATCTCGATCTTCACTGGCGATCGATGTGACCGATTGAAATGCGTTGCAGGCAATGACCAAGGCGGGCTCGGCTGTCTTGATAGGAGCCGCGCATCATTCGCCTTCAATAGACAAGGTGGTGCTGGTGTTGGTGCCGACGGTGGTGCCGACGGTGGTGGAGATGGTGATGAGACGTACTACATCTACGTTCATGGCTTTCGTTCTTCTCGTGGTGAATTCATGATGGAACTTTCGGAGATACCCAACAATCTTCAATGTGAGGACGCCACCCGTGTATTTGCGGAATCATCAGTGGTTTCAACCACCAAAGGCGCAATCATCCAGCCTCCGGAGATCGGAGATTGCAGGAATAGTATTTCCTCCGCACCCGGAGTTTGGTTCCAAGTCGAGTTCGAAGATTTCCACGTTGAATGCGGTTTTGATTTCTACTTCCGCACAAGTCCCATCACTGACGGGTTCATTCCACAAATGTCCGTGTTCAGGGGCGATGGCTGCAATGAGCTTCGATGCCTCGATGGAGACTCAGCAGAGGTCTTCGTCTTCCCAGAAGTTGGGGTAAAGTATCATGTCCTCGTACACGGCCTCGGCAATAGCGTCGGAGACTTCGTTTTCTCGGTCACATCGGATGAAGAAGAAGGCTCAGAAGTACCAGAGCTGGATCCTTTGGATTGCAGCTCATCGGTTGGATTGCCAGTGGGGTCCAGCGCAGAAAATACCCTGCTCAAGTTCGGCCCTGGAGTGGATCCAATCGTATCTTGCGCCAACAATGTCCTCGTCGACATCAGAGGCAATCCTTCGTATACGTACCGAGGAAACTGGTTCAACACGACCGGGACCGGGACAATTCTGCGTGCCTCGACATGCAACACCGAGACGGCCTTCGACACCAAGATCAGTGTTCTGGTGGGGTCATGCGACGACCTCCAATGTGTCGATGCCAACGATGATGTCTCATCGCCTGCAGGCACGTCAGGTCGCAACGCTGAATCGTGCAGTGTTGTGGAATGGTACGCGCATGAGGGAGTGGAGTACAAGATCATCGGTACGTATTGTACAGTATGGTGCCCTTGCAAAGGGTGGTGTTTGTGGTCATCATCGTTGCATGTTTGCTGTACGTCTGTCCCTCTCGTTTGTTCCTCTCGTTGGGTCCTCTCGTTTGCACCAGGTCAAACATCGTGGCTTGAGCATCTGACTCGGATGCCCCTTCATGTTGAGAGTGCGGCACCAGTACATCTTCGCCACACACTTCCTGCACACCACCCAACGCTCCGATGAACCCAACTCCTCACACTTGCAATTGCAATCGCTGAACAACGAATCTGTCATTTCGCATGATGCATTTCACATGATGCATTTCACATGATGCATTACACATTCTGCATTTCACATTCTGGTACCGTGCGAGTAGTGCATGGATCCGTGGATCGACCGGCAGATGATCTGTTCGAGTGTGAGGTCATCTTCAAGGTCACATTGGAAGAGGCTGAGTCTTCGGCAAACCAAACCTGCCTCACTGCAACTCACATACCAACTGATGGAACCACCACCATCACCACACTCGATCCAACCATCAAAACCATCGATCAGATGGATCCCACCATTCCCATCACCGTCGATGACTCCGGAACCACTGCCTCATCTGACAACCACGACGAATACCTATTCTGGTACACTGTCAAGGGAACTGGCACATCCCTCACTGCATCCACTTGCCATCCAGGATCCATGCTACCAGCCACATCGGCAGCCGCTGCCACTTCCACATCCATCTTCATCCTTGCCAATGATGGCAACGACAACAACAACAACAACAACAACAACAACAACAACAACACATCATGCGACGACCTTCGTCAGCTCATCGATATGACTTCAACAGCTCCATCACCCGAGTTCTTGGTGCACACACCCTGCAATGATCACATGTCCGCCACATGGAAGACCACATTCGATCAACAATACTTCGTCGTCGTCAAGCTCACAGTCATTGACAACACAGTCATCGACAACACCTCACTTCATCCAACCTTCACCCTCACTGTGGAGGATGCCGCTGTCAACGACAAGTGTAGATCGGCCATCGGTCCACTCCCTTTCGATGGACAGTACAGGACCATCACTACACGAAGCGCGACCCGCAGTTTCGTCAGCGTCAACGGTGATCGATCCATCACGGACTATCCAACATGTCCCTCCACCCTCTCTTCCATCATGGACAACGTAGACAACGTAGACAACATGGATGGAGCGGATGGACGTGATGTGTGGTTCTCCTTCATTGGCAACGGGATGGACCTCATCGCATCCACATGCTCCATCTACACACAGTTCAAAACACAGATGACGATGTACCGTGGCGATGAATGCACATCGTTGTCATGTGTGGCTACTTCTGCCACCACCAACGATGGCAATGACAATGACAATGACGATACAACCACACCACGTGGAATGGAGATGAACTGCAGCGATGTGTTCTTGAGCGAGAATCGTGACTTCAACAAGATCGCACAGGGCAGAGGAAGATCCATCCGCTGGACAGCGAAGGAGGATGTCCTGTACTTCATCCGTGTGTCAGGTCGTGATGTGAATGAGGACTATGGTGTGGTGGACTTTCGCATCTCTCCCAGCAACGATGTGTGCAGTCGAGCGAAAGTGGTGAGGTTGACGGCGCAGGCATCTGCATGGAGCACGGCCGACACAACACAAGGTGCTCTCGATTATGAAGCATGCAATCCCGATTTTCCAATTCAGAGGCACAGCGGCATGTGGTACAAGGTGGAGGGCACAGGTGGTCAGATGTATGCCACCACCTGCAATACGATTGGTCGAGCACGAACTCGTGTGTCTGTGAGTGAGATCGACTTTGATCATTACACATCGAATGGTAGGCTGTTGGAGGGTGATACCCATTCGTACGGTGACGATCTGCTCCACCAAGCTTCATTGGGTGGTGGAAGTGGCCATACTCGTGTATCTCGGCACCTGGCGAATGATGGTCCACTGTTTGTGGATGAGAATGCGTTTGATTGCGACGTGTTGCAATGCATCGACTTGGTGTCGGATGAGAGGGACTCGTGCGGATCTCATCACCGTGTGGTTTGGAACTCCGCAGCGACGGTGACGTATTACATCATGGTGCAGAGCACAGGCACGGAGCAGTTTGATTTGGAGGTTGGTCGCGTCGTGTGAAGAGGACGCATGGAGTATAGGATAACAAAGTCCACGAACATAGCTTCAACACAACAAATAGTAATGCACGCAGTATCCAATGAAATTGATCTCATGTCGCGAGTGAAGTAGCGCGTGGAAGTGAACACCAACTTCTGACCAATCCATAGGTAGTTTTCAATGCGCAAGTGCATGGAACAGTAAGCTCAAACATCCCTGGGGGGAAGTGATGACACACACACGATGCCAATCAGCGATGTGCGCATTATACAATCCAATCCAATGTATGACCCCACTTAGTGAGTCGACCTGCACTTTGTTACGGGACTCCAGAACTTTTGTCTCAGATATCCAAACAACGTACATATTCGTATTCTCCTACCTCTCTTTATAAATAATTAACCATTACATTTTTGAGATAGATCCTATTTTAAGTTTTATGGACCCATCAATGTGCGCATTTTTAGACTGCTTTAGGGACTCGGCCGTCTTCTACCGACTACATCGATCCAATTTAACCCTTTGCTGTTCTTCGTTTCAGCAAGGTTGTTCCGATTTTGAATTGTTTAGTCTCTTTTTCAGGTGTTCGGATGAGGCCATCCAACAGTCCATCAACGATAGCACTAGTTGTAGAATGTTGGGGGAAGCGGTGAACACGCGTTTACATTCATTTCATCATGTGCTTGTCCAATCCGTCATCGACGTCACGAAACTGGATACTTCGTCATCAAACACCAATGATATCACGATGCGCAACATCATCAGGTCTGCTTCGTCGTGGCGAAGTGGTTGAGTGGGGTTGGTACTCCTCGAGTGTTTTGTGTCATGGTCTTTTTGGACAGTCGGTACAATTGGAGGCAAATCTCCACATCCCCCAACATGTGAGGCCGGTTGAGAGTGGCAAACTCGACACACCAACATGGAAGTGGAGCAACACCAAAAAAATACCACAATGGCCGTCGAACGGTATGCTTGGCGCCGCAACAACCAGCCGGCCAATTCAAGATCCAAGAACATCGTCGTCACCTCCACGCAACTTTTGGTGGGTGTACGAACGGAGGCGGGAAGAGGGGTTGATTTGGGGCCGTCGTAGGCCCCAGAAATACGATCACGATTTGGCCCCAAATCGGCTGGTTGGTTTTGGCCGATGTGTGCCACACACAGGCCATATCAGCGCCTATGGATGCGCAGGATGCCTCAAGGAGGCCAAGATGAAGGCACCCTCGAAGTTTGAGGGTCGCGGAGCACCGGGAAGGTGTCCGCGCGGAGGCAAAGGTGGTTTTCAGGAGTTTTGGTTGGAGCTCGCGCAGCACCGGTCGCGTGGCTTTGGCAGTGAGGGGCGATGGGAAGATGCCCCTCAATCGTCAAGCCACCCATACAAGATGCGTGCGGCATCAATTGAAGATGCACGTCGTGAAGCATGCTCTGCTCAAGTTGTCTGGAAGACGCTGCAGCCAACCATATCTGCGGAATGGTCATGTTCGGTTGGAGCAAGAAATGCACCACCACATCATCATATGGAGGTGCATCACGTCGGCCATGCACTCCCAGCCCAGTCTGGATGCATCCGCGTGTCGCCATGGAGTGTGGTAATGCACGAGGAGCGCTTGGAGTGGGTGAAAGGATTGTATGGACGAGATACGGATCCATATCTGAACTGCATCCACATCGAAAATGATTTTTCGAAAATGCTCTGTTTCAGTGTGTGGATGCATTGCTGCATGCAGAGCCAATATCTGTGGCCATGCTTCATGGAGCGGATAGCTGGGAGGTATGCAGAGTGAATGGTATGCACATTTTCTGAAATACAAGGATGATGATGATGATCATGTGTGCTCATTGGAGGGCAACATTGTGGCATCAACAATTTTTTCTCGAATCCACCACACAACACACAGCAAACCAACATGACTTCCAAAATATTTTCAATACTCATTTAACTTCGATATTCTGATCAACAGATAGCCAGCCGTCTGAATGCAATGTTTAGATTTAATTTTAAGCGATGTGTTGTTGAGATATAGCATGATAAGCCGATATTTGGATGTGTTTTTTGGGTAGCCTCTAGACTCGTTGTAGTAGCATGGTCTGCCACCCACAAAACTCCACAACTCGTGTTATCGCGGCGATGCACACCCCTCACAAAATTTTCGTGCCATCATCATCCAACACAGCCTCACTTTCTGCATTCGCCTTCACTGTGTGAGCATCACACCACCTCTGATTCTCCAATTCCTCTTCCTCTCTCTGCAACTCCTCTTCGATTCGTTCCTCCTCTGTTCCATCTGGCACATTATTGATGGCCACGATTGCAGATGCTGTTACTGTTGCTTTGCTTGTTGTGTTGGTGGTGGTGGTAGTCAGTGTTGTGGTGGTTTCCGTCTTGATGAGGGCAGCCTGCTTCTTTTCTTTGCGTTGTTTGGCACTGTACGCCGCAAACAGCGACGATTTGACACGCATGGGATTTGCGTGCAGTTGCACGTACCAGTCAGTTTTGGTTCTTGCGTTGTTCATCAGTTTCTCATGTGCTTCGTGCTCCGATGGCCTGTTTTTGGGGTCCTTCGCGGACGCTTCACAGATGTCCTTCAACTTGTCCGCGATGTAGTCTGGTAGTTTGGCGTTGGTCCGTGTTGTTTTGCTTGCCCAGCCGGGCACTGCAAGTGGTGGATGTTCTGTTTCCGCGGTCTGGTCTTGTAGTGCTGTGGTGTGATCGGATGGTAGATGTTGTTGTCCGTCTTGGAGGGCTTTGCCAATCGCGAACGCCTTGCTCTCTGTTGCTGTGCGCCCCATTTTGCGCGTCTTGTCCGTTTTCCTGGACGATTCGGACGTGATCGGCAGCTTGTCGGACGTGTGCGAATTGGCATGGACGACACCCAACTCATTGATGATCCAGCCATCCCATTCAGCGCTCTTCACCACGACGTCTTCCGTGATACCAGATGCAGCCACCAACCGCGCCTGGTCATCATCATACTTCACCTCGTGAGTTTGACGTACCTGTTGCCCATTCGCGCGGAATCGTCTTTTTGGTGCGCCAGGAAGCGTCGTGATGTTGCCTTGGAGGGACGACGCGTTGGCAAGTACCGTGGTGGTACCCGCGATGCTGCCGGCTTGGAGCGCGAGGAAGAGTTGGAAAGGGGTCTTGATGTCCTTGCCACTTTGCACGTATTTTCGCAGTACACGGGTGATGTACGCGAAGTGGGTGTCCAGCATGCTCTTACCGGTTTGGGCCTCCGTGTAGATCCACATGATGATTTTGGCCGCCTTTCGTGTCACAAGGTTCTTGTTGAGTTTGGACGTGATGAGCGCGATGTGCTCGTGACTGGCGAAACAACACGCATTATCGCTCTGTAAGATGATTTCAGTCATGGATGGGTAAATGTCTTTGACCTTTTTTTGCACGATTTCCAGCAGTCCACCAACTTGAAGAGTGTCTTGTGTCGGTCTTCCATCGACCACAATGTCGATGAACCGATAAGTAAAAATGTCGTTGCGACATGTGATGACCATTGCCCCGAGCAGTGACATTCCCTTCTTCCCCCAATATTCTTGTTGGGCTTCGCCTTGGCCTGTTGGTAGAATTTTTTGCTTATGGTCAAGTACCACATAGGCTCTTTCAGGCTTATCATTGAGTTCGGATTGATAAAAAGCGATTTGTCGGAATTGAACTTTTGCGCGCACTTTGTGAGCCATGTAGTTAACAATTTCATTGGCGAATCCCGGTGCCGCCGCGAGCATTGATTGCAATTCGTCCTTGTGTTCTGCGAGTTCGTTGTCCTTAAGCATTGTGACAAAAGGGACAAAACGATCATTCACAAATCGCATTGCTGATCCACAACGGTTGCATACTTTACAGGGTTGGTCATTTGTAGTGGTGGGAGAATTGTCATTTGTGACGTTTGGAGTGTTGTTTGTGACAGAGGTGGTCTTCTTGCGCTTGTGCTTGTTGGTGCGTGGATTGCGTTGATTGGTTGATGTGGTTGTTGCCTTCTTCTTCTCCTTTTTGGTGGTGAGAGCGAACGTGGCCGAGTGCATGGGATCGTCACACTGAAGCTGCATGTGGGAGGCGGTGAATTCCCATTTGAGGAACACAACAAGCAGTTCAAGTGCATGCAAGAGGGAATCGGCTGTGCGCACATGTGGCGCGATGACGTCATCTGGCTCGTCGTTGTGGTTGTCGCTCTTGTCATTGGCATCGTTTTGTTCCTCCCCGTCTGTTTCATACTTAGCCTTCAGTAGGTCTACTAGGCGCGAAATCGCCTGTTTGAGTTTCTCCGTCGCCATCCAGAAGTAGCTTTCGAAGGAAGAGAGGCCCGTCTTGATCTTGCTTTTGCGTGTGAGTAGGTTGGTGATGAGGGTGAAAGCGGGCATTCCCACTGGGTTGTTGGTCGTGGATGAGTACATGCCGAATAGTTGTTCGATGGTCGTGCTTCCGCGATCGAACACGGGGACATTTTCAAATTTGACACCTCCAAACTGTACCGTGTGACTCAACCCTGCCTTGTACGTAGTGGTGGTCATGAGAAACGACGTCACACCAGACAGGTTGCAAGCACGCACACGATACTGTAGAACCTTGGGCGGAATGATTCCGCCACAGCTGAATATGTCGAAGGCGCGTCGCAACGTTGTTAGTTGACTCCTAGTGTTAGTGGCGCGTGCTGGTGCGACACGCCTACGTTGTTCCTCCGGCATGATTTCCACATGACGAGAGAGGATTGCAGTGACGTTGTTGCATGAAGTAGATGCAGCGAGAACGGCTTTCGCCACGTTAGCAATTGTCTTTTCCCCCCTCACACACAGGGTGTACAGATTTGAACCGAGTGCAGGCGGCGGCAGGTCCACGCGAGCGCGGACAAACTCCACCACCTGTTTAATCTGACGAGTTGGCAACTCCTCCTGAGGGAGCAAGACACCCCAGAGCGCAGTAGCCACAGTGACCCACACGCGTGTCAAGTTCCACCATGTTGCCCTATCACCGTTGCTGTCAAGAACGAATCCTGTTTTGGGCATGTGGTACAACAGTTCAGGATCTAGGTTAGATCCAAGCACTGCCATGACACGAACAATGGCATCGCGCCTCCAGTTTCCCGCCTCTTCCGGATCAAACCCGAACTGACCTCCTCTCCTGCTCCTGCTGGCACGCGTTCGTTCACCCCTGTCATTGTCGTCGTAGGTGGTGTCGCTGTCATTGGAGGTGTCTGCGTAGACACCAGCAACAACAGCATTGCAGCGACGAGGGAGCCTCGCTGGTGGGGCAGGCTCGGCAGGTGGTGCAACATCAGCTGCAGCAGGCGGGGGTGGCGCGTTCACGATAACGCTCACCAACGTACCATCGCCAACACCTCGTCCCTCCGAACGCACCCTGACATTGGAGTCGTCGAAGACGCCTCCGTTGTTGTCGAGGATGTGAACGTACACATGCAGCTCGCGAGCGTGCGCATGCGTACTGTTCGGGACGAGGCTGCCATCTACTGCGAGCATCGACTTCACATCGATCACTTGCGTGATGATGCTCGGCTTCCTCAACGTAGCAGAGGGCTTGTCAGGCAACAGTTGCTCCGCAGTTGGCAGCAGGAACCCCTTCGAATCGAAGGGAGGAGATACAGGGTAAGGAGAACGCGGTTTCTTACTGGGGGAGGGGTTGCCATCCTTGGAGAGGGCCTTGGCAGCAGCAGAGGGAAACATGGTGGAATTGTTGGTGGAGAGTGTAGTTGTTATTTGGTCGGATGTGATGATCTGCACAGGTTTGAGACGAAGTGAGGAGAGGAGAGCATGGGATGAAAGGCCACCATTCATTGACAGCCACAGCAACTATTACTACTACTACACTACTAGGGCGAGCACAAGCATGGAACACAACAAAGAGTACACATGACATTGGCGAAGAAAGCTGCGAAATGGAGCGCAAGTGTGGCGATGATGCCTGAATTTGTGAACAGATGCCGATGATGTGTGATGTGTGATGTGTTTTGTGTGATGTGTTTTGTGTGATGTGTTTTGTGACGAGCAAAATGTGAGAACATGTCGCAGATGCTAACGTGTATTTAACGCGTACCAAACGAACGACAATCCCGGCGTCTATTCCGTGATTGGATACCATACGATAAATGCATGAGAACATAATCGAACTTTCTGCGAAACAACTAGGAATTTCACAGGGATCGACCCATACGACTTCAGAAAACCTTTGAATATGCATAAAACTTAAAATAGGATCTATCTCAAAAATGTAATGGTTAATTATTTATAAGAAGAGGTGGGAGAATACGATTATATGCTTGGTTTGGATCTACTGAATAAATGTTCTTGAGTCCCGTAACAAAGTGCAGGTCGACTCACTAAGGCGGCTCGTATTGGAATAATAGATTGCAGCAGGGTGCTTCAGCGTGTCAGGAATCGGGTGTTGTGAAACACCGAATTGCCGCACCTCCTAAGAGTGCGGAGTTGATCATTGTGTAATGCTACATTACCGCACCTCTCAACAAGTCAAGAGTCAGGAGTCGAATGTCATGAAATGCTACGTTACCGCAGATCCCACCTGTGGATCTTTGTGACAGAAAATGTGAGCTACACGCGTTTTGTGGTGAAGAACGCCACGTGCCGAATGCGAACCGGACTATGGTGTCCGTGACCTCAATGCAGGAATGCCAATCACACATGAATGTCGCAGGGGGCAGGGATGTTGGAATCGTGACCAACATCACGATACGAGCGACTACGGCTGTTGGCAAGTTCCGCTCACGGTAACCTACGATTGTGGAAGATGGTGTTGGTTGATAGTCGTCTGTTTGCTATTTCATTACGTTGGCACTCCGATACTCTCGGTGTCCGTTTGTTCTCTTGCCCGATGCTCTCGGCGCTTCAATCTGTTTCGTAGATTCAGTCTCTGACTATGAGTCGGTACGCGAGATCCTCTCTCGCTCTTCTCTGTATTCTCTCTCTCTCTCTCAACATCGTGTGCTCGTGCTACACGATACTCCGTGTTCGATGCATACTCTGCATTTGACACTCTGTTCGTTCAGTACTGGTTCCTACTCCATGAGTACTTACCATTTGAAGTTCACCTTCAGTATCCATGATCTTCATGGGTCATCGTATCTTCACCTCCTGTTCTGACTTGGAGACAGATGTCGACGTGGTGACACGATGGCATCCTGTCGACGTCAGTAGGCGTCCTTCTGCTCTCCAGATGTCACGTTCCATTGGTGATGCAGTAGTCTGTCAGATGATATCGTCATCTGAGGTTTAGTTGGGAAGTACCTCGAGATTCTCTTGGTACCATTGATGGATGGATGGACGATCTTCCAATTTTCTCAGAAATCGTTATTTGCAAATTTCCTCCAGAAATCTTGCCTCTTTTCGTGTGTTCCATTTCCCCTGTGATTTTGCCAAATTACAGCATATTATTGACACAAATGTAGTTGTACCGTCCATACATGTATAAGAGAATAGCAGGTGAACGATGCACATATACACGTACATCTTGACATATACTCACATGTACATCTCGACACCCTTCCTGTGTGCATTCGGTCATTCGAATGTTCTCGATGTGTCAAGGTACGACTTCTCATGTTCGCGTTGTAAGTCGGCCTTGATGTTCTTGGTGAATCCGTCGCTTGTGTTCTGCTCGGATTTGACGAAAATGATTTCGATGGTTTTGTTGATTACCATGTTCCTCACATAGTGATGGCGCACGTCGATGTGCTGCGATCGTTGGGATGTTGATGGGTTCTTGGCGATGAAGATCGCCCCGATGTTGTCCACGCGGACCTTGATCGGTGTCTTCACTGGGACGCCCACACTTTCGAGTAGCTGCACGACGAAGAAGATTTCCTTTGCCGCTTTGGGAAGGGCAACGTATTCTGCTTCGGATGAGCTGAGTGTGACGGCCTTCTGTGCCTTGGATCGCCAAAGAATTGGTACCTTGCACAGGTATAGAATGAATCCCCCTACGCTGATTCTCGTGTTCTTGTCTCCTGCATATTCGCTATCGCAGAAGAGCTCCATGTCCCAGCTGTCGTCGTCTGGACGCGTTGGATGGATCTTCAATCCATAGTCCTTTGTATCGATTACATACTTGATGATCCGATACATCTCCTTCATTGCGGCCTTGGTGGGCCCGATCAATACCTTGGAGAGTTGTTGGCAAGTTCCGCTCACGGTAACCTACGATTGTGGAAGATGGTGTTGGTTGATAGTCGTCTGTTTGCTATTTCATTACTTGGCTACTCCAATACTCTCGGTGTCCGTTCGTTCTCTTGCCTGATGCTCTCGGCGCTTCAATCTGTTTCGTAGATTCAGTCTCCGACTATGAGTCGGTACGCGAGATCCTCTCTCGCTCCTCTCTGTATTCTCTCTCTCTCTCTCAAAATCGTGTGCTCGTGCTACACGATACTCCGTGTTCGATGCGTACTCCGCATTCGACACTCCGTTCGTTCAGTACTGGTTCCTACTCCATGAGTACTTACCATTTGAAGTTCACCTTCAGTATCCATGATCTTCATGGGTCATCGCATCTTCGCCTCCTGCTCTGACTTGGAGACAGCTGTCGACGTGGTGACATGTTGACATCCTGTCGACGTCAGTAGGCGCCCTTCTGCTCTCCAGATGTCACGTTCCATTGGTGATGCAGTAGTCTGTCAGATGATATCGTCATCTGAGGTTTAGTTGGGAAGTACCTCGAGATTCTCTTGGTACCATTGATGCATGGACGGACGATCTTCTGATTCTCTCAGAAATCGTTATTTGCAAATTTCCTCCAGAAATCTTGCCCCTTTTCGTGTGTTCCATTTCCCCTGTAATTCTGACGAATCACAGTATACTATTGACACGAGTGTAGTTATACCGTCCAAGTGCGTATGAGAGAATAGCGGATGAACGATGCACATATACACGTACATCTTGACGTATACTCACATGTACATCTCGACAGAGAGTTCCCTCACAGGGTTTGCGATATCTGGTCGCGAGTGCTTGATGAGGAAGAGTAGCATACCAACGCCTCGGCGGTATTTGGCATGTTCTTCCGGTCCGACCTTCTGCAATCCGTTATCTTCGGATGGTCGTACAATGATTTGACCCGGGGTTCCCGGTGTCCCATAGCGTTGCATCTTCTCAACCTTGGTTCTGAACTCTTCGATGAGGTGTCGGATGAGATGTGGTTGACGCAGTGTCGCTCTAGTCTTGTCGTGGTTCAGTTCGATGTTGCAGCTGAGGTAATCTCCGAGTCCGCGCTCGATTGTTACCTTGAACTTGTTGCCTTGGATATCCTTCAGGAATGTCTCCAGTGCCTTGGAGTCTCCGCAACAGAAGCAATCGTCCACGTAGATGGCCACGATCATGCTTCCTTCGTTCGTCTTCCTGTAGAACAGGCACGGGTCTGCTGCGCTCTGTTCAAAGTTGATATTCTTGAGGGTCGATACCAACATCTTGAACCATTGCCTGGCGCTCTGCACAAGTCCGTAGATTGGCTTGTGTAGGGTCAGGGCTTCGTCTGGTTGATGATCCATCCCGTTAGGACAGTTCATGTAGATCTCCTCGTCGAGGTCTCCGTGTAGGAATGCCGTTACGACATCGACGAGTGCGCAGTCCATCTTCTTGATCAGCATGATCACCATCATGACCCGATAGGTCACGTCGTGGATGACGGGTGAGTAATGCTCTTGGAAGTCCACTCCTGCGATTTGTGAATAGCCACATGCAACGAGCCGCGCTCGATATGTGCCGTCACGCTTCAGCTTGAAGACCCATTTGCATTTGCAGCATCTGCGGCCGCGTGGGATGGCGTCTCGTTTGATTTTGCTGTACACCTTGCGTGTATCCATGGAGTCGAACTCCTTCTTGATGGCTGCTCGATATCCCTTTTGATGGATGGGATCTGGATGATTGAAGGCTCCATTGAATGTCGTTGGTTCGATGTGCTTCTCTGGTTCTTTGTTCTCGTCCTGCATCGACAATCCGATGTCGATCGCTGGTGATTCGGTAATGATTGCATTCATTCCGTACAGTCCTGTTGTGCTATGATGAGTGACCTCGATCTCTCCTTCATCTGCAATTTCTTCGTCATCTGTAGTTTCGTTGTTGGAATCATCGATCGTCTCGTCGCTGAGTTCGTCATTCGCCTCATCGGATGATGGTTCGCTCTCATAGCCTTCTTCCTTTCGACCTCGTTCGTTGAAGTCTGCGAGCTCGCGCAGAGCTCTGGGAATACTCTTCCCTGCAGTTGACTTGGGATTAGCTTCTCCCTTCCTGCCTCGTGCTTCGTGACGTCGGATCCTCTCCTTTCTAGCTATGTCACGCTTGTTTGGTTTGTTTGGTGGAGATCTGGATGGTGTGTCATGTGTAGACCTCGCTGGTGTATTCGGAGGGGTGACACCTGTCTCATCATTGGCTTCGTCGCCGGAGGGTAGGATTTCGTCATCCTCATGATTGGATTCGCTCCGATCTTCCTCGTCATTCTGGATTAGTTGAGTCACTACTCCGTCGTCCTCATTATCCTCATCATCGCTGTCTGATAGGATGTAGTATCTGTTGCTGTCAGCGAAAGATACTCTCTTTGCTTCCGATGTTTGACGCGTTGCCGTCCTTGGCGTTGCTCCCTTCCGTCCGATGGTTGTGAAGCCGTCTGCGTCCGTTGTTCCTGTTTCGTTGGATATGTTCGGTGCTGGTGCCCAGCCACGGAACTGTCCGTATGATTGGTTGAGCCACTTGATGTCCCGTGAACAGATGAGTGACTTGGTCGATGGTCTGTACATGTTGTAGACCCCTGATGCGTGTTGGTGTGCATATCCGATGAACACCATCTCTTCTCCTCTGTTCTTGAGCTTCGCGGTGATCCCGTCATAGGTAGTCTTCACAACACCCACTTCTCCAAACGTGCGAAGTGCATCCGCATATGGTGGATCGTTGCCAAAGAATTGTCGATGTGGTGACTCCTTCTGGTTCTTCGCTATGGTGATATTGGCGATGGCGGTGGCAGTGCTAGCAGCTGCTGCCCACAGGCCATGCCTATACTCTTCGTCGAGCTGTGCTCCGTTGAGCATGGAGCGAACCTTGGTGTAGAGGTACGCGAACTTGCGTTCTACTCTGCCGTTCTGTTGCGGCGTGTTCGATGCCGTGAATTCGAATTTCACGTTCAGTCCTGCATCGATGAGAATATCCTGCGTGGACTTGTTCTCTCCGCTGTTGTCACCTCGGAAGATGATCTGTTGGTCACCAGTCTGTGACTTGATCGTTTGAACGAACCGTTTGATGTACCCTGGTTGATCACTTTTGTTCTTGAGAAATAAACTCCAGCAGTGATCCGTGAAGTCGTCCACGATCAGGGTCCAGTAGCGTTTATCTCCAAAGCTTATGTGTTTAGTGTAACTAATGTCAATGAAGAGTCGTTCGCCACGGCGAGTTGCTCTCGGAATGGTTGCCTTCGGAATATTCTTCACTCTTGCGTTCGCGACCGCGCAGTCGCGACATACCGGCATCTCGCCGATGATCTTCCATCCGTATTGGGCGGCCGTCCGCTTCATGGTTTCGAGTGGCGCGTGCCCGAGCATTCGGTGCAGGTTCACCGCGCTGATCTCCTTGGATGGATTCTTGACGATGGCTGTGCAAGCCTTGTCGTTGTCTGTTGGCATGATGGGATGCATCTGCACTCCCGTGATGAATCCGTTGGATGTGGGGAAGACTCGATCGAACACGATCTTCATTCCGGATCCGTTGATGATGTCCATCAGAATGCCGTTGTTACCAAGCTGGTAACCGTTGTACAGAGCCTTGTTCGTGGAGAAAAGGTTCACTGCCATCTTGGGTGTGTACTTCACATCATCGAGCCGGATGATGTGGCCAGTGTTGTCTTGCTGCTTGACCTTCAAGCGAATGGATCCCATCTTGGGAGAGTCCAGCTTCGTGCTGTCTCCCACTTGGACAAAGGACTTGATGTGCCGCACGTTGAAGAGAGCGGCGTCCAAGTTGACGATGTGACACGAAGCTCCGCTGTCGGCGAGCCAGGTGTCCTTGTTGACCTTGTCCTTGTATCTGGTGCTCAGCTCGTGGAGCTGCTCCACAGCTGCCGCAGCTATCTCGTCGTCGAAGCTGCCGTCGTCGTCGTCTTCGTGGACTCCATCTTTGTTGTATGGATGATGATGATCTCCGTCATCCATGTCGTCGGGTAGTTGCGCGTAGTCCGATGGAATCGTACTGTTCCAATGCGATCCTGTGGCTGGATCATATGGGTTGACGCGTGGTCGTTCGCGTAAGAGTACGCGCATACATCCTCCAAGGATGTAATGAAGATCCGTCTCTGGGATCGTCTCTGTCTCAGCCGCTTCAAGTATGCGATTGATGACGACGGAGTTGGCGAGAATCTCTTCGATTGATCTGAAGTTCTCGGATAGGATGGATCCCATCATGTTCACCCATATTGGTCTGAGCACTCCTTGTGCTACTCCTGGGAACAGCTTCACTCCTGCTTCCATCACAGCATCGAAGATGAGTTGCTTCTGGATTATCAATGCTGTTGCTGTTCCGTATGGAATGGTATCATGACGATGGAGGTAGTTTGAGTCGTTGGGATTCCCAATCGGTGGGAAGTCGATGTCTCTTGGATAGACGACACGTTCGTTTGGATTGAAGCTGTCGTCCGGATGATTCTCCGTTTCGTCGCTGTCATCTTCGTCGAAGATGCCCGATCTGTTGTTCCCCGCCGCTGGAGGAGGCGGTGCTGCGCCGCCGTTCGTTTCGTCTTGGCCTCTATCATTGTCGTTGATCTCGTTGTCGGCCTCTTCACTCATGGCCTCTTCGATGTCGCTATCATTGGCCTCGTCGTTCATCTCAGCTTCGTCGCCGTATGAACCGATCAGGTCGTGCGCGTTGAAGCAGCATTCGTAGCTCACTTCGCGTCTTGGATCCACCTCGTGGATGATTGGCTCCTCGTTGAGCCACTCCGGGACGATCTCATCGTCCACCACTTCGTCGTCACTCCCGACGTACTCGAAGTTATCGAAGAAGGAGTCTTCGATGTAGTCGTCGGACACCAACATGCAGAGCGGCATGTCTTTTGCTGAGAGTACCATCTCGTGTCCGCTCTTGTCGTGTCCTTCCGTTGCCGTGTTGGCTTGTTCGTTGGCTTTCTTGTTCTCGTTGAACTTCTTCTTTCGGCACTCCGCCTCGCGGTGTCCGAAGATGCCGCAGTAGTTGCACTTGCCGTTGAAGCCGCTTCCCTTGTTGCGGTTGTTGTTACGCTTTCCATTCATCTTGTTGTTGTTGTTTTTCTTGTTGTTCAATTTCTTGCGTTCTGGGCAATCGGTGGATCTATGGCCATACACGCCACAGTTGTGACAAGTACCCTTGAAGTTACCGGTGCTCGTGAAGCCGGTGTCGTTGCTTTTCATGTTACTGTCTTGGAAGTCGTCGATGTACGCCTTACCTCCTTGATGAGTGGCGTATGCTGTGCGGAGTACTCCTCTGATTGTGTTGATAGTGACCAGTTCCGGATTGAACGTGAGTTGGTGATGGAAGTTCACGATGTGGGTTCTGTATTCCACGCTCACCGTGCTGAGGATCTGCATGATCATTTCCTCGTCCGTGATCTCGTACTTGACATCGTGGAGACGCGATCGTAAACCTTCGAGTCGCGTGATGTAGATGTCGGGGTCCAAGTCTTTCTTCATCTTTTCGTTGTTGAATTGGCGCTTGAGTTTGATCTTCGTCACCGCGTCGGATGGTCGGAACTTCTCCGCGAGAACGTTCCACGCTGCGTGTGCGTCTCCTTCGGGGTAGTCGTCGGAGATGCATTGGTTGATGTATTGGATGGCCTGCTTGCCTTTTCCTTTCTCTGCATCCATCATGAGGATCAGATCGCTGAAGCAGTCGCATCCCAGCTCGTAGATCTCCTCCATCGCTTCCTTGTCTTCATCGGCGGCTGCCGCGATCTCGCTCACTGTTGGTACCTTGGTCTTGCCCAACATCACGTCTCTCGTCTTCTGTGCACGAGCGTATGCCTTCGCTTGGGACTCCCATGCGCTGTAGTCTTCCTGTTCACCGCTGAACATTGGCGCCTTGATGCGTCGCTTGTTCATGTTGGCTGATGTCGCCATGTTGATTCGTTGTTTCGTTGTTGGTGCGCTCGCGTCCTTGATTTCCGTCGGTTTCTGTGTTGCCGATTCTTCGATTTTCGCTTGTTGTTTCGCGAGGACTGATTTGCTCACAAATTCTCCTCCTGGTGGTGTCTCACTTTTCCCACCCTGTTTGGCTGTGCGAATGCTCTTCGTCACACCAGTCTCCTCTTGCTTGACCGCCTTGAGAATCCTCTTCTCCTTACGGTGTAGTCTTGCAGACCGTTCTTCTTCGGTCTCGTCGATCGCGCTTGCGTCTGCGCCTGATAGGACAGTAGCCGCGGCTGCTTCCTTCTCTTCTCGTGGTGGAGTCTCACTCGCACCTTCTTCTCTCTTGATAGTCGGATTGGACAGAGGGATGTCTTTCAATTCCTCTTCCTCGCTCATTCAGCCTGCTGCTCTTGAATGATGTTCGTCTTCCTCGCACGATACGATTCGCGGGCTCGCCCTGATCTATCGTTTATAAATGTGTTGGCAAGTTCCGCTCACGGTAACCTACGATTGTGGAAGATGGTGTTGGTTGATAGTCGTCTGTTTGCTATTTCATTACTTGGCTACTCCGATACTCTCGGTGTCCGTTCGTTCTCTTGCCTGATGCTCTCGGCGCTTCAATCTGTTTCGTAGATTCAGTCTCCGACTATGAGTCGGTACGCGAGATCCTCTCTCGCTCTTCTCTATATTCTCTCTCTCTCTCTCAACATCGTGTGCTCGTGCTACACGATACTCCGTGTTCGATGCATACTCTGCATTCGACACTCTGTTCGTTCAGTACTGGTTCCTACTCCATGAGTACTTACCATTTGAAGTTCACCTTCAGTATCCATGATCTTCATGGGTCATCTGATCTTCACCTCCTGTTCTGACTTGGAGACAGATGTCGACGTGGTGACATGTTGACATCCTGTCGACGTCAGTAGGCGTCCTTCTGCTCTCCAGATGTCACGTTCCATTGGTGATGCAGTAGTCTGTCAGATGATATCGTCATCTGAGGTTTAGTTGTATTAGCTCAAACTAGTATTCCTATTAGTCGTGTTAAGATTTAGTCTAGTTAGTCAAATGACCGACTGCTCAGAGTTTGAGCGGGATTGAAGCGTGACTCGATGTCGGTGGGATGGGGTCCCACCCTCGAATCGTGCTCTACTTAAGACGATGTCGCGTGTCCGCTGAATTTGGGTTTGGGCGATCGGGCCATCCCACGCCACTTATGGGCGTGACATGACCTGTCCTGAACGGACAATCGGGTCAAACCGTTGGATGAACCTTGTTCCCCCAAATTGATCGGAAGAGAGTGAACAACAAACTCTCTCTCCGACAGTCACGAAATTGATGTCTCCTCTTGGAAATGGCAACATCGACACCGCGATGATTGCACGTACGGAGACTCAACGCTCCACTATACTACTACTAATAGAGATGTTGCAGATCCAACTATAATGGATGCTGCACATCACATGCTCACAATCCAATTGAAAGTCTCATTTGGATTCGTACAGCTCTAAAGACTAAGACACACTCTTGCAATCAAACTCACCAACCTACTGCACTACCACGGATTGATCACCCTTCGGCGTTCAGTAAGTTCACCTCGTTTTCATTATCGTTTTATCAAGTTGGGAAGTACCTCGAGATTCTCTTGGTACCATTGATGCATGGACGGACGATCTTCTGATTCTCCCAGAAATCGTTATTTGCAAATTTCCTCCAGAAATCTTGCCTCTTTTCGTGTGTTCCATTTCCGTTGTAATTCTGACGAATTACAACATACTATCGACACGAGTCTAGTTATACCGTCCAAGTGCGTATGAGAGAATAGCGGATGAACGATGCACATATACACGTACATCTCGACATATACTCACATGTACATCTCGACACTGGGGGGAGTGATGACACACATACGACACCAATCGGCGATGTGCGCATTATACAATCCAATCCAATGTATTGGAATAATAGATTGCAGCAGGGTGCTTCAGCCTGCGTGGAGGACGACAGCACACGTAGTAGTCTTGATTCGACCGAGTAGCGTGCCCCATCGATACGGAATTCGGAATGCCGATCGTTCCACTCGACCACATCGGACAGTGTGCACGACTGGAAAGAAATCGTGTGGCAATTCAAATGTGTGTCCCATGTGATGCGTTTTCTTTTGTCATGACACATTTGTTTCACACAAAGTGATTCAAACAGCCCAATGGTGAAGCCGCGATACTCGTGCGCGCAAGGATGATGTTTCTGCGCTGTCGACTCCACACAACATTGCCGCTGCGAACAACAAAATCGCATCTCGACACGTTTTTTTCGCCTGCGTTGAGGCTGTTGCTGCCTTTTCCTCGCGCTGTGCGTCGTTGCCATTGCACCGAACCCACAAATGATCGGAGAACTGAGGAAAAAGGATCCAACTTGAGAACGCGATCGCTTCGACCATCACCATGGAACACGAGAAGCCGCCCAAAAGAGGCAACCACCATGGCGAAAAAAAGAAATCACGAAGCCGCGGCGACCGCAAGACCCCCAGCGGGAACAACAACAATAGCAGCAAGAACAAGCGTTCTCGTCGCAGAGCCAACAAGGCCGGTGCCATGGACAAGGCAGGCAACGGGGAACCCATGGTCGGTGCGATCTCCATCATCCCTTCATCTGCGACGGCCGATTCCACGTCGACCGAGGCAGTACTTCGCAATAGCGACGCGCAACCCATGGACACAGCGCCACTGCATCAGCCTTCAGAAGCCAAGGCGCGACGCACGAATCTCTCCGTCGCTTCCCCCAATACTCCCAAAAAGAAGAAAGCCACCACGCGTAAGCTCCCAACCAACAGGCCTCCAACAGAAGATGCCGCAGCGTCTTCGCCAGGCATCAGCCCACGAGGCCAATCAAGCAAATTGTCATCATCGAGACGCACCAGAACTGACCATCAATCTGCAAAGAGCGGTGCGGGCAGCGAAGGTGACAACAGCAGACAAGTGTCCCCCGCAGAGTTATACCGCAAGATGATGCTCGAAGACAACCGTGGCAAGCAAGCGGACGACAGAAGTGCGAGTGATGGCGCAGACATGCAACACGAAACTCGTCTGAATTCATTTCAAGCGTCGCGCAATGGCCCCATGATGTCCATGAGAGGCGCTGTGTCAGCGAGCGCACTGGAAGATCCGGGCTCCTCGAAGTCTCTTCCAGCAGCGGTGCTGGTGGAAACAGATTCAGCCATGCTCGTCAACGACGATCGCACTGACGTCACCGATGCCGAACGACAACGCATTCGAGAACAAGCCGAGGAGGATGCCCGCAAGAAGATGGACGAAGCTGCAGTGCATGCCACAGCTGCTGAGGAGTACGTTAAAGACAAAGATACTTCCTCAAGCAACAAACGATCCAAATCGATCATGATCTGCATCGCCCTTCTCATCGTGGTCGGTGCCATCGTCGGCATCGTCGTGGGAGTCTCAGGCAACAACTCCAAGTCTTCAAACTCCTCAAGTTCATCGTCACCCGGTAGTCCGACAGGAGATCGCAGTGATGATGGTGGCGGTGGAAACAACCCGGGCCCAACAGTGCCACCAACTCCGATGGCAACCATGCCACCCACCTTCTCTCCACTCATCGACACCGATGCGCCATGCACATCCAACAACTTCTGCGAGTGTGCTCTGGAGATCAACGAAACTCACATTGGCGAGTCCCTCTTCGGTAGTACAGTGGGTGCCACACCGGATGCGGTCAACACATGCGATGGCATATCCAGAAACGGAGCCGGTGTGTGGTATCGCATGAGCAATCAACCCTTCACGGACAGCAACAGCAATCTAGATGTGGCCGCAGACACTCCGACCCAACGCAGATTCCTGGCGTCGCTCTGCGAACGAGCTTCTGCTGCCGATGCCGAACCTGGGCAACCGTTTGTGCAGAGAACGAACTTCGACAGCCAGATCTCGATCTTCACTGGCGATCGCTGTGACCGATTGAAATGTGTTGCGGGCAATGACCAAGGCGGGCTCGGTTGCGTGGACAAGAGCCGCGCATCGTTCGCTTTCAATACACAAGGTGGTGGTGTTGCTGGCGGTGACGGAGACGGTGATGAGACGTACTACATCTACGTTCATGGCTTTCGCTCTTCTCGTGGTGATTTCGTGATGGAACTTTCGGAGCTGCCCAACAATCTCCAATGTGAGGATGCCACCCGCGTCCTCGTGGAATCACCCGTGGTCTCAACCACCAAAGGCGCAACCATCCAGCCTCCGGAGATTGGGGATTGCGGTAACGCCATTTCTTCTGCGCCTGGAGTTTGGTTCCAAGTGGAATTCGATGCATCCGACGTTGTGTTCGTGACTAGATTTTTCATGCGCACTATTCCCATCACGGAAGGGTTCATCCCGCAAGTATCGGTGTTCAGAGGCGACAGCTGTGGCGAGGTCGGGTGTGTCGGAGGTGATACCGCAGAATTCGGGATGTTTCCAGAAGCTGGGGCCAAGTACCATATCCTCGTACACGGCCTCGGCAATAGCGTCGGAGACTTCGTATTCTCGGTCACATCACTAACCGACAAGGGACCTCCGACACCATCACCACTGCCGGAAGACGAGTGCCCGTCGGCAATTGGATTGCCAGTTGGGTCCAGCGCAGAAAATACCCTGCTCAAGTTCGGTCCTGGAGTGGATCCAATCGCATCTTGCGCCAACAATGTCCTCGTCGACATCAGAGGCAATCCTTCCTATACGTACCGAGGAAATTGGTTCAACACGACCGGGACCGGGACACTTCTGCGTGCCTCGACATGCAACACCGAGACGGCCTTCGACACCAAGATCAGTGTTATTGTGGGGTCATGCGACGACCTCCAATGTGTCGATGCCAACGATGATGTCTCATCGCCTGCAGGCACGTCAGGTCGCAACGCTGAATCGTGCAGTGTTGTGGAATGGTACGCGCATGAGGGAGTGGAGTACAAGATCATCGGTACGTACTGTCGAGTATGGTGCCCTTGCAAAGGATGTTGTTTGTAGTCATCATCGTTGCATGTTTGCTGTACGTCTGTCCCTCTCGTTTGTTCCTCTCGTTTGCACCAAGCCAATCATCGTGGCTTGAGCATCTGACTTGGATGTCCCTTCATGTTGAGAGTGTGGTACCAGTACATCTTCGCCACACACTTCCTGCACACCACCCAACGCTCCGATGAACCCAACTCCTCGCACTTGCAATTGCAATCGCTGAACAACGAATCTGTCATTTCGCATGACGCATTTCGCATGATGCAATACACATGATGCAATAAACATGCTGATACCGTGCGAGTAGTGCATGGATCCGTGGATCGACCGGCAGATGATCGGTTCGAGTGTGAGGTCATCTTCAAGGTCACATTGGAAGAGGTTGAGTCTTCGGCAAACCAAACCTGCCTCACTGCAACTCACATACCAACTGATGGAACCACCACCATCACCATACTCGATCCAACCATCAAAACCATCGATCAGATGGATCCCACCATTCCCATCATCGTCGGTGACTCCAGCATTGCTTCTGACGACCACGACGAGTATCTATTCTGGTACACTGTCAAGGGAACTGGCACATCCCTCACTGCATCCACATGCCATCCAGGATCCATGCTACCAGCCACATCGGCAGCCGCTGCCACTTCCACATCCATCTTCATCCTTGCCAATGATGGCAACGACAACACCACATCATGCGACGACCTTCGTCAGCTCATCGATGTGACTTCAACAGCTCCATCACCCGAGTTCTTGGTGCACACACCCTGCAATGATCATATGTCCGCCACATGGAAGACCACATTCGATCAACAATACTTCGTCGTCGTCAAGCTCACAGTCGTTGACAACACCGCACTTCATCCAACCTTCACCCTCACTGTGGAGGATGCCGCTGTCAACGACAAATGCAGATCGGCCATCGGTCCACTCCCTTTCGATGGACAGTACAGAACCATCTCTACACGAAGCGCGACCCGTAGCTTCGTTAGCATCAACGGTGATCGATCCATCACGGACTATCCAACATGTCCTTCCACCCTCTCGTCCATCATGGACAACGTAGACAACATGGACAACATGGATGGAGCGGATGGACGTGATGTGTGGTTCTCCTTCATTGGCAACGGGATGGACCTCATCGCATCCACATGCTCCATCTACACACAGTTCAACACACAGATGACGATGTACCGTGGTGATGAATGCACATCGTTGTCATGTGTGGCTACTTCTGCAACCACCAACGATGGCAATGACTATGACAACGACGATACAACTACACCACGTGGAATGGAGATGAACTGCAGCGATGTGTTCTTGAGCGAGGATCGTGACTTCAACAAGATCGCACAGGGCAGAGGAAGATCCATCCGCTGGACAGCGAAGGAGGACGTCCTGTACTTCATCCGTGTGTCAGGTCGTGATGTGAATGAGGACTATGGTGTGGTGGACTTTCGCATCTCTCCCAGCAACGATGTGTGCAGTCGAGCGAAAGTGGTGAGGTTGACGGCGCAGGCATCTGCATGGAGCACGACCGACACAACACAAGGTGCTCTTGAGTACAAACAGTGCGGGTCGGACGACGAATTTCAGATGACAAGTGGAATGTGGTACAAGGTGGAAGGCACAGGTGGTCAGATGTATGCCACCACCTGCAATACGAACGGTCGAGCACGAACTCGTGTGTCTGTGAGTGAGATCGACTTTGATCATTACACATCGAATGGTAGGCTGTTGGAGGGTGATACCCATTCGTACGGTGACGATCCGCTCCACCAAGATTCAATGAGTGGTGGAAGTGGCCATACTCGCATGTCTCGGCAACTGGCGGAAGGTGGTCCACTGTTTGTGGATGAGAATGCGTTTGATTGCGACGTGTTGCAATGCATCGACTTGGTGTCTGATGAGAGGGACTCGTGCGGATCTCATCACCGTGTGGTTTGGAACTCCGCAGCGACGGTGACGTATTACATCATGGTGCAGAGCACAGGCACGGAGGAGTTTGATTTGGAGGTTGGCCGTGTCGTGTGAAGAGGCGTGCTCAGGTAATCGATCGTACAGCACGTGTAGTACATGGGGGACGGTATGATTCATAGTACAGCACACTGTGGAGGACTGGAGTATAAAAGCACACCTCACTATATCCGTAAGGAAAGTTTCGGTCCTCAGGAGGACATTTAGTGCTATCTGTCCTCCTGAGGACATTTATTTTTGACATGCATCGTAACTGTCCTCAGGAAGACAGAAAACTTATCTGTCCTCCTGAGGACATTTAATTTTGGCGTTTGACTGGTTGGAACACGTATCCACGACACAAATTATGAGTGTCGCGACAATTCATCGCGTTGTGGCTGGTGCCATCTGCTCCGTTCTTTTTTGCCATCTGCACATCCACACGCCAATCTGTTCAATAGTATTCCAGAATATTATTCTATTATATATTATTATATTCTATAATGTTCTACAACATCTGCTTTCAGTTGCGTCACTTATGGGTGTTGGGGGGATCTCTACTTGTGTTCTGGAACTTGTGTGTCCTGGTTATGTTTCCTCTTTCATCAACGGAGCCATGTAACTGTGTGTCCATTTTTAAAAAGCTTGGTTGATTTCTCGTTGTTGCGATAGAGGACTCTCGCACTCCGCTCAGCCCTTCACAAGGAAGCCTGCAAGGAAGCCACAGCCCGATAGCCACACCTTCCGAGGGGCGGCATCCGAGCTTCTCCCTTGGCGCAAGCCGAATAGATTTAAGTTCGTGCGCTCCAAGCTGATATGTTCTAAGCTTGCACAGTTCCGGCAAACTAGCAGCTCCATGCGTTAACCGAACATTAGCCAATCATGGTACTTTATTCTGCGTTGTTTTATTGTTCTTGTCGTCTTCATTGCTCCATGCTTGTCGCTGGGCTATCTCATTTGCATTCCATTTCAAACCACGACGTCAAGGAGAACCACCGCAACACATCCATGTCATGGGATTACATTGCATCACATGCTTCCTCTGCATCATCCGCTTCATCCACACCACTCTACGTTTATGCTTTCCTCTGATCCACACCCACCTACAACAGCCAATTCATCCATACCCCACCCCACTGTACATCTTCTTGCCAAATCAACAACAAGCCACATTCTTCCATCATTGATCCATCCCATCCTTTCGATTATCTCTCCACCCCTCGCCTCAACAACAAAAGTGACCATCCTGATGGGACTGCAGCGCAGTCTCCCGCACCATCCACTTGCACGATACAACCACCTTCCTATGCCGACGACGTGAAGCAGCCACCAACCATCACATGGTGTCCCAATGTATTCACGTTGGTGCAGTCTCCTCAGGACGCAGGTGTTGCCTACACGGAATGCAACAACAACGAATCCCGCACCATGTCTATCACTGATGGCTTACCCTGTACAACGCCGCCATCTACGGACCAGACGAACAACAAGAGGGCATGCCATTGCAAGAAGCCGCCAGCTCCTCCTACCTCAGTCTTCACAATTGTGAGGGTCGGTAGCAACAGTAATCAGCCCACTTCATGGCCTGATCCCACCACCACTGTTGGCAAGACCATATAGCGTTTCTCTCCAATGTACTACAAACTGAAGGGAAAGGTGGACTGCTTGCCTTGGCTGCACATACTGCAACCATGCAACAGAATCCCCATGAATGTGATGACCAGGCTTCCAAACAAGCCATGGATACCACTCATTGGCACAGCATGGACACTCATCTGCAACGAACTACACCAGCAGAACTCCATGGTGTTGCTGAATATGCCACAAGAGTCCACATTGGCCAACCAATTCAAAAACTTCCTGGAGCTTACCAAAACACTCCTGAAGCGCACCCCTTGCTGCAGCGGCATGACGGAGAATATGAAGCAGTGGCTCGATGAGCTCACCACCCTGATACAGGAGCGCAAGGACTACGCCAAGGATTGTGTCACCTTGGAGCAAAGAATTCAAGGACGCAATAGCATCACCAGCAAGCAAAGGTCCCACATGCTCGCCCTGCGCCCTGCAATATCAAAGAAATAGGCTGGCAAAGCCGCGCGCAAACAAAAGGCAGCAGGAAGTGAAGAGAATGCCTCATCTTTCTGCATGTCATCCACCACAATGAAGCCTGAGAAGAAGCCACGCGTGAGTATGGAACAGAAGATACAGAACACTGCAAGCCTCCTCAACAGGCTAAACAAAATCGAAACAAGCTCGCAGATTGGCTGCATGTGGCAATGCCTCCTGCTCCCACCCAAGCCGGACTTCATTCAATCATGGTGGTGTGGTCTGCTTCCCCCGTTCAGTACCAGCTGTGGAGGCAAGCGCACACATCCACAATAGCGGCAATGGCAACGGCAACAGAAATGGCAGCAAGGACAGGGACAGTAGCAATGACAATAACAACAACAGCAACAACAGCCAATTCATCCAGCACATGTTGAATCAGCAACAGAAAATGCGCGATACATGCCACCGCTGGGAGGAGGATTGTGACAGCGTGGAGCGAGAGACTTCTCAGTTGCGCTACACCCAAGATAGGCTCTCTGCTGATATGAGGTCTCTTGCGGACCTCATGTTCCAAAACTACCACACCAGCAATGGCACTGTCAGCGGCAATAGCAATGGCAACATCAACAGCCACCGCGATGGCAACGACAACCACGATGGCAGTGGCAGTGGCAGTTGCAACCGAAACAGAAACGGAAGTGACAGCGATTCCATAATCACTGTCTCCCAACAAGATTCAGATTGCGGTGACAGGGAATACCACAGCGGCCATGATGGAGATCCTCCCCGAGTCACGAGGACGGAGTCCACCGAATTGTTTACGAACATAGAGTGAGACAAGCATGATAACAGCAATGACGAAGACAAAGATGAAAGAACGGATGAAGCAGCTGCAACAATCAACAAGAAAAGGTCTGAACAAAACAGCCACCTCGAAAGAGAGAGAGAGAGAGAGAGAGATACATTAGCAATCTGCATTGGCATTATAATGAAGAGATGCGGCGGAAACTGGAATGAAAGAAAGAATTGCAAATGGGGTAGAACGTAGTTGCAGTGGAAGACAAGTTAAACACAAACGCAAACGCATCCGCTAAGAAAAGACTGTAAAATAGACGTAGCCAAGCTTGTCGGACAGCAGACACACATTAGCATGATTTTGTTGACGCAGGACACAAAACTAGAACAAGCAAGTACCACGATGCAAGTGGAGGTGCGCTAACACCCAGAACAAGCGCACAGAAAAGAACGAAGCAGATGGCGCCAGCCAACAACGCGATGAATTGTCGCGACACTCATAATTTGTGTCGTGGATACGTGTTCCAGCCAGTCAAACGCCAAAATTAAATGTCCTGAGGAGGACAGATAAATTATCTGTCCTCCTCAGGACAGTTGTGGGGAAAACATCGACAAGAAGCGATAAATGTCCTCCTCAGGACATTTACGAAAACGCCCACACAAAATTTTCCTTACGGATATTTTCGTCAACAAGTTGATGCCACATCCATAGGAAAGCTCTCGCTCTCCACAGAGTGCGATCATTCTTCAGCGTCGTCACTTTTCGATTTGGCCACATCCTTGCTTTCATTTCCACGCAGCGGCTCCGGAGATGCACAAGAAAGTGAGAGAGGGAATGGGGAGACTGGTGATGATGATGACACCCAACGCGGCGAAGGGGGTTGAACGCTGGATCTTTTGTGCCTGGCTTGGCCTCCGGCAGAACGGTGTCGTGATGGTTCGCAGTCACGACAACCTCTGCGCGCAGCATCGGCTGCATGACATCATTGGACGAAAGGAGAACTGTTGTCATTCTTCAATTTCTGTGTTTAAGGCAGTTCAGTGACGCAACAAGGCTGTCGACAATGATGCGTTAATGGTGGATCGTGAACGAACAGAAAGTCACCCAAACAAAACATGAGCACAACAAGTCCGCTCAGAATGCCCACGCGCCGCGATCACTTGCGTGTGCGCCGAGGACTAATAAATTGCCCAACGTTTGTGACATCCACAACCCCGGACGCACCATCGTGTCCATCTTGAGTGCGATCTTGTTTGCGAGATGTTGGGCAACACGTTTTGTGATGCCAAACAGCAGAAAGGAGAGCGCGCAACCGGCTCAGTCTGCTCAGGCAAGGCACCAAAGGCCACCTGGGTTCACGATCACCGCGAGTGGAGCAGATAGCGCTGAAACCAAGAGCGTGGCACGCACCTGAGCAGAGCGGCAGCGCAGCACAGAAGAGGAAAGGCGGAGAGAGGAACCGAGAGAGTGATGTCATACCAATCGAACCAAACGCATACCACACACATACAAATGCTACACTCGTACCACCGATAGTACCATAGCTACCGCATCAACATCATTAATATCATCAATATCATTGACCCCATTCACACTACCTCTGGAGCAGAGCTGCCGACATTTCATTACTGCCATACTGCCCTTCGCTCGTTGCGCACAAGAGCTTGATTTGAGCATTCGGCGGCGACATGGTCATCGCACTGAGAGGCACGCACAGCAGAGTGAAGCCTACCAGCTCCTCCATCGCGATGGATGGGACGATCACGACAGTTTCCTTGGTGGATAATAAGAGGGTGGTGACCACCCACACCATGACTCAGGTCAACACAAACGCGAGGAAGCCCACCACCCCCACGGGTCTGCGTCGCACGTTCGGGACAGACTTGGTCCATAGCGGCAGCATCTCAGGCAGCATGACCGGCAGCATCCGCAGCAGAGACTTGGACGACGACGACGACGACGAGCGGCGATTCCGGTCTTTGGAGCGGATCCTCGACATGCAGGAGCTGCCGGCGACAGGCTACAACGTTTCGTTTCTGTACCCGGAGCGGTATTCCCACATCTACTCCAACCTCAAGTCGAGGAACCTGGACATCCACGGCAGGGATTGGGGGCGGCTCGTGGCGTCGGGCTACAACTGGACCACGTTGCAGCTGCTCGTGCAGAAGTTCACCCACATTCAGATCGGAACGGCGTGGTTGAGCCAGCACCAGATCCAGCACGATGCGTTCAAGAAGTTCCTGCAGTTCGACAACGTCCTGCTGTACTTCGTCAACGACCAGGAGCTCGACCGCCGCACCTTCGTGCGACAGACCATCTCCACGCTCAAGGGCCTCATCAGCCTGCTGCCCGCGCCGTTCGGACAAAAGCCGCTGCAGGTGGAGGCGACGATTCTGCTGCCGCTGCTGGCCAACGCGGCGGTGCAGGTCGAGACGCTGCGCGTGCGGCACTGCCAAATCACGGGCGTCGCAACGTGCAACTGGCTGTCCACGATCATGAACGTGTCGCTGACCGAGTGCTCCTTTCCAGATGGCGGCCGGCAGTTCTGGGGAGCCGCGACGCAGCGCCATGCATCGAGCATCCAGACCCTGGCGTTGCGCAACGTCGCGAATATGGACAGCGCGTTGTTGGCGCAGGCCATCCTTGGCATGGGACAATTGAAGGCGCTGTCGTTGGAACACGGAGATGCCGGCATGGATTGGAATCCCATCCTCAAGGCGGCCTCTGCATCCACGACGCTGCAGCGCATCTTCGTCAATGGAGAATACGACACGATGAACTGGTTGCGCGGCATCGTGATGCTGCTGCACAACCGCAACACGACGCAGATCGGGTACCGGCTGCGATCCGCACGCATCTTCACGGCGGCGGAGAAGATGGCGATGAGCATGGGCATCCTGACGGCCGTGCAGCACAATCGGTGCATCCACTACCTCGACATCGACGCGGGACACGTGGTGCAGGAGGTGATGGACCGGCGCATCTTGCCCATCACGAGGACGAACAAGGCCAGGCCCGATGTCATCGAGACGACCAACGAGGTCTTGGCCGATACGGACTACTCTGGACTCGCGGCCGTGCTGTGCCATGCGACTGTGCGCACGAATCCGGATCTCCTATTTGAGGTCGTGTCGCGCACGCATGAGCTGCTTGCCGATTGTCACGTGGCATGGGACTCATCGTCCGACGACGACGAGTCGGAAGTGGAGAGCAGTCTTCACGAGGAGGAGGCCCTGAATGATGTGGACGTGGACAGGGTGAGAGGCCGCCGTCGCAATCGCAGCTTGGACGGGAGCCGCAGTATCAGTATCAGCAGCGCCAGTCTGAGCATCAGCAGCGCCGGCAGCATCAGCAGCACCGACGACGAGGATGACGACGAGGATGACAGTCGATACCGGCGCAAGTACAACGCCAACCAGCACGCCATCCAATCCGAGATCCGGTCCTTCTTCAACAAGCTCCTGCCCGGCATGGTGACGTCGCGCACGAGCAACGCGGAGCTTGGGTACATCCACCAACGTTTGCGACGGGACTTTTCGCGAATACTGGACGATGCCTTTGAGGAGCTGGGGGATGGCGAAAACGTCTCGTGGAGGGATCGGGGTCGTTGAGGAACGTGGGGGCGTAGTGGTCGAAGTTTGGGACGAAGTTACGGGTCTCTTCGTTTCAAGAAATGTTGTAGAGAGAGAGGGTCAAGTAATATGCGTATAGTAGGTACAACACAAATGTTCTACATCTTCACAAGGAGTAATGCAGGGTTGAGTATGGTATGGTATGTTGTATTTTCTGTTTCAAGCTGTCCGCGCTCTGGATGCATCAATCATTCGGAAGGCTCCATCACTCGCAGAGTTGAATACCATACGACGACATAGTCGTGGAGGACTTCAAAGTCAAGCGCACAACCGCTCCATGCATGTGTCAAGTGCATCTACCATATAGGTAGATGAGATGAATGAATGGAAGTTGGCAATGATGTTATAATAGGATAGTATGATACATGTCTCACTCAATCCCACGATGTGCTGTACTATCTACGATGAACGTTGTTGTTCTCGCATGCCACCCACTCAAAAGACACAAACGCTCTCTCTAGATTAGAATGGAACTTTCTATGTAGTTTTTAGACTACTATTCGTGTGTTGTTCGGTTGGCTTCCATCCACATGATCGTTTTTGAATGATTTTGAACATACCATTGTATTCAGAGATGAATAACGTCGAATGCGAAAGAACGTTACCGAACGCAAAAAATTGAACCGACAAAAGAAACGCAATCCATCACCAAAACGACCATGCTTCCGTGTTGTGTTTGGTTTGATGTAGCGTGGAACAGCACCAAACAACGCTCGGTTCCCACATGATTTGCGTGGTTGGCCGCGGCAAGACTGTATGATTGATTACAACACAATACTACACTCCACCGTGTCACTCTGCAATATAATAGCAAAGAACGGACAGATCACACCACGACAGACAGATAGAGACAACAACACAAAGAGAGACACGATCGTTGACGAACCATGACGCAGACCGACGCCGCTGCGCCATCCACGCCCAAATTGGCAGCCGCGAAGCGTCCAAACCCTGAGTTCTCCACGCCATCGCAGAAGACGGACGGAGGCCGCGTCTCCAAGAAGGTGGCTGCTACGACCCGCAACCGCTCGTCGGCCAAGCGCATCCTGTCGCGGTTGCTGGGATCGTGTGGGCCGACGACAGGCAGCAGCAAGGCCGCGGCCATCAGTCGTCTGTCAAGACGCAGCGCCACATTCAAGGCGGCCGTTCCCGATTCGCCCACTGTGGCTTGCGAGACGGTCGTTGATGAGAATAAGGTCAATCGGAGTACCAGCGCGAGCACTAGTGTCAGTACTAGTGTGAGTACTAGTGTGAGCAACAACAACAACAATAGCAGTGACACTGGCAGTGACAATAGCAGCGACAATAACAGTGACGACAACAACAGTGACAACAATAGCAGTGACAACAACAGCGATACCACCCAGAACACCGAACCCAACCAACCAACCCACGACGTCCGCGCCGTCGCATCCGCAGCAGCCAGCGCAATGGATAGCATGCCGTTGATGGTCACGTCTCCTGATGAAGAGATCACAATTCGAACAGTTTCCACAACAACGTCAGACATCACCGACAGCCTCATGAAGATCTCCATTCACAAGGAGTCGCCGCTGCCCAAGCAGCTCTTTTCGACCACTGATCAGGAGAATATATCCAACTCCTGCAATGTGGCGTCGCCATCCACTGTCATGAACAACTCGAATCTCATCATTCCGACGCCCGACAAGTCGATCGATTATGACGGAACCACGCAGCCTCTCCATGGGTTGCCGGGTATGGAGGAGATGCTGACGACGTCGCCGTTTGAAGATCATGAAGAAGATAGTGAGAACGGACAAGTCGATGATGATGATGATGATGATGATGCCTTCCTTCCCGAGGACTTCAAGAAGGCCGTCATGGCAGATGAGGGACAAGAGTTGGAACATCCAGATGAAGCAGAATCAGACGAAGATGAAGACAATCAACAGGATGAGGATGATCCAGACAACCAACAGCAACAGCAGCAGCAGCAGCAGCAAGGGCCGCAGCATGATGACGATCTCACAGTACCAACGTCTGCCACGACGACGACAGAAACACTGTACACGGAGAAACAGCTCCAAATCAGAATTGAAGAAGAAAGGCACCTGCTGCAACAGGAAATGGAGGCCGCCCACGAAGATCAGCTCAAGGACCTGCAGGACCAGGCCGAGGCAATGCTCAAGGAGCACGGTCAGCAATGGAAGGCAGAGTCCGACAAGGAGTACCAGCGCATGCATCACAGGCTCAAGGAGGAGCAGAGCGCCTCGCTCAAGAAGAACCTAGACTTGGCCAAGAAGATCCTAGAGCTGGAAGACACCAAGGGCAAGCTTGCGGCGGCCGAAGAGACCAATGCCCAACTCGCCACGTTGCGGCAGGAACTTCACGATGCCAAGACCGCGGGACAGACGGAAGTGGCAGCACTCAAGGCGCAGATCGACCAACTCACCAACCACAACGAAACGGCATCCAACGAGGAACGCGAGAAGCTTCATGACGAATTGCACGCGTTGCGAGTGCAGCACACGGCCTTGATTGCCGAGTCCAAGGCGACCAAGGAAGACCTCCAGGCCAAGGAGGCATCGCATGCGCAAGAGATGCAGCACCAAGTCGCGGAGACAGCAAAGCTCAATCAACAGTTGGACGCTCTCAAGCGCCAAAAGCAGGAGCAGCAACAGGCATTGCAAGCGCAGCTCGCCAATTACGAAGGTCAAGTTGCGAAGTTGCGCGACGACAATACGCGCATCCAAGAGGAACTGCAAGTGGCCCAGAAGGACAACGTGGCAACAGCCGTTTCGCACGATGACAAGTGCAAGACGTTGCAAGCCGAAATTGACGCGTTGAAGGAGCGCCTCGAACAATCCACCAACAGCTACACCGGTCAAGGCGCCGAACTCGAGCAGTGGAAGATGCAGGTCACGGCGCTGCAAGAGAAGATCGAATCGTCGGAGCACGTCAAGATCTGTCTGCAGGCATCGATCGGCGACCTCCAGAAGGCGCACAAGGACGAGATCGTCGCCATCCAGCAACAGTCGCGAGAGCAGCTGCAGAAGGTCCAAGGCGACTTGCAAACCCTGCAGACGTCGTCCAACGATGAGCGCACCCGGTTGCAGGGCCAACTGCAAACCTTGCAGGAGGAGATGCGGCAGGTGCAGGCGGATCGCAACCAGGCCCTCAAGGCTGCGCGCGATGAGGCCAAGCAGGAGATGGAGCAGGCTCTGCAGAACCTGGAGAATCAGCTGTCCAACATGCAGGCCGACGACTCCGTGCTGACGAAGAATCTCGCGGAGCTGCAGGCCCAGACGGAGGCCGACAGGAAGGCGTACGAGCAGCAGGTCGTGGGTGTGCGCATGGAGCACAGCAAGGAGATGGAGGAAGTGCTGGCGCAGCTCGATCTGGTGGAGGCCGAGCATTCCGAACGCATGCGGTCGAAGGAACGATCCATCACGGACAAGGACGCCGTCATCTCCGCGTTGGGGAACCAGCTCGCGGAAGTGCAGGTCACGCTGCAGAATGCCAAAGACCGGCAGGTGTCCGTCGAGGAGGAGCTGGGAGGCGTGCAGGCGAAGCTGAGCGACGCGCTGGGCGAGATCCAAGCCAAGAAGCAGGAGATTCAGCGGATGCAGACGCATCACGAGCGCAGCATCGAAGAGCAGATGGTGGAACGCGATCGCGCCGTCGAGCAAGCACGCGATGAGATGATCGAACGCGCCGAATCCCAATTCGAGGAGCGCAATACCATGTACAAGAAATTGAAGATGGAGTATGACAACGCGTCTGCGATGAATCAAGAACTGGAGCAGCAGCTGGCGAACGCGGAGAAGCTCGCGTCGGATGCGCGCAAGGAATCGCAAGTGCGCGAGCTCGATTTGGCGGATCAATTGGCGCAAGCCAAGGCAGGTGAGTATTGTGGGAATATTGTGGTTGTGTCTATATGTACTGTTACATTCATTGTCTGGTTCTCTCACACGGCTTTCTTGTTTGTATCTTCAGCCATTGCCACATTGGAAGCCAGCGTATCACGCAAGACGAAGCAGCATCTGGAAGAGGAGGAAAGGCTCCACCAAGCTGAAGAGGCCCTGCGCCGGGAATTGGAGAAGGAGAAATCGACCTGCCGCAGCATCCAATCGACGCTGGCGTCCGTGGTTGCCGAGAAGGAAAAGCTGAACCGCGAATGCGATGAATTAAAGGCCGTTTCGGAGGAACTCATGACGATGGTCGAGAATCACCAAATACAGCCCTAATACTGTGATGTATTCCATTATATTTTCATGGACCACCCCAGTGTGGTGGTGGCCCCGTTGCGCTCCACGTCCAATTCTGCTTGTCACTGTTATCGCTGTCGTCGTCGATGTGTGGTTGCCGATTGGATGACAATGGCATGAAGGCCGCCGCAACCAGCGATTGGCGCAGTCTGGCCGAGACGGACGACAGCATGGCCAGCGGATTCAACTTGTGTTGGTCTGCGGCTTGACAATGCCGTTCCTGCGACCATGCGCCGCTGAACGCGCAACGACGATGTGCGTACTGCCCACATAGGATGCATCGCACGCTGTCGGCCCCGCGCATCGTCTCGTCGCAGGCGACGCATTGCACTGCGAATAGAACGCGCGTCGTTTGAAACGCATGCTGATGCACGGGATGTCGACACGACGATCCACGTTCCATCGCTTCAATCGTGTCTTCTGCCATTTTTTTTTTGAAACTATGGACAAACAAGCACAAGAGGTTGTGGATGGTTGCACGCCACGGCAACGCAAGGCCTTGATCAAGCGATTGAAGTACACGGCCAAGCCGTTGCTGTCGCCGTTGGAACGGAAGATGCTCAAGGTCTTGCGGCGGCAGCAGAATAGCGATAGCGATGTCGTCGTTACGTGGACGCGGGAGCCAGCGAAGGCCAAACCCAAGAAACGTCGCCAAAAGAAGAAGAACGATGCCTTGTTTTCAGGTTTGGGACAGAGCATGGAACAGTTGGCGCTGTGGTCGTCAGAGAACGTCAAGGCATTGCAGAAGACCGAGCCATCATCCATGATCGAATGAGAGACATGCAAACGGAAGCGTGGTCACGGCAATGACAACAGCGTGGGCGTAGACAGTCAACATCATACCACAAGAGTAAAGCAGTAGTAGGACTCGACGGTAACACACTTACATACTCCGAGTCTACAGCGCTCGCCATTCGTACTTCAAGCTTGTAGTATATGGTGTAATGGCCTGCGGCCTACTATAATATATTGTCTGTCTTGTCTATCGTAGAACATAATAATAATAGCGATCTATGCTATTACATTACACTCTACACGTACGTACGACTACTCATACGTACACTGCCCGTAGTCTATTCGCATTTGTAACCTATTGTATGTACTCACCCCCTTCGCGTGCCCGTGCATCGGTTTCAACTCTCACCCATCCAACCTGGTTGGATGATATTCATCACCCCGATGAAGATTGCCAGCAACAACGACAAGAAGGTGCCACCGAGATACAGCACCCCACCCATCGTGCTGCGAGAGGATTGCGACGCATCGGTACCAGCGTCGTTGTGATCCACCTTCGCGCTCGCGCTCGTGTCGATGCCAACATCGACGTCTTCATCCAAGAAACCATCGCTGTCCTTCGTCGGCGCCCGCTCGTAACCGCGCTGCTTTCCCAACAGATCGTCCACCGAATGCGGCATGTACCCGATCACCAACAGGGGCAGCAGCTGCAACGCGCTCGTCAACACCGTCAGCTTCGTCAATCCCGACAGATCACCGGCTTCCAGCGCCGGTTTGCTCACATCCCAAATGCCCAACAGCATCGTGCTCAACGACTCGCACAGCGAATCCGCCACGTTCCACGTCGTCGTGAACAAGGCGTAGCTCGCGCCTTCGATGTTGCTGGGCACGAGGTTCACCATCAGCACGCAGAAGGGGATGTACTGCGATCCCAGCACGAAATCGCGCACGCCTTCGTCGCCCAGCGCAAACAAGAACGACGCCTTGCCCGCGATGAGCAGCAGCTGCAGCAACGAGAAGACGCCGTTGATCCAGATGCCGGCCAGGAACATGTACCGCCAGCTGTACCGATAGAGGACGCACTTGTACAGCACGACGCCGACGCACGTCATGATGCCGGCCGCGAACGTCAGCGCGTTCAGTTGGTTGGGTGTGAAGAGGAGGACGGATGTGAGAAACTGCTTCCACGCGTCGTTGTAGACGTACGAGACGACGTAGATATAGACGAAGGCCATGGGTTGGTAGACACTGTGTGAACAGGCGGTGTGCCACAAGGATTGGAGGCGTTGGTGGAAGGTTCCGAATCCGTCCGCTCCCGCCGCATCGCGATGGACGTTGCGATCGTGGAGGTTGTAGAGAAATGGAATCAAGGTGATTGGGAGGCATGCGATCGCCGTGATGATCCATTGGGGTCCCGATGGCAAATTGTAGCACAGCGCGCTGATGGGCGTTGTGACGCCCATGCCAATTCCACGGCACAGATAGCAAAGCACCTGCAAGTTGCCACGTTGATCCTTGGGTTCGTACTTGGCTTTTTCAGCGATGAGACTATCTCCCATAACATCGGCGAGCCAAATGCCCATGGCCCAGATGAAGACGGTGACGCAGAGCAGGGGCATGCTGGGTGCATTTGGTGGGACAATGACGAGTTCGTGCGCCGCGATTGGCATTGTTGCGGCATCATCTGCGTCACGCATTTCGGCATCATCGAATGATTGCGTTGCATTCAATGAAGCTTGCGCCTGTCGTTCCAAAGTGAGATCCGACAGCAGGAGCAACGAAAGCATGCTGATGCACGAGATCGTCCATCCGATGAACATGTAAGGTTTGCGACGGTAGCCGCAGATGGGCACGTTGTCGCTGAGGAAACCAAAGAAGATCTTGAAGCAGCTGGGCAGTCCCTTCAGCAACCAGATGGTGGCCTGCTGTGCTTCGGATGCGTTGAGTTGCAACGGGTAGACATTGATCAGCGGGTACAAGAGTCCTTGCACCAGGCCAACGTAGAGAAAGCAAAGCGGAATTCCAACGTTGGAAGAACGCCACAGCTGTAACTCTCGCCGGTGCGCTTCGTTCTTGTGTTGCTGATCTTCCTCTTGTGGTTGCGGCTCGTCTTTGTCGTTGTGCCGTACTGCTCGCAGTTCATTGCAGCGATCGTCCATATCAGTCGCATTCAACGAACGTCGGGAGCAGACAGTGCTGTGCAGTGCGCTTGTGCACGCCATTTCCAGTTCCGATTTGATCACAGCTGGCTTTTGATGGTCCAGATACTCCTGTTCATCATGGCCAGTTCCATCAATGGCATAGCGATGACGAGGATGCTGATCATGACCTTGCTGATCAAGTGCCGCTGTCGCCATGTCCGAGCTGTCGCATTCGGTCAGATCCGCATCATCTCCGAACGCGCGGTGCTCCAAGTCATGATGCTGCGAGGGCGAATGCGGAGAAGGATTCTGAACTCTTGAGTACTGCATGACGATGGTGATGGGAGCCGTTGCTGCAAGTCCACATGTCATGAACTCTGCTGCCAGCAGGTGACGATGTTGTGAGAGCAGGTGGCCGCGTGATCATGTTGGTTGCCGGTTGTGTGGATCATCGCCATGGCGAAGATCGGCGATAGAAGGAACACAAACAACCAGTGTGTCCCCAGAACATCACCAACACAAAATAGTACCAGCATCATGGTTTCGTGTTGTTCTTTTTGTTCACTTCCTTGTTCTGATTACACGGGAATGTTCAGTCACGAACCATATCGTCGCCAAAAGCTGAATGGTCGCCATAAAAATCCCCAAGAGGTTTGTGGTGGCTATTCCCAATGAAGGCACCCTCTTCCGAAACCAAATGTCTGGCCGATCCTGCGCATTGGCCAAAGATCTCGTAGGTCAGCTCCGCACCAGCGAAATGCCATGCACTGCGGCAATCGAATCTGATCGTGATCGTGGAGTAATACTCCCGTGGCTACTCTGCTGTCTCTCTCCAGAGAGAGAGAGCGCCATACAAAGCAACCATCAGGTCACACTCCAAACATGTTACCACTGTTCAGAAACATGGCCACCAGCCATCACAATGTGTGAACTCGACTTCGGAGTATTCGTTCTGTCCTACTGAACTCGTGATAGACCTTGATTGTGACCGCGTTCATCGCAGCCAGTGCTACATTTCACGTGCACTTACCTGATATTCATGACAGGTGAAGACTGGATTGCTTTCACTCTCGAGACCCACAGTTCATAAAATGCAATAACAGCAACAAGGAAGTAAGCAAGCAAGTAAGCAAGCAAGTAAGCAAGCAAGTAAACACTGATCAACAACACAGTACCATAGCACCCACACTAACACCAACATGAACATGAACACCCGATCTATGACCACCGATGAAGAACATCCCGCCTCAGGGGATACTCATGACAACCTGACCCACGTTCCTCCCACGCAAGTCACCCACGACAATCACGAAGTCGCCGACGCGGCTCACAACATCGAAGCTGGCTTGATCAAGCCCTCTTCTGCTCTATCCCAAGCTCATGCTCATGTTCATGCTACAACCCATTCCAACAACTCTGAGCACGATCAAATCCAGCAATCCATCAAAGACAAGACCTTCCTCGAACATATCAAGTTCATCGTCGAACTCAAGTCCGACACCGTCTTCTCTACTTGGTACGACGGCAAAGGTAAACCGACCAACAACTCCACTTTCCGGCAATTGTGGGATGAAGCAGGACACTGCGCACACCTCATCCGCAACAAGTGGGGCGTTAACAAAGGCGACCGTGTCGTTCTCTGCTACGACTTCGGACTTCATTTCTTCGCCGTCTTCTTGGGATGTCTCCGTGCAGGAGTGACAGCCGTGCTGGTCTACCCTCCAGGACCGCCGCTCGTCAAGTCGCTCACCAAGATGAACATGGTGATCGAGGATTGCGCTCCAGCACTCATCCTCACCCAAACATCCATCAATCTCCTTCGAGCCGTCGATCGCGCCAACCCAGCGTCCAAGAGTCGTGCCATGTGGCCGAGTGGAGTGAAGTACCAAGTCACGGACCGCATCATCCGTCACGATCCGTTCATCACCGACAAGAACAAGAGCAACCTCAAGCAAGACAAGAAAGGTTTCCTTTCCAACCTCATCTCTGGCCGCTCGTCATCGCCGCCACCTTCCTTCGATGAGCCAGCTACCAATGGTTCGGACCTCGCCTTCCTCCAGTACACGTCTGGTAGTACCGGCAACCCCAAAGGTGTCATGGTGACCCATGACGCACTCAGGGCCAACATCGAACTTATCCATGGCAGTTGTTTGACGTGCATCGAAAATGATCTCTGTGATAGAGACAAAATGCCAAAGCGATTCACGGCATGCTCATGGCTGCCGCAGTACCATGACATGGGCCTGATCCAGCTGGCCATTGCGCCTTTGTCCGGTGCCTTCCGTGTCCACATGATATCACCGGTCTCATTCATTCGCAACCCGCTGCTCTGGATCGATCTCATGTCGCAGCACAAATGCCATTTCAGCGCCGCCCCTGACTTTGGCTACCGTCTTGCAACGCGCAAGTTCAACGAGGCGAAGAGCAAAGAGAATGGGAAAGTTCATCCCATCCCGAACCTTGACCTATCTAACGTGTATCATCTGCAAAATGCCGCGGAACCAGCACGGCTGGACACAGAAAGGCAGTTCTATTCTGCATTCTGCTCATACGGGCTGCGCGAGGAATGGTTTGTGGCTGGGTATGGACTCGCAGAGAATGTGGTTGGTGTGAGTTTCAATCATGGATTCCATCTGTCAGCCATCCGCGAAGGTGAAGATCTCCAGCCATTCGTAGCCATCGCTGAACGCTGCAATCTGCACAGTTCGATCAACATAATCATTGTGGATCCAGACACCTGCGTGCAACGTCCAGACAATGTGACTGGGGAGATCTGGATCGCCGGAGCCTCAGTCGCAGCCGGGTACTACAACCAAGCCCAGCTCACCGCCGACACATTCCAAGCTGCCTTGAAGGAGGATCCATCCAGTGAAGACGCCAGCGGGAAGAGTGGCAACACCCAAGTTCCGGCCACGGCCTACCTTCGAACCGGTGACTACGGCTTCTACCAAGATGATTATCTCTACATCTGCGGTCGCAAGAAAGACATCATCATCGTCAGTGGTGTCAACTACTACCCGCAGGATGTTGAGCATGCCGTAGAGGAGGCGTCGTCCGCCGTCCGTCCAGGCTGCGTTGCGGCGTTTTCATCAGATGAAACAGGCAACGACGGACAGCTGGAGATCGTCTTTGAGATCCGATCGACCCATGCGGACGATGCCGCGGCAGTCTGCCAACAGGTCAGGAAGGCGGTGATCGAACAGATTGGGTTGACACCGGCAACAGTCGCCGCCGTCAAAGAACGCACCATCTCCAAAACAACGAGCGGCAAGATCCAGAGACGCCAAAATCGACAACGCCTGCATGATGGGACGCAGAAGATGGTGCTGGACGTGATCGAGAAGTCGCACTTCTTCAGCACACAGAATGGCAACCTTGCAAGCCAATCCAAGCGCCTCTCGTTGAGGGCATCCAGCATCCAGGATTTCCAAATCAGAGACATGGACTTCTACGAGGTTGTGAAAACCGTCACAGCATCAGAAATCAGAGGCAACGAGAAATGGGAAGATATTGGACTGTCCTCCATGATGGAGCTCGAGCTTCGACAATCTCTATCTCAACGGTACAACGTGACGATTCCTCCCAACTGCTTCGAGATCTATCCATCAGTCGGCGACTTGAAGGCGTTCCTGGAAGCATCGGCTGGGCAGTCACTGCCAATCAAACTCTCATTTCTCAAACGGCTTGCCACCATCCCCAACGAGAAGCCGCTTTCTTCGACAGTGTCCACAGCCTTCCAGGTCATCGGCGCGATAATGATCCTCTTCATCTTCGCGCTCCCCATCGTCCCAGCATTCGAAGTTGGAAAGGCGATCGCAAGCAACGATGATTCTGGGTTCCTATCTCGGCAAGCGTGGGTGCTGTATCCCTTGGTCATCATAACCTGGGCTATGACTCTCACAGCGGAGGTGATTCTCGCCAAGTGGATCGTCATTGGCCGGTACAGGGAAGGACATACCAACTTGGCCAACATCTACTTCCTCAGATGGTGGTTCGTCGACCGGCTGATGCACGTATGGGAGCAGTTCGTCGGTCGGCTGATCATGGGAACACCCGTGATGGTGCTGTTCTACTATTTGATGGGTGTCGACGTGCATCCATCATGCATCATCAACGCATGCGTGCGTGAATTCGACTTGGTGAAGATTGGCGAACATGCAACCATCTCCACCCCCATCCGATGCCGAGTTTTCGGCCCATGGAAGGACAAGGAGCAAGGTCCCAGCATGAGGTTCCGCCAGATTCAAGTCGGATCCCACGCATCAATCAGGGGCGCCTTACTTCCTGGTGCCAAGGTCGGCTCCAACTGCAAAGTGCAACCCATCTCGGTGCTGGCCGAGGGCGCTCAAGCCCCGTCCAACACCACGATCAGAGGCAATCCAGGATTCATCGATCCTACCACAGCAGGCGCGGTGAGTGGTACTGATGCTCTTTGCGATGGTGATGGATCCAAGAACGCGGCATCAAACCCACGCACTCAATCTCCTGCCACTGACAGCAACGGCAGCAGTAGGTACGGGTGGATGGCATTGGGAACGATGAAGATGCTGTGGTTGTTTTTTGAGCTATACTTCGCCTTCGGCTGCTTCCTACTCGTGGATATCTTGATGGGAGGTGGTCATGCAGAGTGGAGATACACGGGGCTCCTCTCCTGGATATCCATCGCCATGCTCACATCCGTAGTCTTGCTGATTACGAGTATCATCTTGAAGTGGGCGCTGATCGGCAAGAAGCGGCCAGGTGCTGCACGGGCAGGTGTTCTGACAGACTTCGCCAACTGGGCATGCGACTATCACTTTCGCCTTGGAGCGACGCTGCTATTCGACCTCACATTCAACTCGGTGATGTGGAATCTTGTGCTGATGGCCCACGGCATGGACATCGATATCTCATCCAAGGTGGTGGCAGGTTGCTTCCCCCCATCCAAGCTCGATCTCGTCACGGTCAGAAGATCCTTCATCTCCTTTTGCAACATCGATGTTGAAGAGGATGGCGAATACAAGATGACCAAGGTTGAGGACAGCAGTGTCAGCATGAAGCTCACGTGCGCCCCCGGCGTGACGATCCAAAAATCATTGATCACTCCGGATACAGACGTCACCAACGACATGATCAATGACGACCATCATCCAAGGAACCATCCTCTCAGCTTCTGGCAGACCTTGCAATACCATACCAACACGACGCTGCTCTACGCTGTCGTACTCGTCGTGGCGGCGGCTAGCTTCATTCCATCCTATGAACTGTGGATGAACGTGATCAAACCACAAACATCGTTTGATGCGGTTCCGGTGGTCGTGATTTGCATCGTCATTCAGGACATCATCTGGCAAGGACTCTTGCGAGTTGTCGAGTCCATCGCACTGGTCGGTGGTGTCAAGCACGAGGTCCCTTGGAGCCTTGCGCTGTACGCGATCTACCAATCAGTCTGCAACTCGATTCATGATTGGTCTTTCGTTGCAGTGCTTTGTGGCACACCCATGATGAAATCGGTATTGCGGTTCCGCGGCGCCGATGTCCAAGGACGGTTGCTATACTTCGGATTCCGCGTCTACGAAGCCTCGTACATCACATTCGCAGATGGCGCTGTGATCGACGATTGCATCGTCAACGGTCACTCGGGTGTGTTCTCGAAGGTGACATTGGGAACCTCGTACATCGATGGTGTGATGCATCCATCGTCCTTCGTGCTGATGAGAAAGGGACCGGCGACTGCTCCAACTACGACTTCATTGGTTGAGCATGCCGCAGGGAAGATGATCACCGACAGCCAACCATCGGCCAAAGGCCAGGATTGCACAACGTCTGACGCACCAGTATCGCTGGAGGACGAAGATCGCGAATCCGCAGAGTCGCTTGCTCCAAGTGATCACTGTGGAGAGGAGGTGGACATCGTGTGAAGCTTGTGATCGAGTCGCAACAGTTGTGGTGACCGCATCGCCGACATCCACATCACCTCTCCATCAATACCGCCACTCATCATCATGACGCACGTCAACGCTCGCACATGAAAGTGTTGGAAGTGACGTTGTGCAATGGTATGGCGCGATCGCAACAAACAAGAAGAATTGGAGGCAGAATGCCGTCATCCACCAATACCATTAGAATTGCAGTCTTATCAACATTACAAAGCGCGGGATTGGCAACATGCAGATGTTCATGGTGCCATACGATGGAGAGCATGGCGTGGTGCTAAACACAGTGCCGACGAGAGTGTTACCTGTCTCGTCTTTCCCATGTGTCTCGACCGTTGCCAATGCCATTGCCGATGCCATCAACAACGTCATTGGCATTGCTTGACGAGTGAGCCGCCTGTTCCACGACAGGATGTCATTGTTCGTGGTTGTGTTCATGTGTTGGTTGTTGGCGACATTTCGAAAGGGAGAATGATCTTCATCAATAACGTCCATTAAACCGTCTATTCCCATAGTGACTTCCAACAAACCACGCAGTCCTCGCTTCGCCGCGCATAGCAACCTTGTTGGGCTTGTCTCCTCCTAAATACCGTTCCCACACGACGCGCCGGGTGGTGTTTCCGGGATCTCGCGGACTCGCCCACGCCGGAATTCCATCGCTCAAATTTCGCAAGAGAGGCGAACCGATCAGTACCCAACGTGAGGATTTGTAACGTGTGATGATGCATTTGTACTCGCACACGTAGCTTGTACGTGGAATAGTACTGGTAGTGGCAAGTGTCAGCCTTTCTCACTCGCATCCTTGGCGTGCGCCTTCCCTCTACAACGCTCTTCCTACTGCTCGAATCGACTGGTTGTCCTCGTCGTCAATCTCCATTTCATCAACTCAAATCAACTTCCACTCTCAACTCCTCCTTCATCTCACAATCTCAAACTTTGCAAACTCTGCAACGTTCAATCACAGCAACAACCAGAGTATCAACACAACAACAAACAAACAAGATGGATCCCGTTCAGCTCGTCAAGTCGGTGTACTCCACCGGACTCCTCATCTTCTCGATCACCATCGTCTGCGGACTCATCTTCAATGAGCAGACCAAGGTCTCGTCCGAGGTCCACCCAGTGGTCGCCTTGGTCGTCATGATCACGGCCCTCGTGTGGCTCAACATGGTTGAGGGAGGACAGGGTTCCCTCGTCGGTCTCCCACCAGTCGACCGCGACCTCTACGTCGAATCCCACCCAACCGCCCACCAGTGCACCTCCCTCGCTCACAAGGGTGACAACCTCGATCGCTACCTCATGGGACGTCAGTTCATGGTCCTCCTCATGGTCTTCACCATCAACCAGTGCGGTGCCCCACTCGCCGATGCCGAGGTCTTCGGACTCCCAGACATCATCATCCAGATCTTCCTCGGATCCGGAGCCGCCATGATCCTCATGACCGCCCAAGCCGGACAGCTCAACTCCCAAGTCAACGCCTCCCTCTGCATGCTTGACTACATCAACAACTTCTTCGCCGTCTTCACCCTCTACGTCGCCCTCGCCATCGAGTTCTCCGGACTTCTGCATTCGTGCTACCTTGTCCAGATGTTCTTCGTCTGGGCCTCCGGCAAGGAAATCGAGTCCAAGGAACCACCACGCGACGGTGCCCAGAACCTCTTCTACTGGGGACGCATCCTCATCTCCCTCGCCATCCTGTGCTACGCCATGGCCGTCACCCTCGTCGCCCTCTTCGATGGAAAGACCACCATGTGGGCCGGAGTGCCAAACGGAGTCGCCGTCATCCTCTTCTTCCTCTTCATGTCCATCGTCGGCATGCTCGAGGGCATGCAGATCGCCTTCTTCGCCGTCGCCAAGCTTCCAAAGGAGGATCGTGGAGACCACCCAATGGCCCGCAAGACCTGCGAGCTCCTCTTCCGCGGTGACGGACGCAACCTCCCAGGATTCATGATCGGACGTCAGATCTGCGTGACCATGTGCTTCTTCATCATCGCCCGTGTCACCACTCTCGACGTCGAGGTCGGAACCGGCGAGAACATCTTCGGAGTCTCCGACAGCACCCAGGAATTCTTCAACACCGGACTTCTCGGAGCCCTCATCACCACCATCATCGCCTCCATCACATGGCAGCTGGTCGCATCCGTCTTCCCAATCGCCTTCCTTTCCAACCCAATCGTCTACATCTTCCTCCAGTTCTGTCTGCTGTTGGAAGCCACTGGTATCTGCTCCGGAGCCTGGGTCCTTGCCTCCATTCACAAGGCCGTCTCTGGCTTCCAGCTCGATGAGGTGTACATTGGCACCCCAGAGGAGCGCGCCGCCGGCATGAAGCCAGACCACCAGAGCAACCGCAACATGCACTTGGGAACCAACGTGCTTGTCGGTGAGGCCGGTTCCACCGCTGTCCCACGCGAGTACCTCGAGCTCCAGAAGGCTTTGGCCGCACAGAACGAGTCGTACTCCGTCCGTCGCGAGCGCGTCCTGTCCAACATCAAGAGTCTGCGTGAGGAGATCAACGCCTGCAGCAACGAGGAGGATGCCGCCGTCTTCGAGTCTGCCCTTCGCATGGAGACTGCCGCCATGAACAAGCTGAACCAGGACGAGGAGAACCAGAGCTCCGAGGCTGATGCCGATGAGGAGATGGGCGTGCAGAAGTAAGCACCACGTGTCATACATCATGGCACCGCCCCCACTCCGAAATACACACTACTATATTTACGTAACATTGTACCTAAGAACACGAATGATAATATCATATAATACAATACTCACAACACGTTGGCTCCCTCGATCAATGCACACATACTGTTGTGATGGAGGATCGATCGAGAGAAGACTGGGTATGGTTGAATGCATGCGACAAGGACACGAGACATGGTGGAAGCTCTTCAGAATTCTCCGCGCAAGACAACACGACACATACCAGTTGATGGAGGCAACAAATGCACTGACTAGCTGACAATGCAGAAGATGAAGATGGCAGCCATGGCATGATGATGATGACAACGATGATTATGCGGGCTTGTGGTTTCATGGCGCCAAAGAAGCACGCAAGATTGACACGAGGATGCTCCACCAAAACAACAATGGATTATCTATGCTTATTAGGCAGGCTAATCCCGCTGCTGTGTTCCTCGATTGATCGAACAAGTCGAAGGGCGAATTTGTTGATGCCGAAACGGGCAACGGCAGGTGACGGAACTCGTTCTCGTCAATCATCGCGAACAAACACGCAAACAAACACCTTCTCCACTCTGCCAATCCCTTTGATGACACTCTGTCATACCCTGTTCTGCCATAGCTCATAGTACTATTCTATTACGACCAACCATACGCTCCTCTCTTCCATTGCATCACATCAAATCACATCCAAAGCACCGCTGTGGAACAAGCACCAAAGACGAAGCCGAGGAACGACCGAATCAGAGTGATTGCTGCGGTCATCATTGCCATCAGCGTTGAAGGTGTCATTTGGCTGGACTGCATCACACGTTGGACGCCCATCACACTCTCGAGTAGAGCACGATCGACTCCATTCGATAGTATTATAGAATATAATACAAACGAGTACACACGTCGCAGCGACTATGACGAATTCATCGATACCGATGCTGCCGTCGCAGACCATGACGCTGTCTTCGTACGCCCTGGGACTGGTCTTCATCTTCCTGGTCTCTCTGATTTGGTCAGCCGCCAGCATCATGGTGCAGTTCCTCTACACAAATGAATCGTTCGATTCTCCCTTCCTCTTGACATACATCGGGGCCTCGCTCTTCGTCATTCTCTTGCCGATGGAATACGCCAAGACCTGCCTGCAACGCCGCAGGTTATCGGCAGGTGGCGACGATAGTTCACGGCAGCAGTACGAGGTCGTTGCGATTCGATCGAACGGGTCGGATATGAATGAAGCGCAAGGTGCGATGGTGGAATTCTCCACAAAGCCACTGGCGATGGGACAATCAGGCGTTGGCATTTGCGAAGGAATTGCAGACGGCGATACGGACGATGAAGTCCCAAAACTCGGTGCGCCTCTGCATCATGACGACCTAGTGTCAAGGCCAGCATCCACAATTTCGTTATCGCATGACAACCTCATGGATCATGAACGCCGTTCGCCATCCATGCAAATAGAGGATTCACCCTCCGTCAATTCGCACCATTCGTCGTACCAATCGTCCACTCCCGAAGGCCCCAGCGACGATGAATTATCGTGGACAATCCGGGATCATTGCATTGCGGCCATCAAGATCGCGCCCATCTGGTTCATCTCCAACTGGGCCTACAACGCCAGTCTGAAGTTCACCAGCATCACATCATCCACTGTGCTGGCCAGCACGGGGTCCCTGTTCACGTTTGCATTTGCCGTGCTGTCGGGCGATGAACGATACACCTACATCAAGTTGTTTGGAGTTATATTTGGAATGATGGGTTCCATCATCACCGGCTTGCACGATGCCTCCGAGATGACGGCAAGTGGTGGCGACAGCATTGGTGACAACAGCACGGCGTGGATGCAAAACATAACGAGCGGCGCTCTCTTCGCAGAAGAAGACGACGACGCAACAACTCCGGACGCTCTTGCATCCGTCCGGGGCGACGTCCTGGGCCTCATGTCCGCCGTCGGATACGGTTCCTACACCGTCATGATCCGCGTGCTGCTGCCCAAGGATGAATCCAAATTCCGCATGCCCCTCTTCTTGGGATTCGTGGGATTGTGCAACTTCGTCACGTTGCTGCCGATCTGCATCTACCAGCTCTTCTTCGTGCCCAACGGCGACAATCAGCTTGGCATCCTCAGCGAGCTCTCCTGGATGATCTTCGCGTGCGTCATCGTGAAGGGCCTGTTCGACAACGTGCTCAGCGATTATCTGTGGGCGCGCGCGGTCGTGCTGACGGATGCGACGGTGGCCACGGTGGGGTTGGGTCTCACGATACCGTTGGCGTTCATCAGCGATTGGCTGTTCGAAAGTCGTGCCGACGTGCTGCAGTTGACGAGCATCCTGGGTGCGGTGTCGGTGCTGGTCGGCTTCGTGCTGGTCAACTTGGCGGCGACGAGCGGAGAGCAATCTGCCTCGGAGCGGCGGTTATCGTTGGAGGCGACGCAGGAGGATGAAACGGGTGCAGGTACGGATGAAGATGGTGATGCCCACGCTGCCGAGTTCCAGGACGAGATTCCGACGTATCACGATGAACGCAGGTGACGTACCGATTGGGTGCGAAAAGCAAACCAGTGCTCACAGCTATTGAGACGAGTATGTTTTATATACTTGGAAAGGAAGGCAAGGATTGCCACAGCACCATTGCCATCTCCACCCGCACGTATGGAAAAACACAGACCCAACTAACACTAAATCCCACAGAGTGGAGTGCGGTTCACAGGTTTATGGTGTATTTGTACTAGTATGATGTTTATTGTGGCGTTTTGAAAAATTGTTGTGCTTGCATTGTCGAGTTGCGTCAAAGCGCGTCCAGTTGCTTCCACTGGGCACCGCCAATCATCTTCACTGTGGCTGCTTGTCCCCGGATTTTACCCACATCAGCTTCATGAGTCCCCACCCGCGCACGTGTTCGCCGGTGCGTTTGACTCCGTTGATGGTGCTGTCAGCAGACGCACGATTGTCTGCTTCATTCTCAAAGTCGACGGAGATCATGGATTGCTCGTCATCGCTGTCGACACCGTCCTCTTCGTCGCCGTCTTCTTCCTCCAGCTGCTTCGCCAATCGGCAAGCTCGTTGCAGCGCAAACCACACGCACGGCGAAGATTGCTCGGCGTAGAGATCGGCGATCATGTAGGGATCGTGGATGGGTGGACTCTGCTGCTGCTGGTACCACTGCTCTTCGCGAACGATGTGGGGCACCCATTGCTTGCGCAGCACGATCTCGCCCGTGTACTCGTGGACGTGGAACCGTGAAAGCCAGCCTGTGGCTTGTCGCGATCGTCCTGCAGACGCGTTGTCGCTGTCGTGGCCGGCATCCGATGACTTGTGTTCATCCATGGGACCTTCATTGTTGGACGTTTGCTGGCTGGCGTAGAGGAAAGATTCGAACGCAGCCAGATGAAAAGGCTTGGACTTGCGGCTGTCTTGATCTGCAACCTTCGCTACGAAGCCATCGGTGAGCTGGAGGGGCTCGTCATCGGCATCCAAGTCGAGGTCCAGGCCGTCATCGCAGTCGTCGTGGGAGCCAAGGTCATCGAACTCGGTGGAAGCGCCTCGATGTCTGTTGGCGGTAGCATCGTCGGAATGGCATTGGCCATCATGAGGCCGCCCCCACCACTGCTGAAGCGAGCGCCAGAGCATGGGTCTCCGCGGCGTCTGCAAGGATGCGTCCAGCTGGCCAGAGGGTGCTTCAGCACCCTTGACGTCCATGTTCGGATGGATCAAACGGTGGCCGTTGCCGTGAGCGGATGTAGGCGCGTTGATGGAGCTGGTGTCGCGATGATGAGGCTCAATCCCTTCATGATGCCGACGGAATGCTCGTCTTCGATCGCGTTTCATCCGGTCGAAGTCGTTGGGGGTGTACCACGCATCACGGATCTCTCGCTTGGTGAAGGACGACCAATGCGGGATGTCCACAACCTCCACGATCGGCGTGAATTGGACGGTGGACGATGGCTTGGCATCTTGCAAGACGTACCGGAAACGGCATTGCGGAGCGTGGTCGCTGCTGTGTTGGAGGTGTTCCTCATCGTCGCTGTTGTTGTCGCTGCTGTCGTTGTTGTCATGCTCTTCTTCCGTTCCTGGCCATGGCGATGAATCGAACTCATCGTAAGACATGTCGCCTTCTTCGTCTTCAAAGGAGTTGACGTCATACGAGTGCCCATCGTCCTCCATGAGATCGACCGAAGCCACGCTGCCATCGTCGAAGGGCACGCACAGGGATCGCATGTCCGCCTCTGTCGACGTCGTTGGGCTATCCGTTTCCAACGGACAGGAATCGAACGGGAACATGACCGATGTAGGTGAATGGATCGCGACCTTGCCAGCATTGCCATGATGGGCGACGGGCGACATCATGATGGAGTCGCGATTGTTGGCTACTGCCCAGTCGGTGCCATCATGGGCTTCATCGCAGCTGTTGTTGCGGTCCAGAGGCTGCGTCTCTGGTTGCTCGATGTTGGAGTACGGTGCCATGTTGATGTTGATGAAGCTCTCTCTCTCTCTCTCTCTTGTGTGTGTGTCGAGTTGCTCGGGTGCTTGTTGCTTCTTTGGATCGGCTGTTATTTGTATCGAATGGGCTTCCCTGTGAGCGGATCGAAATATGAGGGGTTTGTGGATCAATCGGCTGGTCGTTGCGACGACTCTCTCTCTCTCTCTCTCTGTTACTGTTACTGTTCCAAGGCGCAACACGATGGTTTGAATGCGTGATCCGCCGATGTACGTGAGTATGTCGCCAGCAACGGCCAAAACAGCACTGCACCGCTCTCTGTCTTCCTCGGGCCGAACTTGCTCTGTGCTTTGGTTGCCAAATGATCACAGGATAGACAGACTCTTTTTCGTCTCTCATCAAATGCAAGTATACTGCACACCAGCGGAGGTCAGTGTTGAACATCAGCCACTGAACGACACTCGTGTCTCGAACTGCACAGCGAAACGGCAAGTCGCCAAACAAAGCGAAATTGCGGGCGAAACACACAGAACAGGGGCCTTTGATCGTGGTTTTGACAGCGATACTCTCCGCCCCTCCTGTTCCTGTGTGCTTGGCGTAGGATGCATGATGCGCTGTTCTCCCGCTCGCAAAACGAAGTATCGTCGTTGAAGCCACTTTTTGTCCCACGCAGTGTACAATTTGCTACACGCATGTGCGTCGGCAACAAGAGCAAAGCCCGACATGCCATTGCCATACATGTTGTTGTATCTTGACGCATCATCTCGGGCTGACTTATGGCGGTTGCGCACACTGGCGGTCCCGTGAGGATTCGACTTTCGGCGTATCCGCGTGACGACCACTGTCACAATTTGTGTAGCGCAACAGCATCACACCGCCACGCCAACTTGTTGGAAGCGACAATAGCTTCGCAAAACCAGCGTAAAACCATCGTTGTAACCGCAACTACGAACACGCTCAAACAGAGTAAGCCGACTTTGCTCTTCTGCAATTCTTGCCGTATCACAAAGCTATGCCATCACGAGTACACATCACGCTACACCAATACTCGAGAGGCAACCAACTGCGATGTCAAGTTTGGAATCAAAGCACGACACTCACAGTTGCTCATCGTTTCTCTTCTGTCGAGTCAACAAACACACAACACCATCCCAACTCGACACCTCTCGCCCAAACAGATGAGACTCTGCGTTGTCATGCAATGAGATTGCGTTTCTCCCTCGGATGATACCGCGTCTGGGAACGTGTTGCAATAGAAATATCGCCTGGCGCGTTCCGTGAATCGTTTACAATCGCCCTCACGGATCGACTATCGAAAAATGCATCACTGCAATAAGTGAAGTTGTTCCGTTTTGACATCCTGAGAGATTGTTCAGTGATGATTCTTCTCTTCCAATTGCGTTCGATGACAAACACTCGATCGTGTTCGTGAATGATCAACCTGATAGTTTTCGCGAACGTTTCGTTCGGCTCCAACTAGTCCAAGATATGTGCCACCGACGCGAACTCTGCGATGAAACCGACAACCGACACACTGTTCTCCCATCTATCCACTCGTAGGCTGAGATCGAGCATAGAATCAAGTAGCTGGTAGAGATGAGCGCAGCAGAAGAAGGGAAGAAAACCACAGAACAGAACAGAGAAGAGTCGATGGATTGCAATACTGTGTCAAGAACATGAACTCTCAGCCATTGAAGTTTCTCTCGGTCGGCATGCTCATGCTTGGGCTCATTGCATGCCGCTAATATCCTAATTGAACCAGCGCGAGCATCCACCCCGCACGAATGTCCTCTTTGGTATTCCTCGCACGTATTATATCTACCATCCAAGCACCATGCAATCATGGTCGGCCACCACATTGCAGCTCAATCAAAATCGTACACAACACCCTCGTGGAATGCTCCATGCAATGCCGAGTACGGCAAGAACTCCGGCAAGCGCAGGCGGCAGACTGGACCCCTCTCCAACGCACCCTCTCCTTCGACGTCCATGATCGCGATGTCCGTTGTTCCCGTCGACACCTTCGATACCGTGGTCATCACGTAGCACGCATCCTCCTTGTCCGGATCGGCGCCCTGCTTGCGGACCATGGTCGGCTCGCCAACGAACTCATCTGAATCGAACGACCATGTTTCGTACTTGCCAGGTGTGGTGGCATCGATCTTCGTGATGGCGCTATGGGCGCCCCACATTGGCTTGGAGAGGTGGGATGGTGTTTTCTTGTTTGTCGCGAGAGTGTAGGTGTACCGATGTGGTCTGGAAGATACGTGCCTTGGAACGGCGGGAAACTCTGGGCTCTGCTCGCAAAGGACGATGGGATCTTCCTGGAGTTGCTTCATGTCGAGGTTGACGATGTGACGTGTCATATCACCAACCGGGACATCTTCTGGTTGCAATGTCTCCCACACTGGCTTGTTGCTGTTGTTGGATGAGTGGATGGCGAAATCGAAGTCCTTGTCTTCGCTGGTCCGCATCATGTCGAAAATGAGCTGACGGTCACCATTACTGGCCCGGGTCTCGTAACCGTTTCCGAAGTGGAAATTGAATGAGAACGGGAGCTCGATGCGGGTAATCCTGTCATCGGCAAGGGCGTCGATGCAGATATTGCCGTCATCGGTGAAATCTATCGGTCTGAGATCGGATCCAGCCATCATCGATCGTGGGATGAGCAGCAACACCGTCTCGCTATCTTCCGGGATCGCCATCGTGCCACTGATCGCACCGAATCCGAGCAGCGCCTTCATGGTGCGGAAAGGATCGAGTGCTGCCTTGACCCAGGTGAAGACGACGTAGTTCTCGGTCAAGATGAAGTCATGTATCAGCACCACGCCCGGGAGATTGAGGAAGAATTTGGGCTGTTCGAGGGTGCTGCTTGCGCTTGTGGTCATCGGCGAATGTTCCTGTTGGTCAAATGCATCACGATCGATGACATTCGATGGTTTGAACGTGTCGGCATCCAGCTCGTACAGACATACCCGCGTGGTTTGTGATACGAGGTCCGGGAAAGATGTGCCGAATGTAACGTATGTATGCTTGATGGGATCGTAACGGAAGTGCGCCGCAATGCCATCCTCCTCCTTCAACAGACCATCCATACTGCTTTCACCTTTCTCTTTCATGTCCAGAGTCTTGGGATCAAGCGCGTGCGGCTTGCCTCCTTCCCAAAGAGCGTAGAGGGTGTTGCTCTCAGGCGCGAGGACGCAGTTGGTGTTGGCGACGTTGGAGATATTCATGTCCCCAACGTTCGCGAGGAAACCTCCCGTCTTGCGTGTGCCAAAGAGCCCACGGCCGCTGATCCCTCCTGTGCGCTGGTCTTCGAGATACTTTTCGGTTTGGACGTATCGATTGCGGAAAGTGATGCGAGACTTGGGACGTTGTTGTTGTTGTGGCTGTTGCTTTTGGCGTCTCTTCGCAAAAGGATTCGGAGGTGGATGACAAGCCGCCTCGTCGTTGTCGAAGGTCACAGCCATGACCATGCCGTCGCCATCGAAGGGATGCATGACTTGCTCTCCATTCTCGGCGACAAGGCGACCGGCGCTGTTCCGAAACCACGTGCCCGATGGAAAGTCAGCCGGTAGGTTGGGCAATAGGCGTCCGTCGCTTGCATGAGTTGTGTCACTTTTGACGCGGTATGAACTTGACGATTCCTGGCTTGAGAGTCGATCACCAGTCCCCGTTTCATCGTCATTGCGGCCAAGGATTCCGTTGGCGCCGTTTTCGCGGATCCACGACTTGGTCGAATACCCCGCGCGCGTTGTGGCTTCGTTGTTCTTCGGAGAGGCCACAAAACGGAGCTGGGTGGGTGTGACAGTCTCCTTGCAAGTGGGGAAGGCATGGCGGAATGCTTCCACGTCGCATCCGACCTCATTGATGGCCGGTGTGTGATGTGTCACTTTGGGCAGATCCGAGGTGTGGGCGGAAGTCTCGAGTCCTGTATCCGCATCGAGAGCGACTGTTGGTTCTTCGACGGTGGCAGCGGCCATTGGCTTGGTATTGGGTTTGCCTGCTGTCGCATGGGTGGTCTTTGGGGTGAGGCGTGACATCGGATGGGTAATGAATGCGACTGATGGCGCCATGGAGACCAGGACAGCCACCACGAAAAGGCCAAGGTGAAGAATTGGCACACCCAGCATGATGCGATGCGCTTTCATCATGATTGCGAAAGTTTCTCTCGGCCGTTGCGGAGCAATGATTCACTTCGTGTGGGTGGTTAGGGTGCGGGTAAGAGTATGGATCTCGCTGGCGCTTCTTTCTCAATGCTCGTGGATACTTCAGAGTTGCGAGATTGTGACACTTGTTGAGTGCACGATCGTGTTGGTTCTTGGTGATATGTACTGTGGATGACGATGTCTTTGATTTCGGATGGCGATCTTCTTTGTGACGATATCCTCGATTTGTGGTGGTTGGCGACAGCGATGATGACAATCTTGACAACAACAGCGGTGGCCACCGCGGTTCCCTGCGAAAGTATCTTCAGCGACGCACGAGGTAGGGGCATGCTGCAGTACTGCCTCAAACAGCCACGGTAGCCGCCGCCCATCGTCTTTCCGCGCTCACTGATGCACGAGTGCAGGTACTGATGTGCGATACCGTGGGTGTTCGTGCTGGTGTCGCGGAGTCATTGCCGGCGTTGGGTTGGGGTGCGTCTGTCGCCTTGGTCCTGAGTGTCCCAATGGCAGAGAACGCAGGAGAATGGCGTGAATGTTCCACCACGGAACATGACAAGCTCTCCGCCACTGTGAAATATGCCGGGTTCCTTTCCGTCCGACTTGTTTGCGGGAAGTTCTCGTCTGACGGAGAAGCATTCTGGGATGAAGAACGATTGATGTCGACGTCATCTTGATACCCTTCTTCGCGACAACATGTGTGTCGCAGCAAAAATTAAATCCAATATGAATGAATTATTCATCAACTCCCAGTCTCACATTTTGAAGCGTTTTCGGAATGAACAACACAGTCAAATCACTTGCCATCATGTCTGATAAAATGTCATCTATTCGTTCATCTAGAAAATGAGCCCGGAACAGGTCTTTGCGTGAACAATTGCGCCATCGACTCCAATCCATCTTTTGCTTTGCCCATGCATCTGTCTTGTTCCGTCTTGGCCGTGAGCAACTCAGTCAAAGTCGTACACAGCACCCTCGAAAAATCCTCCGTGCAACCCAGCATTCGGCAGGAACTCCGGCAAGCGCAGGCGGCAGATTGGGCCCCTCTCCAACGCACCCTCTCCCTCAACGTCCATGATGGCGATGTCCGTTGTTCCCGTCGACACCTTCGATACCGTGGTCATCACGTAGCACGCATCCTCCTTGTCCGGATCTGCGCCCTGCTTGCGGACCATGGTCGGCTCGCCAACGAACTCGTCCGAATCGAACGCCCATGCCTCGTACTTGCCAGGTGTGGTGGCGTCGATCTTCGTGATGGCGCTCTGGGCACCCCACATTGGCTTGGACAGGAAGGATGGGGTCTTCTTGCGAGACGCCGTGGTGTAGGTGTATCGGTGCGGTCTGGATGAGATGTGCTTTGGGACGACGGGGAACTCTGGACACTGATCGCAAAGGATGATGGGATCCTGCTGGAGTTGCTTGGCGTCTAGGTTGACGGTGTACCGAGCCATGTCTCCGACTTCGACGTCCGGTGCTTGGAGTGTCTCCCACACTGGCTTGTTGCTGTCGTTGGATGAGTGGATGGCGAAATCGAAGTCCTTGTCTTCGCTGGTCCGGATCATGTCGAAGGTGAGGTGGCGATCGCCGTCATCGCCGTCGGCTTCGTAGGCATTTCCAAAGTGGAAGTTGAAGCGGAACGGGAGCTCGATGCGGGTGATCCTGTCATCGGCAAGGGCGTCGATGCAGATGTCGCCATCCTTGTCGACCTTCACACCTTCGTGGGCGGAGGCGGACATCAACGATCGTGGAACGACGAGGAGTGTGGTCTCGCTGTCTTGAGGGATGGTGAGGGAGTCGCTGATGGCACCGAATCCAAGCAGCGCCTTCATGGTGCGGAGAGGATCGAGTGCTGCCTTCACCCAGGTGAAGACGACGTAGTTCTCGGTCAAGATGAAGTCATGCATCATCGCTCTTCCGGGCAGCGTGATGCATACTCTTGGGTCGCTGTCGTCAGCGGCGTTGTCGTCAGCGGCGTTGTCGTCTGCTGCCTTTGGTTGGTAGGTGTCGGTATCGTACTCGTAGAGATGAATCTTGTTCTCATCCTTGCCCATGCCGGGCAGAGTGGTGCCGAATGTGACGTACGTGTTCTTGATGGGATCGTAGCGGTAGTGAGCGGAGATGCTGTCATCCTTGTTCAACATGCCACCCATATCGACCTCATCCTCTTGCTTCATGTCGAGTGTGACAGGATCGAGAGCGTATGGCTTGCCTCCTTCCCACAACGCGTAGAGAGTGTTGGTTCCGGGTGCGAGGACGCAGTTGGTGTTGGCCACGTTGGCGATGTCCATGTTGCCGATGTTGGCGAGGAAACCGCCGCTCTTCTGAGTTCCGAAGAGGCCGCGCATGCTGACAGTGCCAGTGCGCTGATCTTGGTTGAACTTCTGGGTCTTGACGAACTTGTTGCGGAATGTGATGCGAGACTGTTGGTGGTCAGCCTGTGTCTGCTCCTCGTTGGTGTCATCACCGTTGCTGCTGTTGCTGTTGTTGTCGTTGTTGGTTTGGGTTTTGTCGAATGTGACACCCATGATCATGCCATCACCATCGAATGGATGGGCCACACGCTGTCCATCAGCGGCGGAAAATCGACCGGCACCATTGCGGAACCATGTGCCTGATGGGAAGTCTTCTGGGAGATCGGCGGAGAGAGCGGCGGAGAGAGCGGCTTCGAGTGATGCCGCATCCTGATCAGCAGCGGCCTTGTTGGTCGAAAGCCATGACTTGCTGGATCCAGGCAGAGTGATCTTCGATGGATCGAAGAGGTGGGGAACGAGGTACTCATCCATCCATGATTTGGTGGAGTACCTCAACGCTCCCAGTGATTCCAGGGTTGGAGGTTGGAAGGTTCGTGGGAACAGCTGCTTGGCCATGGCTTGGACCATGGATGTCATCATGTTCCCGATGATGGCATGGATATCGAATTCGCTTGACTTGTCGGATCGTGAGTGTAGGTCTGAATTGTCCGTGCCATCACTGTTGGGAGAAGCGACGAATTGGAGTGTGGTTGGTGTCGCAGTTTCTTGGCCGTTGACGAAGGAGTGTCGCCATGCCGCCATGTCGCAACCAACCTCGTTGATCTCAGGTCGGTGGTTGAGGATGTTTGGAAGCTGCGATGCGTGGACGGCGGTTGCTGCAGATTGATGTCGGTGATGGTGATGGTGATGATCACCACCACCACAGTCAGCAGTTGCAACAGGAGTGTCGCCTGTTCCTGCGATAATCCGCGGCATAGCTTCCATGGCTGGATTGTCTCGAATCGACATGCGCCGTCGGGTGTGCTGAGGGGCAGTGACATGGAATGCTGCAACTGTAGCCGCCAACAAGAGCAGCAGCGCTAGCGATAATAGAGTCTGCGAGGTCATCGTGGCTGTTTGGTGATCTTGGAGTAGACTAGCTGCTGTCCTCGCGCGCGCGGGTATGATGAGAGTATGGTATAGTGAGATCTCGTGCGATGATAGCACTTGAGATGACTGGTTGTGTTGTTGCTGGTGATGGATATATGAGATGAAACGATGAGAATGAGCTGTACGCGCTCATTCTGCCCTATTCTATTGAGGCTCAATGTCCGAGTAACTTCCATTTCATGTTGGTACCCATCGGTCGAGGCTGCTCCAAGCACTTTACATTCGTCTTGTTCGGCCAGAATGTGTGCTAGAAAGCGCTCCACCATACACATCGGCACCTATTGTGCTGCGCATGCACGGACGCTATGTGTATCCAACTGCTTCTTCGGCGATGTTGTGGGCGGTAGTGCTGTGGATATTGTGCGCAAGAAACGAGAGTGCTCATGAACTTGGGGTAGTTCGTCGACGAGCAGATGGCACAAGTTGTTCCGTGCATCTCGTTTGTGCGTTTTGGGCGCCGGTTCACGTCTCATGTTCTGGTGAGACGGAGTAGCTCCACTTCGCATCCTGCCTATCTTGGCTCGTGCTCTGCTATCTATGCATCGGCGAATAAAGGAAGACTTGTATTCGCTGGCTCTCATTCCACCTTCGATTCGTCCCAGGCGTCTGAGAGCCCCGTCGTCGATCGCAGTGGCGTGCCATCTCCAACGTCGGCTTTGTCCGTCGATGTTGGGTTGGCGTAGCATTTCAGGCGGTCCTCTCCCATCCGCTGTTGTTGCTGTGAGGTTTGGAACTGTACGCCTTCCACATGTCGATGCCCGCCAAAATCAACTTCTCCACTCGCTGCACCTTTCATCTTCCTTGATGGTAGATTTCGACCTTCGTCTTGTATCTTGCCGGTACTCAGATGAGACAAATTCATGGTACAGGTGCAGTGCAGGGAAGTATTACGATGTGCTTCATGGCGGTATCGCAGCGGAGTCGTGCGTTTCTCTGCAATTCGTTTTTGTGCTTCTGGGCGGCCTCATAGCTCGCATTCGCGGAGCATCTGCCATTTCCTCGGAACGGTATCACTCCATCATGAAATCATCTCGAATTGTCGCTTGATTCATTGTTGCCTGTGGCTCCAGATTTGCCAGATGCTGCAAGAGAGGACATTAATCTCGGCCCAAATGCGGCGCTCTCTTTTCCTATCCAGCACACCGCGTCCGAATGTAACGGGAGGAGAGGGTTTCGAACTGGAACACTCTTGCAAGATCCAGTTTTAGATTGTGGTGGCCCCACATGTTCCTATCATGCTCCAGTTGGGCTCTATCGATTGATTGTCCGTTATCACATCAATAGCAGATCCAGAGTGTTTCCATGCAACCAAGGCCAAAAGAGAGAGCACGGGGCAACGAGCCCGAAATCGCTGGTGGACCAGGGAACGTTGCCAGGAGGTATTCACATGCGCAAAGCAAAGATCGAACCTGGCTGCCCCCGAAAATCTGCCTCAAAGCAAGCTCTGAAGCAGATGGAGACGTGGACGCCAACAAACGTTGAATGGTGTCTTCAAGCGACTTGTCCCAGCCCAACGATGTACTTTCGCAGATGTGCCGCGCACTCGCTCTCGCGAGCCTCGCGGAATCAGACGATGAGTTCGAACAGCGGTACAAGCTATTGAGCTAGCGCACAAGGTGGCGTGAACGACTACCGAATTGCAGAGCGATGCCGCGCTATTTCATCGTTGATTGACACGTCGCGCGGCTGCTTTGTGCGTGGAGATATCTTCATCACGCCACCCAAAGCAGACCCCCGGTGCCATCGCTGCTGATGCTATCGCTGTCACAGCCGATGATGTGTTCTGCGCGACCCCAACAAGCAGGTTACATGCGCGGGATCGCGTTGTGGTAGCGATCAGCGTCCACTTCGTCAAGAACCAGTTCGTAAGATTAGGCAGGGTGACCGTGGTGATAGCAGTGATAGTTCTTCAGCGAACAAGTTGTTGGTAGCGGACGGCAGGGTGACAGATGTGTCTTGCCATTCCTTTCGTGGGCGCGAAACGAGGAAATGAGCTTCGATTTTATTGGAATGACACCGCACGATCTAACTTCCAATGCCAACTAGTCGTCAACTCCCCATGTTCCTGAATACTTGGATGGCCCTGGAGCACTTGTATTCGTGGAGTGCGCGCACGTACTACTTGCATTGAAGAGGATAGGTGGCAGCAGGAAGCACTCGCCCAACGCGCAAGAACAGTGTATACCTGTGGCGCCTCCAAAGGCTGATCATCCTTGGTTGATGTTGTATCAGTGTCGCCGGAGCTGTCCATGACACACCGTTCTGGATCGGCTGTCGCCTCCGGTCTGTGGAGATTGTGCAAGCAAAGAACGAGCGGAGCACATGTGTGGGAGGAGCATTTGGACCATCCGTCACCACAGCCCCTTCATCTCGTCACTTGTGGCTCGCATGCATGCCCCTTTGGCTTCTTCTCTATCCCAAAGGTGTGGTTTGTGCCAGGGAGGTGGAGGCTCCGCCATTGTTCCATCGTTCCCTGGCGAATCGTGTAGTTGTGGTTGGCAGATGGCAACACCCAAGTGGCGGAAACACGTGTGGTGATGTCGACATTTTTGTCCCAACACGACAAATGATGAATCCCAATCTGTCCGTGGTGTTTCTGTGGTGCCCATGATGTCCTTTCGCGACCGCGTGTCCCACAAATCGGACCATTTTTGCGGCAGGCTCGTTCTCTCATTGCACGATCAAATAAATACGCCACTTACGCTTCCTCGTTGTACTTATATCAAAATCATTTATTCTCTATCATGTTTAGTTCTATCTGAAAATCGATCGGGACAGGTCACTGTGGCGACAGTGGGTCTTTGGAGTCCCATTCATCATTTATGTTGCTTCTATCAGGTTGTCTACGGTGCGCCGCTGGGAGTTGCCTTCATTCCTTTCGAGGCCGTGAGCAACTCAGTCAAAGTTATACACAGCACCCTCAAAAAATCCTCCGTGCAAACCAGCATTCGGCAGGAACTCCGGCAAGCGCAGGCGGCAGACTGGACCCCTCTCCAACGCACCCTCTCCCTCAACGTCCATGATGGCGATGTCCGTTGTTCCCGTCGACACCTTCGATACCGTGGTCATCACGTAGCACGCATCCTCCTTGTCCGGATCGGCGCCCTGCTTGCGGACCATGGTCGGCTCGCCAACGAACTCATCCGAATCGAACGCCCATGCCTCGTACTTGCCAGGTGTGGTGGCGTCGATCTTCGTGATGGCGCTCTGGGCACCCCACATTGGCTTGGACAGGAAGGATGGGGTCTTCTTGCGAGACGCCGTGGTGTAGGTGTATCGGTGCGGTCTGGATGAGATGTGCTTTGGGACGACGGGGAACTCTGGACACTGATCGCAAAGGATGATGGGATCCTGCTGGAGTTGCTTGGCGTCTAGATTGACGGTGTACCGAGCCATGTCTCCGACTTCGACGTCCGGTGCTTGGAGTGTCTCCCACACTGGCTTGTTGCTGTCGTTGGATGAGTGGATGGCGAAATCGAAGTCCTTGTCTTCGCTGGTCCGGATCATGTCGAAGGTGAGGTGGCGATCGCCGTCATCGCCGTCGGCTTCGTAGGCATTTCCAAAGTGGAAGTTGAAGCAGAACGGGAGCTCGATGCGGGTGATCCTGTCATCGGCAAGGGCGTCGATGCAGATGTCGCCATCCTTGTCGACCTTCACACCTTCGTGGGCGGAGGCGGACATCAACGATCGCGGAACGACGAGGAGTGTGGTCTCGCTGTCTTGAGGGATGGTGAGGGAGTCGCTGATGGCACCGAATCCAAGCAGCGCCTTCATGGTGCGGAGAGGATCGAGTGCTGCCTTCACCCAGGTGAAGACGACGTAGTTCTCGGTCAAGATGAAGTCATGCATCATCGCTCTTCCGGGCAGCGTGATGCATACTCTTGGGTCGCTGTCGTCAGCGGCGTTGTCGTCAGCGGCGTTGTCGTCTGCTGCCTTTGGTTGGTAGGTGTCGGTATCGTACTCGTAGAGATGAATCTTGTTCTCATCCTTGCCCATGCCGGGCAGAGTGGTGCCGAATGTGACGTACGTGTTCTTGATGGGATCGTAGCGGTAGTGAGCGGAGATGCTGTCATCCTTGTTCAACATGCCACCCATATCGACCTCATCCTCTTGCTTCATGTCGAGTGTGACAGGATCGAGAGCGTATGGCTTGCCTCCTTCCCACAACGCGTAGAGAGTGTTGGTTCCGGGTGCGAGGACGCAGTTGGTGTTGGCCACGTTGGCGATGTCCATGTTGCCGATGTTGGCGAGGAAGCCGCCGCTCTTCTGAGTTCCGAAGAGGCCGCGCATGCTGACAGTGCCAGTGCGCTGATCTTGGTTGAACTTCTGAGTCTTGACAAACTTGTTGCGGAATGTGATGCGAGACTGTTGGTGGACAGCCTGTGTCTGCTCCTCGTTGGTGTCATCACCGTTGCTGCTGTTGCTGTTGGTTTTGTCGAATGTGACACCCATGATCATGCCATCACCATCGAATGGATGAGCCACACGCTGTCCATCAGCGGCGGAAAATCGACCGGCACCATTACGGAACCATGTGCCTGATGGGAAGTCTTCTGGGAGATCGGCGGAGAGAGCGGCTTCGAGTGATGCCGCATCCTGATCAGCAGCGGCCTTGTTGGTCGAAAGCCATGACTTGCTGGATCCAGGCAGAGTGATCTTCGATGGATCGAAGAGGTGGGGAACGAGGTACTCATCCATCCATGATTTGGTGGAGTACCTCAACGCTCCCAGTGATTCCAGGGTTGGAGGTTGGAAGGTTCGTGGGAACAGCTGCTTGGCCATGGCTTGGACCATGGATGTCATCATGTTCCCGATGATGGCATGGATATCGAATTCGCTTGACTTGTCGGATCGTGAGTGTAGGTCTGAATTGTCCGTGCCATCACTGTTGGGAGAAGCGACGAATTGGAGCGTGGTTGGTGTCGCAGTTTCTTGGCCGTTGACGAAGGAGTGTCGCCATGCCGCCATGTCGCAGCCAACCTCGTTGATCTCAGGTCGGTGGTTGAGGATGTTTGGAAGCTGCGATGCGTGGACGGCGGTTGCTGACTGTTGTTGCTCTGTGCCTGTGAATATCGATGGCATGGCCTCCATTGCTGTGTTCCCGTTGGCCCGAATTGGCATTCTCTGCGGGGTGCTGACTTGGAAAGCTGTACCAGTGGCAGCAAACACAAGGAGGAGCGCAAGTGATAATAGCGTTTGCGAGGTCATCATGATTACCTTGTGATATTATAGGAGAAAAGCTGTTGTTAGCTGTGTGTGTGATGCAATCCAGCACTGGTTGTGGCGATTTGCTTTGGTTGGTGTGGGTGTGGGTGTGGGTGTTTGTCTTGTGTTGGTGATGATTTTATGAGAGGAGGATGACATGAAATGTTGTGAAATGGTCTGGAATGTTGGTGATGATTGTTCTTGTTGGCTCGTGTTTGAGCCACACGATTTTCGTGTTGAAACTGGTGGCGATACGGTGTCTGTGTTTTTACCTTGTATTGTCGTACATTGCATACGTTGCCAGTGGTCTGTGACTGCCCTGAAATGCGCGGTTGAAACCGTTTGGGAAAATTGCTACTTTGTGAGCTACAGTTGTTCGAAGGGAGCATTGGATTTGTACGATCGTCCGCATGTGAATGATGTTTAAGTTCGCGAACGCGATGCGGAGACCTTTTACACCCGTCAGTTGGCCGTGTAAACCGCGCGCGGCAAGTGGTTGTTGCGAGCATCTTGTGTTGTGAGTGTTCGACGCGTCTGCTCTTTGTTGTTCCTGTTGAATGAACGAAGTTGTCCATTGGTTGTGTTGTGCTGGGAGCTAACCTCTCGTTCGCTCATGTCCACTTTCGCTTCGCCTGGCATGTCTGGAGCAGTCCCTTCAACGGTGTTTGTGATGATGAGATCTATCGTCAAGCCTTGTTTCTGGCGCTTTTACCGAGATGGTGATAGGGGGTCATAGTCATAGTCGTAGTTGGAACGCCGCACGATCACAACGGCCCGCCAAGACCAAACCATCATTCGCCGCTATTTCCAATTATATCTCTCACGATCTTCCTTCTCCTTTTGACGCCTATTGATATTTTTTGATCAAACGAATAGAATCGCGTGTTTCGATGCCACGCGATACACCTATCGTGCTTCCACTTCCCTCACATTTTGCGCACCATGCCGATCGGCGTGTCCAGAACCACGGCCGTCCCGAGATCGGCTGGATTCGATAGCGACGATTGGCCGTTGGACTTCGCACGTAAGGTTCCGCGTGATCTACGGATGTTTGGATGTTGAGATGTCGAGATGTCGAGATGTTGAGATGTTTGGATGTTTGGTTTCCGAAAGAAAGTAGGCAGTTCTGAGGCGTACGCGTGCAGGAGATTGGAAAGAAAGAACAGATGCCCATCAGAATTTGCAACGCATCTCCAAAGCGGCCATTCGGCCCAGAAAGAATAACCCGTCCTCGGCAGGAAGTTGATCCAGGCGCTTCATTTGTATTTGTTTGGTGCCACGAGCTGGCTCTTACTTCCCACGACATGCCAGATGTTTATACGAAAGGCACGTAACAACTCATCACACTCAGACCATGTACATCAACAACTATTTGCGCGCCTCACATGCCATACTTGTCGACCAGATTAGAGACGTGGATCAGAACGATTGTGAAGGCCTCACCATGGTATACTTGGAAAGAGGAAGCATCACTCGGTGAGATCGTAATTCTACGGACTTCAAGGTCGTAGTAGTTCTGATGCATGCGTCGATCAAATGGCATTGCAAATATTCGATCACAACGCACTTCCTCCTGGTACCATATGTAATACTACATATTATACTTGAGGAGTCGCGGTAGCTGTCGGTGACGTTGGCTTGTGACGCTCATGTCGCATACTTTCGAGCGTATGCATTGCTCCAATGCTTCTTGTTGAGAGTCTTGTGGTTCGCATCAATGCCATCCCGCAACCACAAGGCACGATTCATCAATGTCACGCTGTAGCGCCAGCTATTGTCGAAGAAGGAGTGATGGATCCGACTGAGCAAACAGACTGTGCGTGTTTCTCTTTGGGCGGATGATGACACCTCGGATGATTCTGGAAAGAATGAGTCCCTGCCAAATCCTCAGATGCCGCCAGCCAGACGGAAGAAGTCTCGTGTCTTGAGCTCGAGCGTTGAATGGCGTTGTGGATGGCGCGAATTATCTGAGAACCACACAGTGCAATATATCTATTGTTGTGCATTTGACGCATCTCCCAATACACGACTAGTCTATCAACTCAGCAAAGACCTTGACATCTCCTCTCTCCGTCTCTCGGTCTATCAGCCTCTCTGGCTCACCAGACAACAAGAGGCCGAAAAACAGAGTCGTTCGTGGAGTCTATTGCATCAATGTTCATATCTTTAGTCCGCTCTGCCTCCTGCGTTGCTTGTTAATCGTATTCCGCCGCTGTCGAGGGATTACAATCAGCCAAAGTTCGCCTCAAAGTCTTCCAACTCTGGAAACCCAACTGCTTCGCGGACGTCTGCAAAGCTGGCAATGTTGCATGTGTCGAGGCTTGCGGGATGACCCTCGTTTTCGCAGCTCGCCATTGTACGGATGGTCGAGCTCAGTTCCATCAAGGCCTTCACAGTCGCTTGGAGCGCCGTCACGCCATGCAACGCAATGTCATAGCCAAGATCCCGAATCTCCTCACTGGAATATATCGATCTGTCTCCAGCTTCTTGCTGAACCTGAGCGATCATCGTCACCGTTGTCTTGTCGGCCAGCGATTGCTGCAGGTCTTTGTACTCTTGTTTGGACTGCAGTGCCTCCGCGTACACAATATCTGTGCACAAAGCGCAACACATGAATAGAAGAGCAGAGAAGTAAAACAAAGAAAGTTGCCATCAGGAGGGGCGTTGAGCATGTATCATACATCTACATGTGCCTGTGCATGTGCTGGTGGATGCGCGCACAGTCTGCCACACGTGGATAGAAAATCGTGATACCAAGAAACCGAATGGAGTTGCGTGCAACAATCAATTCTGTTGCAGGGGATTGGCGTTTTGGCGACAGTCATACAAACCTACCTGCGCCCAGCTCTTCAAACGCTTGGCATCGATGGATTGCTTCATCGACCCCCAATGCCCTTCGGCAGTCTGTCCGCGCAATCAGGAGTATCCTGTTTCCGTCCTTCTCCCACGCCTCCGTCTTCGCATGGAGGGCCACCTTGATACGCTTGATGGCATCCTCGCGAGGTAGAACATTGACGGATGCCCCAGCTGCGTACGTGCACCGTTTGGGAAAGATCTGATCCTCGATCGACACTGCCGCTGCGCCGATAGATGCCAAGCTTCGAATTGTATGTCGCACGTTCGATGCACCGCCGTACCCCGTATCTCCGTCAACCAGGATGGGGATACCCTCGGTGCATTGGATGCAGCTGCGTGCCGCGTCCTGCATTTCGGTCAGTGTTATGATCCCAGCATCCGGCATGCCCAACCGGCTTGCGGAAACGCCGAATCCGCTGACAAAGAGCGCCTTGGCGTTGCCCTGCTGTTGCAGGATCTTGGAGGACAGCGCATCGTATACTCCAGGCACCAGCAATACCCGATGCTGTGCTCGTACTTCGTCGATGATGGAAAGCAGCTTTGCTGCAGAAGATCCGCCGTTGGTGGATGACAGGGCAACCACGGTGGTCGGGACCATCACAAAAATGGAGAAAACGAGGAAGCCGACGACGACGAGGGGGGGGAGGCTGATTGGATGGAATCGCATCATGATCGTTGGAATCAACGAGAAATGATATCCCTCTTTCTGTCTCTGTCTCGCTTTGCTCACACTGGCTATGCTGACTTGAGAAGTGCGACAGGTGGCATGCGTTGCGTTGTGTATGTTATTATATGTTCTATTGCATTTATTGGCAGCCAAGAAGCAGCTCTCGTAGATTTGACCCGAGGCGGAGGTGCTCTGATTCGTCGTCGTCGTCGTAGCCGTTGTTGATGCTGCTGTTGGTGCTGCTGTGGCTGTCGTAGTTGTTCTTGATGTTGTTGTGAAGGTACGCGCGGCTACAAACGGGCGGTTGATTGGGCAAAAAGGTATCTTTCACATCACAATCTCTCTCATCAACGGCACAGAAACTGCCTTTCCCAAAGCACGTCATCACAATCGCCACACGGATCCAAACGCAAATCCAACTCCACCCTGCAAATCCAAACACAAATGGAAATGCAAAATGCAGCATGCCCTCCTCGCTGCGCAGATCACAAATGAGATCCACCACTTGCATTGACACACGACGAGCACTTCCAACCACCAAGGGCCAACACGCAAATAGGCCATCAGTGCGGCATAGCACCACACCATAGTGTGAGCATGATTTGACAGCAGAACCCTGTGCGGTGCTGTTCTGCGACTGCCGCAGCACCTGATGCCATACGTACTCGCACCATGCCATCTGGGTCACCTGACGCTTGAAACGAAATTCCAACTCCAATAATCGCTACAGCACCCTGGATTAACACCACGATATGTACTATAATAAGTATGTTATGGTGTCATGCAGGCGTCTGCGTTGTTGACCGGGCAGTTCATGTTGTCGGCGACAATGAACGTCTCACCGGTCGTACAAAAAGCGCCAGCTGCGCAGTTGGCACAGCCCGAAGGGCAGACATTGTTGCCGAGCTCAAGATCCACGAAGAAATCGTCCGAGAAGCCAAGGTCGTTGCAGGCATCGACGCTTGTGCATGTGTAGTCGCCAACGATGACGCTTCCCGTGGTCTTGGTCGTGTCGCCTGAATGCATGAGGTAACACGCTCTGTCGGCATCGCAGGATTGCTGCCCGATGTAGACTGCGTCGTATGGTGCGACTTGACCTGGGAAGCGGTAGGCCAAGTACTCGCAGGAGCTCAAGCCAGTGCAAGATTGCTCCAAGATATCAAAGGCCCCCTGCTGATTGGTACCTGCATGGAAGCAGGAGTTATCTCCCGTGCACGACCCTGGAGATATGATGGTCGTCGTGGCTGTACTGGAGTGAAGGTTCTGACAGCTGGCCGAACCGAGGCAGCTGCCCTGCATGATGATTGCCTCACCTCCGAGGTTGTTGCAGGCATTTGCTCCGTTGCAAGAGTTATCCGCAATGACATTGATGCCGGTCCAAACGCAATCGGTTGGATTCGCGCAGCACGCAGCACCATCTGCGACGCACTGGGCAGTCACTTCCGCGCCGGTTCCTGTGTAGAACGTACCGGTGTGCGCACCGGCTGCTACGAAGTTGCGGAGCAGCCCGGTGTTGATGAATACCTCATTAAACGTGGTTGTTCCATCCATCTGGCAAGCGAAGAAGTTTTGCAGACCCACTTGAGCCGAGGTTGCAGCAACGAGACTGTCACAATCCGCATCTCCGCCGCAGTTGATGCCGCTGAAGAATGCGGTTCTTCCGCAAAGCTCGGTGGGAGCGGATGTCGGATCTTCGGATGGCGCGGTGCTCGGTATGGTGCTCGGAATCTCAGAGGGACTCACGCTTGGTATGGCGCTAGGTTGAGGACCAGAAATCGTTGGCACCGAGCTGATGGATGGAACTGCCGAGGGGGACAGGCTCGGCGTTGAACTTGGGCTGGCCGATGGCATGGTGCTAGGGCTTGAGCTTGGGGAGCTGCTGGGGGTACCGCTTGGGCTGACAGATGGCATGATGCTAGGGCTTGAGCTTGGAGAGCTGCTGGGGGTACCACTTGGGCTTCCAGATGGAACGGCAGATGGAACCGAGGTCGGTTGCGCACCATCCGTCGTTGGCATCATGCTAATGGATGGAACGGAGGATGGAGAAGAACTTGCCAATGCTGTAGGGGCCCCAGTTGGGATGGCGCTCGGTGATGCGCTGGGGGTCCCGGACGGTGATTGGGTCGGTGCCTGCGTCGGATTCATGGATGGTGATGCGCTTGGCAGCGCGCTTGGGCTGGCGCTGGGCGATGCGCTTGGTATGTTCGACGGAGAAGTCGATGGTCGCAGGGAGGAAGTCGGATCGTTGGATGGGGCTGCGGACTCTGTCGGTGCTATCGAAATGGATGGAGCCAACGTCGTTGGCTGTCCGCTAGGCACGGCACTCTCAAGTACAGACGGCGTTTGAGTGGGAGCCGAAGTTGGCATTGAAGCTAGCGTTGCGGTAGGCGTCGAGGTTGGCGCCGAAGTCGGTGCCATGTTCATATCCATGCCCTTGGGGCTCTTTGGAGACTTCGCGCTCTTTGGAGATTTCTCGCTCTTGCTTGATTTGGAAGTCTTTAGATCTAGGAGTGCCCCGTTCAGGCCCTTTGGCACCTTCGGCGATTTGATACTCTTGCTGGTGTTCACAGAACTTATTCCCACCCCTTCAGAGGCCATGGCAGCAGAACCGACACCCCCAACGACGATCGCGTTGGATTCTGTTGTCGTCGTGCCAATCGCATTTGAATTGGCTCCGCTCGATTTGTCGTCCTTGCTGATCTTGCTCTTCTTGCTGCTCTGAGGCTCATCCCTTCTCTGGATTGGTATGGTGACCGGATCGGCCGAGTCAGCGGAAGCGGGCTCTTCCGACTTGGATGACTTGGGGCTCTTTGTGTTCGACTTTGGAGCTGTCGACTTGTCATTGCTCTTGCTTTCGTCTGACTTGGCGAATCTTCGCCCACTGTGCCGTGTCGGTTCGGCTCCGTGCAGCTGCCTCTTCTTGCGGTCGCCGGCAGAGAAGAGTTGGCGCATCCTGTTTGATTTTTCATAGTTTTCGATTCTACTGCTTCTGCTGTTGCTGGTGATGTGCCCGAATGCATCAATGGTGAACTCATCATCGAGAGCCTGGGTCGTCGTGGCGAGGTGAGCCACAAGAACGGCGTTGAGGACCCTGGCCCCTGTGCGCGAATTGGTGGACGTCTTCATGGCGGGCGACGGTGCGAGCTGCAGTGAATGCGATTGTGATTGTGATTGTGAATGCGACTGTGAAAGGCGACACAAAATAATGAAAGTGTTGATGCTGTCGGTGGTGATTTACATACGAGTACGAAGATAATCGATGTGACGCTGTGTGGGGCATCGCGTCTTGCGCTGCGGATGGGCGTGTGACTTTGTGACCTCAGAAAGAGGTGGAGGTGCGCAGTGGAGACAAGAACATGATTTCGATTCAACGGCCTTGTTTTTGTGTTGTGAAATGCACCTCACAATTTGGTTGGTTCGTGTCGCATGTGACGTCGCATTGGACTGGTTTGCACAAAAATGGTGGTGCCTTCGTGTTGTTCTCGTGTCCGTCCGGGAACTTGCACGATTGATCGCGAGCTGGCAGAGCACAACCCAACGCACGAACCTCCCACAAAATCTGCGGAGCAACGACAACTCCGACCAACACGACAACGAGTTGAACAGCTGCAACCAAACCTCCTCCTCCATCCAGATTCCATTTCTCTTCCGAGAGCTAGAGAGAGAGAAGATGTGGTCACAAGACCTGTCACGATCCAACGCACTCGCAAGATCCGAAACAGAGCCCTTCACCCTCAAGAGAGAAGGAGTGCGTCACCACCTTTCGCGCAAGTGATGGTGAGGCTCGCACAGAACACGAGCAACCCAACATGCGGTGGATCAACACAGCATGGTCAACAACATCCAGAGAAGAAGATCATCGGAAGCAAGAGCCCCAAGTATCGGCAGTTGCGGTGGCTGAAAGTATTGTGCGTCCATGAAACAATCACAGCATGTACTCGCAGAATGTGCATTGACCAAACACCGCACTGTTTTATGTAGAGCAGTGGCACAGCAGTGAGATTCTGGGACGCAAATCCCAATGAAGCCTGTTCTCTATACCTCCATTGCTACCGACGTTGCTGATGTCGCTGACGGCCTTCCGCACCGTCGAACGAAAACAATCGACCATTGACTGCGCACGAGCACGCTAGCACTGCTCTCCCCGCATCGTTTGCCGCGAACGGATCTGCTGCCCGACCCATCGTGCCAAAAAGTCCATCCCCTTCCAATGCAAGGCCTCGAGCTCCACCTTGGTCGTCATGGCGTCCAATTCTGCCTCGAACGAGACGGGTCCGCATCTCAATACTTCGCTGTTGCCGCGTCGTTGCTGCCGGATGGTTTGCAGCCGCCGCTGATCCAGCTTCGTCATGAGCTGGTGCACATGGCGCGGCAGTTCCAACTGTGGTATGGACGAGGGTAGCAGTCCGATCCATTCCATCCGGAGATTGGCCGTCACAGTCGCGTGGTGCTTGGCATTGCGTGAGCCTTGACGCGCCGTCATGGACGACGACATGCCGGATGAGTACTGGTACGACTGCAACAACGACACGCCGAAGGGATTGCAATCACAGAGCCCGTAGACGGGCAGCTTGAGCTTGCAATGCAGGATCTGCACGAGTTGACGCGTCGCCAAATCCGGAAATCCTTTGCCCGTGATCAAGATGCAGGGCATGTCGCGGAAGAAACCGTCCTGGCACAACCTCGTGTAGATGCCCTCCTTTTCCACCACCAAAAGGAATTGGGCGTCGCGCGACGTGAGGATCGACCGCGCGCTTGCATCGATGATGTCCGTCGTGATGGGCACGCCGTGCGCCGTGTGGAAGGAGCGTCCGTCAATGACGAGGCGGTGCGTCTCGGCGTCGTAGAGATCGAAGCAACCGCACATCCAGCCTTTGGGCGACGCGTGCAAACCCAGCGCGTATCGGGGGACCTGCAGGTGCGATGCCAATTCCCAAATGGCGGTGTCGCACTCCTGCTGATTGCGGAAGTGCGTGATGTAGTGATAGTACAGTTCTCGTGTGGTGGTCGTCTTAGATCGTGCAGTTGGTTGTGACGTCAATGTTGTTGTTGTTGTTGCTGCTGTTGCTGCTGCTGTTGCCTGTGCATTGAGCGTGGTTGGACGATGAGAGTCGGCAATATCACGATTCTGTTGCAATAGCTCATGACAGTAGGTCGCCACGAGAAGAATGGAAGTGAGACTGCGGCATTGCGTGACATGCGCAAAGTGCCTGTTGGCGACGACGGGACAGCGGTCATGATCCAACCAATCCTGTAACACTGGCTGCAAGATCTGCTGCTCAATGCGACGGATCACTTCCTGCGGCGAAACTCGGAGAATGAGGTCGTCATGGTTGCAGTGCGTTGTAGAGCTTGCGCAGCATGAAGCCACCTGCGACCGCGTCAACAATCCCGGCGTCGATGCATGATGGCTTCCATGCGGCATCGCGGAACTGCACTCGAAATCATCATCTTCGCGGTCTCCATGGTGCTGGCTGCGGTCTTGCGGCTGCTCAGGATGCCAGGTTTCGAAGCCAGCTGCCGTCGCCGACCGCTGTGGAACGACGAAGGAGGAGAAGCCTCGCGACTGCGGATGCAACGCAGAGACTTGGAACGAACGCAGCCGTGCACCGCCAGAGTGTGCATACTCGTGTCCCTGGAGCCCGCCACCGTGCTCAGCCACGTCGGCAAGCGATTGCGACTGGCTGACCGCGTTGCAATGGGAGCGCACGCTCTCATCTTGCCAGGCATGCGACGCCATGGGGATGCTCGCACTTCTGCTCGTGCAATCAGGCAGTTGCTGTTTTGGCGCCAAAGATACACGCGATCGTGCGATAATGACACCATGATCGCCATCTCTCTCGTTGTGCGTACCTTCCCACCCATCGTGAGGGTCCATGATTGTCAGATGTGCAGTGGGGTTGGATCGAAGGATGGATCGGTCAATGGAATGATAGATCGATGCACTCTTGCGATGGTGGAGTGAAGTCAGTCGGTTGTGCTGGTGCATCTATTGTGGTCGCTGTGTGTGCAAACCACAACACATGCGTGCTTTCTTGGTTGCTCTCGTTTGTTGTGTTCGCTCTTTGTTTGGATTTGTGGATTCGTCGATTTCACGATCTTTTCGTTCTGTTTTGTTTGGCGCCATCTTCTTCAGTCGCGGCGGAATCAGGATTTTCGCCAAAAACATCATCGCTTGTCCAACACAATACAACGGCTTCGATGTGTGATGACGGGACCACGCATGTCAGGAATCAATGATGCAGATGTGTCATTATATCAAACTTTACCACACCTTTCAATGATATCATTCAGGCTCAACAAGTCAACTTGTGTAGATCACACTTGGGCTGCCTTGTAGCATGTCCCACTTTGCAAGACAACCAGTCATGTTGAGCAATGTGGCCTGTTCCAAATAGACATGAAAACACAAGTGTGAATCAGGAATCCCACCACTGGGGATGAACCTGAACACGATCAGGAGTATGGGTGCAACTGAACCCTCTCCAGGAGAACAGCATACACCACATTGGGCGTGCTCTGTGCGCTCTGATGGACAAGGACACTTGGGAGTCACCCAAAAGATAGAAACAATCAGAAAGAGCAACGGAATATGAATCAGAGCAACCAACCCAAGACCATCCAAGAACAGCAATGCGGACATGACAAACATGGTTGCAATTACCAGTGATGTGATGTGTTGGCAAGTTCCATGATTGGAAGCCTACAATCGTGGAAGACAGTGTTGTTCATAGTCGTTCTGCTTGCTATTTCATTACGTTGAGACTCCAATCCTCTCGGTGTCCATTCTCTTGCCCGATGCTCTTGGTGCTTCAATCTGTTTTGTAGATTTGGTCTCCGACTATGAGTCCGTACGCGAGATGCTCTCTTGCCACTCTTCGTATTCTCTCTCTCTCTCAACATCGTGTGCTCGCGCTACACGATACTCCGTGTTCGATGCGTACTCCGCATTCGACACTCCGTTCATTCAGTACTGGCTCCTACTCCATGAGTACTTACCATTTGAACTTCACCTCTCGTATCCATGATCTTGATGCCCTTCGGTCATCGGATCTTCACCTTCTGCTTCTGACTTGGAGACAGATGTCGACGTGGTGACACAATGACATCCTGTCGACGTCAGTAGGCGTCCTTCTGCTCTCCAGATGTCACGTTCCATTGGTGATGCAGTGGTCTGTCAGATGTTATCGTCATCTGAGGTTTAGTTGGGAAGTACCTCAAGATTCGCTTGGTACCATACGTCTCCATTGATGGATGAACGGACGATGTTTCTAATTCTCTCAGAAATCGTCAATTCCAAATTTCTTCCAGAAATCTTGCTCCTTTTCGTGTGTTCCATTTCCGCTGTAATTCTGACGAATCACAGCATACTATCGACACGAGTATAGTTATACCGTCCAAGTACGTATGAGAGAATAACGGGTGAACGATGCACATATACACGTACATCTCGACATATACTCACATATACATCTCGACACCCTTCCTGTGTGCATTCAGTCATTCGAATGTTCTCGATGTGTCAAGGTACGACTTCTCATGTTCACGTTGTAAGTCGGCCTTGATGTTCGTGGTGAATCCGTCGCTTGTGTTCTGCTCGGATTTGACGAAAATGATTTCGATGGTTTTGTTGATTACCATGTTCCTCACGTAGTGATGGCGCACGTCGATGTGCCGCGATCGTTGGGATGTTGATGGGTTCTTGGCGATGAAGATTGCTCCGATGTTGTCCACACAGACCTTGATCGGTGTCTTCACTGGGACGCCCACACTTTCGAGTAGCTGCACGACGAAGAAGATTTCCTTTGCCGCTTCGGAAAGGGCAACGTATTCTGCTTCGGATGAGCTGAGTGTGACAGCCTTCTGTGCTTTGGATCGCCAAAGGATTGGTACCTTGCACAGGTATAGGATGAACCCTCCTACACTGATTCTCGTGTTCTTGTCTCCTGCATATTCGCTATCGCAGAAGAGCTCCATGTCCCAGCCGTCGTCGTCTGGACGTGCTGGATGGATCTTCAATCCATAGTCCTTATAGTCCGTGTGACCCTTCCACCGAGAAGACGTACGTAGGACCGGTACTAAAAAATTTACGTAGAACGTGTACAATTACTACCGCAGACAAAACATCGACCATGGTGCGCACCGACGCAACAAACAGCTCCAGCGGAGCCAGCCCCAAGCACCCCCGAGGTCAGCAGAGGGCACAGGGACGATCAGGACGAGGAGGCCGTCACAATGGTACCAAGGCCGCAGCGGGGCATGGAGGAGGAGGCCGGAAACAGGCCAGAGAAGTGAGCGGAAAAAAGGGAGCAAAAAACAACACCAGGTCGTGTGACATCCGTTGGATTTGGAGCCATGACCATGAGAAATCGTGGGGAGACATTCTCCTCGAAAGAAATCTTTTGACGCGCGACGCCGAACCCTTCACTGCGGCCACCGGCGAAGACGGGGCACTCGATGAAACCATTGCCCACCTCAAGGAAGGAGCACAAGACATCAACCGAGGCGTGACTCTCGAAGAGTGGATCGACGCATTCCAAGACGCTTACGACAATAAGCTTCACCCAGATAACAACATCAACATCGTGGAACTCATGGTGCGACTGGTGGCAACCCCCAACATCTTCCCCAGACTGTGGGAAGCCGGTAGCATCAAGTCTACGCACGAGACGGCAGCATGGGTGGCGGCTCGGATTGTGTTCATGCGTTCCAAGGGCATCGAGTTCGACGGAGAGGAAGAGACGACAACATCCCCTAACCCGAAGAAAAAGAAGAAGCAACGCAAACCAAGACGCAAGGTCGTGGCATTTCCAAGGAAAGCGCCTAAGCCAGCACAGCTCCTCAGTGTGAATGACGTCCTAAGCGAATTCCACAAGACCTTTTTCGACATCCGCCTGCCAATGGCGAGGGAATCCAACTGTCAGGAATCGAGGGTACGACTCTGTCGGAAAGATACCCATGATTGCCGCAACTCCCAACATTATTTGTCACACCTTTGGATATTATTCGTCACACCATTGAATATTATCCATTCCACCCACGACACGAATCACACGGGAATGACCTCAGTCTTACCAAGCAAACAAGCCTGTCCTCTATGAATCAAGAAAAGGCCACGATATCTAAATCATGTGAAGGAAGATGATGATCGACACATTGATGATCACCCCATCTGGAGATCATGGCACGTGTCACCCACGGACTAGAACAACTCAGAAAGGGCATCATCCATGACACCAATCATGACACCAATCGTAAAGTTCGGTGTCAAGAGATCAAGAGCGAAACGCAAGACTGTGGAATCGTACCGCAGGGAATGTAGAATAAGGATATGCACGACAAGGTGCATGGAAAGAATGCCTACGGATATGCACGACGATGTGCATGACAAAGGATGCCTGCGGATGCGATCTCATGTATGCAAGCGATGATTCATGATGATGAGATGCATGAATGCAACAGTATAACACGATGCTGCTGCAGGAGATGCTATGTGAGAAACGAAAGGCAAAGGAGCTGAAGAGAATGAGCTCACAGTTCTGAATAGTACGGTCTAACAACGCATTAGGTCTTACTAACACTAACCCCGGATTTCCAACACGTTTCGAAACGTTACGATTGAAATCCTACGTTTCCATCATCACCAACACAGCAACAAACGACTCTCACCATCATCACCATGACGTCCTTCCTCGGTAAGACCGATCGTTACATGATCATGTTCGACGGCAAGCGATCCTCCTGGAAAGCTTGGAGTGCGAAGTTCCTCGCCCGTGCCAACCGCAAGGGTTACGGAGACTTGTATCTCAAGGACTTGGGTGAAGTGATTGTGAAGACCGAGGCTTTTGACCCCTCTCCTCTCGCCTCCATCGCGGGAAGCGAAGAGAAGAAGCTTAAGGCCTCGAAGTTATCTGCCATGTCTCTCAAGGAGAAGGCGGAGTACAAGATGGCTCTGGCCAAGTACGCGTTTGAAGAACTGACCATGGCAATCAACCATGAAACTACCGAAGGCGATGTCGCCTTCATGGCTGTGTTGGGATGCGAGAGCAACATCTACGAGGGAGGAGACCCTCGTAAGGCATGGAAGGCTCTCGAGCGCATCTACGAGCAACGCACTGCGCCAATGAAGGCAAAGTTGTTGGCTCAACTCAACGGGATGCGAATGAAGAAAGGCGAACCTCCGGATACCTTCCTCACCGAAATGGAGGTGATCCGTAACCGCCTCAAGCACGCGGGAGTTAACATGGACATGGAGCAATACCACATGCTCGTGCTCAACGCTCTCGGGAGGGACTATGAAATGGATGTGAAGCTCATCGAGCTCAAGTTCGAGAACGTCGAAAAGCAGATGACTATCGAAGACATCCGCGAAGCAGTGAGTGCAACCTACGACGCACGTCACATCAAGCAAGGAGGTAGTAAGCGCGAGAACAATAGCAAGGAAGAAATGGCACTCGCCACCACTGGTGGCTTCAAGGGCCACTGCCGCAACTGTGGAGCCTACGGGCACAAGAAGGCAGACTGCCGGTCTGCGCCTAAGAACAAAGGTGGCAAGCCCCCGAAGAAGAACAAGAGAAGTGATACTGAGGACAAGACTAAGTTCAACAGAAACTGCAAGTACTGCGGTAAGAAGGGACACAAGATCCTCGAGTGCTTCAAGTTGAAGGCAGCGATGAGAGCAGCCGATGCCGCCAACGTGGCCACCAACGGTATGGAAGGAACAGATGACGTCGCCCTCGTGATGGTCGAGGAACCGATGTGGCTACCCGAAGACACTGCGGCAGACAACGCTGCGTTCGTCGTGGTAGATGAATCCATGTGGATGCCCGCTAACGACGAAGAAGACGAAATTGATCTCGTGATGACCGATGAATCAATGTGGTTACCTGACGAAGACAAGTCGGTCAACAACGAAGAATTGGTGTGTTTCCCCACCGACGAGCTCGAAATCGACCCCGTTGAGGTAAAAAATGTGACCAACCCAAGAATCGTGACAATCGACGAAATCACGAACATCAAGAAAAACCAAACAATCAACACCACCGACATGGCGCACTACGAGTCGTTCATCAACGACATGGCCCTCGCAACCACCGACGAGGACATGAATGGACTCGACCTCAAAGAAGAGGACGAGTACTCTGAAGAGGAACGAGAGGCCCACACCCCAAGTGTGTACGGATACTACGGACCCCCAGTTGCTGCAGTTGAGACCATCAACCGCGAGCACTTCCCATCAAGCGATGAAGACGATTACACCGACGAAGACAATCTCTTCGACGGGATCGTCTACGAGGATGAACCCCTCAACGTCGGAGACATCATGGAGAACGAAGTAGCGATGCCTGGAGTCGACCATCGCGTCACCTCCACCATCTACTCTCGAACCGAACCAAGGACTCTGGTTGATCGAATGATCGAAGAGTCGTCCCGCAACGGAGGGAGCACCGCAGGATGGTGCCCGCTGTGCTTTCAGCGCGGCCCACTCTACGCCATGTGCAAGACCTGCCGTAACTCGCCGTTCCTCATCCAACTGGCAAACCCCCCTGCAAGGGCGGCGCCAACAACGATCCAAGACATCATGACGCGCCGCCAGAAGCTCTGGACTGCAGGACCTCTGCATGTCGCAATGAGATACTCTCTCAGCAACATGATGGTTGCTGATGAAGTGCGCTCTGAGCTTGCCCTACTGTGCTGCAACGCGGCGCACGCGTACATCGAAGGAGGAGGAGAAAGCCTGAACCCTCGCACGCTCTACTACATGATGCACCGCATCGACGTGTACACGCCAATGCAACTGGTGCAAGCCGTGCAACACATTAACGCAAGGCTTGAAGAACTCAACCTGCCTCCCATCCACAGAGGGCTCATCGACAGCCTGGTTCAGCATGCCGCAGAGATGCTGATGTGGATGCATCATCCAGGTGACCAAGGAGTCCGAGACCCAGAGGAGTTCAACCAGCTCCCCATCTACCGAGCCGCCGAAGCTCAACCAGACATGGCCATGGTGATCGGTGACCACCAAGACGCTCAACCAGACATGGCCATGGTGATCGGTGACCTCGACGATGCAAGCGCACTCCGCCACACCATCGCCCCCGACCACCACGAAGCAAACACGTGGCTGGGTGATTCCGGTGCCTCATGCCACCTCACCAATAGCGAAGAGGGAATGATTAACGTGCGAGTGGCCAACCACTCCATCAAGATCGGCAGCGGCCGATACCTCAAGGCAACAAAGGTTGGCGATAAACGCATGGTTGTGATGCAGAAGAACGGGAACCAAGCTACCATCGTGCTCAAGCAAGTGAAGTTCGTGCCCAACCTGTGGGTGAACCTCTTGAGCATCAACAAAGCTCTCGAGCACGGCTTCGACATCAGCAACCAAGGTGTCGTGATGAGCTTGGAGAAGCGCAGGCAACGCATCACGTTCGACAGACTCATGGCAACCCATAGCGGGTTCGTGAGCGGCGTCAACATGATCACCGCCCCTCACCCTCACGATCAAGCCAATGTTGGCGTGTCCACCCAGACCGCGGTGGACGTCAACCAAATCCATAAAATGTTAGGCCATGTTGACACTTACACGATCTCTCGCACAGCAGGACGATACGGTTGGAATGTCACAGGCAAATTGCATGCATGTGTGGACTGTGCCATTGGCAAACAAAGGCAGAAGGCCATGACAAAGAAACTCCAATCACGAGCGAAGGGGGTTGGTGATCGACTGTTCATTGACACATCAAGTGTCCAGACGCACAGCTACGGACAAGGGAAGTATTGGCTCCTAGTCCTCGATGATTACAGTGACTACTGCTGGAGCTATTTTCTGAAGGAGAAGAGTGAGGTTGGAACAATAATGGTTCTGTTGCTTAAATGGCTCCACGCCAATCAGCAAACACGAGTGAAAATTATCAGATGTGACAACGCAGGAGAAAATTATTCTGCGGAGAAGCAACTACTCGTCGCAGGGTTCGCCCCAACGTTCGAGTACACTGCGGCATCTACGCCGCAGCAGAACGGTCGCGTGGAAAGAAAATTCGCCACGTTGTACGGGAAAGTTCGAGCCATGCTCAATCACACGCACCTACCGAAAAATGTCCGAGGAAAATTATGGGCCGAAGCGGCCAGAACCGCTACCCAATTGGAGAATATCATCGGGACGAAAACGAGAGAACCAGCATGCGTGCTGTTCAATAACCGGATCCCAACTTACGTGGATGGGTTGCGCGTTTTCGGGGAAATAGGCATGGTGTACATCGGAGGCCGCACGATAAAGGCGAAGCTGGATGACAGATCCAGACCAGCTATGTTCGTTGGATACGGCCAGTCACACGCGAAGGGAGTGTATCGAATGCTGAACCTCGCAACAACTAAGATCCTAATCACGAGAGACGTGACATGGATGAATCAGTCATATGGGCAATTCAGAGGTATCGAGAATGCCAACAGATCAATATTGATAGATCTGGAAGATGACGACTCTACATCGGGTATGAAGACTCGACACACGAGAGCAGCTTGGGAGCGACGATCGGAGACCATCAAAGGTATGGAGACCGACGACGCAGATCGCAGCAGCAGAGCCGGAGAGAAAGAAGATACAGAAGACGCTGCGCGAGGGCAAGATGACTTGCTCCCCACCCAAGGGGAAAATGAGTCGAACGATAATGACGGCGACGAATTCGGAAGGGACGATGAGGGGAGAGCAAATGAAGAGGCCAAATATGAGCCGGAGCAGACCCCTATCGCAGAACCTGTGCAACGCGTACCAAGGATGGTGAGTGCTCTCGCAGGGTATAACAAAGAACCCATTCCAGAGGAGGAGCGAGACCTCGAATCGAGCGATGAGTCAGAACCAAATACAGACGAAGGGTACAAGACACCCCAAGAGACTATCGCATCCCCATCGGACACAGGAGGACCCGACTTCCACGCGGACGGGTCAACATTCAACAGAGATATCGCAGGTATGATGATAGATACACCTCACGGAATGATGAGACTCGACGATATCATCACTGCGGACCAAGCATTGAACAACGAACGAAATGAGGATGGGATGGAGCTAGCGAGTATCGCTATGCTATTGGACCCAACCACATTCGAAGACTGCTGGGACCACGCGGACCCCAGTAAGAGAAAGAAATGGCGAGAAGCCATCAACAAGGAATTCTACGATATGGCCAGAAGGAAAGTATGGGAAAAGATCAAGAAGGACCAAATGCCGAGAGATCGGCGGTGCGTGAAGACCAAATGGGTCTTCAAGGAAAAGAGAAACGGGGTATTCCGCGCCAGACTCGTGGCATGCGGATACTCGCAAATCGCAGGAGTCGACTTCTCAGCGCACCACGCACCAGTGATACATGACGCAACCTACCGCATCATGCTCACCATGAAGATGATATTGAAGCTAGATAGCATCATCATCGACTTCGAGACAGCATTCCTGCACGGTGACCTCGACGAGGAGATCTACATGCAATGCCCGAAAGGCATGAAGCACGAAACCGACGAATGTCTGCTGCTCAAGAAAACCATCTACGGACTCGTGCAGAGTGCCAGACAATGGAATAAGAAGCTCGTCGACATCCTATTCAAACTGGGGTTCAGGCAGAGTGAGGTAGACCCATGCCTACTGATTCGGAATCAGGAAGGGCAACTGCTTTTAATCGGCACCTATGTGGACGATTGTCTCTGCATCGGAGAAAAGCAGGAACTGGAGAAGCTCGTGAAGGATATCCGAGCGGAACGGTTCGGGGTCAAAGTGGAGGAAGATCTTGAAGACTACCTAAGCTGCAAGATCATATTCAACCATGACAAGACGAACTGTTGGGTGAACCAACCACACATCCTCAAGAACATCATCGATACGTTCGGGAGCGATGTGCTGAAACTACAACGATACGGAACACCAGGAACACCAGGGCAGGGCATCCAAAGGAACAGCGATGCACCCAAGGTGGACAAACAGCGACACAGCCGATACCGAAGCGGAGTAGGCATGCTGCTATACCTGGTGAAACACTCTCGACCCGACATCGCCAATGCAGTGCGAGAGCTGACCAAAGTATTGGACGGACCAACAGCCTCAGCATACAAGGAGATGCTACAAGTCATGAAGTTCGTATGGGACACAAGAGAGTATGGACTGAAGATGAAACCAAGTCCACTGACTAACGATGCATGGAAGATTGCAATATTCACCGACAGCGAATTCGCGGGTGATAAGGACAATCGCATCAGTGTAGGAGGGCACATCGTCCTACTACAAGGAGTGCCAATCATATGGAGATCAAAGGCACAACGCAGCGTAACACTCAGCTCGACAGAAGCAGAATACGTCGCACTGTCAGAAGCAGGGAAAGAAATCCGCTTCGTGACGCAACTGATGAGAGACATCGGATTAAAGATGCACAAACCCGCGGACGTTATGGTCGACAACGTCGGAGCGATCTTCATCGCCTCAAACCCATCGACATCCGCAAGAACAAGGCACATCGACATCCGACATCACTTCATACGTGAACTCGTCAAAAATGGAGAAGCCATAACCAAATTCGTGCGATCGGAAGACAACATCGCAGACGGCTTTACGAAGAACACCAAAAAGGAGATCTACGACAACCACAAGAATCACTTCATCCAACTGCGGTCTGCAATGGATTAAAGGGAGTAAGGCGAAAGGTGAGAAAGAAGGACGGTGATGATGGATGTTATGTTGTCGATGCGACAATGGAAGGGTGTTAGGAATTGAGGGTACGACTTTGTCAGAATACCCGTAATTGCCGCACCTCCCAACATTGTTTGTCACAGCTTTGAATATTATTCATCACATGTTCAGAGACTATTTGTCACACCTTTGTATACCATGTCATTATGACTATGACTAAGCATACGGACGCGATTGATACCTGTATAACCGCGAGGAGGGTAGCCTGTCCTCTGGCAATGTAAGGAAGACACCCACGGCGGATCAGGAGGTCCCGATACCACGCCAACCATGGCAACCATCCAGACGACGACGTCGATCAGAACAGCATGTCCATGGGCAAGTGACGCACCTTCTTCAGAGGTAATAGAGCCCAAACGTAATGGCTGTTGTCTTGTTGGCTGTTCTTTAGCTGTAGGCAGAGGCTTGACTGGCAAGCGATCCGGACGAGAGTCTTCTGTTCCACAAGTAGTCAATTTAGAATACTGGTAGATGGTGAAGAAACGTGCGGATTATGAGATTAGTGCTATGGTTCTTTTCTTCGAGGGGAATCTCCTGTGATGTCCTGTATGACAATGCGTGTGGGTTGTGTAGCCCAAGTACCGTGGGTCGAGATCCGTCGTCTGGGTTCTGTGAGAGACAATGGGCGATGATGCTTGTCGAGATGTACATGTGAGTATATGTCAAGATGTACGTGTATATGTGCATCGTTCACCCGCTATTCTCTCATACGCACTTGGACGGTATAACTATACTCATGTCGATAGTATACTGTGATTCGTCAGAATTACAGGGGAAATGGAACACATGAAAAGGGGCAAGATTTCTGGAGGAAATTTGCAAATAACGATTTCTGAGAGAATCAGAAGATCGTCCGTCCATGCATCAATGGTACCAAGAGAATCTCGAGGTACTTCCCAACTAAACCTCAGATGACGATATCATCTGACAGACTACTGCATCACCAATGGAACGTGACATCTGGAGAGCAGAAGGACGCCTACTGACGTCGACAGAATGTCAACATGTCACCACGTCGACAGCTGTCTCCAAGTCAGAGCAGGAGGCGAAGATACGATGACCCATGAAGATCATGGATACTGAAGGTGAACTTCAAATGGTAAGTACTCATGGAGTAGAAGCCAGTACTGAATGAACAGAGTGTCGAATGCGGAGTACGCATCAAACACGGAGGATTGTGTAGCACGAGCACACGATGTAGAGAGAGAGAGAGAGAATACAGAGAGGAGCGAGAGAGGATCTCGCGTACCGACTCATAGTCGGAGACCGAATCTACGAAACAGATTGAAGCGCCGAGAGCATCGGGCAAGAGAACGAACGGACACCGAGAGTATCGGAGTGCCAACGTAATGAAATAGCAAACGAACGACTATCAACCAACACCATCTTCCACGATCGTAGGTTACCGTGAGCGGAACTTGCCAACAGATGCTCGTTGTTGTGGCTTTGGTTCCGTGCGTCGGCGTTTTAGCGATGGTGGGTGTCAGAAACTTGGTTATCGGAACCCCATTGGTTCCTTGACACGAATTCCGAAGATCCGCTTCAAGGTTCCGGATCTGTCTCCAAACGTGGGGTTCGGCGAAGTGTTCGTTCGATCTACTGGAATGCTGACGAATCGGAGGATTCGTAGTCTCTCTCGCTAAGGTGGTTACTAGTTTAGCTCTATTAAGAGGACAGCACATGCCTCTCCTGCGGACAAGAACATCCGCAGGTTTGGAACATCAGAAAGGATCAGAATATCCGCAGGTTTGGAACATCACCAAAGGTGACATCGATCATGAGACGACGGCGTCATGAGAATCAACGACAGAAACATGAGATAGGCAAGTGCTCAAGACTGCAGATCCCTACCATGCAAGCGTAGACAGCTACGACGATGCAGAGACAAGGAAGCAAGAACAGAGCATGATGAACGAAGGGGGAAGCACCTAAGAGACAACAGGACGCCCCGTGTCGCCACCGCGACAGATGCCTGCCATGAAGATGAAATCGAAAGAGAAAGTGAGATTGTGCTCACAGTTCTAAAACGGTACAGTTTCTAACAGCAGATTAGAACTTAGTACTAACTATAACCCCGGATTTCCAACAGACATGCATGTACCACCAAGTGCCCCATGTCCATGCACTCATCACATTGTCTTCCCTCCAATAGTTTTGTTGGCTTAGACATTGCTGCATCACAGGCATCACTTGGATCATTCCATTTGATTGGATCACAGTCTTCCATGTTTCACAAGAAAAACTTGGATGATTGCTTTCTCAGCTTTTCATCATTGCATTTCTACGATACCTCTCCAATACTTCACCAATGCTTCATAAATCCTTCGCTGGCTTGTCATCAGTGATTTGTTCACAATCCATCTCAGACTTTGTGACATCGGCCAGTCTCGAATACTCTTTTCTCATTCATTGCGACATGTGGGCCGTAGTTGTGTGTATCATGATGTTGGTCATGAATCCAACATCCCTGCCCCCTGCAACATACATGTGTGATTCCCATTCCTGCATTGAGGTCATGAATGTCATGGTCTGGTTTGCATTCGGCACGTGGCATTCTCCACCGCAGGATGCATGCAGCTCACATTTTCTGTCACAAAGATCCGAAGTTGGAGGTACGGTAATATATGGATTCTCTACACTTGGCTCCCTACTATTGGGAGATGCGGCAATGTGGTGTTTCAGAACACCCGATTCCTGACAGCTCTGCACCCTTCCCGTCTTCGCTGTGCAGGTGCTTGCCAAGGGAGGCGGCGGCGGCTCAAGCAGCAGGGGTGGAGCTGCGGGCAGTCACGGAGACGGTGGCTCGGCTGACCTGGCCTCGATTGGGATCATGGTGGGCATCTCAGCTGTCTTGGCAGGTATCAGCTTTGCCGTCGCCATTCGGCGGTATTGCAGTTCTCGCAATGCCGCTCCCAGATCGGCAACGGTCTCCTCCTTCGTGGACCAGAGCAAGCAGGCCAAGATCAACGTGCTGCAGAGCAGCGCCAACCATGTCGACAGTATGATCAACATCGCGGTTGCCACGCCGTGTAACGGCTGCTATAGATGCACCTACGACAAGAACGACAGTGCATATCCATCCGAGGAGCACCTGACCTTCGAACCGACCACCGTCAAGAACGCCAGTTTCGATGGCACAAACATCGACGACGAGATGGAGAAGCAGAACGCCATTGAAAGTGTCAGCGGTGGTACGACGTTGTGGAAGGTGACAGGCAAGGGTTCCGACAACGACGGCAACTTCCGTATCGACGAAGGATACATCGCCGCCAACGGCGATGCGTTCTGGGTGGAGATCTCGGAAACGATGGTGGGCTTGGAGGTGTTGGTCACGGGCCGCTTTGACTTTGTCAACGGAAAATCGATCCCGCATGTTGGGTGTGTAACAAGGGGACTGGCGGAGAGCTGTTCCAATTCGAGTTGGATCATGCAGTGGAAGATGGCACAGTGATCACCAGCATGTCGGGCATGTAAATGCAAACGTGCAGCGCAGAGCGGTTCAGCTCAGTTCGGTTCGGTCCGGGGCGTGCAGACAACCACAGCGATGGCAGATAATGTTCCGTGTGGCGCTCCACGAATACAAGTACGTGAATGTGTACGTGAATGTGTACGTGAATGTGTACGTGAATGTGTACGTGAATGTGTACGTGAATGTGTACGTGAATGTGTACGTGAACGTGTACGTGAATGTGTACGTGAACGTGTACGTGAATGTGTACGTGAACGTGTACGTGAATGTGTACGTGAACGTGTACGTGAATGTGTACGTGAACGTGCACGATTCATACCCGCCCACTGCACTATACTCTGTTGTACGAGCTGCTCTGCTGCGCTGGATGACATGCACTTCTTCGGAGACTCATACAGTTTTGATTTTCTTTTGGCAATGGAAGACATTAAAGTATAGCAGTGTAGCATTGTGTTTGAAGTGGAGGACCATGCGCATTACACCAATAGGGAGTATCCTTTGCAAAAGTCTCCCTCTCGGGGACTTCTCCATCAAGTTGACCGACTCTTTCGTGTCCTTATCTCATCAATTTCATTCTGAATCTTGCGGCGCCTGCAGCTTCATGCTTGTACTTGGTCATTATTTTTCGGCTATCTCGAGAGCATTACTTTCTATTGGTAGAGTGATCGATTTGGAGCCAATCTTGATCCTGTCGGTTCATCCATTTCTCGCTTCTGTGCACAACCCACCCCATCTCTTCCGCCACCTTCCCCTTCACCCTGCCACGACTTCAGGCCATTGTACGATTCAGCTTGTCCAAGAGATCGTCCCAAGTCGACACGCCTTTAAACAAACGATCCAGATTCACGTGACAGAATTCACGCTTCTCGTAAACGGTGCGGTGGAATGCCTCGCGGTGTGCCGCTTCACCGTCAGGAGATGCATACCACTCAGGCATCCACTTCTCCTCCAACGTCAGCGATATGTTCAGGAGCTCTTGCAATTCATCCTCCGGCGGACAATCCAGCGGGAGATCCGTGAAGGTCTTGTTCAGAACACGTTTATGATAATCCGCCAATTCGTTTGTCACGTCCATCCTGGTTCGGTTGGCTTGTGTGGCTTGGCTGATCAAACCACGCTGTGCTGCAGTGAAGACTACGTTGCTGATTTCCAACCAAAGCTTTGATCGGGAGTTGGCCTTGGTGGCCTCCTTTCGATGCTCGAGGTATTCACATGACTTGGGAGTGTCTGGAATGGTGTCGCACAGCAGCTGCTCAGAGATGTGCCGTTTGCTGTGGAAGTTCAGGATGTGGATGGGATAGCCGCTTTCTCTCCACGCTTGGATCATTCTATCTATGAAGACGAAAGATACACCATGATTTCCCAAAAGAGTCATCATCATGGGACCATCAGCGTGCGGCTTTGAACTTCTCGTCTTCCATTCTCGAATCTTTGACCACGTGTTTGTGCATAATATTCCACGTTCCCCAGGCCAAAGAATTGAGCGCTGGCCTTCCTCTGCCCGCACCTCGAAGATTTGCTTCCAAGAGCTGAGCATCCAGTCAAAGGCGCGTCGGTAGGTGACGACCACCGATACATCCCAGTCTTTGAGGAAGTGGTGAAAGTTGTTGAAGTACGTCGGACTCTGGGATCGTGTTTTGTCATAAAAGCCGGCAAAGCCCTGGAGCTCGCTGCTGTACACCAACGAGATGTTCTGCTCTTTGGCCGCATCAAGTACTCGTTGTGTTTCCACTAAAGGGGCTGGCAATCTCGGTGGCGGTGGCTGCCGTGGTGAACCGAATGCTGCTTGATCTGTGCTGTTCATGAGCGCTTGCTGTGCCAGCTGGTTCCTGTACTTGGAGTAAGGCGTATGCAGGACCCTGCCGTTGAACAAGCTTTCGATTGAACATAATCGCAGCCGTTGATCCGTAAATGGTTCTTTCAGGCATTCTATTCCTGAATCCCAGTAGTGGTCGCTGGCGAGGATCTGCTTGTTTCTGAGTTCCACCAGGTCCGCTTGCAGGGAGGTCGTGGCAGTCTTCGGTGGTCCGAAATGGAACACCAACCGGTTTTTCTTTTCTTTGGGAGCAGCCTTCATTGGTGGCTCTACTGGTGGCTCCGCTGGTGACGCTGTTGTCGAATCCATTCCTGATACATCTGTGCCGACGTCGGCTTGTGCGTGTTCCACAATGGGAGATGACCGCAGTCCCTCAATGATCGCAGATTCTGTCGTTGCACCACCCATTGTTGAGGATGAATACTGCCATGGTGAGATCTGCATCACGGAGAATTGGAAGGCTATGAGGGAAAATGCCACTATTGCGAGTCTCATGGTCTTGTTCGCTGTGGTCGATCGGCGGCGACTGATTCCATCGCCATTGTTCATCTGTTTCGCCGAGGGAGTTGCGACCCTCCTATGACCGCTTGCCAAGGTAGCCTTGCGGTTGGAGCGCTTGAGTTTACCAGACTCCGCACGAATTCCACGCGAAGAGCGACCCATCGTCAACAATTCTGCCTTGGACTTGTGAGTTGTCGATGCTCGTGTGGTTGGTGTTGTTGGTGTGGTTGGTGTGGTTGGTGTGGTTGGTGTGGTTGGTGTGGTTGGTGTGGTTGGAGGCTCCAACGAGAGCGGCGTTCGTTGATGTGTGTCGCGTTTGTTGCGCTTGTTGTCGTTTTGCGAAAACGTTTTCACAACAGCATCACATCGCAGAACGCCCGCACAATTTCACGAGATGAACACACACGCATCGCGATGGCAATTTCGCTGCGTTTTGGTCCAATGACCTATTCCAATGACCATTCGAAAGGACCTGTCGCAACGGAGGGGTTCGTGGCTATTTTTGGCATGGCCGGCGACCCCAGCCAATCAAATGGCTTACATTTATCACCGGCACGAGCAAGCCATCCCATTGAAGGGTGAATTGAGGGGAGGTTGGGTCATTTCTCCCGAGCTTTGTTGCGCTTGGGGTTCTCATTTGGAACCGTGTGACGCAGATGATCTGTTCCCTGTCAGATCGATTCTCGTTGTGAGCGCTGACAGAGGCGGTGGGATTGGGTGGTCGGTTTCGCACGAGGAATTGTGGAACTTTGACACTTTCTCAGAAATCACGGTATGAACAAATAAACTGCAATTTTTACGTGCAGTATCTCCGTTTGAGTATCTCGAGGCGACAAACTTCATTGTCGTAACTGAACGACGATTCCGACCGATACGTTCATGATATCGTTGCGATGGGACTATCGTGTGCTCCGTATTGTTGTCGCTCATCGCAAGTACTACCACCATAATACCAAATCATACGAAAAAATGACAAAATTGCTTCCACGAAATCCCAACAAAACAAGGACAGAAGTGTCCCTTTGATGTGAACGGGGACACAGCGCCATCACCACCACCCATGCCAACATCAAGACCAGGATTGGCATCGACACAGAAAATGGTATCGACACTGTCATTGAGTCCAACTATGCAGAGGCTTGCATTAACAAAAAGGTTCAACATGCTCTGTATAGTGCTTGGAACAACTACCTGCTGAACACATTCAGCCACGCTTCCGACGATACACATCCAAAGACGCACATCCAACAATGCAGTCTCCATCCGCTTTGTTGGAGGTGATGGCAACATCAAGATCACCAGTTCTACTAGCTGCAGAGAATGTAAAACGGGGTCACGATAGCATTAGTTGTAGAGTTTTGGCCCCTTGTTGCAACTGGTTTGCTTGCTTTTGGGAGCAACGGCGATTGTACATTTAGAGATATTTCGTGTTGTTCCTCCATGATCTGTGTTCGACGTCACAGGACAGATTCGACGTCATGCGAAACCACTCACAACACAAGATGTGAGTGCGTCTCGCAGCACGTGGCCCTTGCTCCGCGACACAACGTGATGGCTGCGCAGCACACACCAATCGCGCCGCAACACACATGGACCACGACACAAAAATAACGGTCCTCGTCACAAAAAATCACACCACTCATCACAAAACACAAAATGCAAAACACACACCATGCCACACATCACAATCCTCCATGCCATCAAGCAGATGATGCACACACAAACACTCTAATCACAGGTGTGTCTAAAACATATAATACTACTACTTCAATTTGCAGCTACACCTCTGCTGTGTTGGCATCCTGCTCTGCTTTGTTTGTCAAGATGTACATGTGAGTATATGTCAAGATGTACGTGTATATGTGCATCGTTCACCCGCTATTCTCTCATACGCACTTGGACGGTATAACTACACTCGTGTCAATAGTATGCTGTGATTCGTCAGAATTACAGTGGAAATGGAACACACGAAAATGAGCAGAATTTCTGGAGGAAATTTGCAATCGACGATTTCTGAGAGAATTGGAATATCGTCCGTCCATCCATCAATGGTACCAAGAGAATCTCGAGGTACTTCCCAACTAAACCTCAGATGACAATATCATCTGACAGACTGCTGCATCACCAATGGAACATGACATCTGGAGAGCAGAAGGATACCTACTGATGTTGACAGGATGTCATCATGTCACCACGTCAACATCTGTCTCCAAGTCAGAGCAGGAGGCAAAGATCCGATGACTGAAGGGCATCAGCATAATGGATACAAGAGGTGAAGTTCAAAGGGTAAGTACTCATGGAGTAGGAGCCAGTACTGAATGAACAGAGTGTCAAATGCGGAGTACGCATTGAACACGGAGTATTGTGTAGCGCAAGTACACAATGTTGAGACAGAGAGAGAGAGAATACAGAGAGGAGCGAGAGAGCATCTCGCGTACCGACTCATAGTCGGAGACTGAATCTATGAAACAGATTGAAGCACCGAGATCATCAGGCAAGAGAATGGGCGTACACCGAGAGGATCGGAGTAGCCAACTAATGAAATAGCAAATGAACAACTATCAACCAACACCACCTTCCACGATTGTAGGTTACCGTGAGCGGAACTTGCCAACACATTTATAAACGATAGATCAGGGCGAGCCCGCGGATTGGATTGTGCGAGGAAGACGACATCATTCAAGAGCAGCAGACTGAATGAGCGAGGAAGAGGAATTGAGAGACATCCCTCTGTCCAATTCGACTATCAAGAGAGAAGAAGGTGTGAGTGAGACTCCACCACGAGAAGAGAAGGAAGCAGCCACGGCTACTGTCCTATCAAGCGCAGAGGCAAGCGCAATCAACGAGACCGAAGAAGAACGGTCTGCAAGACTACACCGCGAGGAGAAGAGGATTTTCAAGACGGTCAAGCAAGAGGAGACTGGTGTGACGGAGAGCATTCGCACAGCCAAACAGAGTGGGAAAAGTGAGACACCACCAGGAGGAGAATTTGTGAGCAAATCAATCCTTGCGAAACAAGCGAAAATCGAAGAATCGGCAACACAGAAACCAACGGAAATCAAGGGCACGAGCGCACCAACAATGAAACAACGAATCAACATGGCGACATCAGCCAACATGAATAAGCGACGCATCAAGGCGCTGATGTTCAGCGGTGAACAGGAAGACTACAGCGCATGGGAGTCCCAAGCGAAGGCATACGCTCGTGCACAGAAGACGAGAGACGTGATGTTGGGCAAGACCAAGGTCCCAACAGTGAGTGAGATCGCGGCAGCTGCCGACGATGTCAAGGAAGCGATGGAGGAAATCTACGAACTGGAATGCGACTGCTTCAGCGATCTGATCCTCATGATGGATGCAGAGAAAGGAAAAGGCAAGCAAGCCATCCAATACATCAACCAATGCGTCTCCGACGATTACCCCGAAGGAGATCCACACGCAGCGTGGAACGTTCTCGCGGAGAAGTTCCGTCCATCCGATGCAGCAACGAAAATCAAACTCAAGCGTCAGTTTAACAACGAAAAAATGAAGAAAGACTCGGACCCCGACATCTACATCATGCGACTCGAGGGTCTACGATCGCATCTCCACGACGTCAAGTACGAGATCACTGACGAAGAGATGATCATGCAAATCCTCAGCACGGTGAGCAGCGAATATAGAACTCACATCGTGAACTTCCAACATCAACTCACGTTTAATCCGGAACTGGTTACCATCAACGCGATCAGAGGAGTACTCCACACAGCATACGCCACTCATCAAGGAGGCAAGGCGTACATCGACGATTTCCAAGATAGCAACACGAAGAGCAACGACACCGGCTTCACGAGCACCGGTAATTTCAAGGGGACCTGCCACAACTGTGGTGTGTATGGTCACAGATCCGTCGATTGCCCAGAACGCAAGAAATCAAACAACAAGAAAAACAACAACAACAACAACAACAACAACAACAAGATGAATGGAAAGCGCAACAACAACCGCAACAAGGGAAGCGGCTTCAACGGCAAGTGCAACTACTGTGGTATCTTCGGACATCGCGAGGCGGAGTGCCGAAAGAAGAAGTTCAACGAGAAGAAGAAGGCCGACGAACAGGTCAACGCAGCAACGGAAGGACACGACAAGAGCGGGCACGAGATGGTACTCTCGGCAAAGGACATGCTGCTCTGCATGTTGGTGTCCAATGACTACATCGAAGACTCCTTCTTCGATAACTTCGAGTGCGTCGGGAGTGACGACGAAGTACAGGACGATGAGATCGTCCCGGAGTGGCTCAACGAGGAGCCCATCATCCACGAGGTGGATCCAAGACGCGAAGTGAGCTACGAATGCTGCTTCAACGCGCACGACCTGATCGGTCCATACAGCGACGGAGCCGAGATGGGCAACGAGGCCATCGATAGTGACATCGAAGAGGCCATGAGCGAAGAGGCCGACGATGAGACCAACGAGATTGATAGAGGCCAAGACGAAACGAACGGCGGCGCGGTGCCGCCTCCTCCAGCGGCGGGGAACAACAGATCGGGCATCTTCGACGAAGACGACAGTGACGAAACCGAAGACCATCCAGACGACAGCTTCAATCCAAACGAGCGTGTCATCTACCCACGGAACATTGAGTTCCCACCGATTGGGAATCTCAACAACTCCAACTACCTCCATCGTCATGACACCATTCCATACGGAACAGCAACAGCATTGATAATCCAGAAGCAACTCATCTTTGATGCCGTAATGGAAGCAGGAGTGAAACTGTACCCAGGAGTCGAACGAAGAGTGCTCAGACCAATATGGGTGAACATGATGGGATCGATCCTATCCGAGAACTTCAGATCAATCGAAGAGATTCTCGCCAATTCGGTTGTGATCAATCGCATACTGGAAGCAGCCGAGACAGAGACGATCCCAGAGACAGATCTTCATTACATCCTTGGAGGATGCATGCGCGTGCTCTTACGCGAGCGATCACGCGTCCACCCATATGATCCAGCCACAGGATCTCATCGGAACAGTACGATTCCATCGGACTATGCGCAATTACCCGACGACATGGATGACAGAGATCATCATCCTCCATACAACGAAGATGAAGTTCACGAAGACGATGATGATGGCAGCTTCGACGACGAGATAGCTGCGGCAGCTGTGGAGCAACTCCACGAGCTGAGCACCAAGTACAAGGACAAGGTCAACAAGGACACCTGGCTCGCCGATAGCGGAGCTTCGTGTCACATCGTCAACTCGGACGCCGCTCTCTTCAACGTGCGGCATATCAAGTCCTTCGTCCAAGTGGGAGACAGCACGAAGCTGGACTCTCCCAAGATGGGATCCATTCGCTTGAAGGTCAAGCAGCGAGACAACACTGGCCACACCATCCGGCTCGATGATGTGAAGTACACACCGAAAATGGCGGTGAACCTTTTCTCCACGAACAAGGCTCTGTACAACGGTTACCAGCTTGGTAACAATGGCATTCTGATGGACATCATCAACGGATCCGGAACGAAGATCGTGTTCGATCGAGTCTTCCCCACATCCAACGGATTCATCACGGGAGTGCAGATGCATCCCATCATGCCAACAGACGACAACAAGGCTTGCACAGCTATCGTCAAGAATCCATCCAAGGAGATCAGCGCGGTGAACCTGCACCGAATGCTCGGCCACGCGCCACTCGAGACCATGAAGCGGACGGTCGCTCAATATGGATGGAAGATTATCGGCGAGATGCCGGTATGTCGCGACTGCGCGGTCGCGAACGCAAGAGTGAAGAATATCCCGAAGGCAACCATTCCAAGAGCCACTCGCCGCGGCGAACGGCTCTTCATTGACATTAGTTACACTAAACACATAAGCTTCGGAGATAACGCTACTGGACCCTGATCGTGGACGACTGCACGGATCACTGCTGGAGTTTCTTTCTCAAGAACAAAAGTGACCAACCAGGGTACATCAAACAATTCGTCCAGACGATCAAGTCACCGACTGGTGATCAACAAATCATCTTCCGAGGTGACAACAGCGGAGAGAACAAATCCACGCAGGATATTCTCATCGATGCAGGACTGAACGTGAAATTCGAATTCACGGCATCGAATACGCCGCAACAGAACGGTAGAGTAGAACGCAAGTTCGCGTACCTCTACACCAAGATCCGTTCCATGCTCAACGGAGCACAACTCGACGAAGAGTATAGGCATGGCCTGTGGGCAGCAGCTGCGAGCACTGCCACTGCCATCGCCAACATCACCGTAGCGAAGAATCAGAAGGAGTCACCATATCGCCAATTCTTCGGCAGCAATCCACCATATGCGGATGCACTCCGCACGTTTGGAGAGGTGGGTGTTGTGAAGACTACCTACGGCGGGATTACCGCGAAACTCAAGAATAGAGGAGAAGAGATGGTGTTCATTGGATATGCACACCAACATGCATCAGGGGTCTACAACATGTACAGACCATCAACCAGGTCACTGATCTGCTCACGCGATATCAAGTAGCTCAACCAATCATACGGACAGTTCCGTGGCTGGGCACCAGCACCGAACATATCCAACGAAGCAGGAACAACGAACGCAGACGGCTTCACAACCATCGGACGGAAGGGAGCAATGCCAAGGACGGCAACGCGTCGAACATCAGAAGCGAAGAGAGTATCTTTCACTGACAGTAACAGGTACTACATCCTATCGGACAGTGACGATGAGGATGATGAGGACGATGGAGTAGTGACTCAACTAGTCCACAATGACGAGGAAGATGGAAGTGAATCTAATCAGGAGGATAACGAGATCCAACCATCCGGCAACGAAGCCGACGATGATGCAGGTGTTACCCCTCCGAACACACCAGCGAGATCTACACATGACACACCATCCAGACCTCCACCAAGCAAACCAAGCAAGTGTGACGTGGCTAGAAAGGAGAGAATCCGACGCCACAAAGCACGAGGCAGGAAGGGAGAAGCTAATCCCAAGTCAACTGCAGGGAAGAGTATTCCCAGAGCTCTGCGTGAGCTCGCAGACTTCAATGAACGAGGTCGAAAGGAGGAAGGTTATGAGAGCAAGTCATCCTCCAGTGAAGACAGTGACGAACTGAGCGATGAGATAACCGACGAGTCTAACAACGAAACTACAGATGACGAAGAAATCGTAGACGAAGAAGAAGAGATTGAGATCACTCACCATAGCACAACTGGATTATACGGGATGAATGCAATCATCACCGAGAGACCAGCGATCGACATCGGATTATCGATGCAGGACGAGAACAAAGAACCAGAGAAGCACATCGAACCTACAACGTTCGACGGAGCCTTCAATCACCCAGATCCCATCCATCGGAAGGGATATCGAGCAGCCATCAAGAAGGAGTTCGACTCCATGGATACACGCAAGGTGTACAGCAAGATCAAACGAGACGCCATCCCACGCGGCCGCAGATGCTGCAAGTGCAAATGGGTCTTCAAGCTGAAGCGTGACGGCACACATCGAGCACGGCTCGTTGCATGTGGCTATTCACAAGTCGCAGGAGTAGACTTCCAAGAGCATTACTCACCCGTCATCCATGACGTGACCTATTGGGTCATGATGGTGATCATGCTGATCAAGAAGATGAACTGCGCACTCGTCGATGTTGTAACGGCATTCCTACATGGAGACCTCGACGAGGAGATCTACATGAACTGTCCCAACGGGATGGATCATCAACCAGACGAAGCCCTGACCCTACACAAGCCAATCTACGGACTTGTGCAGAGCGCCAGGCAATGGTTCAAGATGTTAGTATCGACCCTCAAGAATATCAACTTCGAACAGAGCGCAGCAGACCCGTGCCTGTTCTACAGGAAGACGAACGAAGGAAGCATGATTGTGGCCATCTACGTAGACGGCTGCTTCTGCTGCAGAGACTCCAAGGCACTGGAGACATTCCTGAAGGACATCCAAGGCAGCAAGTTCAAGGTGACAATCGAGCATGGACTCGGAGACTACCTCAGCTGCAACATCGAACTGAACCATGACAAGACTAGAGCGACATTGCGTCAACCACATCTCATCCGACACCTCATTGAAGAATTCGGAACCAAGGTTGAGAAGATGCAACGCTATGGGACACCGGGAACCCCGGGTCAAATCATCGTACGACCATCCGAAGATAACGGACTGCAGAAGGTCGGACCGGAAGAACATGCCGAATATCGCCGAGGCGTCGGTATGCTACTCTTCCTCATCAAGCACTCGCGACCGGATATCGCGAACCCTGTGAGGGAACTCTCCAAGGTATTGATCGGGCCCACCAAGGCCGCAATGAAGGAGATGTATCGGATCATCAAGTATGTGATCGATACAAAGGATTATGGATTGAAGATCCATCCAGCGCGTCCAGACGACGACGGCTGGGACATGGAGCTCTTCTGCGATAGCGAATATGCAGGAGACAAGAACACAAGAATTAGCGTAGGGGGATTCATCCTATACCTGTGCAAGGTACCAATCCTTTGGCGATCCAAGGCACAGAAGGCCGTCACACTCAGCTCATCCGAAGCAGAATACGTTGCCCTTTCCGAAGCGGCAAAGGAAATCTTCTTCGTGATGCAGCTACTCGAAAGTGTGGGCGTCCCAGTGAAGACACCGATCAAGGTCCGTGTGGACAACATCGGAGCAATCTTCATCGCCAAGAACCCATCAACATCCCAACGATCGCGGCACATCGACGTGCGCCATCACTACGTGAGGAACATGGTAATCAACAAAACCATCGAAATCATTTTCGTCAAATCCGAGCAGAACACAAGCGACGGATTCACCAAGAACATCAAGGCCGACTTACAACGTGAACATGAGAAGTCATACCTTGACACATCGAGAACATTCGAATGACTGAATGCACACAGGAAGGGTGTCGAGATGTACATGTGAGTATATGTCAAGATGTACGTGTATATGTGCATCGTTCACCCGTTATTCTCTCATACGCACTTGGACGGTATAACTATACTCATGTCGATAGTATGCTGTGATTCGTCAGAATTACAGGGGAAATGGAACACATGAAAAGGAGCAAGATTTCTGGAAGAAATTTGGAATTGACGATTTCTGAGAGAATTAGAAACATCGTCCGTTCATCCATCAATGGAGACGTATGGTACCAAGCGAATCTTGAGGTACTTCCCAACTAAACCTCAGATGACGATAACATCTGACAGACCACTGCATCACCAATGGAACGTGACATCTGGAGAGCAGAAGGACGCCTACTGACGTCGACAGGATGTCATTGTGTCACCACGTCGACATCTGTCTCCAAGTCAGAAGCAGAAGGTGAAGATCCGATGACCGAAGGGCATCAAGATCATGGATACGAGAGGTGAAGTTCAAATGGTAAGTACTCATGGAGTAGGAGCCAGTACTGAATGAACGGAGTGTCGAATGCGGAGTACGCATCGAACACGGAGTATCGTGTAGCGCGAGCACACGATGTTGAGAGAGAGAGAGAATACGAAGAGTGGCAAGAGAGCATCTCGCGTACCGACTCATAGTCAGAGACCAAATCTACAAAACAGATTGAAGCACCAAGAGCATCGGGCAAGAGAATGGACACCGAGAGGATTGGAGTCTCAACGTAATGAAATAGCAAGCAGAACGACTATGAACAACACTGTCTTCCACGATTGTAGGCTTCCAATCATGGAACTTGCCAACACATCACATCACTGGTAATTGCAACCATGTTTGTCATGTCCGCATTGCTGTTCTTGGATGGTCTTGGGTTGGTTGCTCTGATTCATATTCCGTTGCTCTTTCTGATTGTTTCTATCTTTTGGGTGACTCCCAAGTGTCCTTGTCCATCAGAGCGCACAGAGCACGCCCAATGTGGTGTATGCTGTTCTCCTGGAGAGGGTTCAGTTGCACCCATACTCCTGATCGTGTTCAGGTTCATCCCCAGTGGTGGGATTCCTGATTCACACTTGTGTTTTCATGTCTATTTGGAACAGGCCACATTGCTCAACATGACTGGTTGTCTTGCAAAGTGGGACATGCTACAAGGCAGCCCAAGTGTGATCTACACAAGTTGACTTGTTGAGCCTGAATGATATCATTGAAAGGTGTGGTAAAGTTTGATATAATGACACATCTGCATCATTGATTCCTGACATGCGTGGTCCCGTCATCACACATCGAAGCCGTTGTATTGTGTTGGACAAGCGATGATGTTTTTGGCGAAAATCCTGATTCCGCCGCGACTGAAGAAGATGGCGCCAAACAAAACAGAACGAAAAGATCGTGAAATCGACGAATCCACAAATCCAAACAAAGAGCGAACACAACAAACGAGAGCAACCAAGAAAGCACGCATGTGTTGTGGTTTGCACACACAGCGACCACAATAGATGCACCAGCACAACCGACTGACTTCACTCCACCATCGCAAGAGTGCATCGATCTATCATTCCATTGACCGATCCATCCTTCGATCCAACCCCACTGCACATCTGACAATCATGGACCCTCACGATGGGTGGGAAGGTACGCACAACGAGAGAGATGGCGATCATGGTGTCATTATCGCACGATCGCGTGTATCTTTGGCGCCAAAACAGCAACTGCCTGATTGCACGAGCAGAAGTGCGAGCATCCCCATGGCGTCGCATGCCTGGCAAGATGAGAGCGTGCGCTCCCATTGCAACGCGGTCAGCCAGTCGCAATCGCTTGCCGACGTGGCTGAGCACGGTGGCGGGCTCCAGGGACACGAGTATGCACACTCTGGCGGTGCACGGCTGCGTTCGTTCCAAGTCTCTGCGTTGCATCCGCAGTCGCGAGGCTTCTCCTCCTTCGTCGTTCCACAGCGGTCGGCGACGGCAGCTGGCTTCGAAACCTGGCATCCTGAGCAGCCGCAAGACCGCAGCCAGCACCATGGAGACCGCGAAGATGATGATTTCGAGTGCAGTTCCGCGATGCCGCATGGAAGCCATCATGCATCGACGCCGGGATTGTTGACGCGGTCGCAGGTGGCTTCATGCTGCGCAAGCTCTACAACGCACTGCAACCATGACGACCTCATTCTCCGAGTTTCGCCGCAGGAAGTGATCCGTCGCATTGAGCAGCAGATCTTGCAGCCAGTGTTACAGGATTGGTTGGATCATGACCGCTGTCCCGTCGTCGCCAACAGGCACTTTGCGCATGTCACGCAATGCCGCAGTCTCACTTCCATTCTTCTCGTGGCGACCTACTGTCATGAGCTATTGCAACAGAATCGTGATATTGCCGACTCTCATCGTCCAACCACGCTCAATGCACAGGCAACAGCAGCAGCAACAGCAGCAACAACAACAACAACATTGACGTCACAACCAACTGCACGATCTAAGACGACCACCACACGAGAGCTGTACTATCACTACATCACGCACTTCCGCAATCAGCAGGAGTGCGACACCGCCATTTGGGAATTGGCATCGCACCTGCAGGTCCCCCGATACGCGCTGGGTTTGCACGCGTCGCCCAAAGGCTGGATGTGCGGTTGCTTCGATCTCTACGACGCCGAGACGCACCGCCTCGTCATTGACGGACGCTCCTTCCACACGGCGCACGGCGTGCCCATCACGACGGACATCATCGATGCAAGCGCGCGGTCGATCCTCACGTCGCGCGACGCCCAATTCCTTTTGGTGGTGGAAAAGGAGGGCATCTACACGAGGTTGTGCCAGGACGGTTTCTTCCGCGACATGCCCTGCATCTTGATCACGGGCAAAGGATTTCCGGATTTGGCGACGCGTCAACTCGTGCAGATCCTGCATTGCAAGCTCAAGCTGCCCGTCTACGGGCTCTGTGATTGCAATCCCTTCGGCGTGTCGTTGTTGCAGTCGTACCAGTACTCATCCGGCATGTCGTCGTCCATGACGGCGCGTCAAGGCTCGCGCAATTCCAAGCACCACGCGGCTGTGACGGCCAATCTCCGGATGGAATGGATCGGGCTGCTGCCCTCGTCCATACCGCAGTTGGAACTGCCGCGCCATGTGCACCAGCCCATGACGAAGCTGGATCAGCGGCGGCTGCAAACCATCCGGCAGCAACGACGCGGCAACAGCGAAGTATTGAGATGTGGACCCGTCTCCTTCGAGGCAGAATTGGACGCCATGACGACCAAGGTGGAGCTCGAGGCCTTGCATTGGAAGGGGATGGACTTTTTGGCACGATGGGTCGGGCAGCAGATCCGTTCGCGGCAAACGATGCGGGGAGAGCAGTGCTAGCGTGGTCGTGCGCAGTCAATGGTCGATTGTTTTCGTTCGACGGTGCGGAAGGCCGTCAGCGACATCAGCAACGTCGGCAGCTATGGAGGTATAGAGAACAGGCATCATTGAGATTTGCGGCTCACAATCTCGCTGCTGTGCCACTGTTCGACATAAAACAGTGCGGTGTTTGGTCAATGCACATTCTGCGAGTACATGCTGTGATTGTTTCATGGACGCACAATACTTTCAGCCACCGCAACTGCCGATACTTGGGGCTCTTGCTTCCGATGATCTTCTTCTCTGGATGTTGTTGACCATGCTGTGTTGATCCACCGCATGTTGGGTTGCTCGTGTTCTGTGCGAGCCCCACCATCACTTGCGCGGAAGGTGGTGACGCACTCCTTCTCTCTTGAGGGTGAAGGGCTCTGTTTCGGATCTTACGAGTGCGTTGGATCGTGACAGGTCTTGGAGTTGTCGGAAAAAGTGAAAATGTAGTTATTTCTGTCGGAGCCCATTGCCAAACACGCCAATCAGAATCCTCGATTGACTAATACGACCCAATACTGACATTTGAATTTTTCCTCAGCTGACTCATTCGTGATTCGAATTGGTTCACGAAAGTGATTGATTGAGGGTGCTGTCCCTGCGAGGGGACTGGTTGCTGTGTCGCCAACAACAACGGCAGGTTCTTGTGGTGGTGGCGCTTCTGTTGTTCCTGCGTGGATCTCATTTTCTCGTGATGGCTGGAACATCACAAGCGGCATTTTCGTTGATGTGGTGGTGCGCCGCTTTTGGCTTGTCTCAATTCATCACAGCACAACATCAACTGCCACAGAGAAGATCAAGTCATCACCCAGAATATGAGCTGTGACTACTGTTCCTGACCAATACCATTGACCTTCTCAATGATGCCATACAACTGGATTGTAACAGAAGGATTGCCTGTGGTGCTGGCTGTGAGGAATCTCACGACAGCATCGCAAAACGTCGATGCAACACAAACCCCAGGCTGATCCGACTTCCAACAAGCCTCAGTCACCGCACCACCATACTGCTACGATCTGTCTCGTTCGTTTTGTTGCGATGTTCACAACCGCAGACCCGAGGGAAGTCATGGATCAAGATTGATTGAATATAAATCCCTGTTGAATGAATTGAAATTGAAGCCGACGGCTGGCACATACCTTGTTCAGCCATTGCTTGTCTAAACCACGCAAGTGCACAGCGCCCAGCATAGGTCGGGTCCACATGCTCATGCTGCTGGGTCATACAGCTTTGAAAACAAAGGAACGCCATGCGTACTCTCTGGAAATGGTGGCGTCTTTGTTGGTTCCCCTTGGCTGTCCATTGTGCTTGATTGGGCTGCGAGAAAATCTCTCGTCATATCCGTCACAAATGGCAACATCGTTACGGTGCTATTCTGTGCTTCGTGCTCGTTCGCGTCCAACTCTTCCAATAATTGTTGCCTCACTTCGCAGTTTCAGAAAGGCATGGTGTGACTACTCGGCAAGGTCATGGTACATTCAATGACAGCTATATTGCAACAGTGAAGGTGCACTAAGTTACTACTTGTTTATTTCATGGAATTTAATCTCACTCTCCATGCCAGAGGCTGCGTTTGAGATCACGAGTTCTCCAACAATTTTGAGGCATATCTGTGGACTAGTACTGCACTTGGAATAGGGAGCTCCCATGTTCGATTTGAAGCTGTGTGATGGTGACCACCGCTTTCATCACATGCTTGTGTAACATGAGGTCGTTCCGGAAACGATTCTGCAAGATCTTCCACGTCTTGAAGCGGCCATTCACTGTCTCGTGACGCGCACGAGCCTGGCTTTTGGCATGCTTCTCCGCCTCTGTAACATAGTCATCTGAAGTGCGGACAGCATCATCGCCACGGTACCCACGATCAGCTTCCACCATTTCACCTTCATCCAAGTATTCTTTCAATAGAGAGCGGAAGATCCTCAAGTCTGGATACCGTCCGCAAGGGAATGGACCATTCATCCAGACAATATCTCCCCTCTGGATGGAGACTGCAATCTCGTACCTGATTCCGGCCGACTTGAACTTGTGGGAGTACCACTTGCGGTCAAATGGGCTTGGCTCGTTGATTGAAAAATCCGTGCCATCCACAGTGACAAGGCATGTCCTGTTCTTATCCCCCTGGTATCTAGCGTTCCAGACGATCTATCCAGAGTAGTGTCAAAGGGGAACAATCGGCGCAAATGGATGAGCTTGTGAGATATCGAATTGAACTGTGAAACCACAAGCACTCGCATTGACTTACCACTTCGTTCTTCAGGGCTGCGACAGCCTTGATGGCTTGCCACACATGCAGCTTGAGTGTTTTGTCTGTTGTTCTGAGAAACAGGCATGCCATGCGCACAGATGGGTAGTGCCGCATGTAGTACAGGCTCCAGAGAAGATGTATCGGGCGCAAAGGTTGTATGCGCTGTGTGTGCTCCCAAAGAAGAGCGCAGAGATGGGGAGAAACCCCAAATGCAACGGCAAAGTCTTTTCCGAATGTATCTGCCCGGCTCTGCAGATTGGTGATGCACTGCCCAGGGGTGAGGAGGATGTGCCGTGCCAGATCGAGGAAGTCTTGGACGGTGCCGATTCCATACCGATTGTCGTAGATGCCATTCACCATCGCTTTGCTGTTGATTGAAGGCTGGCTCAGAGATGTGGTAGTGGCGGTCCCTGCCATTCAATGTGCTGTGCCTTGTTGTTGCTCTCAAGCAAGCTGCTGCCAGCTTTTGCTTGTGGATGCTTGTGCTGGCCCAACACTGTTCGTGCCCCTCCACTTGAATTGTTGTCGGAGAAGACTTGCTTCGCCCGATTTACCCCACTTCGACTCTGGTTGCGGGGATGAGGCTGTGCCATGATGGGATGTGCATACCGAGGTTCGGGCTGGTGTGATGTTGATCATGTGTTGCATCAAGAAGAGGACGAGAATGAGAGTGAGGGTGTGTGTGTGTGTGTGTGTGTGTGTGAGAGAGAGAGACGTGCAACGATTTCACGTCATTGGATTTCTTCCTGTGGCAATCTCGGAATCGCAGAGGCGATTTTTGTCGTGAGGGATGTGGCGCTGGATTCGAATCATGTTCGTGTGGGTGGCCAGGTCAACACGCTCGGGCCCGTTGTGCGCGTCAGCATCAGGTTGGAGAGCCGTTGAACCCATCAACGCACGCCCACGACCCCAATTGTCTCATCATGAGATCAACGTGCCATTGGCATGATTAATTCCGGGATCACACGATCGTGATAGTACGACGAGAACCCATTTTGCACGAATGCCCCAAAAACACATCCGACAAGTAGGCTTTATGTGTCCGACGTGAACTATGTTTTTCGCAGTTTTTCTCCGACAAGACTAGAATATCCGTAAAAAATAACGCTTTAGAAACCGTCGGAATGAGATCCGGAGCAGTCGTAACTCCGACTGAACCTAAATCTGATTTCTACGTGAATTGATACTGGCTCATGCGTGGGAATTGAGACACGCTTTTGTCGGAGAATTCACGGTACTTGCCCCGCGAAAAACGCTTCCGTCGGTTCCTATTTTTTTGTTGTCGGAGTGGAAATGCAGAACTATCGAGACATGAGGAAATCATTGAGAGTTGGCGGACTCATCCACATGAAGTTGAATTTGCCCCCCAAATGCCACCACGCTCACCCAATCCGACTGTGCTCCCACGGAAGGCAAATGGAAGCCACGAGTGAAGCCAACGCTGAATCAAAGAGGAACTTGGCAGCTCATGTCGTCATGTACGAGGCAGCTTGTTCTATTCTGTGTGTTTCGCTGCTTGAAAGAGGCAATGATGGATGCGACAGTCTGCAGCGCTTCCAGTAGGTTCTTACGTTGCTCCTACCTCGGTTGTTTGAATTGATTCGCCAGTCGATCGATCAATTGTGTGATGCCATGCTCCGTGTTGATCAAGTTGTGTGTGCTGCCATGCCCGTAGCATCTGCTGCATTGATGGTGCTTACCACAAGCCCACAATTCAGATCACTTCCAAGATGGCACAAAACAAAGTTGTTCAAGCTCAAAGGTGGTCATCATCCGGCGATCACGCAGCGTACATCATCAAAGGGTTCATCGCTGATCCTCCTCGTTTTCAACCGACCAAGGAAGGCTTCTCCAACTTTTGGGGGTCACACGTCGAGTGGCACAGCCTCTACTCCGAGAAGAACACGAAGAAGAACTACCTGAACTGTTGGAAACGTCTGCTCAAGTTCCTCGAGACTGGCAAAGGTGCGTTCCATTGCATTGTGCTTGCTGCTGAGTGCATTGAGATCACTGGCTGCGATGAATGCTGATCATGAACTCTGTACTCACGAACATCTGCTTTGTCTTGCCATGTCCAGGATTTGGATCTGCTCTCCGAAAGGTTTGCGGTCTGGAGTCGACAGAACGCCTCTCTGAGTTGCGAAAGCAATTCAATATTCGCATCAACTACAGACCAGCAGAAGGTGCCGATGCCAACAAGTCTCCTGCTGATAGTGTGGACCGCAGTTCTTCTTCGGACGACGACGAGAGCTACCTTCCTACTCGTCCTCCTCATCGCGACGGCTCTGCTGTATCTTCAGACAGCCTGGACCTCGACTCAGGATTCGTCGACGACGATCTGTCTCAGGCTACCCCGCCATTCATTATGCCTCGTCGTGGAGTACAAGGCTCTCATGGACCCCCTGTCCGAGATGTGAAGCCGCCAGCACCAGCACCAACCACAACAACAAAGCGCGAAGCAACGAACAACGAGAAGGGCATTGTGGATGCCATGGGATCGTTGGGGTTGAGAACTGTTGATCGCGCCATGAGCCCCGCTCTAGACATGGTGAAGATGGGTTCATTCACAGAGCGTGCCTTCGATCCGCTCACAGCCGCCAGTGGACATGGTCGCTATCGCGAGGGGATTCACGTGTTTGTGGTCCTTGACCCGAAAGTTGATCCAGAATCAGTGACACTCAGCACAGAAGATGAAGGATGGACGCTCAAGCTCACATACAAGGTACCACGGATGTATTTTACAGCTGAATGCATCTATGGCGTTTATGGTTACAATGCAGGCTTCTCAACCAGCCTTGCTGCTGCCAAGAACTACTTCCAGGACCTCGCTCGCAAGGTCACTGACGAAGCAGGAGAGCTCGTAGTCACCTGCCACTTCAACCTCCCCCGCAAGATTGACAGCCTCTTCCGCAACGTCTTGACGAAGGAGCTCGAAGACACCAACTTCGAGGTAGTTGAGAACTACCTCGGCACGACCTCTTTGGTCACATTCTGTTTCTTCCAGGAGCATCACAACCAGCTGCAGTTTGGGACAGTCGGTCGTCGCGGCGTCAAGGGGCTGGACGGATCTGTCCGTGCCTTCTCTTCAGCCATGCCTCCAAAGCCTGCAACTGTGCCAGCAGCAGGCTTTGCCCATCCATTTGGTGGCCCAATGCCACCTCGGCCTCATGGTGGTACAGCCGGTGGTCCTCAGCCTGCTCCATTTGGCTCTCCGACTCCCAATCATGGCGCCTTCGCGACTCCTCCTGCTACCAACCACTTCGCTGGGCAGGTGGACGCCATGCGGCAGCAGATGGAACGCGAGGCCGCAGCACGCATCGCACAGGCCCAAGAGGAAGCCCGGAAGACCCGCGCCGAATGTGAGGCTCTCCTGCGTCAAGCAAAAGAGCGCTCTCACATGGACGCCCAAGCGAAGGCGCAGTTGGAGCGCGAAGCGACGGCGAAGTTTGCGCAAATGCGCAACGAAGTTGCTGCGCGTGAGTTTCGCGCCAACTCGCGCATGGCGGTGCTTGAGGAGCAGCTGCGCACGGCTCGGAACTTGGAGGCCATGGCAGCTGCCAATCTTGGCCTGCGGTCTCCCAGTGGGAGCATCCCCGATGCCGCTGTCAGTTCCTCCCAATCCAGCAGCCAGGAGAGTGTTGCCACGCACACCATCGAGATGGAGATGGTGGGCCTGACTGGAAGTGTGCACCCCCGCAACGATGAAGATGCCCCACGCCGCGATGAAGTGATCCGCAGCCGCGTGGGCGATTTGGGTGCAGGCGGCAGTGGAACTGGCGAATTGAGTGGCAGCGTGGTGTCCACAGATGGGCGAACAGAGCACGCATAAAATGAGAGCACACCGCACCAGCCTGGGTGCGTCAACACAAGAGAGCACGACAACAGCAACAACATCACAGAAAGCACGACAACAGCAACACAGGAAGCACAACAACAACAACACAGGAAGCACGACAACAACAACACAAAGAGAGGAGCAACCATCCCAAACCACAACGCAGAGAGCTTTGCATTCTCCCTGGAAGAGATGGTGCCACCAACGAGAAAACAACAGAAACAGAAACAAACAAGGAGAGGGCTGATCAAGTACCTCATTAGCGATAATTCAGTAGTAGCAAAACAGCACGATGGGTGCAAGAAACTGTTCAGCTTCTTTGTTGCGTTTTAGTCTTGCCGATTCCGACAGATAAAGTTGGATTTTCTCCTTTTCCGACAACTCCCTTGTGACCACATCTTCTCTCTCTCTAGCTCTCGGAAGAGAAATGGAATCTGGATGGAGGAGGAGGTTTGGTTGCAGCTGTTCAACTCGTTGTCGTGTTGGTCGGAGTTGTCGTTGCTCCGCAGATTTTGTGGGAGGTTCGTGCGTTGGGTTGTGCTCTGCCAGCTCGCGATCAATCGTGCAAGTTCCCGGACGGACACGAGAACAACACGAAGGCACCACCATTTTTGTGCAAACCAGTCCAATGCGACGTCACATGCGACACGAACCAACCAAATTGTGAGGTGCATTTCACAACACAAAAACAAGGCCGTTGAATCGAAATCATGTTCTTGTCTCCACTGCGCACCTCCACCTCTTTCTGAGGTCACAAAGTCACACGCCCATCCGCAGCGCAAGACGCGATGCCCCACACAGCGTCACATCGATTATCTTCGTACTCGTATGTAAATCACCACCGACAGCATCATCACTTTCATATTTTGCGTCGCCTTTCACAATCACATTCATAATCACAATCACAAGCACAATCACAAGCACAATCATAACCACTGTCGCTTGCACCATCGCCCGCCATGAAGACGTCCGCCAATTCTCGCACAGGGGCCAGGGTCCTCAACGCCGTTCTTGTGGCTCACCTCGCCACGACGACCCAGGCTCTCGATGATGAGTTCACCATTGATGCATTCGGGCACATCACCAGCAACAGCAGAAGCAGTAGAATCGAAAACTATGAAAAATCAAACAGGATGCGCCAACTCTTCTCTGCCGGCGACCGCAAGAAGAGGCAGCTGCACGTTGCCGAACCGACACGGCACAGTGGGCGAAGATTCGCCAAGTCAGACGAAAGCAAGAGCAATGACAAGTCGACAGCTTCAAAGTCGAACACAGACAGCTCCAAGTCATCCAAGTCGGAAGATCCCGCTTCCGCTGACTCGCCCGATCCGGTCACCATACCAATCCAAAGAAAGGATGAGCCTCAGAGCAGCAAGAAGAGCAAGATCAGCAAGGACGTCAAATCGAGCGGAGTCAATTCAAATGCGATTGGCACGACGACAACAGAATCCAACGCGATCGTCGTTGGGGGTGTCGGTTCTGTTGCCATGGCCTCTGAAGGGATGGGAACAAGTTCTGTAAAAACCAGCAAGAGTATCAAATCGCCGAAGGTGCCGAAGGGGCCAAAGGGCCTGAACGGGGCACTCCTGGATCCTGAGACTTCCAAATCAAGCAAGAGCGAGAAATCTCTAAAGAGCACGAAGTCTCCAAAGAGCCTCAAGGGCATGGATATGAACATGGCGCCAACCTCGACGCCTACCGCAACGCTAGCTTCAACGCCAACTTCGGCTCCCACTCAAACGCCGTCTGTACTTGAGAGTGCCGTGCCTAGCGGACAGCCAACGACGTTGGCTCCATCCATTTCGATAGCACCGACAGAGTCCGCAGCCCCATCCAACGATCCGACTTCCTCCCTGCGACCATCGACTTCTCCGTCGAACATCCCAAGCGCATCGCCCAGCGCCAGCCCAAGCGCGCTGCCAAGCGCATCGCCATCCATGAATCCGACGCAGGCACCGACCCAATCACCGTCCGGGACCCCCAGCGCATCGCCCAGCGCCATCCCAACTGAAGACCCTACAGCAATAGCAAGTGCGTCTCCATCCTCCGTTCCATCCATTAGCATGGTGCCAACGACGGGTGGTGCGCAAGCGACCTCGGTTCCCTCTGCCGATCCATCTGGAAGCCCAAGTGGTACCCCCAGCGCATCACCGAGCGCCATCCCAACTGGGGCCCCTACAGCATTGGCAAGTGCGTCTCCATCCTCCGTTCCATCCATCAGCATGGTGCCAACGACGGGTGGTGTGCAAGCGAGCTCGGTTCCCTCTGCCGATCCATCTGGAAGCCCAAGTGGTACCCCCAGCGCATCACCGAGCGCCATCCCAAGTGGTACCCCCAGCAGCTCCCCAAGCTCAAGCCCTAGCACCATGCCATCGGCCAGCCCAAGTTCAACGCCGAGCCTGTCCCCCTCGGCAGTTCCATCCATCAGCTCGGTGCCAACGATTTCTGGTCCTCAACCTAGCGCCATACCAAGCGTGAGTCCCTCTGAGATTCCGAGCACCATACCGAGCACCGCGCCATCCGAAGATCCGACATCCGCTCCCACCGAGCTTTGCGGAAGAACCGCATTCTTCAGCGGCATCAACTGCGGCGGAGATGCGGGTTGTGACAGTCTCGTTGCCGCAACCTCGGCTCAAGTGGGTCTGCAAAACTTCTTCGCTTGCCAGACGGATGGAGCAACCACGTTTAACGAGATATTCATCAACACCGGGCTGCTCCGCAACTTCGTAGCAGCCGGTGCGCACACCGGTACGTTCTACACAGGAACCGGCGCGGAAGTGACTGCCCAGTGCGCCGCAGATGGTGCTGCGTGCTGCGCGAATCCAACCGATTGCGTTTGGACCGGCATCAATGTCATTGCGGATACCTCTTGCAACGGAGCAAATGCCTGCAACAACCTCGGAGGCGAGGCAATCATCATGCAGGGCAGCTGCATCGGTTCGGCCAGCTGCCAGAACCTTCACTCCGTTGCAACCACGACGACCATCATATCTCCAGGGTCGTGCACAGGGGATAACTCCTGTTTCAATGCAGGTACCAATCAGCTGGGGTCCTTTGATGTCTTGGAGCAATCTTGCACTGGCTTGAGCTCCTGCGAGTACTTGGCCTACCGCTTCCCAGGTCAACCCACACCATACGACACGGTCTACATCGGGCAGCAATCCTGCGATGCCGACAGAGCGTGTTACCTCATGCATTCAGGCGACACGACCAAGACCACGGGAAGCGTCGTCGTTGGCGACTACACATGCACAAGCGTAGATGCTTGCAACGACCTTGGCTTCTCGGACGATTTCTTCGTGGATCTTGAGCTCGGCAACAATGTCTGCCCTTCGGGCTGTGCCAACTGCGCAGCTGGTGCCTTTTGTACGACCGGTGAGACGTTCATTGTCGCCGACAACATGAACTGCCCGGTCGACAACGCGGACGCCTGCATGACATTGTAACATATGTAGTACATATCGTGGTGTTATTCCAGGGTGCTGCAGCGATTATTGGGGTTGGAATTTCGTTTCAAGCGTCAGGTGACCCAGATGGCATGGTACGAGTACGTATAGTGCCAGGTGCTGCGGCAGTCGCAGAACAGCACCGCACAGCGTTCCGCCGTCAAATCATGCTCACACTATGGTATGGTACCATGCCGCACTGATGGTATATTTGCGTGTTGGCTCTTGGTGGTTGGAAGTGCTCGTCGTGTGTCAATGCAAGTGGCGGATCTCATTTGTGATCTGCACAGCGAGGAGGGTATCCTGCATTTTGCATTTCCATTTGTGTTTGGATTTGCAGGGCGGAGTTGGATTTGCGTTTGGATCCGTGTGGCGATTGTGATGACGTGCTTTGGGAAAGGCAGTTTCTGTGCCTTTGATGAGAGCCAGATTGTGATGTGAAAGATACCTTTTTGTCCAATCAAACGCCCGTTTGTAGCCGCGCGTACCTTCACAACAACATCAAGAACAAATACGACAGCCACAGCAGCATCAACAACGGCGGCGGCGACGACGACGACGACGACGAATCAGACCACCTCTGCCTCGGGTCAAATCTACGAGAGCTGCTTCTTGGCTGCCAACAAATGCAATAGAACATATAACAACATACACAACGCAACGCATGCCACCTGTCGCACTTCTCAAGTCAGCATAGCCAGTGTGGGCAAAGCGAGACAGAGAGAGGGAGAGGGATATCATTTCTCATTGATTCCGACGATCATGATGCGATTCCATCCAATCAGCCTCCTCCCCTTCGTCGTCGTCGTCTTCCTCATTTTCTCCATTGTTGTGATGATCCCGACCACCGTGGTTGCGTTGTCATCCACCAACGGCGGATCTTCTGCAGCTAAACTGCTTTCCATCATCGACGAAGTACGAGCCCAACATCGGGTATTGCTGGTGCCTGGAGTATACGATGCGCTGTCCTCCAAGATCCTGCAACAGCAGGGCAACGCCAAGGCGCTCTTCGTCAGCGGATTCGGCGTTTCCGCAAGCCGGTTGGGCATGCCGGATGCTGGGATCATAACACTGACCGAAATGCAGGACGCGGCACGCAGCTGCATCCAATGCACCGAGGGTATCCCCATTCTGGTTGACGGAGATACGGGGTACGGCGGTGCATCGAACGTGCGACATACAATTCGAAGCTTGGCATCTATCGGCGCAGCGGCTGTGTCGATCGAGGATCAGATCTTTCCCAAACGGTGCACGTATGTAGCTGGGGCATCCGTCAATGTTCTACCTCGCGAGGATGCCATCAAGCGTATCAAGGTGGCCCTCCATGCGAAGACGGAGGCGTGGGAGAAGGACGGAAACAGGATACTCCTGATTGCGCGGACAGACTGCCGAAGGGCATTGGGGGTCGATGAAGCAATCCATCGATGCCAAGCGTTTGAAGAGATGGGCGCAGGTAGGTTTGTATGGCTGTCGCCAAAACGCCAATCCCCTGCAACAGAATTGATTGTTGCACGCAACTCCATTCGGTTTCTTGGTATCACGATTTTCTATCCACGTGTGGCAGACTGTGCGGTGATACACCAGCACAGGCACAGGCACATGTAGATGTATGATACATGCTCAACGCCCCTCCTGATGGCAACTTTCTTTGTTTTACTTCTCTGCTCTTCTATTCATGTGGTGCGCTTTGTGCACAGATATTGTGTACGCGGAGGCACTGCAGTCCAAACAAGAGTACAAAGACCTGCAGCAATCGCTGGCCGACAAGACAACGGTGACGATGATCGCTCAGGTTCAGCAAGAAGCTGGAGACAGATCGATGTATTCCAGTGAGGAGATTCGGGATCTTGGCTATGACATCGCGTTGCATGGCGTGACGGCGCTCCAAGCGACTGTGAAGGCCTTGATGGAACTGAGCTCGACAATCCGTACAATGGCGGGCTGCGAAAACGAGGGTCATCCCGCAAGCCTCGACACATGCAACATTGCCAGCTTTGCAGACGTCCGCGAAGCAGTTGGGTTTCCAGAGTTGGAAGACTTTGAGGCGAACTTTGACTGATTGTAATCCCTCGACAGCGGCGGAATACGATTAACAAGCAACGCAGGAGGCAGAGCGGACTAAAGATATGAACGTTGATGCAATAGACTCCACGAACTACCCTGTTTTTCGGCCTCTTGTTGTCTGGTGAGCCAGAGAGGCTGAGAGACCGAAAGACGGAGAGAGTAGATGTCAAGGTCTTTGCTGAGTTGATAGACTAGTCGTGTATTGGAAGATGCGTCAAATATGCAACAATAGGTATATTACACTGTGTGGTTCTTGGATAATTCGCGCCATCCACAACGCCATTCAACGCTCGAGCTCAAGACACGAGGCTTCTTCCGTCTGGCTGGCGGCATCTGACGATTTGGCAGGGACTCATTCTTTCCAGAATCATCCGAGGTGTCATCATCCGCCCAAAGAGAAACACGCACAGTCTGTTTGCTCAGTCGGATCCATCACTCCTTCTTCGACAATAGCTGGCGCTACAGCGTGACACTGATGAATCGTGCCTTGTGGTTGCGGGATGGCATTGATGCGAACCACAAGACCCTCAACAAGAAGCATTGGAGCAATGCATAAGCTCGAAAGTATGCGACATGAGCGTCACAAGTCAACGTCACTGACAGCTACCGCGACTCCTCAAGTATAATTTGTAGTATTACATATGGTACCAAGAGGAAATGCATTGTGATCGAATATTTGCAATGCCATTTGATCGACGCATGCATCAGAACTACTACGACCTTGAAGTCCGTAGAATTACGATCTCACCGAGTGATGCTTCCTCTTTCCAAGTATACCATGGTGAGGCCTTCACAATCGTTCTGATCCACGTCTCTAATCTGGTCGACAAGTATGGCATGTGAGGCGCGCAAATAGTTGTTGATGAACATGGTCGAAGTGTGATGAGTTGTTACGTACCCTTCGTATGAACATCTGGCGTGTCGTGGGAAGTAAGAGCCAGCTCGCGGCACCAAACATATACAAATGAAGCGCCTGGATCAACTTCCTGCCGAGGACGGGCTATTCTTTCTGGGCCGAATGGCCGCTTTGGAGATGCGTTGCAAATTTTGATGGGCATCTGTTCTTTCTTTCCAATCTCCCGCACGCCTACGCCTCAGAACTGCTTGCTTTCTGTCGGAAACCAAACATCCAAACATCTCAACATCTCGACATCCGAACATCCGAACATCCAAACATCCAAACATCACGCGGAACCTTACGTGCGAAGTCCAACGGTCAATCGTCGCTATCGAATCCAGCCGATCTCGGGGGCGGCCGTGGTTCTGGACATGCTGATCGGCATGGTGCGCAAAATGTGAGGGAAGTGGAAGCACGATAGGGATGTATCGCGTGGCATCGAAACACGCGATTCTATTCGTTTGATCAAAAAATATCAATAGGCGTCAAAAGGAGAAGGAGGATCGTGAGAGGTATAACTGGAAACAGCGGCGAATGATGGTTTGGTCTTGGCGGGCCGTTGTCATAGCGCGGCGTTCCAACTACGACTATGACTATGACCCCCATCAACATCATCTCTGTGAAGCGCCTATGACAAGGCTTGACGATAGATCTCATCATCACAAACACCTTTGAAGGGACTGCTCCAGACATGCCAGGCGAAGCGAAAGTGGAGGTTTGCTCCCAGCACAACACAACCAAAGGACAACTTCGTTCATTCACCAGGAACAACAAAGAGCAGACGCGTCGAACACTCACAGCACAAGATGCTCGCAACAACCAGTTGCCGCGCGCGGTTAACACGGCCAACTGACGGGTGTAAAAGGTCCGCGCATCGCGTTCGCAAACTTAAACATCATTCACATGCGGACGATCGTACAAATCCAATGCTCCCTTCGAACAACTGTAGCTCACAAAGTATCAATTTTCCCAAACGGTTTCAACCGAACACTTCAGGGCAGCCACAAACCACTAGCAATGTATGCAATGTATACAAGGTATACGACCCCATTCAGGATACGATAGTATACAAATGCGGATTTTTAATATTTTTACTTTAATCATCCTATTATGTTGTAGATAGTATATGGGTTAAGTTACAAGCTTCTGGGCCTTGTAGTTAAAAAGTTTATATTTTTCGCATTAGTCTACGACTAAACACGTGAGGCATGCGAACGTAGAGGGGCGACTTGGATTCGAAATTCTCAGTCGTGTTTCGACCAATGTCCAGTCGTGTCCTTTATCGACACACTCACATTTCGCGTGGGTGAGGCGGGTTGTTGCGAAACAATGTCGAGGATTGGGCAGTGGCAGTAGGCATGCTGAAGTTGCTGCTTTATCTGGGCTGTGGATCAGTTGTCGAGATCCAGAGTTGTGGGTTGGTGTGTAATCCAAAGCCTGACCCCCACCAAGACTGTCACACTGCCTTGTTCTCGGTTCTGCCACCGTTCATGGCCCAACAGGTTGAGCTTCGTCCATGTCCCATTCAGCACACATTGCCTTCCCTCCATGTACCCACTCAATTGTACAGCCTGGTCCTTGCTTCAGGTCTATTCCCTGCCTGTGTGCTTGGACCTCCTCTCTGCTGGTCGTCGCGAACAGTCATTGTTGGCTTCTGGCTGTTGTTCATCTGCTCTCCTCTCAACTTCTTGTTTCAGTGTCAGTGAACCTGCAAGCACTCACATCACAACACCAGAAACAACAAGTAAAACCACTGCCGCCACCAGTCTCTTTTCACACCATGCCAACGGCTCAGTAGATGGCCATGGCATCCCATGTCCATGGGAGCAAAGCAGGTTCAGTAGGACTTTGTATTTACAAACAAACCTAAGTGTTCAATAAAATACATTTTACATACCAAAGGATAAGTCACTGTGCTTCATTGCACTATATATATAACCCATGGATTAAGCTTATTTGTGTGTGCCCAGCCTGCGCCGTAGACTTTTTTATGCCACCCGCTTTTATCTCGTGTAGGGCACGAGGCAGAACGGCTATCAAGTCAATATGTATGCACGCTCAGGGGATCATGACGGCCTCCACCTATCCTGCTCTCCACTATTCGTGGCTCTCTGGTAATATCTGTAAGGTGTATGTATTTGTGTACTCATGCAGGGAAATCCAGGGACAGCCTCGTTCACGATGGCCAGTTACCGCCATCGGCGGAGCCAAGTTCGGACTTCAACGGGAACTTCATTGCCTGGTATCTGCAGCACTCGGTGCACTTGTCCAAACCATATTTCGACCATTCCCATAGCTGTGGCTCCTTTGCCTGACAGCTGTAGTTGGGCCCACATAGCCATGCTTGCCCCTCATAGTTGCACTGCGTCTTGCAGAGTTGAGCTGTAGTCTCGCACCACCTGCCTCATGTGAGCCCCTGGCCCCTCATCAGTGCGATGCATCGCCTGATTGCGTTGGTGCCAATGCTCCCATGCCACCTTCCAGAGCTTGTGCACGATCCATGCCGCCCACCTTGCTGTGGACAGCCTGTGACCGATTTGCGCGTAGTACTGCTCCTGTAACTCGGTCCATGACCCCACGATCACGCCCGTGACCAGCCAATCCCATCCTGCCTCCTGTTGATTGTCCATCAGCTTTGCCTCAGCCCAGTTTGCGCATATGCGTCCAACAGGTCCCAGCCCTCTCAACACTTGCTTGACATTGCTCAACCGTATTTTCGCAATGGCAGGATGAGTCGGCATCTTCCACATCGTGATCCTCAGCCGTTTCCGCTGCACTTTCCAAAATGCCATCGATTCCAGTGAGCAGCAGACCCAGAGGTGGCCATAAGTTTCCATCTTGCCACACCTGGGGCAGCTGTCACTCGTCCTTGCCTTCTACCAAACCATCTGCATTCCCACAGCCACCTCCTGTATTGTGAGCTCCATGGTGAGCACTCTCTGTGTATTGGTGAGCTTGCCCGCCACCCGTTGTTGCACGCTTTTGTTGGCATCACCACCAATCACCTTCATGCCTCGCTCCCACCTGACCCTCGCCATGTCCGCCTCCACCACATCTCCAACGACACTGGCATATGTGATGCTCGACCTGCGAACGCCTTGTCTTGCAATGTGCCACGATCACGTCCCTGTGTTCTGGTGAGAGCTTCACGCATCGCCCTCTTCGAGCATTCGTCATTGCTGTACTGCGATCCGGTCCGTAATGACATTCATATGCTCCCACACATCAAGTTCGTCAGGCTTCTTGTGCTCGTCCTGATGCCCACGCACGTGTCATCCCACAAACGTTGTACTCAGCTGGCTTCGGCCCCTCATGGCAGCCACCATCATGTCATGACCAGGACTCGCCAGATCCGGTTCATGTACCCACTCCAGCACCTTCAGGGCTTACAGGTTGTCACAGCTTCAGCGCCCCCGTCTGCCTTGTATTCCAAACCTCTCCTCCATTTCCCAAACCGTCATCGGCGCACTGTAGATTCCCGCCAACTCCGCTCGCTGGGACGATGTCAGGCCCTCCCTCCACGAAGCCTCAAAGGTTCCAAACACCATCACCTCCAGACTCTCATCAGTGGCCATCGCCCATGCCGCCATTCCCTTGCCATTTCTGGCAGACCCGTCACTTCTGCCAACCGCCGTCTCTTCTCGTATACTCTGGGCCATATCTCTCCAGTTGACCTCGCATCTGATGTGTTTCCCAGCCCATGACTTGGCCTTGCCAAGATCTCCCCAGACATTCTCCATCCCCTGGGTATCTGCCACCATGGTATCATCCCATTCGCCAACTGTCAGCATCAGTATGCCATCTCCTTGCTTGTAGCCATCCACGGGGACCCTTCTCCATTTCCCACCACTCCCAGCACTTGCCAAAACAGCTTCCTTCTTGACTTCATCGGAACCTCCCTCTCTCCATTCCATCCATCCCATCCATCCATCGCCATGGACCTGAAGCCTCCCAGTTTGCTCATTCTACCTCATGGAGGCCGCACTGCCTGCACTGCTCCACTTGCCCAGCTGTAAACGATCCTGAAGCACACTATTCCGACCTAGCATCTCCTTGAGCTTGGACCTCCATGTTGCCCAATACGCTTGCTTGAGCCGCCCAACTGTAGGCACGTTCACTTCACTGGCTTCCACCATCGCTCCATCATCTTCAAGGACCGCCTTCAGAATGCCTGTTCCGTCCGCCATAACGATCTCAGACATCCAGAACAACTTCATTGACCTTCGACACAGATTCACTTGTCGCATTTCCTCCCTGTTGCACAGCTCTGCAATGGCTTCCATTATTGGGCGATCACCCTGCCTCCTCGGTTGTATCAGATCCTCCACCGTTCGCACTTCCAGCTGTGCTGCAGATGCTTATTTGGTCACACTTGCCCACCACGACTGTGGAACCACCATTGACCTCTTGCTTCCTACCGCCTGGAAGATTCGCATCATACCTGCACTTGTCGCCACGGCCTGGTAGGATGCTCGCAGGAGCCTCCACCATGCATCGCTTCATGACCAACTTGATAGGCTTGCCGAGCGCCGTCCCTTTTTGACTGGTGTGCGTTGTGAACGAGTCTGCATTTTTGTCGTCAAGCGCCAACAGTCAAAATGACGATCCTTCCACCACTTCGAGTCCTTTGATCTCGACATCCGGAAATTCATCTGCCACCATCAACATCGATTCGATTCGATCTGGAGCACCACATACTTCCCAGTCTCCTTGTCATACTGCACCTGATGCACCTTGGCTTGCTCAGTCAGAGTGAACCAATTCGCGCTGGTGGCTCCCACTTCCCATGTGCACCTCGCTGCCAGGGTGTGTACGATCGCCTCTGCCCTCACCAGATGCTCTGGGAGCATGTATGCGTAGACGATGTCGGTCTTCCCATTCCAGGGCACCTCCTTCTTGTCAACGTGGATAAACACCGGCCTCTTTGTGATCAGATGCACCTGATTGGCAAGGTTCGATCTCAGTGGTTCCTTGAATCCATCGTGTCCAGCTCATCAAGGTCTTCGACCCCTCTGATTTGCACTTCCACCATCCTTCCCATTACCACTTTGTGTTTCTGTAGCATCTTTTTCATGGCTGCCACTCCATCTGGGCCCAACGTCATTGCCATTGGATGGGGGATGAATCTGTTGCAGAGTTCTCCTGGCCCAATCTTGGAGATGTCATTGAACATCTCACAGAGGATTTCGGCGATTCTCACATGGAAGCGGCTGTCAGCTTCAAGCCTGAGAGCTTGCCAAGGTTGCACCTTGAAAATCCTCCCCATAGCTTTATGAGCATCTTGCCATTCCTGGCTGATCATTCTGTCCGCCCTGACTCTTCCCTCAACTTCGCCTTCGACTCCTGCAGCCTTCAGATGCTTGTTGATGATGGCGCATATAGCAGGTCCATTGGAAAAGTTCCCCATGTAGGTGAGCATTCCAATTTGCTTTGTGTACTCCGCTTCATCCAGCAGTCTCTTGTACAGAGTCTGTCCAGTTGACTGGTAGAAGAAACTCAGCTGCGATCCTGACTTTGACATGATGTCCTTTGGATCACATGTCATAGCAATACGCACTTGTGCCGCCACTGTTCGACCATTCAATGTTGCCTTCATCCTGCTCACGTACATCATCAGCTCCTTCTCAGTTGTTGGAAATTGGTTGGCTTTGCCGATCACCTCGGTGGTGTCTTGCACCTTCCACACCATGAGGAAGATCATGTCGCCGTGATCCTTGAGCGCCCCTAGCCATTTTTAAGTGGCTTCAGATACCTCTTCACTGGATTGCCGCCTGATTTGACCAGTACTGTCATGTCAAATCTCTTCGCTACCATGCCTTCCTTCAGCGTATGCGTGGTCTTGCTCTCCACGGATGCATCGCTATCATTGTCTTCATCCGTTTTCGCACTTCTTGTGCTCCCTTCACTCTTGCATGACTCCTCATCTTTGTCAGACTCTTCACTCTCACTACTTGTGTTGTGCTCCATCGCCTTTGCCAAATGCTGTCCCTCCACCTCTATCGCGGTTGGTGTGCTGGTCATGAATTTGATTTTCTTCTGCTTGAGGTTTCTTGGTTGGACGATGTCGCTATCTCCCATCTTTCCCTTCTTTCCGCTCCCTTCTGTGGTTGTGCTCATCATGCTGCTTTCGGTTTCCCCCATTACTGCATCTTTGCCTTGGGGAACGAACGTGATGTCTGGGTACCATGACCCCAACACATTCACAGCCGCTCTCCGCGCAATGGTGATCTCAGTCTTCCTCAGGAGCCCTCCTGAATTGGGAATCATCATGTCTTTCAGCATCATGTTGGGATCTGTCATGCTCAAGTCAGCAGCAAGTTGTTGGATCTGCTGTCGTCATTCGTCTGTTTTGGGCACTTGCGCTACACCGAATTATTTCTTCCATTGATGACCATGCTGATGAACACCTGCACTTCCTGCACTGGGATGGTGTGTCCTGTTTTCGCAGTTGCCTTCCCGGTCCACCTTTATCGTTGATTCATCATCCCTTTCGCCAGGATATGGATCGACCTGCCTTCCTCTGCCATCACTTCACGGTAGGAGAATGAAACAGCTACCTTGTGGATTTCTCCTGGCAGAGATTTCCACATGCTTGTCATTGTCTTACATGCAATGGAGACTCCTGCCTTGTTTTCTCCTTCCACAAGTGTCAGCATCTTATCCCGTTTCTTGCTCCCAGCCTTCCTTGGCATGGTCTTGACAGCCCTTGTTTGTGACTGTCCTCCTCCATGTATGCCGTTGGCAGTCTCCTTATGATTTACCATTGCTTTGCCTGCCATTGTTGCTGCTGTTGGCCTCACTTCTGTATCTTTTCTACAGTTGACACCCATTGACGTCGGTGCTGTTTCGGTGTTTGCATTCATTTTGTAGAATACTATCTTTACATGTTTCTACTGTGTTTGTTTTCCTGGTCCCTGGTGTTATGCTCCATAACACAATACTGTATTATTATATGATACTATATGATATAATATTATGCTGTGTCATATTCGCAAGTGTTGCTATTGCCGTGAACGTGGAAGTGGACGTGTAGGGACGCCGCCACCAACACCGTGCTGTTTGACATTCCACGCACAAAGGAGGTAACGCACACCAGAGCCAAACCATCGACAACGCAAGGAATGAACGTGACACCGAACCTTTCACAACATCACCATCGAGGCCGCTGGATACCATTTCAGTCTGGCATCGACCGTCAATGATGTCACCATTCTCGTCCACGGTGAGGACAAGCCAGCCATGTATTTGTGTCGTAGAAGCTAGCTAAATATATCTAACCCTAATGGACAACACGAAAAACTGATGTCTAAAAATATCACGTTTCAGTATCTCAAATCCGCAGAATAATACTCGACTTCGCTGAATGGGGCCATACAAGGTAAAAACACAGACAACGTATCGCCACCAGTTTCAACACGAAAATCGTGTGGCTCAAACACGAGCCAACAAGAACAATCATCACCAACATTCCAAACCATTTCACAACATTTCACGACATTTCGCAACACCCTCCTCTCATAAAATCATCACCAACACAAGACAAACACCCACACCCACACCAACCAAAGCAAATCGCCACAACCAGTGCTGGATTGCATCACACACACACAGCTAACAACAGCTTTCCTCCTATAATATCACAAGGTAATCATGATGACCTCGCAAACGCTATTATCACTTGCGCTCCTCCATGTGTTCGCTGCCACTGGTACAGCTTTCCAAGTCAGCACCCCGCAGAGAATGCCAATTCGGGCCAACGGGAACACAGCAATGGAGGCCATGCCATCGATATTCACAGGCACAGAGCAACAACAGTCAGCAACAGCCGTCCACGCATCGCAGCTTCCAAACATCCTCAACCACCGACCTGAGATCAACGAGGTTGGTTGCGACATGGCGGCATGGCGACACTCCTTCGTCAACGGCCAAGAAACTGCGACACCAACCACGCTCCAATTCGTCGCTTCCCCCAACAGTGGTGGCACGGACAATTCAGACCTAAACTCACGATCCAACAAGTCAAGCGAATTCGACATCCATGCCATCATCGGGAACATGATGACATCCATGGTCCAAGCCATGGCCAAGCAGCTGTTCCCACGAACCTTCCAACCTCCAACCCTGGAATCACTGGGAGCGTTGAGGTACTCCACCAAATCATGGATGGATGAGTACCTCGTCCCCAACCTCTTCGATCCATCGAAGATCACTCTGCCTGGATCCAGCAAGCCATGGCTTTCGACCAACAAGGCCGCTGCTGATCAGGATACGGCATCACTCGAAGCCGCTCTCTCCGCCGATCTCCCAGAAGACTTCCCATCAGGCACGTGGTTCCGTAATGGTGCCGGTCGATTTTCCGCCGCTGATGGACAGCGTGTGGCTCATCCATTCGATGGTGATGGCATGATCATGGGTGTCACATTCGACAAAACCAATAACAGCAACAGCAACAACCCCAACAGCAACAGCAGCAACGGTGATGACACCAACGAGGAGCAGATACAGACTGATCATCAACAGTCTCGCATCACATTCCGCAACAAGTTCGTCAAGACTCAGAAGTTCAACCAAGACCAGCGCACTGGCACTGTCAGCATGCGCGGCATCTTCGGAACTCAGAAGAGCGGCGGCTTCCTTGCCAACATCGGCAACATGGACATCGCCAACGTGGCCAACACCAACTGCGTCCTCGCACCCGGAACCAACACTCTCTACGCATTGTGGGAAGGTGGCAAGCCATACGCTCTCGATCCTGTCACGCTCGACATGAAGCAAGAGGATGAGGTCGATATGGGTGGTATCTTGAACGAGGATGACAGCATCTCCGGTCACTACCGCTACGATCCCATCAAGAATACGTACGTCACATTCGGCACCACATTGCCCGGCATGGGCAAGGATGAGAACAAGATTCATCTCTACGAGTACGATGCCAACACCTACCAACCAAAGGCAGCAGACGACAACGCCGCTGACGACAGCGACCCAAGAGTATGCATCACGCTGCCCGGAAGAGCGATGATGCATGACTTCATCTTGACCGAGAACTACGTCGTCTTCACCTGGGTGAAGGCAGCACTCGATCCTCTCCGCACCATGAAGGCGCTGCTTGGATTCGGTGCTATCAGCGACTCCCTCACCATCCCTCAAGACAGCGAAACCACACTCCTCGTCGTTCCACGATCGTTGATGTCCGCCTCCGCCCACGAAGGTGCGAAGGCCGACAAGGATGGCGACATCTGCATCGACGCCCTTGCCGATGACAGGATCACCCGCATCGAGCTCCCGTTCTGCTTCAACTTCCACTTCGGAAATGCCTACGAAGCTGACGGCGATGACGGCGATCGCCACCTCACCTTCGACATGATCCGGACCAGCGAAGACAAGGACTTCGATTTCGCCATCCATTCATCCACCGACAGCAACAAGCCAGTGTGGGAGACACTCCAAGCACCGGACGTCGAAGTCGGAGACATGGCTCGGTACACCGTCAACCTAGACGCCAAGCAACTCCAGCAGGATCCCATCATCCTTTGCGATCAGTGTCCAGAGTTCCCCGTCGTCCCAAAGCACATCTCATCCAGACCGCACCGATACACCTACACCACAGCGTCTCGCAAGAAGACACCATCCTTCCTGTCCAAGCCAATGTGGGGTGCCCAGAGCGCCATCACGAAGATCGACGCCACCACACCTGGCAAGTACGAGGCATGGGCGTTCGATTCAGACGAGTTCGTTGGCGAGCCGACCATGGTCCGCAAGCAGGGCGCAGATCCGGACAAGGAGGATGCGTGCTACGTGATGACCACGGTATCGAAGGTGTCGACGGGAACAACAGACATCGCGATCATGGACGTTGAGGGAGAGGGTGCGTTGGAGAGGGGTCCAGTCTGCCGCCTGCGCTTGCCGGAGTTCCTGCCGAATGCTGGGTTGCACGGAGGATTTTTCGAGGGTGCTGTGTATAACTTTGACTGAGTTGCTCACGGCCTCGAAAGGAATGAAGGCAACTCCCAGCGGCGCACCGCAGACAGCCTGACGGAAGCAACAGAAATGATGCATGGGACTCCAAAGACCCACTGTCGCCACAGTGGCCTGTCCTGATCGATTTTCAGATAGAACTAAATATGATAGAGAATAAATGATTTTGATATAAGTACAACGAGGAAGCGTAAGTGGCGTATTTATTTAATCGTACAATGAGAGAACGAGCCTGCCGCAAAAATGGTCCGATTTGTGGGACACGCGGTCACGAAAGGACATTATGGCCACCACAGAAACACCACGGACAGATTGGGATCCATCATTGGTCGTGTTGGGACAAAAATGTCGACATCGCCACAAGTGTTTCTGTCACCATGGGTGTTGCAATCTGCCAACCACAACTACACGATTCGCCAGGGAACGATGGAACAATGGCGGAGCCTCCACCTCCCTGGCACAAACCACACCTTTGGGATAGAGAAGAAGCCAAAGGGGCATGCATGCGAGCCACAAGTGACGAGATGAAGGGGCTGTGGTGATGGATGGTATAAATGCTCCTCCCACACATGTGCTCCGCTCGTTCTTCGCTTGCACAATCTCCACAGACCGGAGGCGACAGCCGATCCAGAACGTTGTGTCATGGACAGCTCCGGCAACACTGATACAACATCAACCAAGGATGATCAGCCTTTGGAGGCGCCACAGGTGCACACTGTTCTTGTGCGTTGGGCGAGTGCTTCCTGTTGTCAACTATCCGCTTCAATGCAAGTAGTACGTGCGCGCACTCCACGAATACAAGTGCTCCAGGGCCATCCAAGTATTCAGGAACATGGGGAGTTGACGACTAGTTGGCATTGGAAGTTAGATCGTGCGGTGTCATTCCAATAAAATCGAAGCTCATTTCCTTGTTTCGCGCCCACGAAAGGAATGGCAAGACACATCTGTCACCCTGCCGCCCGCTACCAACAACTTGTTCGCTGAAGAACTATCACTGCTATCACCACGATCACCCTGCCTAATCTTACGAACTGGTCCTTGACGAAGTGGACGCTGATCACAACCACAACGCGATCCCGCGTATGCAACCTGCTTGTTGGGGTTGCGCAGAACACATCATCGGCTGCGACAGCGACAGCATCAGCAGCGATGGCACCGGAGGGCCTGCTTTGGGTAGTGGGATCAAGACATCTCCACGCACAAAGCAGCCGCGCGACGTGTCAATCAACGATGAAATGGCGCGGCATCGCTCTGCAATTCGGTAGTCGTTCACGCCGCCTTGTGCGCTAGTTCAATAGCTTGTACTGCTGTTCGACCCCATCGTCTGATTCCGCAAGGCTCGCGAGAGCGAGTGCGCGGCACATCTGCGAAAGTACATCGTTGGGTTGGGACAAGTCGCTTGAAGACGCCATTCAACGTTTGTTGGCGTCCACATCTAATCTGCTTCAGAGCTTGCTTTGAGGCAGATTTTCGGGGACAGCCAGGTGCGATCTTTGCTTTGCGCATGTGAATACCTCCTGGCAACGTTCCCTGGTCCACCAGCGATTTCGGGCTCGTTGCCCCGTGCTCTCTCTTTTGGTCTTGGTTGCATGGAAACACTCTAGATCTGCTATTGATGTGATAACGGACACTCAATCAATGAGGCAAGTTGAAGTCGTCTTAAGGACAGACTAATTTATATACTAGTGTGTCTCATGTTGATACCTGCATTTCACTCTTGGTCTCTTTTGTTGTGTTCGCTCTCTCTTTCTTTGGATTTATGGATTCGTCGATTTGTGGATATTTTCGTTCTGTTTTGTTTGGCGCCATCTTCTTCAGTCGTGCAGAACCCTGATTTTCGCCAAAAACACCATCGCTTCTCCGACACAACATCTCAGCCATAACGCAATGTAATGCAACACAACAATACAACCACACAACCACACAAACCAGATATGAACCACTCCATCTCAACAACCATCCAAGCCACCCCCGCTCCAAGCCCAGCGAGGAAAACACAAGACACATCCACACTGAGCCATCCACAATTGTCGATGCCTGGTGTCCACTATGGATGCTCAGCGCCCGGTCCACGCATGTTCGTCGCACCCAATTGTCAAGACAATCTTCGCTTTCGCTGTCTTGCTCGGTATCGTGCAGATCTGGTCTCTGCGCTTCGTTGAAGGTGTCTTCGATGTCAACAATGCTGCCATCCTTCCATCCATCTCGAATCAGACCGTGCCACCATCTACCCAACAAGCACATCATCTGCCATTGGATGATGGGATCCGAATGCCACCATTCGACAACAATCACAACTTCTAAAATGGCAAACGCCCGCGACCGATTGTTGTGGGGTACTCCAAGGATGATCTGCTGCATGGTCGAGGACTGTCGTTCCAAGAGAACCGGGACAGAACTGTCAACATGACCACATCCCAGTCATCACCGCCATTCACGGCAACATAACGATTTGCAGGCATGACGCGGCATCAACGATACGCGGCGGCATGGTTGACGACCATCGATGGTCTACTCAACAACCAGCGCATCACTGCCAGATATCTGCGCAAGGCGGACGATATCACGTTAGAGTACGGTCACTTCACCATGACCATGCACAATTGGAATTTGCAATGCATGGACATGTTCGACTTCTTTGTGCACTGATAGAACACAGATGAAAGTGGGTACTTACCTCAAAATTGGGAGTGATCAAGTCCGTCAATGAAGTAGAGTGAAACTGTGTGATAGTGTTATTGTGCTCTGAGTGGTGAATTGATGTTAGATGGTATGTAAGCTGGCCCAATTCAGAACTGTTGGAGTCTGAATTGTGAGCAGATGGAGATGAAATGATGAAAATGATGCTGAGGCAACATGTGTTGCAACACACAGCAGAGCATGAAGTGCAGTGCATGAATTGCAGTGCATGAAGTGCAGAGCATGAAGGTGTTGTCAAGTTTGCAAGACTGAGGAGGTTCATGGCACCTTCAATACTGATATTGCTTCTTGGAACAACAATGATGCATGCAGTAAATCCGATCATTGCAGAAATGCAATCTTGCCAAATTTGATGGGATTGATGAGCTTGTATCTGAGCCAAGATGCTCAGGTACATTCACTCATCAAGACAGTAGACATGTATGTTCATGTGCACATAAGGAGGATGACAGGCAGGGCCTGACGTCCATCCTTCAACTCATTACCACCTTCAGACACCAAGACAGGTATCTGAGGGCCGTCGGGCGTTGCGGGAAATGAGGTCAACAGAGAAAGAGAAAACGGTTCATGACCAAAAGTCTCATGCGTGACCTGACGCAGTCTACGGAAACAAGATTAGGAATAGACTAAGGTGAATATAGACTTTTGATCTGATAGTTCTGAAATGGTACAGTTTAATAAGCATTAGACTATACTACTACCCTGGATTTCCAACACACCACAAAACTTTCCATCTCTTCCCATCCTTGCGGGCATGGTCCCTGTCTCCAGCGCCAATATCATCTTGGTCACCTCAAGCATGATTGGAATGTGGAGTTCCCAAAATATCCTGACATGGATGACTACTCCTCCTCTTCTGGTTCGTTGAGAGTATCTTACAGTCGAGCCTATTTCGATGGAACCCTAGTGGCTATTGGCTAATTTCCAGTTTTTTGGCGCTTATTGGTAATTATTGGTAACCAATCGCCTATCGCCGACAGCACATGGAACCATGCGATGCGTTGATGGCCGTTGCCTGACATCTTTGCATTATTAGAAAGAGGAGAGTGAGAGCTCTCTGTTGATGTGTTCATTGTTGGCAAACGATCTCCGCTTTCCGTTCATCTCGATGCCTCTTTTTACCCTTTATCGGCCTTTTTCGCACGGACGACGTACGGACGCGATTTCGGAATTTTTTCGTTGGTAACCATTGGTAACCACGTAGAGTCTACGACGTTCTGGTACAGAAATTTGTTGCGTTTGGGTCCAATAGCGACCGACTGTCTTCCAAAGACCCGCATCCAATTCTGTTTCGTCTATTGGTCAAGTGAATGACATGGTTGTATTCGTCACTTCATTCTGCTTCGGGTGGTGTGTTGGTCAGTGGTCCAGGATGCCTTTGTGTGTTGCTTTGGGTGTTTGAAGTTAGTCACTAATGCTCGTGACAGCCATGATCATCAATCCGTAAATGCACAAAAGTTCGCGCCAAAAATTATCGTGTGGTTTTACGTGTTGTTGATTCGAACTGTTTTGTTCGCAGGAGTCTCTCTACTTGATGCAAGGTTGTGCATCGCCCTGACGTCGGATCATCGTGCCAGTGCTTTCAGGTGACGCAGAATTCTCTCTTGCACCTGCCCATGTAGTCTTGGTCTTCGAATCTCACTTCTTCCAAAGATATACCAACTGCAAGTTCTGTTCGTCGCTTTTCTGCGTACTATCCTCGCGAGGAAACACCGCTTCCTGATCACACGCTACAACTGTATTCGTTGGCGCTGGTTGCTATACTCTTGCGAAGACTAGTCCCTCATCTCGCGCTCATGCCATGGGTGAAGTTGTTAACGCAGTCACTGTTCGTGCTCCATCAAACCGCGTTCCAACCGTTCTGTGAAGGAAACCTGATGTTCTCTACTAATCTTCAGCGCCGCTGTGGTCAATCGAACACTTGCTTCTACATTACACACACGATACGTGCTAAAATGTGCTCACATTGTGTGGAAACTATGCGCGGCGCAGTTGCACATGCTCAGCGATGCGGAAGATCCAATGAAGAGTGGTCAGAGCATGGCGAGATTGAACTCCTCGGTGTGAAACAGTCGACTCTGCTCTGTTCGGGACTGCTCTTGTGTGCTACTGGTCCCCAAAGCAGGATGGGTGCAACAATATACATGCATCCAAGTTGCCGTTGCCAAGGTGATTGCTGGTATACCGTATTCCGGAGTGGAACTGAAACGCTATTGTAGAAAGTATCAACCGCAATCAACTACAATGCAATGCGATGAACTAAGCCACAGTGGATGATACCAGGACATAAGGAACTGATCATAGCATGTGAGGAACGCATCGGTCGGTACCACATTGTTTTGTGATCATTTCCACCGCGTGTTAACACGCGCTGGGCCACACAAAATTCGCTACGATACATCGCGGTGATGGGCATTCGTGAATGACAATATCGAGTGTTGGCCCCAGAGAAACAAGCAGATCTCGACAACTACCCAACCAATCGCCACCAAACTTGGAGAGGGTGATTAAAAGCCACACATGAGAATGATCACAGAAGGAGAGCTCAAACAAATGGAGCGGAATGGACTTGCCGAAGAGGTTTGTGGCAGAAAAGGTTTTTTTTGTGCGGCTTCGAGTGGGACTGACGTACAAAATGTACCAGCGTCTACAGAAAAATTGACTCATACGACTATTTACCAAAAATTACCAATGGTTACCAAAAAATTTGGCCTCCACCCAAGCCAAAAGACACTAGGAGTCCATTCAGCCCTGGAAGTGCCCACCTACGTCAGACTCTCCTCCAGGAGCAACTTCCTGATTGCGAGGGTATTGAGATCAAGATGGGCACATAGGTACCACAGGAATTTTCGATTCTTCCTTGCCTTTGGCAAAGGAGAGCCTCCGGTAAAAAAAAAACATGGACATATCACCACAATGGCATGCAGAGATTGAACTGTTCCCGATTGTGCTCGAAATGGTTGCTATCCCGCTCACTGATTTCAGCAACGGCTGGACATGGCTTGCGTTCCACCAAATGTTCCCGCGACCCAGACATCTGCCCAACTCGATCTGCACTCATTCGACTTCTCGATATCTACGCCCCTGTAAGGCAAGACCGATATCTATTCCATCAAGAGAGCACTTGCTAATTTGGCAAATTCACAAGCCCTCGGAGATGGCGAATCTCCTTCACCATCGCATCCTTTTGCAATACATTCACGGTCCGACATGATATTTGACGCGCGAGTATGGAGAGAGCCACCCCTCTATTTTAGAACAATACGACTATGCAACCCGTTCTGTGTGTGCTGACGCGCGATTCTGCGTCATTTTGTGGTTCGATTTGTGTATCCACGACTTGTCGAGTTCGTTGCCTGATCGATCTCCAACCATGGTTTGGCCTCCAACTGCGACTCTTCCATGCATGCACGTGCGATGCGATAGGCAATAGAAGCACATTGTTTGGTCTTGGCAAATGCACAGACAGTCCAGCGCATAATCTCAACCGATCAATACTGTCGAGGTGTCTGAAAAAGGTGCGCACGAGGCGGTCGTTGACAAGCTCTGCGATGCGTTGAGTCCATGTCTTGCGTTCGCATCGATCTTGCGTACGCATGGTATTGCCGTGTGATCCGAGGATAACAACGTGCCAATACTCTTGACGATGAAGATTGCGACAACCCCATTTTCCAAATAGTGGTGCATTAGAGTATCAATTACATGAATGGCTTCGAAACGCGCCTCAAAGATGTGGTTCATCTTGGTCGCTGTCATCATCCGCATTATCGAAGATCATGAAGGCATCATCCGTCGTGGCCGTCGTCATGATGATGCCGCCAATATCCTCGCACGACGACGAGGACGACGATCGCGCCGTATCCGTCGGTGAAATGGGTCTCGTTTTGTGTGTCGTTGTTGTTGCTTGCGGCATCTCCATGGAGGACGAGGACGAGGACGTGAGAATCTCCGTCGTCGCGAGTTGGAACTGCATCTGTTGCAGTTGCTGCTCGAGTTGTTCGATGCGCGTCTCTTGGTGTTTGCACTTCTGCTGGAGCTGCGTGTCGGACGTTGGGAAACTGAGGACGGTGTGCACGAGATCGTGCAGATGCTCCAACGTCTCGGCCGTGACTTCCGCGTCGCTGTCCGAGATGTGGTTCTTCAAGACAGAGTCAATTTGCTTGAGATCCTTGTGGCATTTGTGGAGCAGCTTCTCGTGGGTCTGATTGAGGTTGTGGAACGCGGTCTTCCAGCACACGAGGCGCATCTTGATGTCCTCGATGGTGGTCTGCGGCGTGACGGCGTGCGGTTTGTGGTCGGACGCCGTGGAGTCCAACGCGGTGTCCAACGTCGCCGAACTCTGCAGAGAGGTGCAACTGGCGCTGCGCTGCAGGAGGCTGGTGCGCTTGACGGCGCATCGCAGGAGGTTGCGCTCGCGCTCGAGCTTCTGCAGGTTCTGCTTGAGCGAGGCCACCTCGCGGATGGCGGAAAGGAAGGTCTTCGAGTCCGACTTGCTGGCGTGGTCCTTGCCCAGCACGATGCGCGCCAATCGCAGGGCCTCGTCGAGCTGCTGGTCCTTGCGTTTGGACTCGCTGCTGCTGTTGCTGCCCAACGAGGACAGGTCGTCTGCCGAGTTCTGCTTTGGTGGGCTTTTCAGGTGGTTGGGGTATTCGATCATTGTGTTATGTTGTTGTTGTTGTTGCTATGGCTGTTGTTGGTGTTATGACTGTTGTTGCTATGGCAATGGCAATGGCTATGATTGTGATGCCTCTTGTTGGCGCCAACGTGTTTGGCGAAGTCCAGATGGCGCTCGTTCGCTGCGGGTACTGATGCGTATACTCGTGCGTACGGCAGCGTCGCATCAACAGAGAGAGTGATTGTGTCTTTGTTTGTGACTGAGTCTGCCGATGTGTCGTTTGCTTGGTTTGTGATGTCGATGGACCGTTGTTGCTCTGTGTGTGACCTTGCGATCTGCTCGTCCTTGCCTCCGACTGTTCACATACAATGTGACAGAGTGGCCCTTGCGATGGGTGATGAAGTATCGTACGATCTCGTGTTATGATGATGATGATGTCGATCACGATGCCACGCAGATGCGTCTTTGCTGCACCTCTTCTTGCTGATCTCGCTGCGCTGTTCTGTGCAGGCTTCATTGTCACCCTCACCAGGTGTTTATCGTCGAAAACGTGATACACATGTCCACGCGATCGGGGAAAGTCGCCAAATTTGCATTTTTCGCGACAACCAACGGGTGTCACACCAAGTCGTCCCGGTGTCGCAACCGTCCAATCAGACCCATTCCTTATTCTCCCAACGGAAAACTACCTCTCTGGCGCCATTTTTCGGGAGGAAGAACAAAACCGATGCGTCATTTCGTTGTTTGCGTGCACTGTGCGAGCAATGTACTCGTATGCAAGAGTCTAGCGACAGAATATAGTAGGTGGTGGATGGTGCCATGGATGACAGATGATGGAGACACATTCCTTCACAATACTCGTAGAGCAACCACAGCAGCTATTCCTCAGTTATGACTCTGTGGATTTCTCTTCTCGTACTCATCGGACGACAAAGGAACGACCACAACGTTGTCACTGATCTGCCTTCCTCCACTCTCTGCTGGCCTCCACAATCGTTGTTGCCAGCATGGTCGCATTTTCGACATCGCAAAACGTGTGCGATGACCTCGTGACGAGCACAACCGTCAGCAGAGGTTCGCCATCGATCCGTCCAATGGGAACCCTAATCACGTGGACTTCCCTCTTTGTTCTGCATCCTGTTCTGCCTGCTGCGCCCACCTGGATTCTCATCTGTTGTTGCAGTCTCCCCCTCTTGTCATCATCGTGTCTCCTTCAGAGTCTACAATAGGTTGCAGACCAGAGCTCGACTCTCTCATTCGTCACGGGGAGAGGGCTCTTTCAACAATCTTTGCCTGCTACTATACTTAAAATCCACTTTGCTGAACTATTCTACTACTTCGTCTTCGTCTTCGTATTCGTCTTCGTATGCATTGTATCGTATCGTATCGTATCGTACTCGTCACATTCTCGCGCTTGCGCTTACAACACGTTGCCGAAGATCTCGTTGGATGCGTTGGTAGCCTCGCCGTCATCCTCCGTCAACTTCGTCTCCTCCCGACGCTGCGGATACAAGGTCTCGTTCGACGACGCCGGTACGAGGAATCGGCTCTTGAACCGGGGTTCCCGCCGCACCGACTCGGTCTTGCGCTTCGACACCTCCTGCTCCAGCTGCGCGATGCGGCAATCCTTCTCCAACACCACGTTGCGATGCCGCCGATCCATGTCATGGATGCGCTGCGACAGCACGTTCATATCGTTCATGAACTTCAGTTCCAACCGCGCCGTCACGTCCGCGTTGTTCTTGCCCTCGCGCTGCAGCATGTGGATCTCGTCCTTGGCGGCCAGCAGCTGGATCTCGTGGATGCGCTCCATCTCGGTCTGTGCCACGACCAGATCGCACTTCGTCTCGACGGCGCGTCGCAGCTGTTCCGTCAAGGCGGCGGCCTGCTCCTTCATCGTGCTGATTTGGCCGCGCAGCTTCTTCACTTCCTCCGTGTGTTGCTGGTACTGCAGGCGTTTGTCGGCCATTTGCAGCAGGCGTCTGGAACTGGCAACGACGTCCTCCTCGTCGTCATCGTCGTCATCAGAAGCGTCATCAGAAGTGTCATCGTCGTCGCTCTCCACGGACGACTTGGATTTGCGTTGTTTCACGACATTCACGATGGGACGTTCAGAGGCAGTGTCAGACAGATGGATTTCAACGGCCTCCTCTTCTTCTGTCGCTTTGTTCTTCTTCTTCTTCGTTACGCTGCCCGCCTTGTTGTGGATCATCCCGGATACCAACCGAGATCCGGCCTCGACCGCCGAATCGATGGCACCCGTCAAGGCTGGCAATGGATTTTCCATGGCGGGACTCTCCATGGCCGCGATGCCATCGATGATATCGGATGTCCCCTTTTTGACCATGTCCGTCAAGGCTTGCGCCGTCTCGTTGGTGTCAGCATCGAACGGTGTGCACATGGCGTCCACGGATGGCACGCGTTGCACTGTCTGCGTGGTGGTGACTGGTTGGACCTTGTTTCGGATGTAGTCATCTTGGAATGGGTTGGTGCTTGCGGCAGGCACCGTGGCCATCGACTTCTTTGGTGTCGCCATCTTTGGTGCAACCGTCTTGGCAATCTTCTGCGGTGCCGTCGCTGACTCAATGTACACATCCTCGTCATCATCCGAATCAAATGGATTGGTACTGGGTTGGTTGTTCCATGGATGTCCATATCCCTGCTTCTGCTGTCGCACACTTACATTCTTCTTGATCGCCGATGTCTCCTCGACGGTCAAATCAATGACCTTATGCTCATTGCCGTCATCATCCAGCAAGGTGCTGAGGACCGAATCTGCCTCCATCTCATCCTCGTGCGTGATGGCCTTCTTTTTCTTCTTCTTCTTGCTTTTCTTGGTCTTCTTCTTCGTTTCCATCTTCAGAGGCTGGACATCGGCAATGCTCTGCCAACCAGCCGGCAACAGGGATGGATCCGGTTGATGCTCATCCTCCAGGACGCGCAAATCGTACGTTTCTGCCATGGTCGATGTCAGCGGTGCAATAGAATAGTAGACAGGAATGTAGTACAATGCAATGCAATGTGATGGAGTCAAGCCCTTGGTCGGTCCCGTGCTCTTGTTCTGTGCTCGTCTCTGCGTACTCGGTACTTGAACTTTCGCTCGCTGTCTCTCTCTCTCTTTCAGTAGAAATGAGTGCGGATAGAGTGTTGTGTATGTCCTCTCGAGTTCGACTTGGTGCGGAGCTTCTTTCGATGATGTTGCTTTCCTTGTTCTGTGCAAGAGTGTGATGGGTGCACCGTCGTCGTGTTCTTGTTGATGCTGTCCGCAGAATGGGACGACATCCAAAAAATGAGTGTCAACGGGTCGACAAAGTTCGCCACCATGTGTGTCGCATCGTTGACACGAGTGAAAATTGTTGACGTGAATCGACTCGGTGGAGTCATTTGATCGCTTTGACTCACCGGATCTTTGGACACGAATTTCGCCAAACGACAACGACACGATGATGTGTGTCTGCGAACAAACAACCACCACAGGTGCTTCGAACACGAACAAGGTGTTCCACAATCATCACAATCACTGAAGAGAGAAAGAGAGAAAGCCATCAATCGCAAACAGCAACTGCAACATCGACGTCAACGTCAACGTCAAAGTGAACACCAACGCAGCCACGCTCTGCTCTGCCCTACTCCATCTGATATCCGCGCCTTGAGATGACGAAGCACAGCCACGATAGGAAGGTGGACCTCGTGATGGCGCATGAACTGGAGATTTCCGTGCCAGGCCCCTTCGTGGTGCTGCAGGGATCGCCTGGCGATGGAATGTCCAACAGCATCGACAACTTCCCAACGCTGCCGGAGTCCAGGGATGAGGCGTGGCTCGAGGAGGCGGAGGATGGCTCGCACGCCAACAACAGCAGCACCAGGTCCAACCGCAAGCTCGATTCTCCGTTGTCGTCGCCTGCTCGTGCGTCGCTAAGACAGCCGCAGTCGCCACGACGCAGCGGATGCAACTCCAACCATCCAGGATCGGCTCTATTCTCTCCATTCGAATCCAACATGTCCCATCAGCAGCGGCTGGACGAACGCAGCCTGCAGGAATGGAGGTCGGAATGTCGAGATCGCGAGTGCAGTCGGTGGAAGGACTGGAAGGCGACCTTCCAGACCCAGTGCAATCAGCAGCAGCAGCAGCAACGGCAGCGCCAGCATCCACATTCACACCCATCCTCGGAACATTGGCAACGCCACCACTATCATCATGACGGCAACAGCCGAACCATCAACAGCATCATCGAAAGCCGCAATGACCGCGACGCGATGTGGTGGCAGATTGATGGCGGGCTGGCCTTGCTGCGCGAATTGCCGTCCAAACTCAAGACCGGTGTCGTCATGCGCACCTCGTTGGAGACCTTGTCACCGGGATCGACGTTGGTGGCGTCGGAGATCATCCATCTCGATTCGTCCACGCTCAAAAAGATCAACGTGCGTCCATCGTACCAAAACGGGGACATGCACCAATCCATCTATCCGCATGGCGAACAGGGCGTCGTGCAAGTCCTCAAGGTCGCGCGCAATGAATCAAGGCGCACGAACGCTTACGTCGTGTTGAGCGTCGATGGATATCCGCTCATGGCGCCGGGATTGCCCTCGTCGTTCCTGGATCCTGACGTTTGGATATGGCGTGTCACATGCCCCGTCGGTGCGTTCGTGCGGTTGGGTTTGGAACTCAACACGAAGCACGTCGATACCATCCCGTACGGTTCGCTCATCCGCGTCACGCGCAAGACGGTCAACCAGCAAGGTTTGTCGCGTCTGCGCGTACAATCCATTCTGCAGGACGACGCGCAGCGCATGGCGCGCTTGGTCGACGGCTGGTGCTCCGAATTCCTCAATCCGCTCAGCGGACAGCGCGGATCCGTCGCGCAGCCGTTGTCGTTTCCTGTGCCCGCCTTGTACAAGGTGCGTCTGCCCGAGGGCGCCGTCATTCGTCGTGACGTCGAGCTGTCCAGTCCGCAGATCGGCCATGCGCCGATGGGGGCAGAGCTCAGCATCATCGGTCGTGCCTTTTCGGATCATCCCATGGATCGGTGCATCGAACGTCTGCGGTTGGCGGGGAACGGCGGGTGGGTCTCCGTGCGCCTGAATCGTCCGCCGCCGGGCAACGAGTTGGTCGTGGAATTTGTTGGATTGGATTCGGCCTTCGATCCCGATAATCCCGGCATGTATCATCTGCAAATGCAGCGGCAAGTCGAAGGCTACATCCGCGAAGCGATGGAGGCGTCCGGTGACAACGACAGCGATGGAGAAGAGAACGGCAATCGGTACTGCGGTGAATGCACCACCGACGACGATGATGGTCCTGCACAACCGCATGTCAGCCGAAACAAGGTGACACAAAGGAGAAATCATTCCAAGGCCGACCGCGACGATGACAAATGTCTCATCTGTTTAACGGAAGAACGCAACGCCACCATCGTGCATGGTGAGACAGGCCATGTCGCGTGCTGTCTGGTATGCGCACGCATCTTGAAAGCGCGTGGCGACAAGTGTCCGGTGTGCCGGTTCGAAATTGATATGATCATTCAGCACTTTTGGGCGTAGTTGTAGAGCGACGCAACAGACGACTCCAATAGTCACAGCAGCACGTAACAATGCTCTGGACCCGTACTGCGCATGAAACCAGGTCGAGTACAGAGGCGTAACATACTAATACAGACTCATCGTTGTACAAGTAAAGTGCGGGTAGAGGCGCCACCCTGGGCTACAACAGCTTACCTACTCGACTCCACTCTACTTTGGAACAACAACACGGCCATTCATGAATCTCCGAATTGCCGGCTCCCTCTCGATCCAACCCAACCGCCGCGAAACGTACAATCCCATCACGACGGATTCCGCAACGTCGGTCGGGAATTTGCCAACGTGCTGCTGCATGCCGTAGTCCTGCACCACCTGCCTCGCGATCAGCCGCGAGGCTGCCTTGGCATCCGCACCCGATTTGCGTTCCTTGCGCGTCAGCAGATGATACCTCCATTCCTCGGGCGGGACGCTCAACAAAACGATCTCATCATCATCCGCGATCACGCGACGCCACGACTCGCGCAGTGCCACATCGGCACCTTCGATGGCGACGTGCCGGATCTTCCAAACATCGTCGTCCTCCGCCGCATCGTTGGCGGTGTCTTCCCAATCGATCAGCAGATCCGATGCCAAGGTTTCCAACTCTTCGCGATCTCCGAATTGGAATTGCTGATACCGAATGAGCTGACCTTCATCATTGAACAAGGAAACGCCCGTCTTCAATCCCAAATCCACGGCGAGCAACAGCGAACGTGAGGCCGACTCATCTTCGTCTGGATTCTGTGGATCATACGAATCGAGGGTTGCGTAAGCAACGGGAGCGGATGGTAATCGCGCCGACTGTTTGGCATCGTCCATGAGAAGGACTTCGATATCGTCGGTGCGATTGTTCAATTCCACCACGACCGGTCCGTACCGCAAAGTCTCCGCACGTCCATGATTGGCATTGGCGGCATTGATGATCGTGGTTTCTTTCGTCTTGCCAAATCGGCGCTTCATCATGCCACGTCCTTCGTGGATGTGCCCGCACAACCAGAGGTTGGGCTTGCGCTGGTCCTGCAACTTGCGGACCTGTTGCAAGAGGAACGGGCTGCCGACGTTCTGTCCGTTCAAGCATCGGTCCATATGATTCTTGGGCGGGACGTGAGATGCGAGGACATCGCAGTCGGATGGCAGCCCGCCCGCTGATTTCATCATGCGCGAGGATCCGTACGGGACGCACGCCAGTCTGTATCCACCAATTTCGATGGTCTGCGTTCTGGTGACGTATGTGACGTTGCTGTGCTTGAATGTGAAGCGGATGGGATCGTGGTTGCCGCGCACGACGATCTTGTGCTTGTGAGGTTGCTGCGCCAACCAGATATCGAACCGGTCGACGGCTTCCTTGACTCTCGACGTGGTGCCATCGATGGCGAAGTCGCCCAAATGCAGCAAGACGTCGGCGTCGGGCAGCATGCCATCCGACGACGAAGATCGCTGCGCGAATTGGTATTCGTACCCGTGCGTGTCGGAAATGACCACCATGGACAAAGTGGGTTGCTTTTGACGTTGTTCGTCGCCGCACCAAACAGTGGTGGATGATGTCGATGATGCAGACGATGAGTCATCGATCGTCGCATCCTCTGTCACAGACGGCCGCTCCATCGCGCGGACGGCATCCCGTTTTGTATCCTTGCTACCAACAAAGGCACGCTTCGGCGGCAATCGCGCCGGCATCTTGCTGCGATCTGCCAACACAGATGACATTACCAGCCCATTGGCGATATTGACATGCGTCATCGCGACGCACGTGTCGTTGCCTGGCAACAATTCGTTGCGCGGCGGGATGTCCGCATTATCCTCCAGATCTCTGCGCAACCGCTCCGCCAAGATGACGCGATCGCCCGTCTCCTCACGTCGCGATGCCATCTTGCGAATGTGCTTCCACTTGTCCAGCAGCATCTTTTGCTCTGCTTCATTGGCATCGTCATCGTCGTTGAGGATGGACGTAACGCGATCCAGGACGGAGGGACCACGCGTTGCCAATCGTTCTCGCAGATTGCGGGCACGTTGTTCCAACTTCTTGCGCCGCTTCTTCGTCATGTTCTTCTTGGAACGTATCATGGATTCGGCCTCCAGCAGCTGCCCGCCCAATTTGATCTCGACATCCATCTGTCCCAATTCGATTGCTTCCTTCAGATCCAGCGACTCTTTTTTCGGTTCGACGGATTCATCGGCATCGTTGTCTTCATCTTCCATCATTTGCCGCGCTCGATGCTGCCGCATCGTCTGCTCCACATCGTCCAAGAATTTGAGCGGATTCATGATATGCAGCTCGTCGTTGGCATTGTGCCGACAGCGGCGTTGCAGTTCCACGTCGCTGGTGACGACGAGGACGTTGGCAAAGTACTGCACATCCTTGGCGATGACATCATCGGCCTTCTGATGCGGACCGGCAAAGAGGATGGCCATATCGTCGTGCTGCGGCGCGAAGTACCCGCATTCGACGGAACCATGATCGACGATGCAAGTGACCTTGCCGGACAAGGAATGCTGCTGCATCCAGATGTGAGTGTTGTGCAGGAGGGTGTCATGGTCCAGCTCGAATCCCGATTTGCCGCGCACGTTCTCGACGTCGATGAAGACGATGGAATTGTCGCTCGTGGCGATCTTGCGCAATGTCATGTGATCGATCTTCAGGAAGGTTTTGTAGGAACGATTCTTGGATGTTGCCAGGGCGGTGGCGACCATGGATGATGGCGATGGGAGCAGCAGCGCGAGAACGAGCATCCGGCAGATGGAAGTCGAGTTGAAGAACGTCATGATGGGCAGCTTGGGGATCGAGATAGAGTATGGCGTTACTCCACTGGAACCGATTGCCGATGCGGCTCTCTTCGTATTGCTGTATGGCAGCGTATTGCAAATCGCTCGTTGGCCCAATGTGCCAGTATCCTGTCGAGGAGGAAGATGCAATGATGTGTTATGCGCTGTTCCATTGGCTTTGTGATGTTCTGTGTGGCCAACGATGATCACCACCCATCACACATCATCGGCCACACAGAATTGGTGGAAGAAAACAAACGTCTGAATGTTGAGGTTGGTGTAGTATCACAACAATCACGAATAGGTACTACAAATAGGATATAATATTTCAGCCGATGTATTTTCTAGTTGTTGTGTTTGATTGAATGTACTCAATATATAGTACCTGTGACGATTGTCGACCAACCATCGAACAGGAAAGACATCAGCCATCACGAAAACACGGTTTTGACAGAACTTTGTTCATCACGTGCGCGTGATGGTTGGCACCATCCTTGAACAAGATCTCTCTTCTCTTTTGTGGTGGTTGGTTGGATCCAGAGAGATCATGGGTTGATGGCAGAACTGGGATGGGACGAATTCGGATTCTGTACTCTCTTGGTTGGAGTGTCCCATGAACAGGTTTGACCCATCACAATTGATTGTGTTGCACGAGCGCGTATGGTATGAGGCGTGTAATTGTTTGGTTCTATTGTCACAGGAGGGTTGTTATTGTACAGGTGTTGTTTTGCATTGTGTTTCTGTTGGCTGCATACATGTATGATACGGTGTAGGTGGGTGCGGATGAAGATAAGGAGATGTTGGAACATGAAGTTGGCTTGCTGGTATTGATGGGGCTGTTGGAGATGGAGAGAGGCTAAGCGAGAGAGAGAGCGCGAAATCCCATCACCCAGATAGTTTGATCGCCTGGGTGTGGATTCTTGCGCTGTTCAGCCCGAATAGAGTGAAGTGGATGCATTCATCACGCGATGTGATGGTGAGACATGCTCGTAGCAATGGGGCAGAGCAGTCTCCCTGATCTACTCCTGGTGCGTCGACGGACATTGGCAAATATCCTCCTGATACTGATTGAGATGGCACGCTGGACTAAACCACCCATACAGCTCCTCGTTGAAGGGCGGCAGCGTGCAGGCGACGTTGGCCGTGGTCGGCAGCACGCGCAGATGTTTCTGCTCGTCCCACACCATCTGGAATCCGACGACGGGATACAGCACGACGTCTTCATGCAGCAGAGGGTTGTGCTTGTCCTGTCGTCGGGCCGATGGCAATGAGAACAGCTTGGATGCGAACGCACGTGCCGATGTGACGCGTGGCTCCAGGTCCGCGGTCATGGCTTCTGCTGAGGCCGTGATGGCCGCCTCGATCGTGCGAGCAGAATCGAGTTCGAAGCTCTCGCGGATCTGCTCTTGCTTGAGGGCGGCGGCGTTGAAAGCTGCCTCGAGTTGGGCGCCTTGGCCTGGGAGGAGGTTGTGCTGGGTCATCGACTTCTGCTGCTGTCTGTGGATGGAAGCATGCTGCGGGGTGAAGGCCACGGTTTGTTCGATTGTGGCCAGAGCGACGATGGCAGCGGTGGGGATGGCGATCTTCATGGTTATGTGATTGGCGTTGATGTCTTCGGTTCTGAGATTGGGAACTGTTTGTGATTGCTTCAAAGATGGGCTGCTTCGCTTTGTTTCGTTCTCCCTTGTCTCTTGTTTGTTTTGTTTTGTTTTGTTTTGTTTTGTTTTGTTTTGTTTTGTTTTGTTTTGTTTTGTGTTGTGTTGTGTTGTGTTGTGTTGTGTTGTGTTGTGTTGTGTTGTGTTGTGTTGTGTTGTGTTGTGTTGTGTTGTGTTTGTTCTTTGTTCTTTGTTCTTTGCTGGTTTCGTTTTATGAGCACCAACTGTCTCAGACAGAAAAGTGGGATGCTCTGTCTCGAATGATTGGGTCTGCCTTTGTCCACGAATGTGTGTGTTCGTGTGTGGTGGATACTCGCAAATGCACTGAACTGCCTCTCACGAGTGCGTGTTTCTCCATGTGTGTTCTGCCGAACAAAAGCAGCTGTCACAACCATGGCAGCGGCACCAACACCTCAGACAGACCGAAGTCCGCCATCAAAACAGGTGCGCACGCAAAACAACAGAACTGCGTGGTCGTGAACGCTGGCACAAAAGGAGACAGAGTGGGTCGAACGTGTCATACATGACTGGAAGGCCTCGAGTTCGATTCGCAACGTCTATTTAACCATCACAAATCAAGGCATGTCTTTTTGCGCCACAAGAATGACGTTGGTGCATGTTGTGGATGATCTGCTTGAGTCCCATGATGTCTCCCTTGTCACACACCATCCACCACCATCAACCGCCCCGTTGGTCATTGGGAGTCTCGCTGGCGCCCTCACCACTTCTTTCCCTCTTCCAATTCCAACTTCCACATTCCTTCACAAGGCTCGCGTCCCTTCCGTTCCCTCGTGCGATCATTCGTGACATCAACTCAACCGACCGCGGGTTTGAAGCAGCAGCCTCTCAATCAACATCGGGCGAAGAGCAAAGAGCAAAGAGCAACGTTGAGGCACATCTCAGGCGTGCCAATGCCGTTCCCAAGTCCCACCAGACTTTCCGCTGCGTCCATCTCCATCTCCAAACCCACTGCTACGAGTGCCGTTGCACTGACAAGATCACCCCGCATCACAGTCCTGCTCCTCATCCTTGCTACTATTTGTGGACTCGCCACAATCAACACAGTTTCCGCATTCACGGCTGTTCATCATCCATCTCATTCTCTTACTCGTGCAAACACATCACCAACCCGACTCACCATGACAGCGACAGGTACGGCTACGGCTACGGCTACAGCTACGACCGCTGCCGAACAGACCACCATCCAACACCGGCTGCCACCGTTCGATGCGACCACCACCACACGCGTCTTCTTGCTGCGCCACGGCGAAACCAACTGGAACAAGCAAGGACGCGTGCAAGGCGGCGGATTCGACATCCCCCTCAATGACAACGGCAAGCACCAGGCGCAATGCCTCGCCAAGGAACTGCACAATATCCCCATGGACGTCGTCGCGTCGTCCAAACTCCAGCGCGCCTCCGCCACGGCCGACGCCGTGCATCAGCGGCAGCACGACGATGCGCAGCGGTGCATCCTGGACGGATTCAACGAGATGAATTTTGGCGATTTCGAAGGCAAGCAGCTGCGCGGTCACGTCACGGAAGATCCAAACTTGATGCAACGGTACCGCGCCCATGCCGATCGCATGAAGGAGGATCCCACGATACCGTTTCCCGGTGGTGGCGAATCGTTTCGGGAGGTCGAACAACGTGCGCGCAGCGCGTTGGAAGGCCTCGTGACGTCGCAGCAGTACAGTCGCGTGGCCGTCGTGGCGCATGGGCGGACCAACAAGATCTTGCTGTCGTCGCTGTTGTACGAGAACGATTATTCGGTTCCGTTGCAACAGGGGAGTAAGTGAAGACAGCAAGAGGAAGGAGAAGATCACTTGGGTGTTGCTGTCGTCGTCGTTGTCGCTATTGCTCCCGTCATTACTTGGGACAAAGAAGCAGAGCGCATGCTTTGACAAGGGGGAAATGCATGTTGGGTCTTCATTACATTGAATTGCATTGCATTGCATTGCATTGCTCGTACATTGCATCGCGTTTCGTGTTGCTCACCATGGTCTTTTGCTCCTGTACCCATACGGTACCTTGCACGCCAATCTCCACCTTGCTTCCATCGATCCCACGACAGACACATGCGTCAATGTGCTGGATTACGACCATGCCACGGGGAAGTTCACACCACAAATCATCAACTATTTCGAACACGTGAAAGACAGTGTCATCATTCGATGAATGCCATTTAACATACACACTAGAAATACGAGCACCCACCGTAAAGCATGTAGCATGCCTCAATTCTCATTCTTCTCGCACGTATTGGCGGACCAACGGGAACTGGATCTTCATGGAGTAGTGTCGCAATGTATTTATACCTTGCCGTTGAAGTCAATGCATGTTTCTACACTCGTATCTGTGATCTCATGCTTTCAGCAAGTCTTCATAGCTTATCGCCATACTCTGCGTCTACTGGCATCATTGGTTGCCAGCATCGACGGTGTCTGCTACATCAGCATCAACATCGCCATCACCGTCAGAGTCAGCATTCGTTCCATGCATATAGCAGGGAGCCTGGATCAAATGCTCCTTACACACCTGCTCCGTGATGGAGTCAAGTTCCGATCGTTCCAGCACCACCAGCTGACCTGATGGCGCAAACTCGAATGTCAGGAATTCATCCTCACAGGTTTGCAGCACTTGTTGCAACTGCCGCAACGACGTCACCTTCTGATCATTCACGCTGGTCAGCTGCAGATCCGCCATGTTCTCGTACCCCAAATTCTTGGGATGCGCCAGCACCTGGCACAGCACCACGACCTGGTCGCCCTTGGCTTCCACCGACTGTCGCACCTGACCCAGCAGGTAGCTGATGTTGTCGGAGACGTACTCGCTCCACGCGCTCGACGCATCCAAATACCGCAACGACAACGGCGTGAACACCATGCCACCGACCACGACGTACGGCGGCGGCAGATCGTCCCAATGTCCCGGCACGAGCCGTTCCGACGGCGTCGCCGGCACGTCGATGATATGCTCCTCGCCATCGCGCAGCACGCCCACGGCCACCATCTCACCCTCGAACTTGGTCTGCACGTAGCAGCTCATCGACACGCGCTCGCCGACGCGGAACGGTATCTTGCCGTCGTTGGCCACGGGAATGCCGTCCAAACTCGTGATGACGTCCATGCGGCGCAGCAGCTTGTGGTCCAACGCCGCGGCGCGCGATGTCGGCGCCAATTTGCGCACCATGACGCCGGATTGGTGCGGATCCATGCGCAACGACTTGCGGAACGATTCGTTCTCGATCAATCCGAGATCCACGCCGAGACGGCAGAATCCCGTGAATTTGTCGTTGCGCCGAATGTTCTGCAAGAAATGTCGCACGACCGTGACGGGCACGACGTAGCCGATGTTCTCGGCCGAATCGAGGCCCTGAAAGGCCACGCCGATGACGCGCAGATGATCGTCGACGACGGGGCCGCCCGAGTTTCCTGGATTGATGGCGGCGTCGACCTGGATGGCGAGGAGGTGCGTGCCGGATTGGGTGTACTCCTGCATCTCGATGCGCGAGACGACGCCCGATGTGACGGACATGGAATCGCCGCCCGTGGGGAAGCCCAGCACGTCTACCTCGTCCTGCAGGTCTGGCAGTTCGCCGAGCTGCAGCGCGGGGACGGGGGCGTCGCCCCAAAATCCTTCCTCGTCGACGATCTTGAGCAGGGCGAGATCGCAGTCATTGCCGATGGCTTCGACGACGGCGCGGTGCTTTTGGGGATGTCCGCGTCGTTGGACCTGGATGATGGATGCGTACTCCACGGAGTGGGCGTTGGTCATGATGCGGAAGCCCCCGTCGCTGTCTTCCTCCGCGATGATGAAGCCGCTGCTGGTGGATGTGCTTTGCTGGACCTTCTGCCATGGCATGAGGAAATCCGGTTCGCTGTGGGTGCAGTAGATCTTGATGATGGAGTCGAAGATTGTGGATTGGAGCGTGACTTCTTGCTCGCCGTCTTCCTCGCCATCGTAGTCGCCGTTGATGTTGGCCTCGTCCAGGCCATCCGTTTGTTGCTCTTCCGGCGATGGCCAGTAAAGGTTGGAGGAGACGGCGGGACTATCTTGCGTGGCGTGAAGCGACGATGGGAAGAGGGCCGCTGTCTTTCTCCGTTGTTGCTTTTCATCCTGCTTTTCATATTGCTGCTGACGATGATGGAAGGATAACGACGTCCTGTCGTTGGCCACGAACGCACCGCAGCGAAGAGGCGCACGCGATGCTGCAGCCATGGCCACCATGGAAGAGACGACGAAGGTAAAGGACGGGAAGTGCAGGATGGAGCGTCTTCGGACGCCCGATGAAGAGTTGGATCGCATCGGAGGAGACTCCATCATTGGAGATGTGGAATTGCAGTCAAGTCCTTGCGGAGCGCTCTGGACTATGATCCACGATGCTGTGAAGTAATGAGCGTGGTATTCTATGTCGACGAGCAGAAGTGAATCGAATCAGTGATGTCGCCATTTGCTGTCTCCTGAGTGATGATGGACCGCTGATGACCACTGACGTCCACTGTCGGGAAGGTGTCCACCTTGATGGATCGAGTAGTCGTACCACACATCACAACGACCACAAAAGTGACGATGTGTGAAGAAAGATGTTGAACGACAACGAGAAATGAGTCTGTGCGTGGATTGGTTGGCTGGTGCTTTAGTCGTTCCAAGACTGCATTACCCGCCACAATTTGACGTCATCAGTGGAAATGACATCTGGGATCAAGGAGGTGATGGCGACAGCGACGACAAATACGAACCAGTTTGTATGGTGCGAGTGTTCGCCGTATCATAGTAGTATGGTAATCTGTTCTAACATGCTTGCTATTCCTAATTTGATGAAGACAAAGGCGCTTCAGAATCGATGTGACTCCTGTGCAACGCTACTGTTCGAGTGGATTGTACATAGAGTACACATGATTCAACTCAATTCAACTCAACTACCTCGTGTCTTCCTTTGCTAAATCAGCAATTTCGGATCAATCAATGGGTGACTCTTGTGCTGTGGATTGGCTAGGTACAACACTTGCCACAGGATGGACACGGGCGAATGTTTTCACCAACTGGGTGTTGCTGCTGAAATGGCAAATTGACTTGTCGCTGTTCTCGCCCACCTCGATCTCATGCTGTCGATGGATCCTTCGTTCCGTCGCTGGTTCGTCCGATGACAATCCCTTCTTCCATGCGTTGACATGCAACATTGGTACGTCGAACAGGACAAACGACCATCAATCTAGACATCCATACCGTATCCATCGCTTCCTTTCTTCTTTGTTCCTCGTGCCATGAATACGATTCATGCGCATGCAAGTTCATCCATTGTGTATCCGTGTCTCACATCCGCATCGCATGGACACAATATGATATCACGCCATCTACGATTCGAACTTCCCCAAAATATCAGATTCACGGAACAGGAACATATCGGCGTCGTCCACGGTGATCTTGGTGCCTCCGTACTCCGGCAGAAGGACCTTGTCCCCTTCCTTGAGCGTGGGCGCATGCAAGGCACCCGTGACATCTCTCTCACCGGGTCCGACGGCCATGATCTCGCCCTCGTTGGGATCCTTCGTGGAGTCGGTGGGGAGGTAGATGCCACCGGCGGTCTGGACCTCCTTGGGTGCGCGCTTCACGAGGATGCGGTCTCCGAGTGGAGCGAATTTGCGGAAGAGGGTCTGTGATGTATGGGAGTGGAGTAGTGGAGTCGTGGAGAATGGTTGAAAAGCGAGCAAGCAAGCAAACGTAACGTGAGGGTGGCTGTCTTGTTGCATTCCAGATGAACGCGAAGGAGAGAATAGCGAAACAATGGGAAGCCATCACATCACGTCATGCCGTGAATTGGGATCTTCGCCATCTTCATCCATCCAACATGCGTGCAGCAACAACACCGCAAGCTTCGAACTCACGCGTGATCGGAACATGATGGCTTGTTGTGATAGATGACGATGTGTGGATGCAGCTGCACTGGAATGAGAAAATGCGAAGATGGTCTTGGAGTGGGTTTGCTGATGTGGGATGTGATGTGATGATTCATCGTGGGTGGTGTTCCCTGTTTGGATTCTGTCTTTTCCTGTTGTGGATGCGGATGACGAAATCCTTCGATGTGCTTCGATGATGGAGTTGTGCAAAAGTGAAATTCCAAATTCCATTGGCTGGGATCATTAACGGTTATAACGTTCATTGGACGGTTTCGAAATTATTATTTGCGGTCAAACTTGTTGGTTTTTGTTTGTCTCCCGCCAAGACGATTGCGCCATCGCGGCATTGGACAGCGGTTGTTGCCGTGACTGTTGGCGGCGGGAAGGAGTGGGCGGGCTGTCCTGGTGCTTCACCATCATCTTGTCCGTCACCATCATCTTCCACCTCCTCATCGTCGTCTTGGTGGTGTTGCGCCAAATCAATTGAACAGTTGCTGCGGGGTTGATGGCCTGAAGCAGCGCAAAGGGAAGGAACCGTATGAGACCGAGGAGATACGAGTGGAGAGTCGCACAAGCTACTATAATACTATACCGCAACAACGGCATCTTGACGGAGAGTAGCTCGTACAGTACGCGAACTACTTCAAACGATCGTATCAGCATCAACCAAGAGACCAACCAAGAGACCGAGCTAACAACCAAGCAAGCAAGAAATCAAACAAGCAAGCAAGAAAAAGAGACTTCCACAACATCAACAGCAACATCAACATTACATCTTCGCCCATCACGAATATCACCCATCGACAACAACAGCAACAACAATAGCAATAGCAATAGCAGCAACACAAACGCACATCATTACACAAGTTGTGCAACGGCCAGTTAACCCTCGTGATCAGCCCCATCCATCCATCCATCCATCCACAGCACCGCTACTTCGCTCTGCTCTGCTCTACTCTACCCTACTCTGCACCAATAGAGTGTTATACGACGCGCAGATATTGACAACACAAAGATGTACGATCCCAACGCATCGACAGACTACGATCCCAAACAGGATGGAATACTGCATCGCCTATTCACTAGCTGTGCCTCCGATCCACGGGGATCCGTACACAGAGCCTGGGGCATAACGTTGGTCTTTCTTGTCATTTACTTTGTCATTGCCGTCACGGAAAGTGAGTACACAGCTCTACATTACACAGCTCTATGATATGATATGCTTGCATGGGAGCGGAGAGGTTCATTGGCGATGACGGATTGTCGCAAGGTTGGATTCACTCTTGGACTCTTCTGCTCTTCTACTATATGTCAATATTCATTCATTTGCTCACTCATTCACTCATCATTTGCTCACAAACCACATCGCAATCCACTCTTGCCCATTTCAGCCATCAATCTGCAAACATACGATGGAACCATCGGACTGATGATCGCGACGGTATGGGCCGGCCTGGTCCACCTGGGATTGGGAGTGCTGGGCACGTTCGTCCTGAAACGCTTCCCCACCAGCTTCAGCGTCGGCTTCCTCCTCGGCGTCCTCGTCATCCTGGCCAACCAGAATCTGCTCCTCTTCTCGGCCTTCATGAAGTACAGCTTCGGCAACCTGCGATCCAACATGGCGTTCGCGGCGATCGGTCTCATCCTGTGCATCGTGCTCGTCATCATGGCCTTGATGCTCGTGCATTTCAAGGAGGAGGTCATCGTCGCGACGCCCGGCAGCGGGGACATCAACATGACGACGGCGTCGGCCGCCACCAATGCCAACAACAACACCAACGACGATTCCTATCTATCGTACGGGGATTCCACGACCCGATCCGCCAAGGCGCCGCCGTGAATGGGGTCAATCAGAATTCTGTAACATTACAACTGCACTTGTTTGTTTGGTTGATTGATTGTTTCCTGTTATTGTAGTTGAGTACATCATTTGCGCTATGTACTATGTGCTCGTGCGTACTGCTCTACTCGTGTGTATATGTCTGTGTGTATGTGTTGCAGGAATGGACTCTCTCTCTCTCTCCAGACATGGAGGCATAGATAGAGTCGGAGCAACGCTTTAGAGCTCCTTGGCATCATCTGGGGCACCGTCCAGCTGCGCCAGAATCTTGGAACGACGCGTGATCCATTCCTTCAATTCCTCCTTCATCGACTTCGACTGCATCTTAGCCAACCGCTCGACCTCCGACGCAACCTTGGTGGCCTCCCATCCCGCCACCTTGTCAATGTACTTGATCTCCCGCTCGTTGCAATCCTCCTTGCTCTTCGCGTCGCACTTCATCGCCAACACGCGCTCGCCTTCCAGAATCTCAAGCAGCTCCATCTGAAAGATCAACACGTCCCCCGGCCTGATGGAATCGCCGGCACCTTCCGCGCCGTAGGCCAACTCCGACGGAATGTACAATTCCCACTTATCGCCTTCCACCATCATGGGCATGGCTTCGCGCCATCCTTGAATGACCTGGACCGGCGAGAACATCGTGGGCTCGCCGCGTTCGTAGCTGGAGTCGAACACCTCGCCGTTCAGCAATTTGCCTTCGTAATGGCAGTTGCACGGCGTCTTCTCGGCGGGGTGGTACTTGCCGGCGCCGCGGTTCAGGATCTTGTACTGCAGACCGCTGGGAGTCGTCACGACGCCGGGTTTGTCCTTGTTTTGGGCCAGGAACTCGATGCCTTCCGGGTTCGAGGCCGCGGCGACGGCGATCGCCAGCAGCGTCACGAGGATGTGGGCGTAGTGGAACATGGCGCGATTGTGTGGTGCAAACTGAATGGATGCAGTATGTATGATAGAATATTATTGAATATATGATGAAAATAGAGTGGGTTGCGAGGATTGAATGGTCTCTCTCCGTTTGTATTGGCGCGATTGGCTTTTTGTGTGTCTGTGTGTTGGTCATCGTGGTGGTGTTTGGCGCAGTGCGCTTCCAGGCGAACGATCGTGGAAAAGCGAAAGCGAAAAGGATCCACGACGAAACAACTGTTGCGACGCATTTGACTCGATCGACCCGCGCATTGGAAGATACCATCGCCGAGATTCGGCAATCTCCCACTCCGCGCTCTGCTATTCGTTGTTGCATGCACATCTTCCTTTTCATTCTCAATCTCCAGCCATCTCAACATCTATTGCATAATATTCTATTGTATGATTGATCGACTTTGGATTACTGCTGGGTGTTGCGATGGCAATCTCGTCGTTGTCCAATCCAATCCAATCCAATCCAATGAAAGACTCGTCCACGCTCATATCTGCGCTTGATCCGCAGCCACGGACTCTGCCGTAAATACGCGCCACATCCCAAACATCGCTTGCGTGGCATAGTACAACGTCCACACACGCCACAGCCGCTTCAGATCCACCGTGGCGGATCGTGCCAGAAACAACACAGAGATTGTATTGGCGCAGACCATGCCGAGGAACGACCCGCGCCAATCTTTCATGCCAAGCAGTATGCCGTTGGTCGGAAAGGACAGGCATTTGCACACTGATGAGGCACGGGGGTGCGTAATATTGCATTGCATGAATCATCAACAGAACAGTGAGTGAGTGAGTGAACGAATTGAACATGACGACATGCTCCACAGTTCCAGACGCACTTACTTTGACAAACCAGAAATGCGCCCATCGCCTCTGTCGAAGTCTGCACGACTTCCACGTTATTGGAAAATGACGAGATGATTCGAGTCGGCATGATGCGCAGTGATGCCATCAGAATGATGCACGGAATGCAGGCAATGGCGATCGCATTGCGCAGCAGCCGTTTGGGGTACGCTCGAATACTCTTCTCGTGCTGGGATGTTGGTTGCGTACTATACACCGCACGGTGGTGGTGACGGCGACTCAGCGTTGTTTGGGTTGCAATCGAAATGGATTCGCAGATCATGCTCGTCCACAGTCCGAGCTGGTGCAGGATACTGTAGGCAGACGAGCTGACTGGCCCAAGTTGGGCCTGCGAAGCCACGGTCAAAGTCGCATTGCGCGTCATGCAGACACAAGGTGAGATGCGGCATTCTCGGAGGTTGCGTCTCATCCATTTCATTTCCAACAGTCCTTCCATATCTTCCCACTCCATTCCATTCATTCAGCGATGGACGTGCACAAGCAGAGGGACGCGTGCGCACTTACCGATCGCCGTGACACGTATGCGAACGCCATCATCCGCACCATCGAACGCCCGGCGAGGTAAAAGCTGGCCTTATAGAACCCTCCAAGGGAACGGAACATGCCACGTCGTGGCCTCCACGATACGGTCTTGCGCAGCACCATCAGCATGGGAATGAGCGCCAGGTATTGAGCGGCGGCCGTAGATATAGCAACCGCGCGCACGGAAATACCAAGCTGCTGCAACATGCATCGATTGAGGATCAGTTTGATTGCGACGAAGAGCGACGCAAAGAAGAACGGCACGTGGGCCCTGCCCAAACCCCGAAAGGCGCCGACTGTCACCAACCAGACCGTGGCCGCAGGAGCGCCGACGGCCTTGGCCTTCATGTATGATACTGCGCCGGGAAACATCTCGCTCGATGCTCGCAGCCCGTTGAACTGAAGGATTGGAGCGGTGCATATGGTGAACAGCAGCAGCTGCAAGAGTCCATCGATCGTGGCCACCAGTAAGCCTGAGGTGACAACCAGACTGAGCTTGTCGTTTCGTTGTGCGTCAGCGGCGTCTGTGGTATGCCGAGTGTCGGATGCTGTCGCCTCTGATCCGATCAACGAGACCGACACCTTGCTGAGTGGCGACGAATAGACCTTACTCCAGACGGACTGATGAATGATGGTGGGAGATTGTGAACGCGAACAACGCACGATGGCGATGTGAGAGTGAGACCGATGCGACGACTGTGTGGCCATAGAATAAGCCCCCCGCCCTCGAATAAAAATCGGGCCTACCTGAGACCTTCTCGCAATGCCCATGCCGCCGATGTCGCTGGGAGTCAGAGTAGAGAGATGGACGTTGTCGACGGTGTCCACGAAGGGCAACGTGACCTGTTGCAGGAAGGATGCGATGGCCGTCTTGAGAAAGACGCCGCCATCGAAGTCATCTTCATTCCCGGCATCATTGTTGCTATTTGCTGCGTGCAACGAGCGCCGCGCATTGCTGATGAAACTCTGTTGTTGCGATCGCCGTAGTGTGGATGCCACCGCTTTCTTGGGCACGAACGCTGCGCAGACCACCCAGGACCGCCGTGGCTGGTGGGTGACGACAATGAGCTGTAACAGCAGCGGCAGCATTGGGCGTGCACCATGCATTATTGTGGTGGAAGGGAGAGATGAACGTGGCTGATCCTGCGTCTCAGTGTTCTCTCTTGATGTGTGGGTGTTGATGTCGACAGGGAGGGCTCTCCCTTTTTCTTGGATGTTTTGGACCGATCTTACAGTTGGCATCACGCCCGCAAGAAAAGTCAGGATAATTTAGTAATTTGTCGCAACTCTCATTCATTCGGTCAGGATTGTGTGCTCAGACTAGCGAGAGAAAGGCTGTCAATGTGTGGCTTGCAGTTGCGTGACGGCTATTGCGGTGAGCAGGATCGTTGGCAGGAGTGTGGCGCAGTTCTTTGGTAGCCTCGCGGCTTGCTTCCTTGTTGCTTTCGTACTCGTGCGTGCCATGTTGCCTCGGATGTGATGACCGTCTGGCGATTGTTGTTGGGAATGGAGATGTCGGGATAAGTTCCTTCGCCAACAAAATGACTCGATGCACGGACGCAGCTTTGCAGTATGCACGTATTGTGTGTATACGACTATTATATGATGTGATGAGATGGAATACGCGATGAGATGGAACCGCGTCGTTGTTGTGAGGCGCGTGTTGTTCAGGATGGATGCACCTTGGTTTCTGGACTCCTTACAAGCCCTCATTCATTGGGAGTCCACGGGAAACATGTGTTTCTTGAAGTTATCTCGCGTTTTGCTGTTGTGACAAAAAGAAACACGTAACCGTTATCTTTTTGACAACGGCGGGCACGTCTCGCTCGTTCCGCTGGGTGGACACAACGGCGGAGTTATTGGTATTAGTACGGGTGCGCATGTCAACACTGCTCTTGATCGTGCAGTATTGAATGGAACGGAATGAAAAATGCAGAAGATCGCTCGTGCTCCGAAGTGCGCATGCAGCCGAGAGGATCGACACGTACGCTGTGGAACGACAAAGCATATTTTGGCTGCTGGCTGCGTCTTCTCCTTCCATCGTGCCGTACTAGTAGACAACGTCTGCGTAGATCAGATCAAAGTTCCTGTTGACGAACCAGTTCGATCGATTGATTGTGCCGACGAAATCGTACCCAGCACGGTCCAGGATGGCCTTGATGGATTGATCCTTGCGCTCATTCGTTCCGTCCGCCTCGACGAAAATGATGCCGAATTGGAATTCGTCGAAGTTGAGCGACTGCAGCGCCAGCAGCTCGGCACCCTCAATATCCAGAGAGAAGAAGTCGAAGTGGAATGAATCGCCCACAACCTCATGCAGGATCTTATCAAACCGGCGACATTTCACGATGATGGCCTTGTCGATGGCCTCTTGCGTCCAGACCTTCTTCTTGAAGTCTTCGGCGGCAAATTCCAAGAAGCCGGACACAGCCATAAAGCGGTCCCTCATGACGTAATGTAGATCGCGCTCGTCCAGGCAGACGCCTGCATGAACGTTGGCGATTTCATTGGGACGATTCTTCACCAAGTTTTTGTAGTTGCGAGGATCCGCCTCGACGTGGACACCCTTCCAATCCAGTGCTTTGTTGAAGACGTGGGAATTGCTCCACCTGACACCGTCCAGACCGCCCATTTCGATGTAGGTACCGTTACAGAGGCCTTTGAGCCATTTCAGGAGGATCGTGTCTTCTTGTGACTGAGACTTGTAGAGTTCTGGTGCAATCGTTCGTTGGCATGGCGTCGCCTGCGTCTTGAGAGGTGGTGGCTTCGCACTCATGCCTCCAGAAGACCACAGGGGGGTGGAAATGCTAGAGGCTGCCGCTTTTGTGGTGATGATGCTGCGCGTGAAGTTTGCTGATCGGAGTTGAACGACGAGCATTGTCGTGAGCAGGATCGCTGGCAGGAGCGTGGCGCAGTTCCGTGCCGGCCTCGCGCCTTGCGTCTTGGATGCTTTTGTACTCGTACGTGTCATGTTGCCTTGGATGTTGTGATTGTCTGTGGTCCGTTACGACTATGCGTCACGTGTCGTTTGCCGTTGTTGCTGTTGATGTCGTTCGATACAGTGACCGGATGGGGTAATGCTGAATGGAGTACGATGTAGAGGAGGTATTATACAATCTATGTGTGCTCTGGGAAGATGATGAAGTTGATTTGTTCTTTCCTCTCCAACGCGCTCTGCCCACTTTCCGCGTCTGTGTTTCTGTGCTTTGGCCGTTCGGTATTCTCTCTTGTGTTGATTTTTCCCGCCACCGAAATTGGGGATCGGAGTGGTCAAAATCGCTCCGGGTGGTATGGGAGCACTTACAGCAAGCATACCAACACACCATCGCACTCAAACACAACATAGACCACATGGTTATGGCCACCTCGGCGAGGGGACTCTAAAATGATCCCTATTGTTCAGAATGAACAAAAGACCGCCAAGTCCGGAGACTTCAAAGATGGAGAGTCGAAATCCGCGAAAAACGAGGCAATATCCTACCAGACCCCTGTAGAATCCTACGTGTAGCCAGCGATATCGAATAAAAACCTGATCTGTCCATCGTCAGATGACAAAACCACACCAAGGGGGTCAACAAACACATGAAGATCGACAAGATAGTAGTAGCAACAAGGTAATGTTATGACTTTCCTGGATAGCCCTGGCTATTAAGTTTACATTGATGTGAAGAGATGTTGGATTGAGTGTCGACAAAATCAAGTCTGGGGTTGGGGCAAACAGGTCCAAAATCTGTCGCCAAAAGTCGCCAATTTTCTTGGTCTGTTTGTTGTAGGCACCAGTGTCTATCGCTGGAGCCTAGCAGTGATCAAACAATGAACACCTTGACGGGTCCATAAAACTTCAACAGATAGACTTTGCGAATCTGGGTAGTTTTATCCATACAATGGAGACTATGGGGACTAGATAAACGTGCTTGTATATGTTAAAATCGATGAAAAAGTGTAACTCTGCTTGACAAAAGGTTGGTCGACTCGCCACCAGTACTTCGGTACTGGCGGCTCGGGCGATGACCGTGGCATGGGCCAGGTTGGAGACAGACAATGCACCAGCGACTCGTCCAGAACGGCGATGATGAATGATCCCAAAACAAACAATACGACAGAGGATGGTGGAATGCACACTGTTCTGTAATAGTCGTAGAGCAGTGGAGCATGCTACGGGAGTTGCCGACAGTGTCTTCTTCTAGTATTGTTTTGTTGTTATTGTTCCCTCTTGTCGTCTCAGTAGATAACATCTTCATAGATGCGATCGAAGTTCCTGTTGACGAACCAGTTCGATCGATTGATTGTGTCGATGAATCTGTATCCGGCACGGTCAAGGATGGCTTTGATGGACTCATCCTTGCGCTCATTGGTCCCGTCCGCCTCGACGAGAATCATGCCGAATTGGAATTCATCGAAATCGAGCGACTGAAGCGCCAGCAGCTCGGCACCCTCAATATCCAGAGAGAAGAAGTCGAAGTGGAACGAATGGCCCACAGCCTCATGCAGGATCTTATCCAACCGGCGGCATCTCACGATGATGGCATTATCGATCATTTCTTGGGTCCAATACTCCTTCTTGAAGTCTTCGGAAGCGAATTCCAAGAAGCCAGACACTGCACGACTGCGCTGTCCCTTGACGTAGTGCAGATCCTGTTCGTCCAAGCAGACACCCACGTGGATATTCGCGATTTCGTTCGGACGGTTCGTCACCAATGCTCTGTAGTTGCGAGGATCCGCCTCGACGAGCACACCCTTCCAATCCAGACCTTTGTTGAAGACGTGGGAGTTACTGTACTTGATGCCGTTGAGACCGCCCATCTCGATGTAGGTACCGCCGCAGAGGTTTTTGAACCATCTCAGGAGGATCACGTCTTCTTCGGATTGCGACTTGTAGTGTTCTGGCGCCACCTCTCGTTGGCATAAGGTTGCTGCCGTCTTGAGAAGCGGTGGCTTCGCGACTTCTGCCTTGTCAGCTGTGGCCATGTTGCGTGTGAACTTCACGGATTGGAGTTCCATCACGAACATCGCGGTGAGCAGAATGATCGGAAGGAGCACAGTCCAGTTCACCGATGACTTCGCGCCTTGCATCCTTGAGGCTTGCATGGGTGCCATGTTGCGTCAGATCTGATGGTTGTCTGTTGACTACTGTGGTTGGTGTTGTGATTGTGATTGTGGGATGTGGTTGCCGTTCCTGTTGGAGATGTGCTGAGAGAGTGGTTGGGCGAAATTGGGCTCTTGTTTGTTTCTGCGTGTGAATTGCGATTGTGCTTGCGATTGTGGTCTCTTCCATCCTTTTTGTGACGGTCATTGGGGTCATTTCGGAAAAGGTGTTGAGATCGTTGTGAGCCCGAGTCATTCATGACTAACACGAACGAAAGACCGAGACGCAAATTTGTTGCTCTGCAGAGACATCCGTGGCGATTGTTGCTTCCTGGCGCGACCCTCGTGGCATTGAATCACGACAGACGCTACCAACCAAAGCGTACTGCTGCCCAAGTCGCACCAGAGTACTATTCTATTGGCACGCACCCTGAATGATCGGCTTATCTTTACGTCCGTCCCACATTGAAACTCTCTAGCCGCGGCGAGCGCTCAAGGATGGAATGAAGAGACTGCTTCTCCAGCGTCCCACACTCATGGTACAATATGAAACGACACAAATCGCACTCATTGCTTCAGTTTCTGCCCGCTTCTTCTTCTTTCGTCATCCTCTCTCTAGTAGACAACGTCTTCGTAGATCAGATCAAAGTTCCTGTTGACAAACCAGTTCGATCGATTGATTGTGCCAAAGAAATCGTACCCAGCACGGTCCAGGATGGCCTTGATGGACTGATCCTTGCGCTCATTGGTCCCGTCCGCCTCGACGAGAATCATGCCGAATTGGAATTCATCGAAATTGAGCGACTTCAGCGCCAGCAGCTCGGCACCCTCAATATCCAGAGAGAAGAAGTCGAAGTGGAATGAATCGCCCACAACCTCATGCAGGATGTTCTCAAACCGGCGACACTTCACGACTTTCGCTCTTTTGATCATAAATGGCCGCCAATGTTTTTTCTTGAAGTCTTCGGCAGCGAATTCCAAGAAGCCACACACAGCAGCGTCGTGGGGGACGTGGACCCAGTGCAGGTCGCGGTCTTCCAAGCATACACCTGCATGAACGTTGGCGATTTCATTGGGACGATTCTTCACCAAGTTTTCGTAGTTGCGAGGATCCGCCTCGATGAGCACGCCCTTCCAATCCAGTGCTTTGTTGAAGACGTGGGAATTGCTGTACCTGACACCGTCCAGACCGCCCATTTCGATGTAGGTACCGTTGCAGAGGTTGTTGAGCCATTTCAGGAGGATCGTGTCTTCTTCCGACTGAGACTTGTAGAGTTCTGGCGCAATCGTTCGTTGGCATGCCGTCGCTTGCGTCTTGAGAGGCGGCGGCTTCGCAACTGCGCCTGTTTCTGCTGTGACCTGAACAGAGGGGGAGTTCACTGTTGTCGCCAACCTGGCTTCGGTGATGCCGTGTGTGAAGTGCAGGGATTGGAATTGGACGACGATCAACGCAGTTAACAGAATGGTCGCCAGGAGCACAACCCAGTTCTGTTCTGGTTTCGCAGGTTTCTTCGTTGACTTCTTTCCGCGTGCCATGTTGTGTTTGGGGATGTGGCGGCTGTCTATTGTTGTCTATTGTCAGATACACGAGTATGTGCGATGCGTTGTGTAGTGTCAAGCTATCCTCTATCTCCACCTCTGGGCTGCGAACTATTGCACGAGTATGAACGGATGCAGCGGAATGGGTGCGTGATGAGATGAAACCGAGTTGAATTGAATCGAGTTGCCTTTGGTGGATTTGCTGGTATGTGTGTGTAATTGTTGTGTCTCTTCTCAACGGATGCATCTTGGTCACAAACACCACAAAACGCCGCGGAGTTGAGTTTTCGCAGATGTCGCCGGTTGCTTTGTCCAAACAATTCTCGTGGCGTCGTAGCCAACTTTGTTCGTCACTTTTGGTTTGTGACGATTCTCAACCTGAGAATGACTCATCCAATCGGTGCACGAACGTCGTGGATACCTGATGCTCTGCTCGGCGATATTATTAGTATCAGTCGTATTGGGACAACAGTGTTCGTTGATTTTGTCCCAGGCGACCGGTCGCCTTGAGCGTGGTTTTCGCGGCGCGAAAAGAAGTCACAACAACAGCAGTCGCGACTGTTTCTTGTTGGGCGCTTCGCTCGCCGAAGATACCCGTTGACACAGATCTTGGATGCTGTCCCCAGACGATGGGGGCCGCGAACGCTCTTTGGTTCCATCGTGTCTCATTATGACATGGCAGCGACGTGCTTGCTACAGTTTTGCGTGGTTCTGTGATGTGTCAGTAGACAGGAGTAGAAAGGGGTCAGCGGGAATGGTATATCAAGTCTAATGCCCAGAGTGAGGACTCTGGGCGTTACAACCGGGGGGTGGGTCGGTAGACCTGCCCACCTCAAGGGCCATGCACCTATTCGATAGTGCACGAACTTTCGCGAATATCTTTCGCCAATTCCGGATCGCGCAGAGTTTTGAGTGGGGTGCTAACTCTCTCCAGCACAAGGGCGTATCGCCACGAGTGAGGTCAGAGCTCGTCCCCCACACTCTGTTCGACTTCCAGGAATGCTCGAAGTCCATTGCTCCAGGACACCGTCAATGCGTCTGCAATTAGCGGGTCCTGTCTCAGCTTGTCCCCGGGTGGGTGGGTGGTAAAGAAAAATCAGCTGTCGTCCACCGCAAGAGCTCGATGGGTCGACCACAGTGAAATTCTGAGCTCATTCTGCTGGCTTTCTTTCACCTGTCTCTTTGCATCGCAGCTTAACGTGCATACACTCTATAGTCAAGCAGTTTTGCCAGCCTGTGCCTCTGCTGATTCTGCTTGTCTCTCGTTGCCTCGACAAAGTCCGACTTTCGCAGTATAGCTTCAGCAATTGGGCGTCATGCGGTCCTGCGTCACTGCCATCGCCTTTTGCATAGACTCTGTCTATGCCTTCGCTAGTCGTGATTGCATGGACCGCCTGGACTTGTTGGATCCCTTTTCCGTCGTCGGCCAGACGGCTAGAGCCAGTCTCCAAAATACCAGCAGGAATTTCTGGCACAGGCGCCGCGTTTTCTCCAGCAACACAGACATGAACTCATCCGATCCGATGCGCACAGCGCTCTGGAGCGTGCATCGACGAGCTTGCGACCATTACTCGTATTATACCATCTAATATTGTGTATGGTATAATATAATGGTTACTGCCGATCCCTCCTTCCTCTTTCCTTCCTACTTGGTGCCGTACACAACATCTCTGTAGATCAGATCGAAGTCCTTGTTGATGAACCAGTTCGATCGTTCGATCGTCCCCACGAAGTCGTACCCAGCGCGTCCCAGGATGGACTTGATCGACTGATCTTTGAGCTGGTTCGATCCGTCCGCCTCGACGAGAATCATGCCGAATTGGTACTGGTCGAAATTGAGCGACTCCACCGCCAGCAGCTCGGCACCCTCGACATCCAGGGAGAAGAAGTCGAAGTGAAACGAATCGCCCACAGCCTCCTGCAGGATCTTGTCCAACCGACGGCATTTCACGACAAGGGCGTTGTCGATGAGCTGCTTATTCCACCATGTGGCCTTGAAGTGTTCCGAGGCGAATTCCAAGAATCCAGACACAGCAGGAGTGTCTCTGACCTGCACCCAATGCAGGTCCTGCTCTTCCAAGCACACACCTGCGTGGATCCTGGCGAGCTCGTTGGGGCGGTTCACCAGCACTTTCTCGTAGCTGATGGGGTCGGCCTCGACCAGAACGCCCTTCCAGTCCAATCCTTTGTTGAAGACGTGGGAGTTGCTGAAAAGAATACCGTCGAGGGCGCCCATTTCGATGTAGGTGCCACCGCAGAGGTTTTTGAACCACTTCATTAGGATCTTGTCTTCTCCCGACTGCGACAAGTGGAGTCCTGGTGCCGGCTGTCGTTGACAAGGGGTCGCTTGCGTCTTGAGACGCGGGGTCTTGGCGACTGCAGCCGAACGCAGAATCGGTTGGCCGGAGGGGTTGATGGAAGTGTTCTTGTTGCTTACGGACATGTTGCGTGCGAAGTCGGTGGATTGCAGTTGAACGACGAACATGGCGGTCAGCAGGATCGTCGGCAGGAGCACTGCCCACTTCTGCCTGTCCTTCTTTGCTCTTTGTCGAACTGTCGCCATGATGTTGCTTGGATTTGGTGGTTATGTGAGGTTGTGTGAGGTTATGTGATCGTGGTATGCAGCTGTCCAAGAGGAGTGTTCGAATGTAGTGTGACGAGATGAAATGCGATGCAATCGGGTTGAGTTTAGTTTGGTTGAGTTGCCTCCTGGGCGATAGATTCGATGCGCGCGTCTTTTTCTGGTGGCTGGTTTCCTTGCTTCGGTCACGTGAGAGTGCTGTCCTGTCCTGTCGCCAGACTTGATGAGTACACGAAGCAACGGCCAAATTGCCGGAACCGGACGCGCGAACAGCCTCGCACGCGAAAACAAGCGAAGTGATTCTTGCCTGTTGAAGAAAATTCGTAAAGTCTCCCAATGGTACTTACTTGTGCGGACGTCTTCCTGTCACTGTTGTTGTTGTTGAACAGTTCGCGAGTACCGACAAAACCCCTCTCATCCATGGGTGGAGTTTCGCGCGCCTCGCACCGAAGGCTGGATTGGCTTTTATTGTCGTTGGTGTTGTTCTTTATGTCGTGGCAGCGCGCAGTGCCACCCATCCCTGCCATTTGGCGGCCAAGATCGATGTGTATTCCATGGCGAGTCGTTGCGATGTCGTACTTGCTGCAATGCATGTCGGGAGTTGGGACAGACTTGATACAGGACTGAACTGGGACTCACATATTCATGTTGCGTACACAGTACTCGGTATCCGAAACCGATACTGTGATGAAAGTCTACCGCGCGCTTGGTGTGTAGTTGAACCACGATCCACACTCTGCTCACCCTCCAGCTCATGCACTCATGCCACCTGTCCAGCTAACCATCTTGCAACACCTGCACACATCTTGAAGCATATCCATGCCAATGGATCAGGCATTGCGCCACTGATGGTACCTCTGGACGGCTGTGGGTGCAGAACAACCACGACATGTTGCTGTACAACAAGAACGGCTGAAGCACGACAGCATGAACCCCTACCTTCTCACTCGATAGTCTGCTCAATACAAGCTTAACACATAAAACAAGCAATTAGAAACAATCTTTACAGCTTACTTCCAAGTCTACCACAGTCACATCATCGTCTGATACAGCTTTGTTCTCAACATCAAACGGCGTCAAAAGCCGGTTGAAGGACAGACCATCCTCCTGACAACGTGCAAAAGACACGGAATACCAACTGCTCTCGTGAATAAGTCGGACCAGCGGAGCATTGCTACAAGATGGCGCGCTGCGAGAGCTTTGGAAGGACACACCAACTGGCCAAAATATCTCTCTCCGCGTGACAGGTTGGTTTGTGACTGACAGGACACATTGAGACATGTGCCCTCCTTCACCTGAACATTCCGTGCATTGTGGTCTTGGTTTTTGTTATTGCCCAGCCTTGGTGTCTTGGACAATTCCGTCGCTCCTGCGCACTTTGCCTGTTGCGCTTTGTCGTGCTTCTTTCCTGTTGCATTGTTTTGATGGAACCTCTTCCTCCATGCAGGCTTCGTTGCAGTGGAACTCAGCGGAAGCGAAGCTGTGTTGCCAATGCGAACCAAAAAGCGGTGACGAATGTGGCACTTGAGCTAAATTTGTCAGCAAATTCCTCACCACGAACATGTCAGGAATCGAGGGTACGACTCTGTCGAAGATACCCATGATTGCCGCAACTCCCAACATTGTTCGTCACACCTTTGGATATTATTCGTCACACCATTGAGTATTATCCATTCCAAACACGACACGAATCACACGTGTATGACCTCAGTCTTACCAAGCAAATCAGCCTGTCCTCAATGAATCAAGAAAAGGCCACGACATCTAAATCATGTGAAGGAAGATGATGACCGACACATTGATGATCACCCCATCTGGAGATCATGGCACGTGTCACCCACGGACTAGAACAACTCAGAAAGAGCATCAACCATGACATCAATCATGACACCAATCGTAAAGTTCGGTGTCAGGAGATCAAGAGAGAAACGCAAGACTGTGGAATCGTACCGCAGGGAATGTAGAATAAGGATATGCACGACGAGGTGCATGGCAAGAATGCCTACGGATATGCACGACGATATGCATGACAAGGATGCCTGCGGATGTGATCTCATGTATGCAAACAATGATTCATGATGATGAGATGCATGAAGGCAACAGTACAACGTGATGCTGCTGCAGGAGATGCTATATGTGAAATGAAAAGCAAAGGAGCCGAAGAGAATGAACTCACAGTTCTAAAACAGTACGATCTAACAACCAATTAGTTCTTACTAACATTAACCCCGGATTTCCAACACCTTTCGAAACGTTACGATTGAAATCCTACGTTTCCATCATCACCAGCACAGCAACAAATGACTCTCACCATCATCACCATGACGTCCTTCCTCGGTAAGACCGATCGTTACATGATCATGTTTGACGGCAAGCGATCCAGCTGGAAAGCTTGGAGTGCGAAGTTCCTCGCCCGCGCCAACCGCAAGGGCTACGGAGACTTGTATCTCAAGGACTTGGGTGAAGTGATTGTGAAGACCGAGGCTTTTGACCCCTCTCCTCTCGCCTCCATCGTGGGTAGCGAAGAAAAGAAGCTTAAGGCCTCGAAGTTATCTGCCATGTCTCCTGAGGAGAAGGCGGAGTACAAGAAGGCTCTGGCCAAGTACGCGTTTGAGGAACTGACCATGGCAATCAACCATGAAACTGACGAAGGCGATGTCGCCTTCATGGCTGTGTTGGGATGCGAGAGCGATGCCTACGAGGGAGGAGACCCTCGCAAGGCGTGGAAGGCTCTCGAGCGCATCTACGAGCAACGCACTGCGCCAATGAAGGCAAAGTTGTTGGCTCAACTCAACGGGATGCGATTGAAGAAAGGCGAACATCCGAATACCTTCCTCACCGAAATGGAGGTGCTCCGTAACCGCCTCAAGCACGCGGGAGTTAACATGGACATGGAGCAGTACCACATGCTCGTGCTCAACGCTCTCGGAAGGGACTACGAAATGGATGTGAAGCTCATCGAGCTCAAGTTCGAGAACATCGAAAAGCAGATGACTATCGAAGACATCCGCGAAGCAGTGAGTGCAACCTACGACGCACGTCACATCAAGCAAGGAGGTAGTAAGCGCGAGAGCAATAGCAAGGAAGAAATGGCACTCGCCGCCACTGGTGGCTTCAAGGGCCACTGCCGCAACTGCGGTGCCTACGGGCACAAGAAGGCAGACTGCCGCTCTGCGCCTAAGAACAAAGGTGGCAAGCCCACGAAGAAGAACAAGAGAAGTGATACTGAGGACAAGACTAAGTTCAACGGAAACTGCAAGTACTGCGGTAAGAAGGGGCACAAGATCCTCGAGTGCTTCAAGTTGAAGGCAGCGATGAGAGCAGCCGACGCAGCTAACGTGGCCACCGACGGCATGGACGGAACAGACGACGTCGCCCTCGTGATGGTCGATGAACCGATGTGGCTACCCGAAGACGCCGCGGCAGACAACGCTGCATTCGTCGTGGTAGAGGAACCCATGTGGATGCCCGCCAACGACGGAGCGGACGAAGTCGGTCTCGTGATGACCGATGAATCAATGTGGTTACCCGACGAAGACAAGTCGGTCGACAACGAAGAATTGATGTGTTTCCCCACCGACGAACTCGAACACGACCCCGTTGAGGCCAAAAATGTGACCAACCCAAGAATCGTGACAATCAACGAAATCACGAACATCAAGAAAAACCAAACAATCAACACCACCAACATGGCGCACTACGAGTCGTTCATCAACGACATGGCCCTTGCGACCACCGACGAAGGCATGACCGGACTCGACCTCGAAGAAGAGGACGAATACTCTGAAGAAGAACGAGAGGCCCACACCCCAAATGTGTACGGATACTACGGGCCCCCAGCTGATGCAGTTGAGACCATCAACTGCGAGCAATTCCCATCAAGCGATGAAGACGATTACACCGACGAAGACAATCTCTTCGAAGGGATCGTCTACGAGGATGAACCCCTCAGCGTCGGAGACATCATGGAGAATGAAGTAGCGATGCCTGGAGTCGACCATCGCGTCACCTCCACCATCTACTCTCGAACGGAACCACGGACTCTGGTCGATCGAATGATCGAAGAGTCGTCCCGCAATGGAGGGAGCACCGCAGGATGGTGCCCGCTGTGTTTTCAGCGCGGCCCTCTCTACGCCATGTGCAAGACTTGCTGTAACTCGCCGTTCCTCATCCAACTGGCAAACCCCCCTGCCAGGGCGGTGCCAACAACGATCCAAGACATCATGACGCGCCGCCAGAAGCTCTGGACCGCAGGACCTTTGCATGTCGCAATGAGATACTCTCTCAGCAACATGATGGTTGCTGATGAAGTGCGCTCTGAGCTCGCCCTACTGTGCTGCGACGCAGCGCATGCGTACACTGAAGGAGGAGGAGAAAGCCTGAATCCTCGCACACTCTACTACATGATGCACCGCATCGACGTGTTCACGCCACTGCAAATGGTGCAAGCCGTGCAACACATTAACGCAAGACTTGAGGAGCTCAACCTGCCACCCATCCACAGAGGGCTCATCGACAGCCTGGTTCAGCACGCCGCAGAGATGCTGATGTGGATGCACCATCCAAGTGACCAAGGAGTCCGAGATCCTGAGGAGTTCAATCAGCTCCCCATCTACCGAGCGGCCGATGCACAACCAGACATGGCCATGGTGATTGGTGACCTCGACGATGCAAGCGCACTCCGCCACACCATCGCCCCCGACCATCACGAAGCAAACACCTGGCTGGGTGATTCCGGTGCCTCATGCCACCTCACCAATAGCGAAGAGGGTATGATTAACGTGCGAGTGGCCAACCACTCCATCAAGATCGGCAGCGGCCGATACCTCAAGGCAACGAAGGTTGGCGATAAACGCATGGTCGTGATGCAGAAGAACGGGAACCAAGCTACCATCGTGTGTCGAGATGTACATGTGAGTATATGTCGAGATGTACGTGTATATGTGCATCGTTCACCCGTTATTCTCTCATACGCACTTGGACGGTATAACTACATTCGTGTCGATAGTGTACTGTGATTCGTCAGAATTACAGGGGAAACGGAACACACGAAAAGGGGCAAGATTTCTGGAGGAAATTTGCAAATTACGATTTCTGAGAGAATTGGAAAATCGTCCGTCCATCCATCAATGGTACCAAGAGAATCTCGAGGTACTTCCCAACTAAACCTCAGATGACGATATCATCTGACAGACCACTGCATCACCGATGGAACGTGACATCTGGAGAGCAGAAGGACACCTACTGACGTCGACAAGATGTCATCATGTCACCACGTCGACATCTGTCTCCAAGTCAGAGCAGGAGGTGAAGATCCGATGACTGAAGAGGATCAGCATGATGGATACAGAAGGTGAACTTCAAATGGCGAGTACTCATGGAGTAGGAACCAGTACTAAACGAACGGAGTGTCGAATGCGGAATACGCATCGAACACGGAGTATCGTGCAGCATGAGTGTACGATGTCAAGAGAGAGAATACAGAGAGGAGCGAGAGAGGATCTCGCACACCGACTCATAGTCGTGTCGTGTCGGGAACGTTTCGAAGAACTGAATCTACGAAACAGATTGAAGCGCCGAGAGCATCGGGCAAGAGAACGGGCGTACACCGAGAGGATCGGAGTAGCCAAGTAATGAAATAGCAAACGAACGACTATCAACCAACACCACCTTCCACGATCGTAAGTTACCGTGCGCGGAACTTGCCAACACGTTTATAAACGATAGATCAGGGCGAGCCCGCGGATCGGATCATACGAGGAAGACGAACGTCATTCAAGAGCAGCAGACTGAATGAGCGAGGAAGAGGAATTGAGAGAAATCCCTCTGTCCAACCCGACCATCAAGCGAGAAGAAGGTGCGAGTGAGACTCCACCACGACAAGAGAAGGAAGCAGCCGCGGCTACTGTCCTATCAGGCGCAGACGCAAGCGCAATCGACGAGACCGAAGAAGAACGGTCTGCGAGGCTACATCGCGAGGAGGAGAGGATCTTCAAGGCGATCAAGCAAGAGGAGACTGGTGTGACGAAGAGCATTCGCACAGCCAAACGAGGTGGTAAAAGTGAGACACCACCAGGAGGAGAATTTGTGACGAAAACAATCTCCGCGCAACAACAGGCGAAAATCGAAAAAGTGACAACACAGAAACAGACGGAAATCAAGGGCGCGAGCGCACCTACAACGAAACAACGAATCAACATGGCGACATCAGCCAACATGAACAAGCGACGCATCAAGGCGCCGATGTTCAGCGGTGAACAGGAAGACTACAGCGCATGGGAGTCCCAAGCGAAAGCATACGCTCGTGCACAGAAGACGAGAGACGTGATGTTGGGCAAAACCAAGGTGCCAACATTGAGTGAGATCGCGGCAGCCACCGGCAATGACAAGGATGCGATGGAAGAGATCTACGAGCTGGGATGCGACTGCTTCAGCGATCTGATCCTCATGATGGATGCAGAGAAAGGAAAAGGCAAGCAGGCCATCCAGTACATCAACCAATGCATCTCCGACGACTACCCCGAAGGAGACGCATACGCAGCGTGGAACGTTCTCGCGGAGAAGTTCCGACCATCCGACGCGGTGACGAAGATCAAACTCAAGCGCCAATTCAACAACGAAAGGATGAAGAGAGACACAGACCCCGACATCTACATCACACGCCTCGAGAGTCTACGATCGCGTCTCCACGATGTCAAGTACGAGATCACGGACGAGGAAATGATCATGCAGATCCTCAGCACGGTGAGCAACGAGTACAGAACTCACATCGTGAACTTCCAACTCCAACTCACGTTCAATCCGGAACTGATTACCATCAACACGATCAGAGGAGTACTCCGTACTGCATACGCCACTCACAGAGGAGGCAAGGCATACGTCGACGATTTCCAAGACAGCAACACGAAGAGCAACGACACCGGCTTCACGAGCACCGGTAACTTCAAGGGTACTTGCCACAACTGTGGCGTGTATGGCCATAGATCCGCCGATTGTCCAGAACGCAAGAAATCGAACAACAAGAAAAACAACAACAAGATGAACGGAAAGCGCAACAACAATCGCAACAAAGGGAGCGGCTTCAACGGGAAGTGCAACTACTGTGGCATCTTCGGACACCGCGAGGCGGAGTGCCGAAAGAAGAAGTTCAACGAGAACAAGAAGGCCAACGAACAAGCCAACGCGGCTACGGAAGGACACGACAAGAGCGGGTACGAGATGGTACTCTCGGCAAAGGATTTGCCACTCTGCATGTTGGTGTCCGACGACTACATCGAAGACTCCTTCTTCGATAACTTCGAGTGCGTCGGGAATGACGACGAAGTGCAGGGCGATGAGATCGTCCCGGCGTGGCTCAGTGAGGAGCCAATCATCCACGAGGTGGATCCAAGACGCGAAGTGAGCTACGAATGCTGCTTCAACGCGCACGACCTGATCGGTTCATACGGCGACGAAGCTGAGATGGACAGCGAGGCCAACGATAGCGACATCGAAGAGGCCATGAGTGAAGAGGCCGATGACAGAGGCCAAGACGAAACGAACAGCGGCGCGGCGCCGCCTCCTCCAGCGGCGGGGAACAACAGATCGGGCATCTTCGACGAAGATGACAGCGATGATACCGAAGATCATCCGGACGACAGCTTCAATCCAAACGAGCGCGTCATCTATCCAAGAGACATCGAATTTCCAGCGATTGAGAATCCCAACGAATCCAACCACATTCATCGTCATTATACCATCCCATACGCAACAGAAACAGCAATGGTGATCCAGAAGCAACTCATCTTCGATGCAGTAATGGAAGCAGGAACGAACCTCTTCCCAGGGCATGTGCAAGGAGTGCTCAGACCAATATGGGTGAACATGATGGGATCCATCCTATCCGAGAACTTCAGATCAATCGAAGAGATTCTCGCCAACACGGTCGTCATCAATCGCATACTGGAAGCGAACGAGACAGAGACGATCCCAGAGACGGATCTGCATTACATCCTTGGAGGATGCATGCGTGTGCTCCTGCGCGAGCGACCACGCGTCCACCCATACGATCCAGCCACAGGATCACATCGAAACAACACGATTCCATCGGACTACGCACAACTACCCGACGACATGGATGACGAGGAACATCACAATCCATACAACGAAGATGGAGTTCACGAGGATGACGATGACGGCAGCTTCGACGATGAGATAGCTGCGGCAGCCGTGGAGCAGCTCCACGAGCTGAGCACCAGATACAAGGACAAGGTCAACAAGGACACCTGGCTCGCCGACAGCGGAGCTTCGTGTCACATCGTCAATTCAGACGCCGCTCTCTTCAACGTGCGGTACGTCAAGTCCTTCGTCCAAGTGGGAGACAGCACGAAGCTGGACTCTCCCAAAATGGGATCCATTCGCTTGAAGGTCAAGCAACGAGACAACACTGGCCACACCATCCGGCTCGATGATGTGAAGTACACACCGAAAATGGCGGTGAACCTTTTCTCCACGAACAAGGCTCTGTACAACGGTTATCAGCTTGGTAACAACGGCATCCTGATGGACATCGTCAACGGATCCGGAACGAAGATCGTATTCGACCGAGTCTTCCCCACAGCCAACGGATTCATCACGGGAGTGCAGATGCATCCCATCATGCCAACGAACGACGACAAGACTTGCACAGCCATCGTCAAGAATCCATCCAAGGAGATCAGCGCGGTGAGCCTGCATCGAATGCTCGGCCACGCGCCACTCGAAACCATGAAGCGAACAGCCGCCCAATACGGATGGAAGATTATCGGCGAGATGCCGATATGTCGCGACTGCGCGGTCGCGAACGCAAGAGTGAAGAACATCCCGAAGGCAACCATCCCAAGAGCAACTCGCCGTGGCGAACGGCTCTTCATTGACATTAGTTACACTAAACACATAAGCTTCGGAGATAAACGCTACTGGACCCTAATCGTGGACGACTGCACGGATCACTGCTGGAGTTTCTTCCTCAAGAACAAGAGTGATCAACCAGGGTACATCAAACGATTCATCCAAACGATCAAGTCACACACAGGTGACCAACAGATCATCTTCCGAGGTGACAACAGCGGAGAGAACAAATCCACGCAGGATATTCTCATCGATGCAGGACTGAACGTGAAATTCGAATTCACGGCATCGAACACGCCGCAACAGAACGGTAGAGTAGAACGCAAGTTCGCGTACCTCTACACCAAGATCCGCTCCATGCTCAACGGAGCACAGCTCGACGAAGAATATAGGCATGGCCTGTGGGCAGCAGCTGCTAGCACTGCCACCGCCATCGCAAACATCACCGTAGCGAAGAATCAAAAGGAGTCACCACATCGACAATTCTTCGGCAACGATCCACCATACGCGGATGCACTCCGCACTTTCGGAGAGGTGGGTGTTGTGAAGACTACCTACGGCGGGATTACCGCCAAGCTCAAGAATAGAGGAGAAGAGATGGTGTTCATCGGATATGCACACCAACACGCATCAGGGGTCTATAACATGTACAGACCATCAACCAAGTCACTCATTTGTTCACGTGACATTAAGTGGCTCAACCAATCATACGGACAGTTCCGTGGCTGGGCACCAGCACCGAACATATCCAACGAAACAGAGACAACGGACGCAGACGGCTTCACAACCATCGGACGGAAGGGAGCAACGCCAAGAACGGCAACGCGTCAAACATCGAAAGCAAAGAGAGTATCTTTCGCTAATAACAACAGATACCATATCCTATCAGACAGTGATGATGAGGATGATGAGGACGATGGAGCAGTGACCCAACTAATCCATAACAACGAGGAAGATTGGAGCGAATTCAATCATGAGGATGATGAGATCACACCATCCGGCGATGAAGCCGATGACGACACAGGTATCACTCCTCCGAACACACCAGCAAGGTCCACACATGGCACACCATCCGGACCTCCACCGAGCAAGCCAAGCAAGCGTGACATATCCAGAAAGGAGAGGATCCGACGTCACGAAGCACGAGGCAGGAAGGGAGAAGCAAACCCCAAATCAACTACAGGGAAGAGTATTCCCAGAGCTCTGCGTGAGCTCGCAGACTTCAACGAACGAGGTCGAAAGGAAGAAGGCTATGAGAGCGATTCATCATCCAATGACGCGAGTGACGAACTCAATGACGAAGTGACTAACGACTCCAACAACGAAACTACAGATGACGAAGAAATCGTGGATGAAGGAGACATCGAAATAACTCACCACAGTACAACACGACTATACGGGATGAACGCAATCATCACCGATGCACCAGCGATCGATATCGGACTATCGATGCAGGACGAGAACAAGGAACAAGAGAAGCACATCGAACCAACAACATTCGATGGAGCCTTCAATCACCCAGATCCCATTCATCAGAAGGGATATCGAGCAGCCATCAAGAAGGAGTTCGACTCCATGGACACACGCAAGGTGTACAGCAAGATCAAACGAGACGCCATCCCACGCGGCCGCAGGTGCTGCAAGTGCAAATGGGTCTTCAAGCTGAAACGTGACGGCACACATCGAGCACGGCTCGTTGCATGTGGCTATTCACAAATCGCAGGAGTGGACTTCCAAGAGCATTACTCACCCGTCATCCATGACGTGACCTACCGAGTCATGATGGTGATCATGCTGATCAAGAAGATGGACTGCGCACTCGTCGATGTCGTAACGGCATTCCTACATGGAGACCTCGACGAGGAGATCTACATGAACTGTCCCAACGGGATGGATCATCAACCAGACGAAGCCCTGACCCTACACAAGCCAATCTACGGGCTTGTGCAGAGCGCCAGGCAATGGTTCAAGATGTTGGTATCGACCCTCAAGGACATCAACTTCGAACAGAGCGCAGCAGACCCGTGCCTGTTCTACAGGAAGACGAACGAAGGAAGCATGATCGTGGCCATCTACGTGGACGATTGCTTCTGCTGCGGAGACTCCAAGGCACTGGAGACATTCCTGAAGGATATCCAAGGCAGCAAGTTCAAGGTGACAATCGAGCGTGGACTCGGAGACTACCTCAGCTGCAACATCGAACTGAGCCATGACAAGACTAGAGCGACATTGCGTCAACCACACCTCATCCAACATCTCATTGAAGAGTTCGGAACCAAGGTTGAGAAGATGCAACGCTATGAGACACCGGGAACCCCGGGTCAAATCATCGTACGACCATCCAAAGATAATGGACTGCAGAAAGTCGGACCGGAAGAACATGCCGAGTACCGCCGAGGCGTCGGTATGCTACTCTTCCTCATCAAGCACTCGCGACCAGACATCGCGAACCCTGTGAGGGAACTCTCCAAGGTATTGATCGGGCCCACCAAGGCCGCAATGAAGGAGATGTATCGGATCATCAAGTATGTGATCGATACAAAGGACTATGGATTGAAGATCCATCCAGCGCGTCCAGACAACGACGGCTGGGACATGGAACTCTTCTGCGATAGCGAATATGCAGGAGACAAGAACACGAGAATCAGCGTAGGGGGATTCATCCTATACCTGTGCAAGGTACCAATCCTTTGGCGATCCAAGGCACAGAAGGCCGTCACACTCAGCTCATCCGAAGCAGAATACGTTGCCCTTTCCGAAGCGGCAAAGGAGATCTTCTTCATCGTACAGCTACTCGAAAGTGTGGGCGTCCCAGTAAAGACACCGATCAAGGTCCGCGTGGACAACATCGGAGCAATCTTCATCGCCAAGAACCCATCAACATCCCAGCGATCGCGGCACATCGACGTGCGCCATCACTACGTGAGGAACATGGTAATCAACAAAACCATCGAAATCATTTTTGTCAAATCCGAGCAGAACACAAGCGACGGATTCACCAAGAACATCAAGGCCGACTTACAACGCGAACACGAGAAGTCGTACCTTGACACATCGAGAACATTCGAATGACCGAATGCACATAGGAAGGGTGTCGAGATGTACATGTGAGTATATGTCGAGATGTACGTGTATATGTGCATCGTTCACCCGTTATTCTCTCATACGCACTTGGACGGTATAACTACATTCGTGTCGATAGTGTACTGTGATTCGTCAGAATTACAGGGGAAACGGAACACACGAAAAGGGGCAAGATTTCTGGAGGAAATTTGCAAATTACGATTTCTGAGAGAATTGGAAAATCGTCCGTCCATCCATCAATGGTACCAAGAGAATCTCGAGGTACTTCCCAACTAAACCTCAGATGACGATATCATCTGACAGACCACTGCATCACCGATGGAACGTGACATCTGGAGAGCAGAAGGACACCTACTGACGTCGACAAGATGTCATCATGTCACCACGTCGACATCTGTCTCCAAGTCAGAGCAGGAGGTGAAGATCCGATGACTGAAGAGGATCAGCATGATGGATACAGAAGGTGAACTTCAAATGGCGAGTACTCATGGAGTAGGAACCAGTACTAAACGAACGGAGTGTCGAATGCGGAATACGCATCGAACACGGAGTATCGTGCAGCATGAGTGTACGATGTCAAGAGAGAGAATACAGAGAGGAGCGAGAGAGGATCTCGCACACCGACTCATAGTCGTGTCGTGTCGGGAACGTTTCGAAGAACTGAATCTACGAAACAGATTGAAGCGCCGAGAGCATCGGGCAAGAGAACGGGCGTACACCAAGAGGATCGGAGTAGCCAAGTAATGAAATAGCAAACGAACGACTATCAACCAACACCACCTTCCACGATCGTAAGTTACCGTGCGCGGAACTTGCCAACACGTTTATAAACGATAGATCAGGGCGAGCCCGCGGATCGGATCATACGAGGAAGACGAACGTCATTCAAGAGCAGCAGGCTGAATGAGCGAGGAAGAGGAATTGAGAGAAATCCCTCTGTCCAACCCGACCATCAAGCGAGAAGAAGGTGCGAGTGAGACTCCACCACGACAAGAGAAGGAAGCAGCCGCGGCTACTGTCCTATCAGGCGCAGACGCAAGCGCAATCGACGAGACCGAAGAAGAACGGTCTGCGAGGCTACATCGCGAGGAGGAGAGGATCTTCAAGGCGATCAAGCAAGAGGAGACTGGTGTGACGAAGAGCATTCGCACAGCCAAACGAGGTGGTAAAAGTGAGACACCACCAGGAGGAGAATTTGTGACGAAAACAATCTCCGCGCAACAACAGGCGAAAATCGAAAAAGTGACAACACAGAAACAGACGGAAATCAAGGGCGCGAGCGCACCTACAACGAAACAACGAATCAACATGGCGACATCAGCCAACATGAACAAGCGACGCATCAAGGCGCCGATGTTCAGCGGTGAACAGGAAGACTACAGCGCATGGGAGTCCCAAGCGAAAGCATACGCTCGTGCACAGAAGACGAGAGACGTGATGTTGGGCAAAACCAAGGTGCCAACATTGAGTGAGATCGCGGCAGCCACCGGCAATGACAAGGATGCGATGGAAGAGATCTACGAGCTGGGATGCGACTGCTTCAGCGATCTGATCCTCATGATGGATGCAGAGAAAGGAAAAGGCAAGCAGGCCATCCAGTACATCAACCAATGCATCTCCGACGACTACCCCGAAGGAGACGCATACGCAGCGTGGAACGTTCTCGCGGAGAAGTTCCGACCATCCGACGCGGTGACGAAGATCAAACTCAAGCGCCAATTCAACAACGAAAGGATGAAGAGAGACACAGACCCCGACATCTACATCACACGCCTCGAGAGTCTACGATCGCGTCTCCACGATGTCAAGTACGAGATCACGGACGAGGAAATGATCATGCAGATCCTCAGCACGGTGAGCAACGAGTACAGAACTCACATCGTGAACTTCCAACTCCAACTCACGTTCAATCCGGAACTGATTACCATCAACACGATCAGAGGAGTACTCCGTACTGCATACGCCACTCACAGAGGAGGCAAGGCATACGTCGACGATTTCCAAGACAGCAACACGAAGAGCAACGACACCGGCTTCACGAGCACCGGTAACTTCAAGGGTACTTGCCACAACTGTGGCGTGTATGGCCATAGATCCGCCGATTGTCCAGAACGCAAGAAATCGAACAACAAGAAAAACAACAACAAGATGAACGGAAAGCGCAACAACAATCGCAACAAAGGGAGCGGCTTCAACGGGAAGTGCAACTACTGTGGCATCTTCGGACACCGCGAGGCGGAGTGCCGAAAGAAGAAGTTCAACGAGAACAAGAAGGCCAACGAACAAGCCAACGCGGCTACGGAAGGACACGACAAGAGCGGGTACGAGATGGTACTCTCGGCAAAGGATTTGCCACTCTGCATGTTGGTGTCCGACGACTACATCGAAGACTCCTTCTTCGATAACTTCGAGTGCGTCGGGAATGACGACGAAGTGCAGGGCGATGAGATCGTCCCGGCGTGGCTCAGTGAGGAGCCAATCATCCACGAGGTGGATCCAAGACGCGAAGTGAGCTACGAATGCTGCTTCAACGCGCACGACCTGATCGGTTCATACGGCGACGAAGCTGAGATGGACAGCGAGGCCAACGATAGCGACATCGAAGAGGCCATGAGTGAAGAGGCCGATGACAGAGGCCAAGACGAAACGAACAGCGGCGCGGCGCCGCCTCCTCCAGCGGCGGGGAACAACAGATCGGGCATCTTCGACGAAGATGACAGCGATGATACCGAAGATCATCCGGACGACAGCTTCAATCCAAACGAGCGCGTCGTCTATCCAAGAGACATCGAATTTCCAGCGATTGAGAATCCCAACGAATCCAACCACATTCATCGTCATTATACCATCCCATACGCAACAGAAACAGCAATGGTGATCCAGAAGCAACTCATCTTCGATGCAATAATGGAAGCAGGAACGAACCTCTTCCCAGGGCATGTGCAAGGAGTGCTCAGACCAATATGGGTGAACATGATGGGATCCATCCTATCCGAGAACTTCAGATCAATCGAAGAGATTCTCGCCAACACGGTCGTCATCAATCGCATACTGGAAGCGAACGAGACAGAGACGATCCCAGAGACGGATCTGCATTACATCCTTGGAGGATGCATGCGTGTGCTCTTGCGCGAGCGACCACGCGTCCACCCATACGATCCAGCCACAGGATCACATCGAAACAACACGATTCCATCGGACTACGCACAACTACCCGACGACATGGATGACGAGGAACATCACAATCCATACAACGAAGATGGAGTTCACGAGGATGACGATCACGGCAGCTTCGACGACGAGATAGCTGCAGCAGCCGTAGAGCAGCTCCACGAGCTGAGCACCAGATACAAGGACAAGATCAACAAGGACACCTGGCTCGCCGACAGCGGAGCTTCGTGTCACATCGTCAATTCAGACGCCGCTCTCTTCAACGTGCGGTACGTCAAGTCCTTCGTCCAAGTGGGAGACAGCACGAAGCTGGACTCTCCCAAAATGGGATCCATTCGCTTGAAGGTCAAGCAACGAGACAACACTGGCCACATCATCCGGCTCGATGATGTGAAGTACACACCGAAAATGGCGGTGAACCTTTTCTCCACGAACAAGGCTCTGTACAACGGTTACCAGCTTGGTAACAACGGCATCCTGATGGACATCATCAACGGATCCGGAACGAAGATCGTATTCGACCGAGTCTTCCCCACAGCCAACGGATTCATCACGGGAGTGCAGATGCATCCCATCATGCCAACGATCGACGACAAGACTTGCACAGCCATCGTCAAGAATCCATCCAAGGAGATCAGCGCGGTGAGCCTGCATCGAATGTTCGGCCACGCGCCACTCGAAACCATGAAGCGAACAGCCGCCCAATACGGATGGAAGATTATCGGCGAGATGCCGGTATGTCGCGACTGCGCGGTCGCGAACGCAAGAGTGAAGAACATCCCGAAGGCAACCATTCCAAGAGCAACTCGCCGTGGCGAACGGCTCTTCATTGACATTAGTTACACTAAACACATAAGCTTCGGAGATAAACGCTACTGGACCCTGATCGTGGACGACTGCACGGATCACTGCTGGAGTTTCTTCCTCAAGAACAAGAGTGATCAACCAGGGTACATTAAACGATTCATCCAAACGATCAAGTCACACACAGGTGACCAACAGATCATCCTCCGAGGTGACAACAGCGGAGAGAACAAATCCACGCAGGACATTCTCATCGATGCAGGACTGAACGTGAAATTCGAATTCACGGCATCGAACACGCCGCAACAGAACGGTAGAGTAGAACGCAAGTTCGCGTACCTCTACACCAAGATCCGCTCCATGCTCAACGGAGCACAGCTCGACGAAGAATATAGGCATGGCCTGTGGGCAGCAGCTGCTAGCACTGCCACCGCCATCGCAAACATCACCGTAGCGAAGAATCAAAAGGAGTCACCACATCGACAATTCTTCGGCAACGATCCACCATACGCGGATGCACTCCGCACTTTCGGAGAGGTGGGTGTTGTGAAGACTACCTACGGCGGGATTACCGCCAAGCTCAAGAATAGAGGAGAAGAGATGGTGTTCATCGGATATGCACACCAACACGCATCAGGGGTCTATAACATGTACAGACCATCAACCAAGTCACTCATTTGTTCACGTGACATTAAGTGGCTCAACCAATCATACGGACAGTTCCGTGGCTGGGCACCAGCACCGAACATATCCAACGAAGCAGAGACAACGGACGCAGACGGCTTCACAACCATCGGACGGAAGGGAGCAACGCCAAGAACGGCAACGCGTCAAACATCGAAAGCAAAGAGAGTATCTTTCGCTAATGACAACAGATACCATATCCTATCAGACAGTGATGATGAGGATGATGAGGACGATGGAGCAGTGACCCAACTAATCCATAACAACGAGGAAGATTGGAGCGAATCCAATCATGAGGATGACGAGATCACACCATCCGGCGACGAAGCCGACGACGACACAGGTGTCACTCCTCCGAACACACCAGCAAGGTCCACACATGGCACACCATCCGGACCTCCACCGAGCAAGCCAAGCAAGCGTGACATAGCTAGAAGGGAGAGGATCCGACGTCACGAAGCACGAGGCAGGAAGGGAGAAGCAAACCCCAAATCAACTACAGGGAAGAGTATTCCCAGAGCTCTGCGTGAGCTCGCAGACTTCAACGAACGAGGTCGAAAGGAAGAAGGCTATGAGAGCGATCCATCATCCAATGACACGAGTGACGAACTCAATGACGAGGTGACTAACGACTCCAACAACGAAACTACAGATGACGAAGAAATCGTGGATGAAGGAGACATCGAAATAACTCACCATAGCACAACAGGACTATACGGGATGAACGCAATCATCACCGATGCACCAGCGATCGATATCGGACTATCGATGCAGGACGAGAACAAGGAACAAGAGAAGCACATCGAACCAACAACATTCGATGGAGCCTTCAATCACCCAGATCCCATTCATCAGAAGGGATATCGAGCAGCCATCAAGAAGGAGTTCGACTCCATGGACACACGCAAGGTATACAGCAAGATCAAACGAGACGCCATCCCACGCGGCCGCAGGTGCTGCAAGTGCAAATGGGTCTTCAAGCTGAAACGTGACGGCACACATCGAGCACGGCTCGTTGCATGTGGCTATTCACAAATCGCAGGAGTGGACTTCCAAGAGCATTACTCACCCGTCATCCATGACGTGACCTACCGAGTCATGATGGTGATCATGCTGATCAAGAAGATGGACTGCGCACTCGTCGATGTCGTAACGGCATTCCTACATGGAGACCTCGACGAGGAGATCTACATGAACTGTCCCAACGGGATGGATCATCAACCAGACGAAGCCCTGACCCTACACAAGCCAATCTACGGGCTTGTGCAGAGCGCCAGGCAATGGTTCAAAATGTTGGTATCGACCCTCAAGAACATCAACTTCGAACAGAGCGCAGCAGACCCGTGCCTGTTCTACAGGAAGACGAACGAAGGAAGCATGATCGTGGCCATCTACGTGGACGATTGCTTCTGCTGCGGAGACTCCAAGGCACTGGAGACATTCCTGAAGGATATCCAAGGCAGCAAGTTCAAGGTGACAATCGAGCGTGGACTCGGAGACTACCTCAGCTGCAACATCGAACTGAGCCATGACAAGACTAGAGCGACATTGCGTCAACCACACCTCATCCAACATCTCATTGAAGAGTTCGGAACCAAGGTTGAGAAGATGCAACGCTATGAGACACCGGGAACCCCGGGTCAGATCATCGTACGACCATCCAAAGATAATGGACTGCAGAAAGTCGGACCGGAAGAACATGCCGAGTACCGCCGAGGCGTCGGTATGCTACTCTTCCTCATCAAGCACTCGCGACCAGACATCGCGAACCCTGTGAGGGAACTCTCCAAGGTATTGATCGGGCCCACCAAGGCCGCAATGAAGGAGATGTATCGGATCATCAAGTATGTGATCGATACAAAGGACTATGGATTGAAGATCCATCCAGCGCGTCCAGCTAACGACGGCTGGGACATGGAACTCTTCTGCGATAGCGAATATGCAGGAGACAAGAACACGAGAATCAGCGTAGGGGGATTCATCCTATACCTGTGCAAGGTACCAATCCTTTGGCGATCCAAGGCACAGAAGGCCGTCACACTCAACTCATCCGAAGCAGAATACGTTGCCCTTTCCGAAGCGGCAAAGGAGATTTTCTTCATCGTACAGCTACTCGAAAGTGTGGGCGTCCCAGTAAAGACACCGATCAAGGTCCGCGTGGACAACATCGGAGCAATCTTCATCGCCAAGAACCCATCAACATCCCAGCGATCGCGGCACATCGACGTGCGCCATCACTACGTGAGGAACATGGTAATCAACAAAACCATCGAAATCATTTTTGTCAAATCCGAGCAGAACACAAGCGACGGATTCACCAAGAACATCAAGGCCGACTTGCAACGCGAGCACGAGAAGTCGTACCTTGACACATCGAGAACATTCGAATGACCGAATGCACATAGGAAGGGTGTCGAGATGTACATGTGAGTATATGTCGAGATGTACGTGTATATGTGCATCGTTCACCCGTTATTCTCTCATACGCACTTGGACGGTATAACTACATTCGTGTCGATAGTGTACTGTGATTCGTCAGAATTACAGGGGAAACGGAACACACGAAAAGGGGCAAGATTTCTGGAGGAAATTTGCAAATTACGATTTCTGAGAGAATTGGAAAATCGTCCGTCCATCCATCAATGGTACCAAGAGAATCTCGAGGTACTTCCCAACTAAACCTCAGATGACGATATCATCTGACAGACCACTGCATCACCGATGGAACGTGACATCTGGAGAGCAGAAGGACACCTACTGACGTCGACAAGATGTCATCATGTCACCACGTCGACATCTGTCTCCAAGTCAGAGCAGGAGGTGAAGATCCGATGACTGAAGAGGATCAGTATGATGGATACAGAAGGTGAACTTCAAATGGCGAGTACTCATGGAGTAGGAACCAGTACTAAACGAACGGAGTGTCGAATGCGGAATACGCATCGAACACGGAGTATCGTGCAGCATGAGTGTACGATGTCAAGAGAGAGAATACAGAGAGGAGCGAGAGAGGATCTCGCACACCGACTCATAGTCGTGTCGTGTCGGGAACGTTTCGAAGAACTGAATCTACGAAACAGATTGAAGCGCCGAGAGCATCGGGCAAGAGAACGGGCGTACACCGAGAGGATCGGAGTAGCCAAGTAATGAAATAGCAAACGAACGACTATCAACCAACACCACCTTCCACGATCGTAAGTTACCGTGCGCGGAACTTGCCAACACACGTCGACATCTGTCTCCAAGTCAGAGCAGGAGGTGAAGATCCGATGACTGAAGAGGATCAGCATGATGGATACAGAAGGTGAACTTCAAATGGCGAGTACTCATGGAGTAGGAACCAGTACTAAACGAACGGAGTGTCGAATGCGGAATACGCATCGAACACGGAGTATCGTGCAGCATGAGTGTACGATGTCAAGAGAGAGAATACAGAGAGGAGCGAGAGAGGATCTCGCACACCGACTCATAGTCGTGTCGTATCGGGAACGTTTCGGAGAACTGAATCTACGAAACAGATTGAAGCGCCGAGAGCATCGGGCAAGAGAACGGGCGTACACCGAGAGGATCGGAGTAGCCAAGTAATGAAATAGCAAACGAACGACTATCAACCAACACCACCTTCCACGATCGTAAGTTACCGTGCGCGGAACTTGCCAACAATCGTGCTCAAGCAAGTGAAGTTCGTGCCCAACCTGTGGGTGAACCTCTTGAGCATCAACAAAGCTCTCGAGAACGGTTTCGACATCAGCAACCAAGGTGTCGTGATGAGCTTGGAGAAGCGCGGACAACGCATCACGTTCGACAGACTCATGGCAACCCATAGCGGTTTCGTGAGCGGAGTGAACATGATCAGTGCTCCTCCCCACGAAGACCAAGCCAATGTCGGCGTGTCCACCAGGTCCGTGGTGGACATCAACCAAATTCATAAAATGTTAGGCCATGTTGACACTTACACGATCTCTCGCACAGCGGGACGATACGGTTGGAATGTCACAGGCAAGTTGCATGCATGCATTGACTGCGCAATCGGAAAGCAGAAGCAGAAGTCAATGACAAAACGCCTGCAGCGCCGAGCGAAAGAAATTGGTGAGCGGTTGTTCATTGATACATCGAGTGTTCAAACGCACAGCTACGGACAAGGAAAATATTGACTCCTTGTCATCGATGATTACAGTGATTACTGCTGGAGCTACTTTTTGAAAGAGAAAAGTGAAGTCGGAGAAAAATTGATCGCGCTCCTCCGATGGCTTCACTCCAACCAACAGACACGTGTGAAAAATATCAGATGTGACAACGCAGGAGAGAATTATTCCGCGGAGAAACAGCTTCTCGACGCAGGGTTCGGTCCAACGTTCGAATACACTGCCGCTTCCACTCCCCAACATAACGGTCGCGTGGAAAGAAAATTCGCGACGTTGTACGGGAAAGTTCGCTCCATGCTCAACCAAACGCATCTACCCAAAACAGTGCGTGGTAAATGGTGGGCGGAGGCAGCCCGAACCGCGACTCAACTCGAAAATATTATCGAGACAAAAACAAGAGAACCAGCATGTGTTCTCTTCAACAACCGCATCCCAACATTCGTGGATGGATTACGAAAATTCGGAGAAATAGGCATGGTATACATCGGCGGTCGTACGATAAAGGCTAAGCTGGACGATAGATCCAGGCCAGCCATGTTCGTCGGATACGGCCAGTCGCACGCAAAAGGAGTATATCGAATGCTGAATCTCGCAACAACTAAGATCCTAATCACGAGAGACGTGACATGGATGAATCAGTCATACGGGCAATTCAGAGGTATCGAGAATGCCAACAGATCTGTGCTGATAGATCTAGAAGATGACGACTCTACGTCGGGAATAAACACCCGAGCTACGAGAGCAACTTGGGAGCGACGATCGGAGACCATCAGGAGCATGGAGGCCGACGACGCGGATCGCAGCAACAGAGCCGAAGAAATAGAAGATACTGATGACGCTGCGCGAGGGCAAGATAGCTTGCTTCCTGCCCAAGGGGGAAATGAATCGAACGAAGAGAACGACGATGAATTCGGAAGGGACGACGAGGGGAAAGTAGACGAAGCGGCCGAGAAAGAGCCCAAAGAGACCCCTGTCGCAGAACCTGTAACACGCATACCAAGGATGCTGAGCGCTCTCGCAGGGTACAACAACGACCCCATCCCAGAGGAGGAGCGAGATCTCGGATCAAGTGATGAGTCAGAACCTAATGACAGCGAGGGATATGTGACGCCCGAAGAGACCATCACAACTCCACCAGAAACAGGAGGACCCGACTTCCACGCAGACGGGTCAATATTCAACAGAGATATCGCAGGTACGATGATAGACACACCTCATGGAATGATGAGACTAGATGACATCATTGCTGCGGACCAGGCATTGAAGGACGAACGGAATGAAGGCGGGGCGGAACATGCGAATGTCGCAATGCTCCTGGATCCCACCACATTCGAAGACTGCTGGGACCATGCGGATCCCAACAAAAGAAAGAAGTGGCGCGAAGCTATCAACAAAGAGTTCTATGATATGGCCAGAAGGAAAGTATGGGAGAAAATCAAAAAGGACCAAATGCCGAAGGATCGGCGGTGTGTGAAGACCAAATGGGTCTTCAAGGAAAAGAGAAATGGGGTATTCCGCGCCCGACTCGTGGCATGCGGATACTCGCAGATCGCAGGAGTCGACTTCTCAGCACACCACGCACCGGTGATACATGATGCAACGTATCGAATCATGCTCACTATGAAGATGATATTACGTATGGACAGTATCATCATCGACTTTGAGACAGCATTCCTGCATGGAGACCTCGATGAAGAGATCTACATGCAATGCCCAAAGGGCATGAGGCACGAAGCCGACGAATGCCTGCTACTCAAGAAAACCATCTACGGACTCGTGCAGAGCGCGAGACAATGGAATAAGAAGCTTGTCGACATCCTGTTCAAACTGGGATTCAGACAGAGCGAGGTGGACCCCTGCCTACTGATTCGAAATCAGGAAGGGAGACTGCTACTGATCGGTACCTATGTGGAGGATTGCCTCTGCATTGGAGAAGAGCAGGAATTGAAGAAGCTCGTGAAAGACATCCGAGCAGAACGATTCGGCGTCAAGGTGGAGGAAGATCTCGAAGACTACCTGAGCTGCAAGATCATATTCAACCACGACAAGACGAACCGTTGGGTAAACCAACCACACATCCTCAAGAACATCATCGACACGTTTGGAAGTGATGTGGTGAAGCTACAACGATACGGAACGCCTGTTGGCAAGTTCCGCGCACGGTAACTTACGATCGTGGAAGGTGGTGTTGGTTGATAGTCGTTCGTTTGCTATTTCATTACTTGGCTACTCCGATCCTCTCGGTGTACGCCCGTTCTCTTGCCCGATGCTCTCGGCGCTTCAATCTGTTTCGTAGATTCAGTTCTTCGAAACGTTCCCGACACGACACGACTATGAGTCGGTGTGCGAGATCCTCTCTCGCTCCTCTCTGTATTCTCTCTCTTAACATCGTACACTCATGCTGCACGATACTCCGTGTTCGATGCGTACTCCGCATTCGACACTCCGTTCGTTCAGTACTGGCTCCTACTCCATGAGTACTCGCCATTTGAAGTTCACCTTCTGTATCCATCATACTGATCCTCTTCAGTCATCGGATCTTCACCTCCTGCTCTGACTTGGAGACAGATGTCGACGTGGTGACATGATGACATCTTGTCGACGTCAGTAGGTGTCCTTCTGCTCTCCAGATGTCACGTTCCATCGGTGATGCAGTGGTCTGTCAGATGATATCGTCATCTGAGGTTTAGTTGGGAAGTACCTCGAGATTCTCTTGGTACCATTGATGGATGGACGGACGATTTTCCAATTCTCTCAGAAATCGTAATTTGCAAATTTCCTCCAGAAATCTTGCCCCTTTTCGTGTGTTCCGTTTCCCCTGTAATTCTGACGAATCACAGTACACTATCGACACGAATGTAGTTATACCGTCCAAGTGCGTATGAGAGAATAACGGGTGAACGATGCACATATACACGTACATCTCGACATATACTCACATGTACATCTCGACACCCTTCCTATGTGCATTCGGTCATTCGAATGTTCTCGATGTGTCAAGGTACGACTTCTCATGTTCACGTTGCAAGTCGGCCTTGATGTTCTTGGTGAATCCGTCGCTTGTGTTCTGCTCGGATTTGACGAAAGTGATTTCGATGGTCTTGTTGATTACCATGTTCCTCACGTAGTGATGGCGCACGTCGATGTGCCGCGATCGTTGGGATGTTGATGGGTTCTTGGCGATGAAGATTGCTCCGATGTTGTCCACGCGGACCTTGATCGGTGTCTTTACTGGGACGCCCACACTTTCGAGTAGCTGTACGATGAAGAAGATCTCCTTTGCCGCTTCGGAAAGGGCAACGTATTCTGCTTCGGATGAGCTGAGTGTGACGGCCTTCTGTGCCTTGGATCGCCAAAGGATTGGTACCTTGCACAGGTATAGGATGAATCCCCCTACGCTGATTCTCGTGTTCTTGTCTCCTGCATATTCGCTATCGCAGAAGAGTTCCATGTCCCAGCCGTCGTTGTCTGGACGCGCTGGATGGATCTTCAATCCATAGTCCTTTGTATCGATCACATACTTGATGATCCGATACATCTCCTTCATTGCGGCTTTGGTGGGCCCGATCAATACCTTGGAGAGTTCCCTCACAGGGTTCGCGATGTCTGGTCGCGAGTGCTTGATGAGGAAGAGTAGCATACCGACGCCTCGGCGGTACTCGGCATGTTCTTCCGCTCCGACTTTCTGCAGTCCATTATCTTCGGATGGTCGTACGATGATCTGACCCGGGGTTCCCGGTGTCCCATAGCGCTGCATCTTCTCAACCTTGGTTCCGAACTCTTCGATGAGATGTCGGATGAGGTGTGGTTGACGCAATGTCGCTCTAGTCTTGTCATGGTTCAGTTCGATGTTACAGCTGAGGTAGTCTCCGAGTCCACGCTCGATTGTCACCTTGAACTTGCTGCCTTGGATATCCTTCAGGAATGTCTCCAGTGCCTTGGAGTCTCCGCAGCAGAAGCAATCGTCCACGTAGATGGCCACGATCATGCTTCCTTCGTTCGTCTTCCTGTAGAACAGGCACGGGTCTGCTGCGCTCTGTTCGAAGTTGATGTTCTTGAGGGTCGATACCAACATCTTGAACCATTGCCTGGCGCTCTGCACAAGCCCGTAGATTGGCTTGTGTAGGGTCAGGGCTTCGTCTGGTTGATGATCCATCCCGTTGGGACAGTTCATGTAGATCTCCTCGTCGAGGTCTCCATGTAGGAATGCCGTTACGACATCGACGAGTGCGCAGTCCATCTTCTTGATCAGCATGATCACCATCATGACTCGGTAGGTCACGTCATGGATGACGGGTGAGTAATGCTCTTGGAAGTCCACTCCTGCGATTTGTGAATAGCCACATGCAACGAGCCGTGCTCGATGTGTGCCGTCACGTTTCAGCTTGAAGACCCATTTGCACTTGCAGCACCTGCGGCCGCGTGGGATGGCGTCTCGTTTGATCTTGCTGTATACCTTGCGTGTGTCCATGGAGTCGAACTCCTTCTTGATGGCTGCTCGATATCCTTTCTGATGGATGGGATCTGGGTGATTGAAGGCTCCATCGAATGTTGTTGGTTCGATGTGCTTCTCTTGTTCCTTGTTCTCGTCCTGCATCGATAGTCCGATATCGATCGCTGGTGCATCGGTGATGATTGCGTTCATCCCGTATAGTCCTGTTGTGCTATGGTGAGTTATTTCGATGTCTCCTTCATCCACGATTTCTTCGTCATCTGTAGTTTCGTTGTTGGAGTCGTTAGTCACCTCGTCATTGAGTTCGTCACTCGTGTCATTGGATGATGGATCGCTCTCATAGCCTTCTTCCTTTCGACCTCGTTCGTTGAAGTCTGCGAGCTCACGCAGAGCTCTGGGAATACTCTTCCCTGTAGTTGATTTGGGGTTAGCTTCTCCCTTCCTGCCTCGTGCTTCGTGACGTCGGATCCTCTCCTTTCTAGCTATGTCACGCTTGCTTGGCTTGCTCGGTGGAGGTCCGGATGGTGTGCCATGTGTGGACCTTGCTGGTGTGTTCGGAGGAGTGACACCTGTGTCGTCGTCGGCCTCGTCGCCGGATGGTGTGATCTCGTCATCCTCATGATTGGATTCGCTCCAATCTTCCTCGTTGTTATGGATTAGTTGGGTCACTGCTCCATCGTCCTCATCATCCTCATCATCACTGTCTGATAGGATATGGTATCTGTTGTCATTAGCGAAAGATACTCTCTTTGCTTTCGATGTTTGACGCGTTGCCGTTCTTGGCGTTGCTCCCTTCCGTCCGATGGTTGTGAAGCCGTCTGCGTCCGTTGTCTCTGCTTCGTTGGATATGTTCGGTGCTGGTGCCCAGCCACGGAACTGTCCGTATGATTGGTTGAGCCACTTAATGTCACGTGAACAAATGAGTGACTTGGTTGATGGTCTGTACATGTTATAGACCCCTGATGCGTGTTGGTGTGCATATCCGATGAACACCATCTCTTCTCCTCTATTCTTGAGCTTGGCGGTAATCCCGCCGTAGGTAGTCTTCACAACACCCACCTCTCCGAAAGTGCGGAGTGCATCCGCGTATGGTGGATCGTTGCCGAAGAATTGTCGATGTGGTGACTCCTTTTGATTCTTCGCTACGGTGATGTTTGCGATGGCGGTGGCAGTGCTAGCAGCTGCTGCCCACAGGCCATGCCTATATTCTTCGTCGAGCTGTGCTCCGTTGAGCATGGAGCGGATCTTGGTGTAGAGGTACGCGAACTTGCGTTCTACTCTACCGTTCTGTTGCGGCGTGTTCGATGCCGTGAATTCGAATTTCACGTTCAGTCCTGCATCGATGAGAATGTCCTGCGTGGATTTGTTCTCTCCGCTGTTGTCACCTCGGAGGATGATCTGTTGGTCACCTGTGTGTGACTTGATCGTTTGGATGAATCGTTTAATGTACCCTGGTTGATCACTCTTGTTCTTGAGGAAGAAACTCCAGCAGTGATCCGTGCAGTCGTCCACGATCAGGGTCCAGTAGCGTTTATCTCCGAAGCTTATGTGTTTAGTGTAACTAATGTCAATGAAGAGCCGTTCGCCACGGCGAGTTGCTCTTGGAATGGTTGCCTTCGGGATGTTCTTCACTCTTGCGTTCGCGACCGCGCAGTCGCGACATACCGGCATCTCGCCGATAATCTTCCATCCGTATTGGGCGGCTGTTCGCTTCATGGTTTCGAGTGGCGCGTGGCCGAGCATTCGATGCAGGTTCACCGCGCTGATCTCCTTGGATGGATTCTTGACGATGGCTGTGCAAGTCTTGTCGTCGATCGTTGGCATGATGGGATGCATCTGCACTCCCGTGATGAATCCGTTGGCTGTGGGGAAGACTCGGTCGAATACGATCTTCGTTCCGGATCCGTTGATGATGTCCATCAGGATGCCGTTGTTACCAAGCTGGTAACCGTTGTACAGAGCCTTGTTCGTGGAGAAAAGGTTCACTGCCATTTTCGGTGTGTACTTCACATCATCGAGCCGGATGATGTGGCCAGTGTTGTCTCGTTGCTTGACCTTCAAGCGAATGGATCCCATTTTGGGAGAGTCCAGCTTCGTGCTGTCTCCCACTTGGACGAAGGACTTGACGTACCGCACGTTGAAGAGAGCGGCGTCTGAATTGACGATGTGACACGAAGCTCCGCTGTCGGCGAGCCAGGTGTCCTTGTTGATCTTGTCCTTGTATCTGGTGCTCAGCTCGTGGAGCTGCTCTACGGCTGCTGCAGCTATCTCGTCGTCGAAGCTGCCGTGATCGTCATCCTCGTGAACTCCATCTTCGTTGTATGGATTGTGATGTTCCTCGTCATCCATGTCGTCGGGTAGTTGTGCGTAGTCCGATGGAATCGTGTTGTTTCGATGTGATCCTGTGGCTGGATCGTATGGGTGGACGCGTGGTCGCTCGCGCAAGAGCACACGCATGCATCCTCCAAGGATGTAATGCAGATCCGTCTCTGGGATCGTCTCTGTCTCGTTCGCTTCCAGTATGCGATTGATGACGACCGTGTTGGCGAGAATCTCTTCGATTGATCTGAAGTTCTCGGATAGGATGGATCCCATCATGTTCACCCATATTGGTCTGAGCACTCCTTGCACATGCCCTGGGAAGAGGTTCGTTCCTGCTTCCATTATTGCATCGAAGATGAGTTGCTTCTGGATCACCATTGCTGTTTCTGTTGCGTATGGGATGGTGTAATGACGATGAATGTGGTTGGATTCGTTGGGATTCTCAATCGCTGGAAATTCGATGTCTCTTGGATAGATGACGCGCTCGTTTGGATTGAAGCTGTCGTCCGGATGATCTTCGGTATCATCGCTGTCATCTTCGTCGAAGATGCCCGATCTGTTGTTCCCCGCCGCTGGAGGGGGCGGCGCCGCGCCGCTGTTAGTTTCGTCTTGGCCTCTGTCGTCGGCCTCTTCACTCATGGCCTCTTCGATGTCGCTATCGTTGGCCTCGCTGTCCATCTCAGCTTCGTCGCCGTATGAACCGATCAGGTCGTGCGCGTTGAAGCAGCATTCGTAGCTCACTTCGCGTCTTGGATCCACCTCGTGGATGATTGGCTCCTCACTGAGCCACGCCGGGACGATCTCATCGCCCTGCACTTCGTCGTCACTCCCGACGCACTCGAAGTTATCGAAGAAGGAGTCTTCGATGTAGTCGTCGGACACCAACATGCAGAGTGGCAAATCCTTTGCCGAGAGTACCATCTCGTACCCGCTCTTGTCGTGTCCTTCCGTAGCCGCGTTGGCTTGTTCGTTGGCCTTCTTGTTCTCGTTGAACTTCTTCTTTCGGCACTCCGCCTCGCGGTGTCCGAAGATGCCACAGTAGTTGCACTTCCCGTTGAAGCCGCTCCCTTTGTTGCGATTGTTGTTGCGCTTTCCGTTCATCTTGTTGTTGTTTTTCTTGTTGTTCGATTTCTTGCGTTCTGGACAATCGGCGGATCTATGGCCATACACGCCACAGTTGTGGCAAGTACCCTTGAAGTTACCGGTGCTCGTGAAGCCGGTGTCGTTGCTCTTCGTGTTACTGTCTTGGAAGTCGTCGACGTATGCCTTGCCTCCTCTGTGAGTGGCGTATGCAGTACGGAGTACTCCTCTGATCGTGTTGATGGTAATCAGTTCCGGGTTGAACGTGAGTTGGAGTTGGAAGTTCACGATGTGAGTTCTGTACTCGTTGCTCACCGTGCTGAGGATCTGCATGATCATTTCCTCGTCCGTGATCTCGTACTTGACATCGTGGAGACGCGATCGTAGACTCTCGAGGCGTGTGATGTAGGTGTCGGGGTCTGTGTCTCTCTTCATCCTTTCGTTGTTGAATTGGCGCTTGAGTTTGATCTTCGTCACCGCGTCGGATGGTCGGAACTTCTCCGCGAGAACGTTCCACGCTGCGTGTGCGTCTCCTTCGGGGTAGTCGTCGGAGATGCATTGGTTGATGTACTGGATGGCCTGCTTGCCTTTTCCTTTCTCTGCATCCATCATGAGGATCAGATCGCTGAAGCAGTCGCATCCCAGCTCGTAGATCTCTTCCATCGCATCCTTGTCATCGCCGGCGGCTGCCGCGATCTCACTCACTGTTGGCACCTTGGTTTTGCCCAACATCACGTCTCTCGTCTTCTGTGCACGAGCGTATGCTTTCGCTTGGGACTCCCATGCGCTGTAGTCTTCCTGTTCACCGCTGAACATCGGCGCCTTGATGCGTCGCTTGTTCATGTTGGCTGATGTCGCCATGTTGATTCGTTGTTTCGTTGTAGGTGCGCTCGCGCCCTTGATATCCGTCTGTTTCTGTGTTGTCACTTTTTCGATTTTCGCCTGTTGTTGCGCGGAGATTGTTTTCGTCACAAATTCTCCTCCTGGTGGTGTCTCACTTTTACCACCTCGTTTGGCTGTGCGAATGCTCTTCGTCACACCAGTCTCCTCTTGCTTGATCGCCTTGAAGATCCTCTCCTCCTCGCGATGTAGCCTCGCAGACCGTTCTTCTTCGGTCTCGTCGATTGCGCTTGCGTCTGCGCCTGATAGGACAGTAGCCGCGGCTGCTTCCTTCTCTTGTCGTGGTGGAGTCTCACTCGCACCTTCTTCTCGCTTGATGGTCGGGTTGGACAGAGGGATTTCTCTCAATTCCTCTTCCTCGCTCATTCAGCCTGCTGCTCTTGAATGACGTTCGTCTTCCTCGTATGATCCGATCCGCGGGCTCGCCCTGATCTATCGTTTATAAACGTGTTGGCAAGTTCCGCGCACGGTAACTTACGATCGTGGAAGGTGGTGTTGGTTGATAGTCGTTCGTTTGCTATTTCATTACTTGGCTACTCCGATCCTCTTGGTGTACGCCCGTTCTCTTGCCCGATGCTCTCGGCGCTTCAATCTGTTTCGTAGATTCAGTTCTTCGAAACGTTCCCGACACGACACGACTATGAGTCGGTGTGCGAGATCCTCTCTCGCTCCTCTCTGTATTCTCTCTCTTAACATCGTACACTCATGCTGCACGATACTCCGTGTTCGATGCGTACTCCGCATTCGACACTCCGTTCGTTCAGTACTGGCTCCTACTCCATGAGTACTCGCCATTTGAAGTTCACCTTCTGTATCCATCATACTGATCCTCTTCAGTCATCGGATCTTCACCTCCTGCTCTGACTTGGAGACAGATGTCGACGTGGTGACATGATGACATCTTGTCGACGTCAGTAGGTGTCCTTCTGCTCTCCAGATGTCACGTTCCATCGGTGATGCAGTGGTCTGTCAGATGATATCGTCATCTGAGGTTTAGTTGGGAAGTACCTCGAGATTCTCTTGGTACCATTGATGGATGGACGGACGATTTTCCAATTCTCTCAGAAATCGTAATTTGCAAATTTCCTCCAGAAATCTTGCCCCTTTTGGTGTGTTCCGTTTCCCCTGTAATTCTGACGAATCACAGTATACTATCGACACGAATGTAGTTATACCGTCCAAGTGCGTATGAGAGAATAACGGGTGAACGATGCACATATACACGTACATCTCGACATATACTCACATGTACATCTCGACAAACGCCAGGGACACCAGGGCTGGGCATCCAAAGGCAAAGCGATGCACCCAAGGTGGACAAGCAACGGCACAGCAGATACCGAAGCGGAGTAGGTATGCTGCTGTACCTGGTGAAACACTCTCGACCCGACATCGCCAATGCAGTGCGAGAACTGACCAAGGTGTTGGATGGACCAACGGCCGCAGCATACAAGGAAATGCTTCGAGTCATGAAGTTTGTATGGGACACGAGAGAGTATGGACTGAAGATGAAACCAAGTCCACTGACCCACGACGCATGGAAGATTGCAATATTCACCGACAGCGAATTCGCAGGTGACAAAGACAATCGCATCAGCGTAGGAGGGCACATCGTCCTACTACAGGGAGTGCCGATCATATGGAGATCAAAGGCACAACGCAGCGTAACACTGAGCTCGACAGAAGCAGAGTACGTCGCACTGTCGGAGGCAGGAAAAGAAATTCGCTTCGTGACACAATTGATGAACGACATCGGACTGAGGATGCACAAACCGGCAGATGTGATGGTCGACAATGTTGGAGCGATCTTCATCGCGTCCAACCCATCAACATCCGCCAGGACACGGCACATCGACATCCGACATCATTTCATTCGAGAACTGATTACAAATGGAGAGGCCAGAACCAAATTTGTGCGTTCTGAAGACAACATCGCAGACGGCTTTACGAAGAATACCAAAAAGGAGACCTACGAAAAACACAGGGATCACTACATCCAACTGCGTTCCACAATGGATCAGTGACGGAGAGGAGAGGACGCGAAATTATGAAAATGTGAGAGTGTGAGTGATGTGTTGTCGATGCGACAATGGAAGGGTGTCAGGAATCGAGGGTACGACTCTGTCGGAAAGATACCCATGATTGCCGCAACTCCCAACATTATTTGTCACACCTTTGGATATTATTCGTCACACCATTGAATATTGTCCATTCCACCCACGACACGAATCACGCGGGAATGACCTCAGTCTTACCAAGCAAACAAGCATGTCCTCTATGAATCAAGAAAAGGCCACGACATCTAAATCATGTGAAGGAAGATGATGACCGACACATTGATGATCACCCCATCTGGAGATCATGGCACGTGTCAGCCACGGACTAGAACAACTCAGAAAGGGCATCAACCATGACATCAATCATGACACCAATCGTAAAGTTCGGTGTCAGGAGACCAAGAGAGAAACGCATGACTGTGGAATCGTACCACAGGGAATGTAGAATGACGATATGCATAGCGAAATGCATGACAAAGATGCCTGCAGATATGATCTCATGTATGCAAGCGTAGAAGCATGAAGATAAGATGCATGAAGGCAACAGTACAACGTGATGCTGCTGCAGGAGATGCTATATGTGAAATGAAAGGCAAAGGAGCTGAAGAGAATGAACTCACAGTTCTAAAACAGTACGATCTAACAACCAATTAGTTCTTACTAACACATTACCCCCGGATTTCCAACACGAACATGGCATCACACACGCATCAAACCATCTCTCAGCCTTCTCTCTCAGCCTTCTCTCTGAGCAACATCATTGAACCAATGGATGAAGCTTGTTCGAAGACACCCATCAAACTTAAGGATTATGCGCTGCTAAGACAGCAAGCGAGGCAGCATCCTGATTCGAAGCAATGGATACAACGGTGGAGTTGAGTTGAGTACTCCTGCGTGATGGTGGCGTGGGCCAAAATCAAGTGGATTTTGCGGTCACTTGACGCGACGTGGATGACTGTTGCAAAACCACCAACAAGATCGTCACCGACCCTCGATGGGAAGGATCGTTGCCTGTGCGTCTTGGGGTCACTTGTGTGCATCATCTTCCAACCAGAGGCACCCTGACGTTCCCTGCGATGGGGATTGTTGTTGGATGATGGGAAGCATGATGGCGGCAGGTATCCCTCCGCGGCTAGTTTTCGGCCTTGCCGAGAACGCACAAGTAGGATTACTGGAGTCAAACTTGTGCGATATTATTCCTTCATTCTGCACAGTTGAACAGAGTAGAGTGGTTCGTAGATTGGTATGATATTGTATGGTATGCTGCCATGATAGGTGTCGTACTCTCTGCTCACCCATCGAATCCACAGCACCGTTGCCACTGATCAACCTGAATCTTCACAGCATCGATCATCGGACGTGCAGGTGCACACAACAACTTCGAGCGGATACCTTCGTCCTTTAATGTGCCTTTGACGGGAAGGGTTTCCGCATACGGATCCTTTCCAAGGTAGACGTACGAGTGATTCACGCCGGACAGTGCTGCCAGCGTACCGAAGTATTCGTTCCAGTCGTAGGCAAACGGAAACACCTCTATCACTGAGCTGCAACGAGGCATGAATAGGATTGACGTCAGTTGCGCACCGTGCGGCGACAACAGAATATCGATGTTGGAGAACACCTCTATCTGTTCTTGCAATGTCATGTTGTCGAGAAACACGACCGGCGGTCTGTATGGAAGGTGGAGTTCATCCTGCAACATCATGGAGACATTGTGTGCCCCCTTCAACCGCCTTCTACCCATGCGATTGATGATTACGATACGCGGCGTGCGAAGTTGCTGCGTACTTGAGCTGTCGCTTCTCTCTGAATCATCATTGTTTGTAGATCCTGCAAGTGACGCGGTGTGCCCATCGGATGATGATGGCATCCCGCATGACCTTGGTTTGTTTTCATCCATGCCCAGCACCGACAAGAAACTTCGCCGCAGATGCTGCAGATCATCTTCGTTGACCACTCGAAAGCCACTTGATAGAGTCATGTTTGCATACGCAATGATGAGAGGGCTGTCGACACCCGCGGCATTTTCCGAAAGTCGATGTTTCTTCCTGCGTTTGATTTTTACTTTGTGTGTACGCAACAGACGGAGGACCCCCTGACTGTACACCGATGAAGCGGCGTGCTTTCTGTATCCTCCGTCAACAGACAAGATATGCTGAGCGTCTGGGAAGCGCCGCCACAACGACCAGCATCCTACAAGAGCTTGCATCAAATGTGGGAAGTGCCAATGGTACTCTATGCCACCTACGGCGCATGCAACAGTCTCGATTCGCGTGTGGGGAGTTTGTCCATTAATCGTGCTTGGAAGGTTTGTCGGATTGGCTTCATTTGTGATGCCGCCAACTTGATCCCATGCTTCAGCAAGATTGCCGTTCTGGACGACTATGGTTTCGTCTAAACTGTATGATGCGGGATAGTGAGTTGTGATGAAGACATGCGGCATTGAAGTGTCGAGGATGTTGCACTCATCAGGTTCAAAAGGATCAGCCGGCCATCGCAGCATGGAGACAGGAAAGCCTGTGATGTTGTGGGCCCATTGGTATGGATGTGAATCATCTCCAGTTGCCTTGGTGGGAAAGTCGACAGCATCTCTCTCCAGATCATCGAGAAATTGAAAAGATACCACTGCAAGTGAAGAGAAGTTCCAATTCGTCAATGCGATTATGACGCCGATGGTGAACGCGAAAACTCGCTTGTTGTTCACGATGCGAGATGCTGAAGCTTTCGTGGCCGGAGGTGTGGTAGTCGTTGACTTGGCCATGGTGTTGAGAAGGTGTTTGAGTTGTGGTTGTGGACTTTTTTGCCTCGAGGTCGTACAACAGCAACAGCCACTGCGCGTACTCTCACTGGAGTATGCCAGGTGCGTGGTGTGAAGTGGTGGAGTGTCGCGAGGCTCTGCACTGATAACGCTGCGTGTGAGTGACTCGTCGTTGCTTGCTGAGAATTATGAGAACATGTGCATGGGTTCGAGGTGTCCGAAACTTGCCACTTGACTCTGTGGCTCGCTCAGGAGTCATTTGCATTCTCGTCCCCGTTCAATCCAACTTCGCCGAATGGGTGTTTTGGACGACACGCAACTTGTGTCTCGTGGCCAATTTCCGGTTTTTTGGCGCTTTTTGGCAATTAATGGTAACTTTTGGTGACGATTGGCGCGCAGATTTAGCGCCAATTCCTGAATCTGGTCATTTCTTGACGAGATATGTCGACGGACAGACGGCGCCGCACAAACAACGAGTAGGATCCACATCGAGCAAATGACCGCCCACATGAGAAATCTACACAATTGCCCTATCGCCGATGGCACAAGCTGCCTTTCGATGAGTTGACGGCCGTTTCCCAACATCTTCACATCATGAGAAAGAGGAGAGCGAGATCTCTCTATTGATGTGTGCATTGTTGGCAAACGGTCTCCGCTTCCTGTTCATCTCGATGCCTCTTTTGACCCTACGACCTTCAGATCGTAGTTGATGCACTCGCGATGACACTAGTGTCTCGTGGCTAATTTCCGGTTTCTTGGTAATTATTGGTAACCATTGGCATATCGCCGACGGCACAAGCAACCATTCGATGAGTTGGTGGCCGCTGACCGACATCTTTGCATAATTAGAAAGAGGAGAGTGAGAGCTATCTGTTGATGTCTTCATTGTTGGCAAACGGTCTCCGCTTGATGTTCATCTTGATGCCTCTTTTTACCCTTTATCGGCCTTTTTCATACGGACGACGTACGGACGTGATTTTGGTATTTTTTCGTTGGTAACCATTGGTAACCGCGTAGAGTCTACGACATTCTGGTACAGAAATTTGGTGCTTCTTCGTCCAATCTCGATCAACCGTCTTCCAAAGACCCGCATCCAATTCTGTTTCGTCTATTGGTCAAGTGAATGACATGGCTGTATTCGTCACTTCATTCTGCTTCGGGTGATGTGCTGGTCAGCGGTCCAGATTGCTTTTGTGTGTTGTCTTGGGTGTTTGAAGTCAGTCACTAATGCTCGTGACAGCCATGATCATCGATCCGTGAACGCACAAAAGCTCGCGCCAAAAATTATCGTGCGTTTTTACGTGTTGTAGATTCGTACTGTGCTGCTCACCTGAGTCTCTCTACTTGATGCAAGGTTGTGCCTCGCGCTGATGTCGGATCATCGTGCCATTGCTTTCTATAGACGAATTATCCTCTCCTGAATCCGCCCATGTAGTCTTGGTCTTCGAACCTCAGTTCCTCCAAAGATATATCAATTGCAAGTTCTTTTCGTCACTTTACCGCGTACTATCCTCCCGAGGAAACATCGCTTCCTGACTACGCGCCACAACTGTCTTCATTGGCACTGGTTGCTACACTCTCGTGAAGACTAGCCACCTATCCTGCGCTCATGCGATGGGTGGGGTCGTTGACGCAGTCGCTGTTCGTGCTCTATCAAACCGCGTTCGAACCGTTCTGTAGAGGTAGCCTGATGTTCTACACTGGTCTCGAGCGCCGCTAAGGCCAATCGAACACTGGCATCTACATTGCGCACGCGATATATGCTAACATGTGCTCACACCGCGTGGAAATTGTGCGCGGCGCAGTTGCACATGCTCAGCGATGCGGAAGATCCAAAGAAGAGCGATCAGAGCATGGCGAGATTGGACTCCTGTTGGAAATCCGGGGTGGTGTTAGTAGTAGAAGACTAATCGATATTAGAATCTACTCTTTCGAACTGTGAGCTCTTCATTGCTCTTTCATCTTGATGATCGATCTCCTGCTGCAATCCTCGTGGTTGCATCTGCTCATCTCCCTTGCATTCATCTTGCAAGGTTGCCCATCTCGTGAATTCACCCTGTCTTTCCTCTGATAGATTCATCATCGTAGACATGGTTGATTCACAGGCATCACCGATTTGATTCACTCAGTCGGATCATCATCTTCGTGTTTTTCACAAAACACAAGAGACACAACTGTTCTCACGGTTGAACCGTTGTTCTCACGATTTCTCACACGATGTCTCGTGTTGAGGCAGCCATCCCTTATCACATGCATTTCGCTGGTTCGTCACCAGCTTCATCCATTATCACCGGAGGGTTCTCTCACGATCCTTTTTGTACTTCGTGGTAATGGAACATTCCCGCTCCTCGGTTCTTTGTTCGTCATTACTTGAGGGCTGTATTCGCTTGTACCTGATGGTGGTCACGAATGCATCATTGCAGCCCCGTGTGACATGCAACTGTGTATTGGATGATTGCATTACCCTTCACAGTCATCATCATCCGATCTACACTTGTCATTCGCCACTTGTCTCATGGTACCATTCGCCCTGTCATGTACCTCACATTTTGGTGTTCACAATGTCATTGTGGGAGGTGCGGTAATACGGTGTTTCATGGCACTTGTCTTCTCACTCTTGGGAGGTGCGGCAATCATGCGTTTCATAACACCCGATTCCTGACACCCTTCCATTGCCGTTCCGACCATATCATCCACCATGTTCAGTCCAATGCCGATCTGGGCTGAATGATACTCCCCTTGTGCCGATCGTAGATCTCCTTCTTTGTGTTCTTTGTGAACCCGTCAGAGATGTTGTCTTCTGACTTCACGAAACGAGCCCTTGCCTCTTTGTTCGCAATCAATTCTCTGATGAAGTGGTTGCGCACGTCAATGTGTCTTGTCCTCGCTGATGTCGATGGATTGGTTGCGATGAAGATCGCTCCCACGTTATCGACCATCACGTCTGCAGGCCTCTGCATGTTTAATCCGATGTCCTCCATCAGTTGCGTCAGAAAGCGGATCTCCTTTCCGGCTTCTGACAATGCGACATACTCGGCCTCGGTCGAGCTCAATGTCACGCTGCGTTGTGCCTTCGATCTCTAGATGATAGGCACCCCTTGCAGTAGGACCAAATGTCCTCCAACGCTGATGCGGTTGTCCTTGTCCCCGGCAAATTCACTGTCGGTGTACACCACAATCTTCCATTCGTTGTTCCTCAGTGGATTGGGTTCCATCTTCAATCCGTAATCTCTCGTGTCCGACACGAACTTCATTACTCTCAGCATCTCCTTGTATGCTGCGGCCGTTGGTCCATCCAACACCTTCGTAAGCTCTCGGACTGCATTCGCGATGTCTGGTCTCGAATGCTTCACCAGGTATAGCAGCATACCCACTCCGCTGCGGTATCTGCTGTGTCGATCCTTATCGACTTTGGGTGCTTCACTGTTTCTTTGGATCCCTTGACCTGGTGTCCCTGGGGTTCCATATTTTTGAAGCTTCATCACGTCGCTCTTGAATGTGTCCGTGATATTCTTGATGATGTGTGGCTGGTTCACCCAGCAGTTGGTTTCGTTCTTGTTGAACTCGATGCGGCAGCTCAAGTAGTCTTCGAGACCGTTCTCGATCTTGATTCCGAATCGTTCGCGCTTGATGTCCTTCACCAATTGCTTCAGATCGCGTGTGCTTCCGATGCACAGGCAATCATCGACGTACGTCCCGATGAGGACGAGGTTCCCTTCCCGATTCCGAATTAGCAGGCATGGGTCCACCTTGCTCTGCCGGAAGCCAAGCTTGATCAGGATGTCCACAAGCTTTTTGTTCCATTGCCTCGCGCTCTGTACCAGCCCGTAGATGGTCTTTTTCAGCAGCAGGCATTCATCCGGTTCGTGTTCCATTCCTTTGGGACACTGCATGTAGATCTCCTCTTCGAGTTCTCCATGTAGGAAAGCAGTTTCAAAGTCGATGATGATGCTGTCGGTCTTCAACAGCATCTTCATAGTGAGCATCACACGGTATGTTGCATCATGGATCACGGGCGCATGGTGAGCGGAGAAATCCACTCCAGCAATCTGCGAGTATCCACAAGCAACCAACCTGGCTCGAAAGACGCCGTTCCTCTTCTCCTTGAAGACCCACTTCGTCTTCACACATCGCCGATCCCTTGGCATCTCGTTCTTCTTGATCTTCTGCCAGACTCCTCGTCTTGTCATATCGTAGAACTCTTTGTTGATGGCCTCCCGCCATTTCTTTCGCTTTGCTGGATCTGCATGATCCCAGCATTCTTCGAATGTCGTGGGGTCCAGCATCATAGCAGTGTATGCATGCTCGGACATCTCATCCCATTTCTCTCTCTCGACCCTTTGACTTGCCGTAATGAAGTCATCCAGTCTCATCCTTCCTTGTGTGGTGTCAATCATCATACTGGCCACATCTCGATTGAACACGGATAGGTTTGTATGGAAGTCCCGTTCTTCAGCGGTTGCAGGGGTCGTCTCAACTACCTCAGCTGGTTCGTCGTTCCCACTGCTTGACTCTGAGTCGGATTCATATCCTGGCGGGTTATTGTGCGGTGCCAAATCGCGTAGCATCCGTGACATCCTTGCCACTGGTCTAATGGGAGAGTACTCGAGGTGTTTGCCTTCAGCCACTTGCCTCCGAGTCACTCGTTCTTCGTCCCTTCCGGATTCATCGTCGTATTCCTCGTCCGATGGTTCGTCCCCTTGGGCAGGTAGCAATTCATCTTGCTCTCGAGTATGGTCTTCAGTATCATCGTAGTCTATGCCGGACTCTCTACTCTTATCAGCTGATGCGGCCTTCGCTTTCCTCGCGATACCCGTATCACGCTCCCAAGTCACCTTCGTATTACGGAGTGCTGCTCTGGCATCGAAGTCGTCGTCTTCCAGGTCCACCCACTGTGTCCTGTTGGCATTCTCAATACCCTTGAGTTGCCCATACGACTGGTTCATCCATGTCACGTCTCTGGTGATCAGGACTCTCGTAGTTGCCAGATTCATCATGCGGTACACACCACTCGCATGAGACTGTCCGTATCCAACGAACATGGCTGGTTTGGATCTATCATCCAGTTTCGCCTTGATAGCGCGACTGCCGATGAAAACCATTCCGATCTCCCCAAACACACGCAGTCCTTGCGCGTAGGTTGGGATTTGCCCATTGAGCAACAGGCACGCAGGTTCCCTTGATTTAGTCTCGATGATGTTCTCAATCTGCGTTGCATTCCTTGCTGCCTCTGCCCATAGCTTGCCGCGTAGCTGTCTTGGTAGGTGTGCCTGGTTCAACATTGACCTGACCTTACCATACAGTACCGCGAACTTCCGGTCCACTCTTCCATTCTGCTGTGGCGTTGATGCCGCGGTGTATTCGAATGTTGGGGCGAATCCTGCCTTCAACAGTAGTTTCTCCGCGCTGTAATTTTCGCCAGCGTTGTCACATCTGATATTTTTCACTGTCACTTGTTGATTGCCCAAGAGCCATTTCAACAACGACATCAGCTTGGATCCGACTTCGCTTTTCTCTTTCACGAAGTAGCTCCAGCAGTAATCACTGTAGTCATCGATGACCAGCAGCCAGTATTTTCCGTGACCGAAGCTTGTCGCTTGGACACTCGAGGTATCCATGAAGAGTCGTTCGCCAACTCGCTTCGCTCGTGGTTGAAGAGTTTTGGTCAGGCCTTTCTGTCTTGCCTTCCCGATTGCGCAATCCTCGCAGGGATTGAGCGTTCCTGTGACGTTCCATCCGTAGTGTCTCGCCGTTCTGGAGATCGTGTAAGAGTCAACGTGGCCTAGCATCTTATGCAACTTATTCACATCCATGGGCTTCTTCGTGTCGAATCCGATGTTCGCCATCTCTTCGTCTTTGGGGACTGGAACCATGTTCACACCCAACACAAACCCACTGTGCGTTGCCATGATCCGGTCAAACCGGATGCGCTGTCCATGCTTCTCCAATGCGATGATGACACCTTTGTTACTGATGTCGAACCCGTTCTGGAGTGCTTTACCAATGCTGAGGAGATTCACCCAAAGCTTCGGCACGTACCTCACTCCCTTCAGGATGATGATGGCGCTCTTGCCATCCTTTTGCAACACTTTCATGCGTAAATCTCCGACCTTGGTGGCACGCAAGAATTTACCGCTTCCGACCTTCACCGAAAAATTAGAGAGGCGAACATTAGTCATGCCTTCGTCGTTATTCGTGAGATGGCATGATGCTCCAGTGTCGCCCAACCATGTGTTAGCTTCATGTTGGTCTGGTGCAATAAGCTTGCGGCTGTTGCTGCTCGCCTCGAGGTCCCCGACCACCATGGCCAAGTCATAGCCTCGAGTAGCCATCGCGATGTGGTCCGCCATCTCCAGTCGGTGTTGCGGACTCCCCACACGGGGTCCTCTCTTTGGCAATTCGCGACACTCCAATCCATTTCGGACTTCAGTATCTTCCCAGTTGTACATCCACATGAGTCGCTGAGCTGACATTTTGCTCATTCTTGCGATCAGGTGATTTGGGAGGAGTGGGAGTTGCTTTTCTTCGAGTAGCTCATTAACCATCACGAGCTTGCATGACACATCGAACATTCCGTTGATGCCGATCTGCGTGAGCATGTAGTAGAGCTCACGAGCGCCCATACACTGTGCTCCTGCCTCGATGGTCGCCTTTCTCACGTCGTAGCATAGAAGTGCTACATTGAAGCGCACATCGTTCGCCTCCAATACGTTGGATAGGGAGACCCTTAAGGCGTCCTCCACTGATCCGAGTCGACCAAGGATCTCGCGACGGCGAGCAATCTCGGCTTCAGTGCTCGGTGGGAAAGTGTCATCTCCCCAGATGGTGCGGATTTTGAATGGACTATACTCGGTGCAATCCGTGCACCATGAGTACATCGCTCCGCGAGTGAGACAGAGTGGGCACCATGCGTCCATTCTGCTTCCCTCACATGCGCGGTCAATCTCTTCACGCAAGAAGCGATCGATAGGGTTACCAGTGCGAGTCACTGTCGTTCCTCTCCCACGCGTAGTCGGCGCGTCGTCGAAGTCCATTCCAGGCATCGCGATCTCTTCATTGTCCGCGATGATCTCGTCGATCACGTCGTACTCAATCAGGTCTTCGCCCATGAGCTCGAGGATATCGACCTTGCTGTCGTTGGTTGGCGACTCGACTCTTGCAGCTGGAGGGAATGTTCCCATGAACTCCACGATATCGTCCTCGTCGTCGCTGTCGATCATGATCTCGTTGTGATCGTTGATTTCGACGAAGTCTCCGTCCGCGATGATGAGCGCCATATCATCCATCGCGTCGTCGCCATCCATTGCCACATTGGCGCTTTCTGCGTCTTTCATCGCTGCCTTCAGCTTAAAGCACTGAAGGATCTTGTGCCCTGCCTTTCCGCAGTAGTTGCACTTGCCATCGAACTGCACCTTCTTGAGTCCGCCTTTGGCGTTGGCGTGGTGACCTTGTTTCTTGGCACCACCGCCCTTCTTGTTGTTGTTGCCGCCCTTGGCTGGCGCACGACAGTCCGCCTTCTTGTGCCCGTAGGCGCCACAGTTGCGACAGTTTCCCTTGAACTGACCAACTCCAATTAGTGCGAACTCTTCGCTACCGTTGTTGCCTGCGCGCTTATAACCATGTTTGAGATGGTGGCGGTCGTAGGTGAGGCTCACGGCTTCGTGGATGTCGCCCACAGTCATCTCTCGTTCCTTTCCTAGGAACTTGAGCTCGAGCAACTTCACATCCATCTCGCACTCGCGGCCGAGTGCGTTGAGGACGAGCATGTTGAATTGCTCCACATCGACGATCACCTTCAGGTCGATCAGTCGGTTTCGAAGGACCTCCATGTCCGTCAGGAAGAGATCCGGATTCTCTCCCTTCTTCAGCCGCATCCCGTTGAGCTCCGCCAGCAACTTTGCCTTCATAGGCGCAGTGCGCTGCTCGTAGATGCGCTCAAGAGCCACCCAAGCTGCACGAGGGTCTCCTCCCCCGTTCAGCATGCTCTTGCATCCCCACACCGCCTCGAAGGCAACTTTGCCTTCCTTCGAATCATGGCTGATAGCCAAGGTCAGTTCTTCGTAGGCGTACTTCGCCATCGCTTCCTTGTACTCGGCCAGGTCCGCAGCGCTCGGCTTGGTGCTTGCCTTGGCGCTCGTCTTGGTGCCGGGTTTGAGCTTGGTACCTGCCTCGGTCTTGATGGTTGGGACCAGGCTCTCGGTAACCTCAGAAGGAGCTTTCACTTCCACCTCAGAGTAGGCCATCAAGAACATGTCTCGGTAACCCTTGCGGTTAGCACGAGAGAGGAACTTGGCCAGCCAGAACTTCCAGTTCTCCTTCTTGCCGTCGAAGTAGACCACCGGGAGGCGGTCGGTTTTGGCGTTGATGGTACTCATGATGATGATGGTGGATGATGGCTTGATGGTGCGGGGTGAAACGTAGGATTTCAATCTAAACGTTTCGAAACGTGTTGGAAATCCGGGGTGGTGTTAGTAGTAGAAGACTAATCGATATTAGAATCTACTCTTTCGAACTGTGAGCTCTTCATTGCTCTTTCATCTTGATGATCGATCTCCTGCTGCAATCCTCGTGGTTGCATCTGCTCATCTCCCTTGCATTCATCTTGCAAGGTTGCCCATCTCGTGAATTCACCCTGTCTTTCCTCTGATAGATTCATCATCGTAGACATGGTTGATTCACAGGCATCACCGATTTGATTCACTCAGTCGGATCATCATCTTCGTGTTTTTCACAAAACACAAGAGACACAACTGTTCTCACGGTTGAACCGTTGTTCTCACGATTTCTCACACGATGTCTCGTGTTGAGGCAGCCATCCCTTATCACATGCATTTCGCTGGTTCGTCACCAGCTTCATCCATTATCACCGGAGGGTTCTCTCACGATCCTTTTTGTACTTCGTGGTAATGGAACATTCCCGCTCCTCGGTTCTTTGTTCGTCATTACTTGAGGGCTGTATTCACTTGTACCTGATGGTGGTCACGAATGCATCATTGCAGCCCCGTGTGACATGCAACTGTGTATTGGATGATTGCATTACCCTTCACAGTCATCATCATCCGATCCACACTTGTCATTCGCCACTTGTCTCATGGTACCATTCGCCCTGTCATGTACCTCACATTTTGGTGTTCACAATGTCATTGTGGGAGGTGCGGTAATACGGTGTTTCATGGCACTTGTCTTCTCACTCTTGGGAGGTGCGGCAATCATGCGTTTCATAACACCCGATTCCTGACAGACTCCTCGATGTCAAACAGTCGACTCTGCTCTATTCTGGACTGCTCTTGTGTGCTAAGGCTAACCAAGGGATCATTGCTCTCCCAAGCAGGATGGACGCAACGATACACATGCATCCAAGTTGCTGTTGCCAAGACGGTTGCTGGTGTACGGAATTCTGGAGTAGAACTAAAACGCTATTGCAGAAGCAATCAACCACAAACAACTACAATGCAATGCGATGAACGAAGTCGCAATGGATGATATCAGGATATAGGGAACTGATCATAGCATGTGAAGAACACATCGGTTGGCACCACAATGTTTTGTGATCATTTCCACCGCGTGTTAACACGCGCTGGGGCACACAGAAATTCGCCACGATACATCGCGGTGATTGGCATTCGTGAATGGGATCAACGAGTGCCTGCTCCAAAGAAACAAACAGATCTCGACTACTACCCAACCAATCGCCACCATAGTTGGAGTGTGTGATTACAAGCCACACTTGAGAGTGCTCACCAAAGGAGAGCCCAAACAAACGGAGCGGCATGGACTTGCCGAGGAGGTTTGTGTCAAAAATGATGGTTTTGGGGCTGGTTTGCGTGGGACTGACGTACAAAATGTACCAGCGTCTACGTCAAAATTGACTCATGCGACTAGTTACCAATAATTACCAATGGTTACCAAAAAAATTGGCCTCCACTCAAGCCACGAGACACTGGTTGTGGAGTGTTTTTTGAGTTTTGCGGGCAATGACTCGTGTTAAAGTAGACTAAAATAGAGCACATCAAAAACCATCCAAACAACTGCGTATCATGCTATATCTCAACAACACACCATTTAAAATTAAAAATAGACAGTTCATACAGAAGCTTGGCTATCGTTTATTCTGAATATCGAAGTTAAATTTGTATGAACTTTATTTTTAATGTCGTTTTGGCTTGCTGTCTGTCAGGTGGTGGATGCTAAAATTCTCGATGGCACCATGCTGCCCTACCTTCAGCACCCATGATCATCATTATCATCCCTGGCATTTTCACAATCTGCGCACCACATTGGCTCCGGATACCCCCCATCTATCCACTCCATGAAGATCCTGCGCAGATAGCCGCATCTCATACTCCAAAGTCTCCCTGCACTGAAAAGCAGAAATGTTGAAAATGCTTTCGATGCGGATGCCATTCGTATTTGGATCCGTATCTCGTCAATACGATCCTTGCAGCTCCTCCACATGCCCCTCATGCGTTCCCACATTCGCTGGTGACACACTGATGTGTTCAGAATGGGCGGGGCGTTCATGCCTCCAAAGGTACATCTCCATGTGATGATGCCATCATGAAGTTTTTGCGACACCCCAAAAAACCCTTTCGTGTGCATCCCAGCTTGCAGCCTCTTCCAGACCATGTCCGCGCAGGATACTTCGCCATGGCCATCTTGAGTTGATTCTGGACACATCTTGTATGGGTGGCTTGGCGATTTGGGTGACTTGCCAGTGACACCCATCACCACCCAAGTCATGTGATGTGTTTGCTGCCACCCACCAAAAAACTCTTGGCCCCCACTTGTTTCTTGCCCTCTGTTGGAAATCCAGGGTACCCCAGTTTCTAGTAGTAGTCTCTGGATACCTATTCATGTTATTGCATTGTTGGAACTGTGAGTACAACATCTTCATCTCTTTCAATTCCATTTGCCAAAGCATACATGATCCACAGTAGCACACAGTCTTGCCCTTGCTCATGCAGTGCTGTCCTCCTGCTTCATCATGTCATTCAGCCTGTACTCCACGTACATCTCATCTTGCAGTATTGGTTCATCTCTGCTATCTTGTTATGGTACACAGCAAAATCACACGAGTCCTTCAAGAGAGATCAAGTCTTTCAGGACGATGGTGATGAGCTGGTGAAGTGAAGACACTGATTGGGTTGAGTGATTTCTGGTTCTATGTTATCTTCATTGAGCTGTATCTCATGTTGCTGTCTTCAAGGACAGCTTTCCGTCATTGCACCTTTGCAATCTTGTTCTGATGTGGAGATGACCCATGATGTGGCGATGATGTCTCCTGTGCCGACGTCACTCATCACCATTCCATGGCTCTGTCGATTCCACATTCCATTGATGATGCTTGAGGTCGTCGAGGGTGGTGTCACTTCAGGTTTAGTTGGGAAGTATATCAGGTCGAATTGGACATCACATGTTTGCCGGGTGGTGGCCAGACCGAATCTCTGATGCTCCCTAGTGTGTCCCTTATGCCGAAAACATTTGCCTGAGGAAAGCATCGTTTCAGCACATACCAGGACGGACTAATCAGAAAACGAATCAGGTGAATAAGCATTGTGCTAACAATCTCATCATGCATCTCTGTTGGAAATCCGGGGTGATAGTTAGTACTAAATTCTAATCTGCTGTTAGAAACTGTACCGTTTTAGAACTGTGTGCACAATCTCACTTTCTCTTCCGATTTCGTTTTCTTGGCAGGCATCTGTCGCGGTAACGACACGGGGCGTCCTGTTGTCTCTTAGGTGCTTCCCCCCTTCATTCATCATGCTCTGTTCTTGCTTCCTTGTCTCCGCACTGTCGTAGCTGTCTACGTTTGCATGGTAGGGATCTGCAGTCCTGAGCACTTGCCTGTCTCATGTTTCCATCGTTGATCTCATGACACTGTCTCTTGGCAAGTTCCGCTCACGGTAACCTACGATCGTGGAAGATGGTGTTGGTTGATAGTCGTTCGTTTGCTATTTCATTAGTTGGCTACTCCGATCCTCTCGGTGTACGCCGTTCTCTCGCCTGATGCTCTTGGTGCTTCAATCTGTTTCGTAGATTCGGTCTCCGACTATGAGTCGGTACGCGAGATGCTCTCTCGCTCTTCTCTCTTTACTCTCTCTCTTCTCAGCATCGTGTATTTGCACTACACGATACTCCGTGTTCGATGCGTACTCCACATTCGACACTTCGTTCATTCAGTACTGGCTCCTACTCCATGAGTACTCGCCATTTGAAGTTCACCTTCAGTATCCATGATCTTCATGGGTCATCGGATCTTCGCCTCCTGCTCTGACTTGGAGACAGATGTCGACGTGGTGACATGATGACATCCTGTCGACGTCAGTAGGTGTCCTTCTGCTCTCCAGATGTCATGTTCCATTGGTGATGCAGCAGTCTGTCAGATGATATCGTCATCTGAGGTTTAGTTGGGAAGTACCTCGAGATTCTCTTGGTACCATTGATGGATGGACGGACGATCTTCCAATTCTCTCAGAAATCGTCATTTGCAAATTTCCTCCAGAAATCTTGCCCCTTTTCGTGTGTTCCGTTTCCCCTGTAATTCTGACGAATCACAGCATACTATCGACACGAATGTAGTTATACCGTCCAAGTACGAATGAGAGAATAACGGGTGAACGATGCACATATACACGTACATCTCGACATATACTCATATGTACATCTCGACATACAATGGTCAAAGGTGGGAGTTGCGGTAATGTAGCATTTCATGACATTCGACTCCTGACTCTTGACTTATTGGGAGGTGCGGTAATGTAGCATTCCACGATGTTCAACTCCACATTCTTGGGACGTGCGGCAATTCGGTGTTTCACAACACCCGATTCCTGACAAGCACTGTCGATCGCAACATCAAGAAATTCCAACAGAACAGGCTGGAACGGAAGAAGCGCAGCGACGCGGGGAGCACCATCTTCACCTGCTCCAAGAAGCAACAGCAATCCTTCACGCCGCGTGCCATCTTCGTGAAACAACTGCGGCTTAAACATCCACAACAACGGTTGACGACTGAGGACAGCTCTTATGCCTTTGACCATGCTTCGCCTGAAGAGCTGGCATCCGCAAAAGTGCTGGCTGATTTGTGGTTGGAGCGTGGTCCCTTCCTGCAATTTGAGCTCCAGGATGTGTTGCAACGATGCAATGGCACAATCTTGTGGGACGATGTTGCACGCAAACTAGCAGGAAGGGGCAATGTCCAATGTGTCTGCAAAGACACCATTCGACCATACATGATGGGATTGGAGGGCAGCGAATACCGTTCTACAACAATGCTCCCCAAGATCAAGGGCGTCATCAAGGTGAAGCGCGAAATCTGGGCCAAGGACTTCTGTGTGTTCTGGGAATCAGCTAAGCTGTTCCCGAATACGCAAGTTGGTGTTGTCCACATAGATGAGAAGCGGCTCTACTCTATCGTCGCTTGGAAGCATCTCAAACATGTGCCCCAGATGGGAGTTAAGCCTATCGAACACCCTGTGCACCACAAGTGCCACATTGAAAAGACCATGGCAATTGCATCAACAGCGTTCGCTCCAACAGACAACTGCTTTGAGAACGGAGGAAAGGTATTGGGTCAGCTTCGAACGTGTTGGGCGCATGGCTCGGGCGCAGAAGGCCACGTACGAGCGAACTTGGGTCTCGCCAACCCAGTACAAGCACCTTCCTGATAAGAACAAAATCTCTCGCAAGAAGGGTGAACTGTACTTTCAACCCCTGGAGATCACAGGCAGCAAGGAAACAGATGGTCATCGTGATAAGCCCAAGCCGAAATACAGCCTCAAGAATTTCTTCCGCGAAAAAGAAATCCCCGCACTGGATTCGCTTGCCAACAAACTCAGGGACAAAACGGGAAAGAACGTGGTGATTCGGTACCAGATGGATGGCGCAGGGCCACACAGAGACACGGAACTACTCAGGTTCATCAACGAGCAGTTCGACAGTCGCGGATGGCACTTCCGACTGCAACCACCAAATTCTCCCATCACGAATGTGAAAGACGATGCGATATTCCCAGCGATGTCGAAACACGTGTCAGCACATCAAGGTAAGCACCACGGGAGTCGCATGTTCACCACCGAGGCGTTGTGGGGTGCTTGTGAAACCTGTTGGGAGCAATTCGAGCTGGACAAGGTGGCGCATGCGTATGTTCGCCACCATCAGATCGCCTACACAATTTGTGCTGCGGAAGGAGGTGACGAATTTGTGACGGAGTGCAAAGGACTGAGCATGAACGTGCGGAAACAAACGTTCACTGAATTTGACGAGGATAGCAACAAGATCGGCGTTACTGTCTCACACGGACTTCGCGTTGGAGAAGGAGGCACCAACACGACCACCAAGAAACCAGCTGCAACAGGCAAGAAAGACAAATCAGCTGGCTTCAAGTACACCAATCCCGACATCAAAGGTATGTATGATCATTCCCTCAAGGTGATGGCTGTCAGTGGACTGCAGTGCCTGAAAACGAACTTGCCAACAACCAGCAGCCTCATTCCGTTGCTGGAGAAGCAAATCGTCGCAACCACCAAAGCCAACGAGGAGGATGAGCAACAGAACAAAGGCAAGAAGAAGAAGACGCCCAGCACGAGCAAAGCCGAGGTCATTGAGCCTCGCAACAGCAATAGCAAAGCCGAAGCAGCACCCACCATGAACACATTCGAAGTGGCCATGTTCGCTGGCAAGGACGAGCATCACAGCAAAGCAGGGCAGGATACCAACACAGCAGAGATGTAACTGCAAGTCGAAGTAGTAGTATTATATGTTTTAGACACACCTGTGATTGGAGTGCCTGTGTGCGCATCGTCTGTTTGATGGCATGGAGGATTGTGATGTGTGGTGTGTGTTTTGTGTTTTGTGATGAGTGATGTGATTTTGTGACGAGGACCGTTATTTTTGTGTCGTGAATGGTGTGCGTTGTGGAGCCATCGCGTTGTGTCGTGCCGCTCTGGTCGGAAAAATTCCAGCCGAACCACACACAAAAAAACGCTCCAAGGCCTCAACTGCGTCGATCGGAGCGCCAGCACAATGGGTGTGTTGCGCAAACCAATCGAATGGCAAAGGCTCCTCTTTGTTGGTACCGCACTCGTACGTCTGTACCACATCGTGCCATGCCAGTACTCCACTTACTTTTCATCACACATGTGCAACCCTCGCGATCTTTGCTGCCATCAAGTCCACGCGTCTGTACTCGTCACTGGTGCACCAACGATGCATCCTCTGATCATTCATCTCTGCTCGTGCCCTGCCGACGACACTGCCACTAGCACGATCGTCATGTATTGGTGGAGCAGAGTAGAGTAGAGCGCAACGAATACACACCATACAATGCTCGTATGCTATACTATGCTATGTTGTGATGTGATGTGCTCGTGCAGCTCCTATAATACGCTACATACGACTATGCATTGTGCCCATTGCACCCACTGCACCTTTCTTGTGTAATCTATCTATTCCACCACATTTCGGAGGCATCCAAACCCCGAACATTGGTGATCTTCTTGATGCATATCATGTTGTTGCGCTTGGTATCGTACGTGCTGTGATGGCTGGGTGACAGCCAGCTGACATCGACCTCGTCAAATCCGCATTCGATGAACCATTCCGTCGTCTGCGCGCTGAGGACAAAGACACAGGACGCCCCCCCCCCCCCCCCTGCAGACACAGACATTCCAGGTAGCCAAGCATGGCATCACCGAGTCTTCGTTTTAGTTCGCACATAACGCTTCCTCGATGAGCTGGCCTCGAACAAGACAAGTTCAAAGTACTCCGCGAGTTGTACGACAAGAACGCAAGTGCACTCGTATGGATGTCTGGACGGAGTGGTTGAGACTGCAGTCAAGTTGTGTAGTTCATCTTTGGATATGCTCCCTTGAAGTCATGGGCAAAGGTACCATATCATACTATACTAGTACATGGAAGTACAAGAATGCACAACTGGCAAGGCGCGGCGCAGCACAGGATGCAAACGATTGTTCCACGACCGTATTGTAACGTGTAAAGATGTACTCTTAATTCGTTATCTTGATGATGTTTCCGGATCACATCGATATGTGGTGATGCGATGTGATCGAGATATCTTCTCATTGTTGGCCTTTCTGTCCTCCATCTGTTCTTCAGTGTTTGTGTGCCAGCATGTGTGTGTGTGTGCAGCAAGGAAGTGGAATTCTCCTCATCCGTCATCTCCGCAGAACGACGCCGCTCTTGTTTGGTGACGATGTGCGATGGCTCTCAGCGTGCTTGAGGAACCTGCCATGCCTTGTTGTGCCTGCGCCTGTGTCTGCAAATTCTGAGATGTGCCGATCGGCGCTCCGGATGTGACGAGATCATCGTCGGACATTTTCTCGCGTGGATCGTAGAATTCGTCGTCACTGTTGTTGTTGTCAGCCTCCATGCTTATATCCACAAGGATTTTTCGTCGCACAAAAGTCGAAAAATTGCGTCAGGACGCAACAGTCCGACACAACCTCCAAAACCTTGCGTCCTGACGCAACCCCAAAATTAACGCGTAAATTTTACACGAGACTTGTTTCTGATTGACCACATCGAATGGTCGCAATCTAAATCGGTTTATTTAGAGAGTTTTCTGTTCAGTCTTTTGCTCGCAATGCGCCGTCCATTGTCGATCCTCATGCAGTTTCAAAGGGATGTACTTGTGTTATTCCATCAACAACTGCTAGTATGTTTAGAGTTTACATCTCTGACGTTTCCCTTGGGATTCTTCCTTCCGCTCCACCTCTCGTTTCATCGCCGCTTCAAAAATGCCTTGTTGATTGCGCAGGGAGCGCCGGGGTGATGCTTTCGCAGCCTCCAGAGTCCTTTCACGCTTCCGAGATGCCGTCTCTTCGGCTGTTGCTCTCGATCTTGTTGTTATGCCGTGTGGTATCTTCATTGTGCGACGGTTGCTTGCCTTTCGGCCGCTGTCCGGTTCTGCTTCGTCCGATATGCTTGCCACAGCTCGCTTCCTTCTCGAAACTGTGTTCCTCGCCGAAACTCTGTTGGTGTTGGGACTTTCCTCCATTGCGCCCTGTTCGTTTGTATTTCGGTTGGAGTCTGGCTCTCCTCCATCTGGCATGCCCTCTACAGCTTTGTTCCTTCTCGATGGCTTGTTCTTCTTGTTCCACTTCACAAAGGTTTGTTTCGTCTTGCCAATCCAAGTTCTGTCCCTTCCATGAAGAAGGCGGAAACAGGTGTTGCTTGCCTCTAGCTCTTTGTTGTTGTGTCGAAGCTGGCACATTGTGACTTTCGTTTCGATGCCGCAGTACTGCATCCACCTTCCGTGGTGCGCCGTGGGCGCAACACACGCATGGAGGTGGCACTCCATGCACATCCATGGAGTCAATACGCCGCAGACAACACATGAGCCCCTTCTCGACACCAGATGCACTGGAGCATGGCTGCCTTTGCAAACACGCCTGTTCATGTCCGAGCCTTTCTCCGTCGTCGCCTCCAAACCTTCCGACAGCAGTCTCCGTACCGATCGACGGTCCGTCGCTTCGTTTGCATCCGTCCTTCTCCCTTCACTGGCGCGATCTGCGCTTTCCACTGGCACCTCCATGGCTGGTACCGCAAGAGCTGCTATACGTTGTATGCTGCTTCGATCATCTTGTTCTCTGTCCTTCAGAGATTTGGCCCAGCTGCCAAGCGTGTCTCGGATTTTCCGAATTGATGCAACAAGCCCTTGGCGATGATTCATCATGCAGCGGAAGTGATGAATAGTTGGAGTCTTCTCCAGATCTGCATTTGTATAGATATCCTTTGTACAGCAGTACTGCTGGAGCTTGTGCAATGCGATGATCACGACTTCCATCAATCGCGACACAATCTTGCATTGGAATGTGGAGTGCGGTGGGTGTGCCTGGTTCTGTCGTATCATGCGGGTGACCACGTCTGATCCACCCTTGAACGCGTTCCAGCATGAAATGATCGCGGGGACGAACGTATGCACTCTTGGAACCGGAGAAGGCAAGTCTTGACAGGCCCTCCATATCAACAAGTCGTGCAGGACGTCTTCTCTCGTGAGATGAGCCACGCTAGACCCTCCCGAACCCCTCTTGTGAGGATTCCGTTTGGTTTGGAGGTAGCTTTCCAGAAATTTCCAGGATGGAGTTGAGGTTGGTTTCGTACCGGCCTCCATGTATGCAAATGCCAACATGAGCTTGTGGAGGTCTTGTAGCACAGTACAATAGGATTGGATGAGAGACGATTCAAACCTAGTTGCCATAGTTTGGATTACGTTCCCCGTGGCATCACCTTCTCCAAAAGAGGATCCGGGTGTGCCACGAACGTAAGGATGGGAAGAAAACAGACGTAGTGTGGTGAGAATCGAGTCCAGACTGCGACTGCAAGCATCCATCCGGCGCGCGAACCGAACATCAATGCTTACCTATAATCATCAGCGCCCCTGGAACTCCGAAAACATATGAATGATGCAACAGTTGAATCATTTCCGACCGCCTTCGGAACAGTGCCAGCCAGCGTTGGTCTTGCCTATCCACGAACACATGATTCCCTTCTCCGAGATCACCACGCACCCGCGCGCCCTGCTGGTGTGCTGTTTCCATGTCTTGCGTTGTGGTGTTGGTTCTGGTTTTCACCTCAACCACAAATACTTCATCTGTAGTGCTGCTGCCCGGGTCTCCCACCACAGCCAGGAAGTCTACCGAAGCACGGGCGTACCTGGCATCTTTCCTGCATACCAGCCCTGACCGATATGCTGCCTTGATTCGAGAACGCTCGCCATCCACTTTCATGGTCTCCATTGCTTTCCGTATCAACGGCAACTCATTGTTGTGGCCCAGTTTTGCATCTTTCGCTGCTTTCCCGCGAAGTGGCGTCATGAACCAGGTTCGTAGCATGGTCGACGCCAACGAAGTCTTCAATGACGACATCCAGGGTGTGTCAGCTTCGTTGTTAGAAACTAGTGTTGCTCTCTCTTCCTTTGAGTTTGGCTTATTCATTGTCGCTGCGATCAGCCGGTCAATCATTCGTTCGTTTGATGCGTCGGTTTCCGTCTGTGTTGGGAAGCGCAGACTTAGCTGCCTCTTCAAAGTCACCGTGTTCATGGCCATGAATCTCCGCCTGAGCTTGTCTGGTTCGTCCAGGATGTTTCCAAGCATCGCTCTCAGGGTGGAGGGTTTGCGCCTGTTCCGACTTCCATAGAATAAGTGCATCATGGCGGTGAGCACTTCAATGGGCATCACTTCATCATCACCGTCTGGTTCGTCGACGACGGTACGCATGTATTGTTCCAAATCTTGGGAGTCATACGTAGGATTGGTCAGCTTCGTGTGAAACTTGGACGCTACTAATCCATGTTTCTGCTGAGCTACATCCACTGTGTATGCTTCTTTCGTCCCGGCGATATCGAATCCCATGTACCGCCCGACGTCTTCCCACGCTTCTCGGTTGAAGACATGGCCGCTGTCTGGGCTGCTCCACTCACCACTCTTGAGGACCTCCTGGATCATGGCAAACGTTGACGTCGATGTGAATGAGTACCTCCTATGCACGAACCAGAGATGGTCTCCTTGTTCGCATGTCAATCCATCAACCTCCAGACTCCACAGCTTCTCTTCCCATGCCAAGCAGGTCTCGTCTTCATTTGTTGTGTTTGTGATCCGAGAAGGCGTGGAAGATTTCTGGAGCCGGCGTGTGGCAGGAATATCATTCGCGAGTGCAGCAGTTGGAGGTGCTGCTGGAATATTCGAGGAAGGGGATGGTGTGCCAGGAGTACCACTGTGGGCACGACATGACGCTGTCCGGTATGTTGATGAACACTCCTGCAAGGGGAGGCATTGCCGAAAGAAACGAGGATATGTTGCTGATCTTGGATCATCTCCTTCCTTCCTCTTTGTCATGTCTTGGTACATTTGTTGCTCTTGTGAGCTCTTGAGATTGATGTCCCAAGCAAAGGAAGGAGTATCTGTGGACATTGCAAGGACAGCCTTTTGTTTGTTTCGGTATGCATACAGTCCTAATTGGCGTCCAGACATGCTTGTGGTCGTCGCGATGGACAAGCGTCTTGGGCCTGGCTTGCCAACATCAATCTGCCGTTTGCTGCTTCCATTGTACTGATTGAAGGTGAATGGGAGATGGCCGCTGCGCATGTGTGTGCCCTCGATGTCTGCGCTCTTGGACAATAACTCACGAGTGATGGACTCGTTGAGATAGCCTCGGTCGGCCATCAGTGTTGTATGACGGAGACGGCCGTCGGTCTGGGCGAGCTGTGCAAGGAGCTGACGGTTGTCGTCGTCGATTCCGTCGCAAGACGCAGCAACCCCCACAACAAGCCCTGATGCTGTCTGTACCAAAGTGTTGACAGTCATACTGAATGGATTCATGTAGAAATGGAAGGCGAAGGTGAGTGAGTGATCTGGAGAAACAGCAATGACACATCCAGTCACGCTGGAAGACGCGCATACATCCTGTCAGTCTTACCCTTCGCGGTTCGCCTGCGTGTGGCGCATGTTGAGCAAGCAACTGCTCTCGGCAGAGCTACGACAATGAACTTTGTCGTCGTCCAGCGTGACCACACGATGGGAGTTGGTGCCGCGGAGGAAGATTTTTTGAAAGGGCGTGTTGATTGCCGCCTCCAAATCGGACCACAGGAAACGATGGCCAACAGTGTTGCCAGATTCGCCGTTGTCCCTGATTGTGGACCACAATGACAAGTACGTTGCCTTCGTCGGAAAGTGGGGCAAGTACGTCGCAGCCCCGGAGTCGTAGACGCGCTTCACGGTCACGTTTTGAATCATCTGCTCGCAGAAACCATAAAGGAACTGAACATAGTCCAGGTACTCGAACCCCAATCCGCCTGGACCGAATGCATTGGTGTAGATGGAGGAGGAGCGGCCAAGTAAGTAATCCACCAGATGGTGATGGGTGGGAACGAAAGGTTGGCAACCAGGGGCTGCTTTTGGGAAGAGCTGCAACACAGCAGCTCTTGCCCTGCGGATCTCATGGCTCGCATTGTGGAGAGCGAAGTCGTGGGCCGCGGAGACAGAGACCTTTGTTTGATGCACCTCTGGGCACAACACCGACCAGTTCAAGACCTTATCGGAGTCACCAATGCTGGAGGGCAGACAAACGTCCTGGCTCACGCCGAACTTGGCGGAAGGGAAAGCACCGAAGTCCTCTGAATGTGGGTGGACATCGGGATTTTCCACAGCGCCTTCATCGTCGCTCCGCATGTATGAAACGTTGTTGTTGTCGGATACTCCAACATTGGCAGTATCCAAGTTGGCATCCCATGCCTCAGGGGATCTGCCTGTGGCATGAGCGGACCCAGGCTCAGGAGCTGCGTCGTCACCATCATCCAACCCACCAGCCTCGGAAAGCATCGGGACGTCGACGACGTTGGCGGATTCTACGCCAGAAATCGCTTCTAAGAGAGAGTCCATGTTTGCATGTAGGTAGATGTTGGTTGACAAGGAGAAGAGCCAGCTGAAAGTCTTTGGTTGTGCAGAAGATGTGAATACAACATGCAAGCCAACACCAACAAACACACAGACGTCAACTTCGGCATCGGAAAGCCGCATGTCGACGATACTCAACAGAGCAGAAAAGCCAACGGTCGCAACACCCAAAACAAGAGGGAACCAGAGCGAACTGGAGTGTGCTGGGAGAGGAAGAATTGGACCGACCAGTCGCATTAGTCTAAAAAGAAAATTCGATTGGATTCTACGTGGGTTAAAAAACACGGGTTGCGCCCTGACGCAAGGGTTTTCTCCTTGTGGATATTATTCGTGTCCATTTTATGGGATCTCTGGTCCATCTCACTTCCGTCCTGCAAGCTTCTGATGTCTCCATTATCGATGTGACTTTCATCATCGTCAATGTCAACATCAGCGATGTCACCCGAAAGGCTTTGTTCGCTTGTATTGTCACTGATGTCATCGTCTTCCTCCTCTCCGCTGCTGTCCGTGGCGATGTCGCAATCTCTGGATTGGTTGGAAGTTCTGGCATCAACATGATCACGCGGTGATCTGCGAAGAGTGAATCGACCTCTCAGTAGTCCCAAAATTTCTCACATGAGTTCCTTGCCAGCAAGCTTGTCGTGAAGATATTGGTTCTGGCTTTCAGTGCTCAAGCGAACTGGAATCGCAAGCGAGCAGTCGATGAACATCCCGATCTTGCGCGACCATGCGATACCTCGCTTCTGCTGCCAGATGGACCTCGTTGGCAATGTGGTCCTCCTGCCGCGCTTCCTTCAGTCTCCGCTTGAGGATCCCAACCTTGGTATGAGGTGTTTGGAACCCATGGTGATGGAGTTGTGCAGTTGCGCAGTTGAGTCATGGGAGATTTGTGAGAAAGGAAAGCAAGGGAACATGCGGCACAACTGAAGAAGTGAATGGAAGAAGTTAGATTTTCGTGTACTGTTGTGACACGATCCGGAAAGGATGGCCTAGTTGACTGCCAGATTCGAAGAATCTGATGATGAAGTCAACTTGGGGCGACCGTCTGGGGATTAGTAGTGAATGACAATGAAGTAGATTAGTGTTGTTGTGCTGATCTTGAGTTGTGCTATTTGTTATTTGAATAGTCTGCATTGTGAGTTGATCAGTTTGAGATGGAGGATGAAGAAACGATAATCAGTTGAGTAGTGCGGCTCTGCACTGACCTTTGGAGGTTCAGTGCTGAGAGCGGACGGGTCCTCTCTTTCTCTCTTTCTCCACTATCTCATCATAGTCATTCTACGTTCGAGTGCAAAGCCTTGACACCTTGATTGAAGTTGAGATCAAGAACACAGGTTGTCTAGCCAAGGGAATTGATGTAGGATTCCCTGCATGTATTGAAGCAGGGAGGATCTCCTGGCTATTGTCGTGCAGGGTTGTCAGCTGGCATAGCTGACAATGGAATTCAGGTTGACTGCATCGCAAGAGTTCAGAAGAGCATATAGTTCCGGGGATGCCTTGATCCCATTGACTCAAGTAGTGTTTGAGTCAGTGGTGATTCATGAGTGAAAGTGGGAGAAGGAGGGAAAAGAGGAATTGTTCTGTATTTGTTGGTGGGAGGTTCCGCGCCAAATTTTGAGCCAAAATAATTTCATGGTGCGACAAGGAACACACTGAGTGAAAAGTAGTCTGTTCTTTAGATGAACTTCAACTGAAGAGTGCCAAAATCTCGAAAATAGAATGGGAGAGCAGTTGACATCTCGAATCGCCCCACTTCACGCGATGAAGGCAATCTCCGCAATGGCAAGGCAGTGGCATCTGAAACAGAATTGAAATCTCTCAGGATCTCAACTTACAATCTTTGGGTGTGTCGGACGTGATTTCCATCCACGAGGCCTTGAGGAGGGCAGCCGCAATGTTGGCACGATTTGCGAGTGGTGGCACGATTGGCTGCACGACATTTGCATTGGCACACATCATGAGATATTTGAATAACTCTTGGAAGCTATCAGGGTAGTGGCTGGCAAGGACGGCTCCATATCCGACTGAGGATGATGACTTCATTCGTGCCATCGGTATCTTCCACCAAACTGCTGAAACGGACTGAGGATTCGATCGTCTTCATGAAATCTTGAGTCTTTGGTGTGATGACCAAAGATGGATCCACCCAGTTGTCTCTCCGTGTTGCCTTGATGAGATCATCATCTACTCGAATCATTGCGTCGATTCGGATGATGCGAAAGTACGTGTTTGTATGGTTGTGTTTTCGTTTGCAAAGCAACGATGAAGAGGAAGGGGTGGGTACCAAGGCGTCAGATTCTATTGCATTGTGGTGCATGGTGGTGCATTGGCATTGTGGCGCGGCACATGGCAGTCCACTGTCCGCTTCGCACAAGCAACAGAGCAAAAGGATCGCTACTAATTGCCCGGTGGGTAATATGCAACATGCCCATCGCAAATTGACAGCATTGGCATCGACGAAGGACTGTGTAGTTCGCGGAACCACGGAACGTGTTGCAGAGGGTCAATTCTTGGATGCTGTTGGCATCCATCCCCTCTTGTTAGAACGAAATCGAAGATGGGTCGTAGGGTACCACACCGAAAACGTAGAGTGATCAGATCGTTGTTGTTGGTGAGGAGATTGTTTGATTATTGTGATTATTCGTATGGAAGGATGTTGACAAGCTCCAAAGATTGAGATCTTGGAACTGTGAGCATAAGAGGAAACTTGCAGGTCTCATGCGATTGCAGATAGAATATAGCACGGAGATAACACGACAAATGTGCGTGTTTCTGCGTGGGTTCAGATTTGCAAAAGTCAGAAAACAAACACTGCGATACGCCATGTTGTAGGGTGCAACTCCTCACGATGTTGCGAGTCGAACGATTGCACGATTGATTGTATTCACTTGAGAAGGTTGGGGACGGTTCCATATTTATTGGACCCAAGACCGAAGTCTGTCCTGATTGGACAGAGTGGTTCATCTTGGCAAGAAATTCATTTCCGCGACATGTTGGAACTGGGATTGACGGGAAAACTGTTCTTGCGACCCGAAATGTGACGCAAAATTGACACAATGGAATTTTGACCAGAATTTCCGTTTGGAACGGAAAAAGTAAGAAATGTGGAAATTTCTGATTGGTCGACGGGTGTCACTACTGTTAGAGATATATAGCGTTGCGCTGGTACCTCTGGCAGTTCGCAACTATTCGCAGCACTGGTATCCAGCTCGTCATCGTTGACGATATTGATGTCGCTTGGATTGATGGTGAGGAAGGATGTGCCTCTGCATTTGGGATGGTCAGCACTGGCATCAGCAGCAGCAGCTTGTGCTGCTGCTGTTTCGTCTGCGTCATACAGATCGCCGATGCCCTTCGTCGAATTCCGAGACGATTGGATTCTGTTGGCTTCCACTGTGAGATCGGTCAATGCGGACTGCTGTTGGCTGTCAGGGCGTGGCGCATTCTGGTGTTGCTGCGTGCAGTCATCATGTTGTCTTGGGGAGGAAGAGTCACACAATGTCTCTTACTCTGTTGTGACTCGTTTTGCATAACGTAGAATCCGTCCCCTGTGACGTAGGAGACGGATCAGAGAGACGAAACACAAAATAGCTCTAAATGTACAATCGCCGTTGCTCCCAAAAGCAAGCAAACCAGTGGCAACAAGGGGCCAAAACTCTACAACTAGTGCCATCGTGACCCCATTTTACATTTCGCGCAGGCTGTACAACTAGCGTTATCGCGCGACGCATTTTCCGTCATCTGCAGGTCGTAGTGCTATCGCTTTGCCGAGTGAGTGAGGTGGAAGGTATGATGTGTGGTTAGATACCCGATCCGTGATGCGGCGCCGGCTTTGGTGTAACCTTTCGCTGCAGCGGGTCATATTGTGTCCTACGGGTTCTCGTACACGACATCTTGGTAGATGAGATCGAAGTTCTTGTTGATGAACCAGTTCGATCGATTGATGTTGTGAATGAAGTCATACCCGGAACGTCCCAGAAGAGCCTTGATGGAATCATCCTTGAGTTTGCTTTTTCCGTCCGCCTCGACGACAATGATGCCGAATTGGTACTCATCGAAGTTGAGGGACTGTAACGCCAGCAGCTCGGCGCCTTCAATATCCAACGAGAAGAAGTCGAAATAGAACGACTTGCCCACGGTCTCCTGTAGGATCTTGTCCAGCCGGCGGCACTTCACGATGAGGGCCTTATCGATGACTTGTTGCGTCCAGTGCATGTTCTTGAACTCTTTGGTCGCGAATTCCAAGAAGCCGGAGACAGCGGCATGACCTCCACTGAGTACGTAGTGCAGATCCTTCTCGTCCAAGCAGACGCCTGCGTGAACGGTGGCGATTTCGTTGGGACGATTGATCACCAGTTGCTTGTAGCTGCGAGGGTCAGCTTCGACGAGCACGCCCTTCCAACCCAGTCCTTTGTTGAAGACGTGAGAGTTGCTGAACTCAACGCCGTCCAGACCTCCCATCTCAATGTAGGTGCCCCCGCAGAAATTTTTAAACCATTTTAGGAGCATCTTGTCTTCTTCCGATTGCGCCTTGTGGAGATGTGCTGGCAGCGTCCGTTGGCATCGAGTTGCTTGTGTCTTGGGCGGCGCTACCTTTGCGACTGCATCTTGGGTAGCACGTATGGAGGAGGCTGCTCGATCGACCGCGGCGATGTCGTTTGTGAAGTTGGCGGACTGGAGTTGTGTTACGAGCACTGCGGCGAAGAGGATCAGTGCCACGATCACAACCGAGTTGCGCGATACCCCCGCAGCTGGCTTCTTCATCGTTGTTCGACGCCCCATGTTGCGATGGATCTGATGCTTGCAGTCGTCGGATAGCAATTGGATATGTTGCGTAGTGAAGGTTCAGAATACCCGGTCTCGTAGAGTAGTATGTACTCCAGAATGCAATGTGATAGAGTACGTGGTGCCGGATGCAGCGGCAGCGAAGTCAGGTGAGATGAGATGAGACGAAAGCGAGTCGAGGATCCTTCCTCTGATGGATTGCTGTTGACTTTTTGTCCCGTGCCGTGCGTGTTTTGTTGTTGGAGCAACAGATGAGCAGAATGGCCGAGAAACTCCTTGTTGCCAGACATGCGAGCCGAAAAGACCTGGTCGGTCATTCCGTCTTTCCGTTTTTTTTGCAACCGTTCGTCGCTGTGATCCATTCGACTACTCTGTCTCTGAAATTTGTTCTATGGTGTTCCAGAGAATTGGGCATCAGCGAACTCGCGCAATTCGCCAAAGTGGGCAAAGATCTCCCAAAGCGTCAGCGCACGCACACGCACACACCCATCAGCATTGCCCCGCCATACAACCAACACCCATCACAACTCAAGAACGATAGAGAAGGCAGCGATATAGTAGAGTACCAGGACACCACCTACCTCCCATCAACTGGATTCAGTGATGGTACGCCGCAAATTCATCGATCTGTTCGCACGTCATGCGAGATGTCGTTTGCATTCATCAACGTCCATTCCATTTCAGCAGTCATGTCGAATCACACGCGCAGGTAGGACCTCCCGTCACGCCACGACAACAGCAGGTTCAGCACCAGATCCATCATCATCATCATCATTGGTTCCACAGCAGCGACAGCAAATAATCGAGTCTTTGACGGGCCTGCTGAATTCCAGCCGCGATACCAATGCCGCAAGTGTCAGCACGAACGGCGACACCAGCAGCCTCATCCTCACCGATCCTGATGGCATGGAATCCTACACAACCGATTGGTTGCAGCAATATCGCGGCGATGCGCTCGCTGTCGTGTTCCCCACGTCGACGCAGCAGGTGTCGTCCATACTGAAGTACTGCCATGAGCACCGCATCGGCGTGACACCGCAGAGCGGCAACACGGGCCTGGTTGGCGGCAGCGTACCTGCCCAACATGCAACGCCGCAGATCGTTCTCAACCTCACCAAGCTGAATCGCATCCACGGCATCCACAACGCCTCCGTGTTGGTGTGCGATGCGGGATGCATCGTGCAGGACCTGCAAGACTACGCGCGATCCCATGCTGGGCTCGTGCTGCCCTTGGATCTTGGCAGCAAAGGCAGCTGCTGCATCGGCGGCACCGTCGCTACGAATGCGGGCGGGAGCTACTACTGGAGGTACGGCAGCCTGCAGGCCAACATCCTGGGTTTGGAAGCCGTGCTGGCGGATGGCACCGTCCTCGACATGATGAATCTGAACATGAAGAATAACACAGGCTACAAATTGCGGCAGCTGTTCGTCGGATCGGAAGGGACGCTGGGCGTCGTCACCAAGGTGGCGCTGCACTGCCCGCGCCACTATCCTGCCAGCCGGCAAGTCTTGCTGCTGTCATGTCGAACCTACGCGGACGTGGTGGCGCTGCTGCAATCGGCCAAATCGGAACTGAATGACATACTGGCAGCATTCGAGTACATGGACAAGGGCATAGTGGAAATGGTGCTGCAGGAGCACGGTGACAAACGCCTCCCCAGCATCGACGCGCCATTCACTGTCTTGTTGGAAACGCATGGATCCAACGCCGAGCACGATATGGAGAAGATGGAGAAATTCTTGGAGAAGCACGACGACAGGATCGATGATGGGATCTTGGCTCAGGATCTGCAGCAGGCGGAGGAATGCTGGCACTTGCGCGAACTGTGTTCGCCCACGGTTGCATCGCTCGGATACGTGTACAAATACGATCTCTCGTTGCCGATCCCGCAGTTCCAAGACTTCGTGGATCACATGCGAATGTACTTGGAGGCCAATTGGAATGACCCCGTCGAAGTCGTCAATTGGGGACACGTGGTGGACGGAAACATCCACACCAACATCGTGATGCCGGGCGTATTCGAAAAGGAAATTGGCTTGTTGAATCTTCTTGAGCCGTACATCTTCGAGAAAGCGCTGGAGTTTGGTGGCTCTATTTCTGCCGAACACGGGTTGGGACAGTGCAAGAATGATTATATGCACCAAGTGTACGGCGCAGATGAAGGGAAAGCGGCAACGTTGGAGATGATGCTGCGGATGAAGCGCGTCTTCGACGAGCGGAACATACTGAATCCTGGCAAGTATTTTCCGTCGAAATGAGGGCCACCACTGCAGTAGCAGCAGCAGTATCGGTGGCGGCAGGTGCACGAGCATGAAGAAGAAACAGAGGCCTGTCGTAAAGATTCGTAGACATCGATATGTCTTGGAGTGTCGTGATGGTGCACTCTGCAGCATCGTTCTACAGCTAAGATGCTGTAAAGTGCCAAGCCAACAGTCTGAAGTGCGCAGAGTAGAACAATCTCCGGAATATTCTCCTCTGCTCTGGATTATTCTGCTCTGGATTGCTCCAACGGTCGAGAGCATTCTACTGTTGTAGATCTAGAGATATTCTTCCACCACTTTGTGGCACCTGTTTGGCCTGTACACCAATCCGCGCCTTGTTTTCTCATCCAATCGACCGACTACGCACAGACCGAAAAGAGCCACAATGAAATTCGGTTTTGCAGTTTTGTGATGACCATTTGGGCCCCGTTGCGTCGACCAGTGAACGATCAAAGAACAACAATGACTCCGCGAGTGGTACAACCAACACAAGACAAGTAGTCATACAGATAGGAAGGGACACGCGGATCGACGCCATGCACTGATCACAAGACGAGACAATGAAAACAAATGGGGACGAAGATGGCACATGGTGACCAGCCGCCATCATACAATGTTCTCACAGGAAGAGAGACGATCAGTCGTACGCACCCGTCGACAAAGTGCACAGTGCGTCTGTTTTATGGGAAAAGCTCAACAGATGCAAACGCTAACCTGCGGGCCATCCACCATACTTCGACCTTGCGCAACTTTCGGGCGCTCATCTCAATCACATAAAAAAGCAATTCCAAGCACAACAACAACTCACAACACAACAACATCAGATTGAACGCAAATCATGACATCTATCGACGCAAGCAATACAAGCCTCGGCGAGGTCACCGCATTCCCCAGCACAGGATCAGTTACCACCAACTTCGAGGTGTTTGTCTGCAAGCAGGCATTCAAGTTCAACGCTGCCCACTTCGTTGCCTTCAGGGGATTCCGCGAGGCCTTGCACGGTCACAACTACGCCGTCTCCGTGCGACTCCTGGGAGCACGGAATATCTCCCATGACGGATATTTGATCGATTTCGGCGATGTCAAGCAATCCGTCAAGCGCATCTGCAAGAGATTGAACGAGAATTTTCTCTGCCCCATGTACTCTGACGTCATGAAAGTCAACGTGGATGAAGGAGTTGATGGCGGGCATGCCACCGTCTCGCTAGAGTGCGAAGATGGTGCCAAGTTCCTCTTCCCCAAGGCCGATTGCGCCATGTTGCCGATCGTTCATGCCACGACCGAAGAACTATCCATCTATCTTTGGAGCGAGCTCTTGGCCGACATGGACCATAAGTACCTTCTGCAACGCGGACTTCATACCATGGAAGTCAGCGTGGCGGAAGCGCCCGGTCAAGAATCCGTCTTTCGTTTGGGCTTGCCAAAGACTCTCGATCATGGACGCGTCACGTTGGACGTTCGAACCTTCATCCAGCAGGGCAAGATCGTTCCAAAGCCGTGCGAGGTGGAACCGTCGTCTACACCCAAGGTCGGTGCTGTCACCGTTGAAAAGGTGGACGAGAAGAAAGAAGAACCAGAGGCCGTGCCATCGCCAATGTCGACGGTGAAGACATGCGAAGGTGGCGATGGTTGTGTCTCGTGCAAGATCTCATTCTCAAAGCAGCTCGAGAAGCTCGTGCTTGCGATTAACACCAACCAGCTGTGCCTGCCAACATCCGACAACGCCAAGGCCGTATCCATCGAGGATCTTCAAACAGCAATCGAGAAGCAGAACAACTCGATCATGAGTCAGTAGGGCTCCTGAATTGGGATTGACAGCATGATGATGATGATGATGGCCATGCTGCGCGGGAAGAACGCCTGTGGAGTGCAGCCTTGGTCACTCATGAATACCACATAGGTACATGTCCACATCAGTGAATAAATGAGAAGTTTATGAAATCGGTGTAGAGTAGGCTAGCTCGCGCAAACGAGTACTATGGTGTTGTAGATAGGTTTCGTTGGCTGGGGACCTCAGCGACAGGGAGACAAGGGACTGCCTACAAGTGCGACAATGGCGCTGTGCTCGGTGCGAAACTGTCATGGGTCGATGTCCTCATCTCCACGTTCATCAACACAAACAAAGAAACAAACAAACAAGTCCGAACCGAAAACATGAAAGGCCGCCAAACGCCCTCCCGACATGTATCGAACGAAGGACATTGCTCTCTCTCTCTTTAACACTTGAACAAGAGAAGCCAAGGTAACATCAAAGTGAAGCAACAGGCGATACGAGTACTAGCACAACCACCATCCTAAAGCCGCGACTACGATTTATCATGGCATTCAGGCAACCAGCCAGACAACCCGAACAGCTGTGGCGAACAAGCCCCCATGGGCTGTCCCACAGTGGGAACACCCAACATGTTTGGAGAAGTCTCGACATTCACAAACGACAAAAAGCATGACCAAAACTGGCGGAACGGCCACACAAGATTCCTGGTGGAGGCGCTGTGGTCGCAATCTGTCTCTCTCCATCCCACAACATCACGCCAACTTCACAGTTCCGACAACACCCGCGGCAACACCTCGACAACACTTCAAAAGCTTACAACAATCACAGAAGCAATCACAGAAGCAAACACAGAACAGCACTGCATCCATTCTACGTCGACAATGTCAACAGAGTCAAACGTAGCAACGCACCTCGCGTTCGACAAGGTCGGTCTGGTGGGGCGGGACAAAGAGATCCGCATCCTGCGCCATGCTATCCAAAAAGCGTCCGCCAAGGTCAGGAAGCCAGCGTCTTTCGGCCAACAGTCTGCACCCGGCGACGCCAAGGCATCAATCGCCGCATTTGGCCAAAGCGCCACCGACAGCAGCAGCAGCAGCAGCAGCAGCGACAACGGCAGCAGCAAGAGCCATGCAAAGACGGAGAATCCATCACCACTGCGAGCTGCAGCACAAGTGCCAACATCAGCCGCAGTCCAAAACCATACCCGGTCATTGGTGCTGATCTCTGGTCAATCAGGAAGCGGCAAGTCAGCTCACGTCCGACATGTGCGAGAGAGTCTGTTGGCTCCGGCAGCGGCAGCATCGGAAAACTCAGATCCAGGTACCCAATCTTGCATGCCACCGATGGGGAAACACCCTTTCGTGGCTTCTTCGCAACCAGTAAATGCGAACTGGCTTCCAAGAAGGAGAGCGTCCCCTACGCCGGACTCCAGCAAGCCATGATGGAACTGTGCTAGCAAGTGGCCAACAGGGCCAATGCAGAAATGAAAGCCTCGGCAGGACATCAAGCACGAAACCAGGGCTCCGAATTCAAGAAACGGACGCTCGCATCGTTAGTGTCGAAAGGATTGACAGCAGTGGATCCGCAGCTGCTCTCCAGTGTCATTCCAAATATCGAGACCATCATGGCTCTGAGAACGTCCCGCCAATCCGCTGGCGGAATGAATCTCGGGACCGTAGTATCTTCGCCACCATCACTGCATGACGTTTCTGATGCTTCCATCTCTGCCTCAACCTTCAGCCGTCTAGCGGGCGGATGATCTTCCGTCAACTACAAGAGCCACACACAACGAATCACCTACGTACTACGCAGGTTCATGCAGATACTCTGCAGCTACTGTCCAGTCGTGATAGTCATCGATGATCTGCAGTGGGCCGATCGAGCATCACTGGGCCTCATCCAATCCTGGTTGGTGGACAGCTGCAGTGCCTCATCGACCATCATCGGCCTGTATCGCTCCAACATGCTGGATGTGAATCAGGCTCTCAAGGCGACGCTGGTATCATTGGAAGAATCGAAGCGAGAGAGATCCATTCGGATCATCAAGCTCACTGTTGAGGACTTGAGCGTGGATGAAGTGGCTGCGTATCTACAGCGACTCTTTCAGGTATCTTCGCATCAGGAAGCTGAAGGTGATCATCCCGATCATTCCGAAGCTGAACCATCGCTTGCGCACTTGATGCCGCTGGCAGAGATCGTGCACGAGAAGACGGCTGGCAACATGTTCTTCATCCAGCAGTACCTTGACTCACTCGTCACGGACGGTCTCATCACCCAGAATCATCTGCCAACACCGCCGACGCCGCCCGCAACAGCAGCGGCGACACTCCCAGAAGTGTCAGGAGTCACGAATGACGCCAGCCATGCGGCAGCATGGGCCTGGGATGTCAACGAGATCACCTGCAGATCTGCGGCTGCGGGCGACAACATCCTGGACCTAGTGAAGATGAGACTCCAAAAGTCCGCCTCCACGCACTGGGTACTATCCATCGCGGCCTGCCTCGGAGCCACGTTCTCTACTTCGCACGTCTGCGCAGTCATCACGGGCCTCTTCATCCACTCCAGCCACTCCAAGTTCTTCCGCGAGGTGTTCCAACTCACCAAGATCGTCAAGGAGGATGAGATCATCGCCATGCTCCAGACATTCTTCACGGAAGGGCTGCTCGAGAAAGTCAAAATGTTTCATCACCAAAGCTCCACGTTGGCCGATAGGGGTTCCCAACAGACGCCCAGCACGAAAACGAGCACGCGGGCACGACGGGTCAAGTCCGTGCGATACGCCTTCATCCATGACAAGGTCCAAGAAGCCGCGCTGTCCATGATACCCACAGAAGACCAGCTCGCAGAGCTCAAGTATCGAGTTGGAGAGATCCTGCTGTACGCGCTATCTGAGAATCAGCTCGACAAGAAGATCTTCATGATCGCGAACCTCCTCAACACGAGGCCCGATCTCATGCCCAGCCACCGGAAGCTGGACCGTCGCATGAAGATCAGCATGCTCAACCACAAGGCTGGGCAGAAGGCCGCGAATGCGTCTGCCTTCCATCTAGCATCTTCGTACTTCGCCATGGCGATCGATCTCCTTCCCGATGATCACTGGGAGACATTGATGGAGGAGAGCCTGGAGCTGTACTCATCAGCAGCGGAGAGCCATTTCGTGACTGCCAGCTTCGCTAAGGCACGATCGTACTGCAAGACCGTCGTCAATCAGGACTGCGACATACTGAGCAAGGTCCGTGCGCATCATGTCTTGGTCGACATATCGTTATCGGAGACAGAGACGACCGAGGAAGAAGGGGCTGCGGAGATGCATCTGGACCTGCTGTCGCAGCTTGGCCGCAATCTTCCTTCTTCAACCTTCGGTCGGGTGGTGTACGTGCTTCGGGGCATGATGGCAACCAAGGGAACCCTTCGACAGTTGGAAAGGAACATGATCGACACGCTGTCAGTGTCCAGCGACGAACATCACAAAGCAGTGATGAAGACACTGAGCAAGCTGAGTACCGTGGCATACTTGACAACACCGAACTTGATGCCTGTTGTCACCGTGAAGGCATTGAGGCGGAGCTTGAAACAAGGAATCACGATGTATTCAGCACCGGCCCTATCCTTCCAGGGTGCCCTCGATGTGTGTGTACTGGAGCGCTTCGATGTGGCTCACAAGTGTAGAGAGATGGCGCTGAAGATCACCAAGGCATCATATGATCGTAGTTTGGACGGCAAGGTCCTGTTCTGCTACCATGTCGGTATTCGTCACTGGACGCACCCATATGAACATGGTACCGACCAACTGTTGGAAGCCTCCAGACTGAGCATGTCCATGGGTGATGTGGAAATTGGTGTTTGGTCTCTCTATGGCTCTCTCATCTTTGGCCTGTACACAGGGAAATCGCTGGACTCGCTGGACGAAGATGTGTTGATTCACAGCGGCACCATGAAGGACTTCCAGCAGAACCTCCAATACCAGCTGACCCTCGTGCTATGGCAGCTTGTCTTGAACCTTCGAGGTGCCTCCAACCACACAGCCCAATTGATTGGGGACGCGTACAACGAAAAAGAACGAAGCGTATGAAGCCAACCACCAAATGGCAGACCTACACGTCATGAGTCGTGGTATGTCGCAAGTGTGCCTCGCAGCCTACTTTGGCGAGCATGAAATCAGCTCGGAACTTGCGATCAAATCTTGCCTGGATTGGGTCAAGGCGCTACCATCCAGCTACACTCTGCCTCCGGGGCTGTTCCATAGTGCGCTCTGCTGCTTCGGGATGGCACACAAATGCAAACCATCCTACTACACCAAGCACGCCCGCACATTCTTGAAGATCCTGAAGAGGTGGGCCAAGAAGGGCAATCCGAATTGCATCCCGTACATCGCTTTGCTGGATGCGGAAAAGTACTCTCTGAAGAAACAAGACAAGAAAGCAATCGAGCAATACGAAGAGGCCATCCAAATGACGCGGCGACAGGTGCGCATTCATGACCAGGCCCTTGCGAACGAGAGATACTCTGCTTTCTATGCTCGCAGAGGCAACATAGAGAAGGCGAAGGCGCATCTGGAGGAGTCCATCAATCTATATAGACGGTGGGGCGCGAACAAGAAGGTCGAAATGCTGTTGCGACAGCACAAGTCGGATTGTGCATAGGGCAAAGACCAAATAGAACAGTGGATGAACTTATTTGACAGAGCCTTCGTTCATGTCCATTTCACGAAACGTTCGGCATTGGTAGATCATGGACTTTCAGGTGTGCAGCATTTGCGCTTCCTTTTCTGGCATTGATGCTGTGTGTGTGTGTTTGGGCGCCACCGTCGATGCGCTTGATGAGAACTATACCTTTGAGATCGGAGACGGCCGTCGTGGAGGACCATCGCCGAAGCAACTGCGGACGTTTCAGAGAATCGGCGGTGCGCAGGCATCACCTCAAACCTTTGGAAAAGCACAAGAGTATGATCAACGAGCCGCGGTCTGCACGAAACATGGACTGAGAAGAGGATTCAAGCACCAGAGAGGGGTGAAGAATCTTGTGACTTTTCGTGAGTTGCCCAACTCGTGATCTGGTTGTTGTTCTCTGTTCCTTTCAATTTATGCAATCAAGTATCCACTATGTACGTCGCCTTCCGCAACTTCTATTGTGCCGGCGCCAGGCTGTCATGTAATGTCAGCCACGCCCGGGGTATGCCCTCATTGATGTACCATTTCTTTATACACGCTGAGCTGATTGAAACAGCGGTCATTGAAAACCATTCGGGTGAATCGCGATGGGAACTGCAACGGCAATCATCGGCAATCATCATCCCATCCTTGTCGCTGGAAAGGTTGCAGTGAATGCGTCCAAGGCATAGTCTTCGATCGTTCGAGTGTTATGGTCATTCGCTGTGTCCCACCAAAGCAGGTCCATTCGCCATTGATTCTCTGCCAATATTCCAATGATGGCGCGTGATGCATCATTCACATCTTGTGGCCTTTTCATCTTTCCATTGCACATATGCAGCCACGACGCTGGCTGTGTGCATATTCGTTCCGACACAACTTCGCTCCCTCCATTTCTTCACGTGTTGCTTTGCATTGCTGCGTCGAGCCATTCATCGCCCACCCGACGGCATCCACCGTCATCGTCTATGCTGTCGTAAATTCCGTCCGCGGTTTCATCAAAGCAAGGCCCCGTCTTCCGCTACGGTATTTCCAATTGATCGCTATCGCGCTTCAAACTGGATCACTATTGATGCATCATCGTCGCGGATTCGTAGAAGTATCCATGGCGGAAGCAAAAATCGTCCGGTTTGAAGGTTGGAGAGCCATCATTTTGCGGGGCGTCGTTGTGAGTGGATTTCAGGTGCGTGTTGAGTGCATTAATTATCATAAAGACAAGCCACGGCACAGCATAGCACATTACAGCGCATTGCAACATAGTTCCACTTACATCGCTTCGTGCGCGTCTTGTAGAGGATGCGGAACCCGCATTGCCGACATCGCACGGGATCGCCTCCCTTGATCATGTTGCGGGCACCGCAGTCTCCGCATCGGTACTCCACACCGCGCATGATTGGCAGCGGCGTGGCGCCTGTCTGTGTGGTGCTATCCATGATGCTGACGACTCTGTTACTCTCTGTGTATTGTAGAGTGCGTCCACTGGAATGACTGCTCCGCTGTTGAAGTTGGAGATTGTGGGGAATGTCGTGAGGTCGGCCAAGTGATGAAGATGGACTCGGAGACTCTGTCGTGATGGGTGTGTGCTTGTGTTTGGAGTTGGTTGGAAAACGCAACTGGATGTTGTCGCTTGGTGGTTGGCAGTTTTGTCGTGTCGTGTTGGCGCGAAATCTAACGGACGACAGCAAGGCTATTCATGTTTGACAACATTCGTGAATGAGTAGGAGTGATAGTATCTTGAGAGTAGATTTCTATGTTTGTTCTGCGAACGCTTCTGCACTTGAACGGGAATGTGCCGGCAAGTCATATCGCGATGTGTAGAGTACCAGTCGAGGACGATAGTGCCGCGATTCTGGCTGCAACCCATCAAAATAGAATCGACACCATCCCATCATCTTCTGAACCATCCGCTTTGATGTCGATGGCGATCCGCAGAATGGAGCCGCAGCTGTTCGGGCCTCCTTTCTGTGGGACTTGCGAGTGGATACTCCACGTCCCCTGCTTGCCACCAACTTTGACACGAACGGAAGCGGTGTTGATGACGGGCACGAACACGTAAATGTACTTGCCCAACCGCTCCAAGTCGCGCTTGAGGTTGATCTCGACGGTGTTGTTGTCCATGAGGTTGAAGCTATCAACTTCCAGTCCGCACGAGAAGTGAATATCGCTACCGATGTATTGCGGTCGGCTGGGTGTCACTGGACGGACATGGAAGATCTCCGTCTCGTGCGCCTGCAATCTGCGGCTGAGGTATTCATGTTTCGTCGATGCTCCACCGCCATTCTGTTCTGCTTGGGTGTCTGCCGTTGGCGTCGTGTGATCAATCCACTGGCACTGCCCGGACCAGAAAGAAAAGACATGATAGCCGTTGTGGGAATGCGATCGCGAAGCTAGGGAATTGGGCGATGTTTCGCCGTCGCGGCCGGCACTATCTATCAGTTTGCCTGCATCATGTGGCGTCTGAAGTGCTGTCCGAGGCACCCGCACCTCCGATGGCTCGTCAGACCAGTTGCTGACAGATAGCATCGTCCATGTGCCGACGTTGTCGGCAACGTGCAAGCAGCTGCGTTGCCTCTCGTTCGGATGCGGCGCCGGCTGATCCAGTTGGAACGAAGATAGTCTTCCAAAGTGGGTGGCCGCGTGGTTGGAATCCAGTTTCAGCTGCTCCCGTTGATCGCCCTGCCGTGCGTGATAATCACGTATACCGCCCTCCTTGTCAGTACACCACAGCCGCAGCATGCTTGGCAAGCCGTGTGCTGGCGCGGAGTGCAAGTCGAGAATGACAGCGCTGACGCCTGTCATGGGGAATATCTTGGTGAGAATGCTGGTCCTGGATGGAATCACTTTGGTCAGATCATCTGACAGGAGCAGCATGCCGCATGTCATCGCGATGATCGATGCCGCGCTTGTGACTTCGATGTCCGTCAAGCTGGTGCTGGTTCCCAGCAGCAAGCAATCGGGGTCGTTGTGCCACCACCGATGACCCATCGGGGCTCGGTTGATGCTGTTGCGGATCATACTACGCAGTGCTGGCAGAGTTCCGTTGTCCCACCAGGGAAGCGGGAAGGCCGGGTACCACGTGGGGCCTGTGTCAGCAGACACTCTCATTCCGTCCACGTAGCCGATGCCAGCGCCGATAGGACAGCCGCAGCCAATCAGGAAGACGTCGGGACCGGCCGCCTTGCGGATGGTGGCCAACGCGAGGTGCATGGTCTGCGCTCTCGTCATGGATGGGTCAAACTTGCCATTTCCCTCTAAACACGCTGCGTACAGAAAGTCGATCTTCAGCACGTCGAACCCCCAATCCTGCACCGCACGTCGAATGCACGTCGATACGTACTCGCGAACTTCGGGGTTGGTGGCGTCCAGACCGTAAAAGAACTTGCCGCAGTTGGACGAGTTGGCTGGGATTCCGTGATCGTTGTGAATGATCCAATCCGGGTGATCCTTTGCGACCTTGGAATGCTTGTCGCACGTGTACGGTGCTAGCCAAAGACCAGGACGCATCGAGTTGGCTTCGATGTCACGAGCGACGACGCGCATGTCCGTGAACTTGCCAGGTTTGAAGTTGTCCCAATCACCCCATGCGGTCATGTAGCCGTCGTCGACTACGGAGACATTCGTGGGAATGACCTTTCGCATACCTTCGAGGCGAGCAAAGTTCGACCGCAAGGCACCCTCCGAGATGTCCTCGTAGTAATGGTACCAGCTGCACCATCCTGTGAGCAACGGCCCATTTTGCAGAGGGCGGGCCTCGTTGTGCGAAGCGACGGCATGCAGAAAATCTGCCATGGGTTCTTCGTCGTAGTGGTGCGGGGCAACGAGCTGCGCGTAGCACCAGTCGGTGGAGATCCTGGAGGTCACCAGCCCTTTGTGCGACACGCTCATCTGCGCACATCGCAGTCCAGCATCCACGAGGACCAAACCCAATTGCTGATGCTGTGCCAGCCAACCCAGCACAACCGCCGGACCGCCTATCTCGTCCATCGGTTCGTCTCGTGACGTGGTCAGACAGGTGAAGAAGTCTGATTTGTATGCGGTCCGAGGAGCGAATGTCGGTTGCGTGGTGGACTCGCGGAGGTTGTCCACGGCCATTCGGGATCCATCTTGAATTCGGAATGATGGTGACAGGGGCATGCTGGCGCCAGCATTGAACGCCCCGCTGAAGGTGCTCGGTAGCGCAGGCCGCGGCTGTTTGCTGCCGCGCGGGATGGAGCCAGTATACGACCAGCTTTGGTATCCTTGAATGTAGATGTGTGACGCTGGTTCGCCCATGTCGACGGATCCTTCGAAGACGGTGATCGTATCGAGATAAGCGTCGGAGTATGGTGCTGGCGGCAACTCGACCTTCCACAGGAGTGGCAGATTTGAGAATCGAGCTGCTGTTGTCGGCATTGCGAAGGTGACGCAGATGAGTTGGTTGATGTCAACATGATCTGCAACCGCATCCGTGGCTTCCTCTTCATTCTTCGCGCGGGGGTTCCGATTATGTGTGCTTTCGTCCAACAGGATGGATTTCTCCTGTGAATCATGTGGCTGTTGGAAACGGTCCCACTGCATGGGATACATCTCCCGATTACCCTTGCTGCGTTGGTCGTATTCACGAAGAACCTTCTGAAAGTCCTGCTTGATCGGGACCGGCAAATCGGCATCATCCACATGCGTGGAAGGTCTCGAATGCGGTCGCAGATAGAGTTGCACACCATCGCATTGTCCAATGCCGCGGATGGAAAGCTTCGTGTTCTTGTGCAACACGATGTCCTTCGAAGTGTAGACCTCCTCCGTAACGGTCGACGTCGCCTCTGCCGCAACGCACCCGCAGGTGATGCAATTGAGATGACGCCTGCTTCTCTGCTGCATGGTGTACTGCGCGACACCCTGCCAAGCTGGTTTGTGGACGATCTTGAGCAACGCATTCGATTCCAGCGCGTCTCCGGCCGGGCTGGTGAATGTCCAGCCCAACCTCTGCGTGTGGTTTGCAGCTGGTGCGGTCGATGGGTGTTCGAGAAACGGCGCCTTCTCGTCTTCGTTGGCTGTTTCTTGCGATGGTGCATTGCCATCACCGCCTGCCTTTGGGGCATCGCGCGTCCGCGCAGGTGTCTGCGTCACGTCCAGTTCGATTCCGTGCTGCTGTCCCACTGAAGGACCGATGCGGAGAGACCATCGCTTGAGCCCATTGCTGTCGGTCATGGCGAAAGCCTTTCAGCGCAATGGAAGACTGCGCTTTGTTCTGTTTTGTGTGTGTTGCTCGTATTGGTACGCGTGACGCAAAGATGCTGATGATCAATCGATCAGTCAGTCAGCTGCTTGGAGCTCTGGTACGACGATGATCAGTTGGCTGTGGCATCCGCTCTCGTGGTGGTGATTGTGTGGTTTGTATTGTCATAAGTTGCACAACTACCAGTCGGCAGCAGCGCGCTCTGTAGGGGACTTGTCACACGTTGAGAAGGTGGCCATCAACGAAACTGATGGCTGGCGAATTGATCATGTGACGTCTTGAGACCACAATCGGAGTTGTTGATGTCTTTCTTTGGAGTCCATGGTACATTACATTATGTAACATTAATTGACGGAACGGATACTTCACTTGTTGGACCGTCAAAGTATGATAATAAAAATAATAACCATTCCCACGCAGCTTTAGAAATCTTTTCAGATCGCAAGATCGCAGCATGAGCCACAACAACAGTCGCAGCAATAGCAACGACCACTCTCACAGAATCTGCTCATAGACAGCGGCGCAGGCAAACCCGCAAGCATCAAAGAGAGAGAAAGACGTTGAAGATGGCTGAAAATGGAGTCCCCAGGCTGCCAGATGGAGGCACGAACTCGGGCGAAGCGACGGATAAGGATTCCTCTTTGATCATCACGCTCGTCTGGACTAGCCTTGCGGGTCTTCTGTTGTGTTGGTACATGCGGCCATCCATCCAAGCAGGTTCGCCGGACATCTCCAACGATGAACGGCGCAAACGCATGGCCGAAGCGGCAGCCAATCGCCTCATGACGCAGTCCGCGACGGTCAGATCCATCCAAGTTCCCGATAAGATGGTTGAGTCCAAAATCAATTCCGGAGTTGACGAAAGTGGAGCTCTGTCCAAGGAGTCTACCGTCCCACAACACCAAGCGCCATTGGCGGCACCGGAAGTAACACCGGATGTAGAATTGGAGGCAGTCCAAGCACCACCACCACCACCACCAGTACCAGAAAAAGTGGTCGAAGAAAAGGAAACCATCGCAGCGGCACCAACACCAGAAACGACGACGGCCACCGAGCAGTCTGTCTCCGATACGGAAAACCTGCCAGACCAGCAGCACCCAACGGCGAACGCAGCCCCGAAGGCGAAACGCAAGAAGCGACGGCGGCCACCCATGCCGCAGATTTTCTGCGAGGCGCTATCCGAGATACTGCAGGTCCATATTGTGGTGGAACAGCGCGATGATGCCGAGGCATGGGGCGGATTGGGGTGGTGGAAATCGGCCAACAAGCACGCTGCGATCATCTCTCTGCCTTTGCATCGGCATTACTCTGCCGAATACAGTCAAGACGGTGAGATGACACAAGGTGCCATCGAAGAGCTTGCGCGTTGTTTGGTCGTTGACCTCGTGCCACGAGCAGTCGACATTGTGGATCTGCAGCATGCCATCAGCATCTACAACCGAGCTGCCGAGATAGCAAGAGTCGGCCATTCGCCCCATTTGCTGAGCCGACAGGATGCTGGATTCCTGCAGTTCGTCTCGGCCGTGCAGAAGATCAAGGCTTGGGTGATCGCGAAGGCTGCTGAATGGTTGGAAAGCGATGATTCGATCACCAACTACCAGGCCGCCGTACCAGGTGACGTCGATATCGGCGACGACCTGTTCAGCGATGAGTACGACACGTCTGTTCTCACGCCGACACCGTTGACGGACGCAACAGCAGACAGTGCGGATCGGCGATCTCTCGCCTTCCTCATTGATCTCCTGGTCAACTCACCGTCGCAGATTTCCATCGGTTTCTTGGTCGACGTCAATGATGCTGTCGAGGTCTGCAGTGTCTCCGAGAAGATTGTCGGCGATCTGCTGCGTCGGTTGAACAGCCAGATCTTTCCCATGAACGAACCGTCGCAACGTCAACCCGATTCGGCACTCTCGCAGGAAGCTACCAAGGTTCTTGGAGCGATTGGGACGGTCCTCACGTCTGCGAAGCTCGCGACCTCTGCTGCACACCGCTTGATCGAGGCTGCCGTGTCGGATCTGCAAGAGAAACAGTCCAGCGTCAGCGTCCGTGCCGACAGTGGAGATCATCACAACGGAGGAAGGTCGATGGAGCAGCGGCAGGTCTTCGTCACCCTATTCACAGCAGTCGCGTACTCGCTGGACGATTCGGCTCTATTGCTGGCGCACAAGACACGCTCACAGCAACGCAATCGCCCAACGTCCTTCCCTTCCATGTATCTGAGAGAACTCGAAACCCTCCAAGCATTCCCGGCATGCGTCTTCACCGCGCAGAGTCCCAAGTCGCCATTGCAGCAGCAGATGAAATCCTCGCATCGCATGATTGCGCAGGCTCTGTCCGTTTCTGAACGGTTCCTCAAGATTGCGTTGAAAAACAAGCGAATCGTCTTCGAGTTCCTTCGGCAGGTCGTTGAAACCAAGTGAGTTGGACGGAGATTATGTGCATGCAACCATCGCTCGGGCAAGAAATCACTCACCACTTCTGTCCGTCGCTTCTTCCTTTTCTGCCCCTCGCTATTCACTCGCCTTGGCGCAACAACATCGCAGCCAACGACTCATCGATTTGCCAAAGGTGGAACTCGTGAATCTTGACGCCGACAGTGCAATGTCGGAGGCTGCATCGATGGCGTTTCTGAACGGATTGGCGTACGCGCTGGTCGGATTTTGCGGTACATCGCTGCAGGACCGGTTCCAGCAGAAAGGTCATGGCATCTTTGATGCCGCCTACTTCGACGATTTGGGCTTCAACAAGGCCATGGATTCGCCGCTCTTCGTGAATGATACTTCCACATGGAACAGCGCGAGCACTGTCCGCAAGAAAGATGCGGGCAAGTACTCTGGCAGCACGGAACTCTTCTTTTTGACTTCGGCCATGTTGCGGTTGGGGATGCAAACGCTGCTGAAGAAACAGAAGGAATTCCGGAACGTGCATGGGCGACTCTTTGACGAGCTCCGCGTTCCGCAACACTCCAAGACTATCCACCCACGACAGCTCAAGTACGACATCAACCCCAAGGTCGCAGCGCTGTCCGGATTCGCATGCTTCCTCAACAACGCCGAGCTGATGACGCCGGTGACCAACTACTACCTCCTCCAGCTGGAGTGGGTGCTCTCCGTATGCATCAATTCGGAACAGAAGCGACTGCTGCTGCCAGATTGGATCTGTAAGGATGTCTCGCGTTGGCTTGGATACGTGGCGAAGACGTCACCGCACTTGCTGACGCCAATCCAAACCGACCGCGCTGTCGATTGCTGTGCGAAGCTCCTTCAGCTCGGGATCGCGGATCACAACTTCTCTCCCATCGTCATCACGGCCTTGGTTCGTGTCGCATCCAACTTCATCAATGTCAGCGTCGACCGCGCTTGGCACCGACAACGCAATGCTCGCAAGGGACCGAAGGTGGAGGATACGCGGGTATTGGAGATCTACACCTCGTTCGATGCGAAGGATCTGGGAGTTGCCGTCTTCGCCAATGAGCAGGTCTGCACGACATTCTGTCCCACGCTGATTCAAACATTCTACGCATTGGATGCAGTGGAAGGTCTCGACATGGACCGGGAGATCGATTTTGACAAGTTCGGGGTCAAATCGGAGGTCGCAGATTTGCTGATGCGATTGTGGGCTCATCCCAACGGCAAGTGCCGTGCATCCGTAGTAGCAGTATCTGGTGACCGCTACCTGCGCTTTGTGGGCTCCGTCGTTTCCGCACTCGCTGTATTCCTGGATGACGCAGTGCAAAAACTCGGGACAGTACTCAAGATGTTGCGGCAAGAATCGTTGAGCGACATTGACAAGCGCTTCGTGGACGGGCATCTGTCCGGTGTCAGCAGCGGCCTGCTGGGTTCACGCCGCCTGTTGATGCTGCTGACCAAGTTCTCTCACGAAGAGCAACTTTGCAGGCATCTTTGCGGCGTGCTACCTGGATCAGAACGTGCATTGAGAGACGTTTGCAACGCCTTCGTCCATTTCTTTGACATTCTGACGCAAGCTGACGGAGGCACCAACCCAGAGCTTGAAATCGGTCTGTCCAAGTCAACATCTCAGTTGCGTAAGGATTGGGATTCGTTGGGTGACGACGACAAGAAGAGTATCCAAAAAGAGATTCAGGACGCCCGCTCGTTGGCAAGCGCGGAGGGCGGGCTGAACGTTTCCATCATCTGCCATCAGCTGATGGCGCTTCTCGCCAAGTGGCACTTGTCATTCTCAGATACAGAGGATCGGGCGGATCAGCCCTCTCCAATTTTGAAGATCCTCGCAAAGCATGAGGACGTCGATCCCGACCAGTACCACGGTATCTTGAACCGCCTCATCCAGTTCGAACCAGTTGAAGCTGGAGACGATCCGGCACATTCGCTGCTTGCGCATGACGGATACGCATTTGAAGACATGGCGGAAGAGTGCGGGTATGACTTCAAGGATAGCAGTAGACGCAAGCAACGATCGAAACATGACCAAATCACGCATCGAGAACTTCAGAACATCGCCAGCGACCAGGACATCCTCAAATTCCTCGATGAGCTCGCACAAGAAAGCGCAGCACATCGACGTGACGAAGCTGCCAATACTACGGATCCAAAAGAGGCGAAGGTGCTGGAGGCAACAATCATGCATGATTCAAACGTTGCGAGCTTTGCTGAGCAGGAGGCAACGTACGAAAATGCGATGTCGGACTGGGTTGTGTCATCATCCCCTTTCATGAATGAAGCGAACAGATTCCGACATTTCTACGATGCGTCGGCCAGATCCAAATCGACCCAAGCATCGTCCAAAACGCTCATTGCGGAGGCACGAAAATGCCACAAGCTGTTGCCAACGCCTCACGCCAACTCATCCATCTTCGTTTGCTTTGCGGAGGAACGGATGGATCTGTGCCGAGCGATGATCACCGGCCCAGTGGACACACCGTACTCGCTGGGTCTGTTCACATTCGACATCTTCTTCCCATCGAGCTATCCCAACTCCCCTCCGTTGGTCACGTTCATGACGACGGGCGGAGGACAGATCCGCTTTTCTCCCAATCTGTACGTGGATGGCAAGGTGTGCCTCTCACTGCTGGGATTGACATTCTCGAGACAGGATCACGAACGTTGGACGCCGAAGGAGAGCTCCATCGCGCAGGTCCTCATATCAATTCAGAGTCAAATCTTCGATGTTGCGGAGCCGTACTTCAATGAAGGTTCAGGTAAGTTCGTGCGTTCGTTGACTGTGGTTATTGAGCGTGGTCGTCAGTGTAATTGTTGAGTGTGGTCGTTGGTGGGGTTGTACGAGTATGCGTTGGGTCACCGAGTGAACGTGCATGATGCTCTTCAGTACATCCGAGTGCCACAGCAATCTTCTCACACGAGTGTTCGAAATGAATCGTCCATCTCCAAATGAATGCTGGCGGGGGCACATCGACCATGTTCGATTCACAGGAATCCCGCAATTCGTGAAACAAACAGCAGCGGGAAAGGAAGGATCGTGGAAGCATAATCTCAGTTTGAGACTGGCGACCCTGCGATACGCTGTGTTGGACGTGCTGCGTAATCCACCGTGCGGATTGGAGAGCGCCGCGGTGCAATACTTCTCTCTGTGCAGAAAGCGGATTGTCGTGCAGGCGCATCGATGGATGCTGGAGTCCAAATCAACACAACTCTTTGCGAAGTACCAGAAGGTGTACAGGAACTTGGTATCAACGCTGGCAGATACCAAGTACTCGAGTGAAAAGGCGTTGCAACCGCGGAAGGATGACGTCGATGCAATCTTGCAACTGGAAGCATCGGAATCCACCGTCTTGCTGAAGGGCATGCCGACACCAAGTGACGAAGCAGAGTCCGAATCCGTGACCGGAGTAGCCTTGGATGCAGTGGATACTTGCGAAGCAGACCAGAAACAAAGTGGACAATCGCCGGAGACCAGTGGCGCTGACTATCCGCGCGTTGAAGTTCCGGACGAGAAGTTGGGCGTCGGAGCGGTAGAAGCAACAGAATCAGCCACGGCTGAGCCTGTTGCTAACAACCCATGGGCTCAATTGTCTCACAATGCCAATGCGCTACCCCAAGAGCGGCAGCAGGTGGAAGAAGCAGAGCTATCACAAAGCAGCGCACCGCTGACAGCGAACGCCAATCTCAAACAGAGTGGTAGTGATGATGAGTCTAGTGACGACGACGAGGAGGAGGACATGTACAGCTAATGCATGAAACAGAACTGCGACGTACTCGTAGGATGGAGCATCGCGTTGCACCGCGATTAGGAAAGACGCTGAAGGCATTGACTTGTGCGCAATGCATGCGCTAAACCATCCCGTATGATGTAGTACATGCAGTTACAGACCACACCTTTGCTGTCCTTGCGGAGGTCCGTAGCGCGATGGGTAGACTGAGAAGCTGAGGAATGTGTTCTGAGCTTTCCGCAGGAACTCCACATCCTCGTCGCAAAATCGAACCATGTTGGGACCCGGTGGACTATCCACGAACGAGAATGCCCCGCGGAACCCCTCCGGTCCGACGTTGACGGGCGAATTCAGATGGGCCGGGATCACTCTGTCAAACGTCCATTCCGTCGTGATGTAGTCCAGCCATTCTTCCAGCTTTTCCGGCTCTCGCGACAGGATGATCTGCACGACGGTATAAATCAGCGGTTTCCCCTCGGCGCTGTAGGTTTCAAAGTCCAATGTTTCGATTCCGTCCGACTTCCATTGGTACGGCATCCACCCTCCCCAACCGTAGGGATAGGTGGGGGTGGAGAGCGCTGCCAATATCGGCTTGATGCCCAGATCGGCAATGCCCGATCCGGGAAAGAAGAAGTTGAAGAGCAGCACTATCCGTCTCCATCCCTTTCTGCGATTTTCCGGCGTGTCTTCGACCAGCTCGTCCTTGGAGTCGCGAGCATGGAACAGCAGCGCCCGGGTGTATTCCGGTTCCTCCGTCAGGATGGCAGGCGGTTCCCTGGTGACGGAAAACATGGCGTCGCAAATCATCAGGGTCTTGCTCGGTTTGTGAATCAACGCGACGTCCTGGTACTTGGATGCGGGTCCAGGCGTGACAGTGAGCACCTTGAAATCGATGCTGTCTCCGAAGATGGTCCTCGTTGATTCCACGTCGGTCGGCAACGGTTTGGCCCAGCTCGGCAGGCCCAAGAATCTGTTCGGCAACGGCACGGGGAAGGAGTACTGCTGATCCACGATGTAAAAATCGGCATTCGGGAATTGGCGAGCAAAGGGCCCGGCGTTGACCTTGTGCTCCACAGCCACCGACGGCAGCACGATGTGTCGGACTGGTCCGTGCTGCGCAATCAGTTCGTCGAGCAAAGCCAGGCACTCCTTCGTGGGTGCGACAGGTGCGTACACCAACAGACCACCATCGACGGTGATGACCGTCATACGAATGGGGACCTGCACGTAATAAATGCCGATCAGCTGATCGAAGGTCCAAACCTGATTGGGCACGATCTCCTCACGGATGGTCTTGCGTCGCGAGTAGGGTGCCACCGGCAGCGCGGGCCACAACGGCCATTGGCTATCGGCGGTGATCTCCGCGTTGGCCGTGAGCGGCGATGCTGTCAGCGCGGCTGCGCTTGCCGCGATGGCTGAAGCCTTTCCCATCGATCCGAACCATGATCGTCGGTCCATCGTGGCGCTCGTTTCGGTAGCACTCTCGATGCCGTCATTGGGATTGTCATGATCGGTGCTGGGAATGGCAGCTGTCACGGTCCTGCTTCCGGCGCTCCGTTGCTGCTTGAGTGATCGATGAGGACTGCGAGTAGTGCCGCTGAGTTGCTGCGGCTGCAACGCCTCAGATGGCGACATCATCGCCAGCAGGAGGAGCGCACATGGCAATGTTCTTGGCCGCGGCATGGAGCGATATGGCACGCTACGAAGAACGTTGGGAGGACGTGTTTGGAGCGGAGAGTACGAGCCAGTGGAGCGTTTGTAGATTCAGGAGGCATCTTCTCTTCGTCTGTCTGCGAAATGATTGCTCAAGCCAGGTGTATGGTATGGGATGGTGTGCACTCGTACACATGTGATGGGTGGCGAAGCCAATGATGCATCGGTGATGTGTGATGGCAGAATTGTTGATGGTTGGTCGTTGTGACTCAGAAAAATGAGGTAATGCGGGACTTAAGTGTGATACGGGACTAAATAAGGGGAGACGTTTCGCGATCTTTTGATTCACATCTCACGTCGCCACATATTTGGTGCTGGGGATTGTGCGGAGAGCAAAGCAAGGCAAAGCAAGGCAAAGCAAGGAACAGCAGAGAGCAGAGAGCAGAGATAGACGTGTGCGAGGTACCCAAATCAGCGCTGCTGTGTCTTCTGCTCGTGCGGAGATGAGGTTGCAGCTCAGAGGTGGTCGATTGAACTCCATCGTCGTTGCGATGATGTCGTCGTCATCGGCCCTTTCATCCAGTGCGGCGTTCTATCGCATCGGAACACCAGGCGTTGCGTGGGGCGATGCCGAGCGCACCCAATGGCGGGAACAGACCAAAGTACAGCGCTCGTACAAGTCGGAGGTGCTGGACAAGCTGAAGTCATGGATGAAAGACCGGCCCGATGGTCCATTCGATCTCGTCGAGTACGGATCGCTGTCGCATGACCCGCAGCGGTATCCGCTGGTCGCCGTCAAATCCAAGGCGTGGGACGAGGACAAACCCTGCGTGCTCATCACGGGCGGCACGCACGGATACGAGACGTCCGGCGTGCAAGGGGCGCTCCAATTCCTGCAGTCAGATTTGATGGATGCGAAGTACGTTGACCGCTTCAACTTCGTCATTGCTCCCTGCCTCAGCCCGTGGTCGTACGAGACCATCCAGCGTTGGACCTTCACGGCCGACGATCCCAACCGCAGCTTCCGGCATGATGACGATGCGCAGCGCACGGAAGAGTCGAGGGCCTTGATGCGGTGCCTGCACGACGAGCTTTGCATCCCGCAGTGGATGTGCCACCTGGATCTGCACGAGACGACGGACACCGACGCCACGGAATTCCGCCCAGCGCGTGACGCCAAGGAGGGCAAGGCGAAGTTCGTGCAGTCGGGCATCCCGGATGGATTCTACCTGGTCGCCGACGCCCCCAATCCTCAGTTCGACTGGCAGGCTGCCATCATCGAGAGCGTGCGCAAGGTGACGCACATCGCACCGCCGGACGATGCAGACGCCAACACGATCATCGGAATGCCGGTTGTGCGCGAGGGCATTATCGCCGTCGACACGAGGCAGTACGGTTTGTGCGCATGCGTCACAAACGCCAAGTACTGCAGCACAACGGAGGTGTACCCGGACAGTCCCAGCGTGACGGACGCCATTTGCAACGACGCGCAGGTTGCGGCGATTGATGGAGCGTTGCGGTACATCCTGGAAAATGAAGGGAGCAAAGAGGAACCATGATACTACTCATCATGATGGAACTCGATACCATGGAGAATGGGTTGTCAACGAATGCTGGGACGAGGTATGATATGCTCTGCTCTCTAAACTATTATATTAAATTATATAATATATCATCAGAGTCATATAATCGATGTCATAACGCGTGCAACAACAGGTATTTCATGTCCTTCACGTTTGCTTGTAAAATATTTTGCCTGGCCGTCTCTCGACCATTTGTCTGTGTGCGCGTTGTTGGCGAAAGATGTCGTGTTTGTGTGTGTTTCTCAAAGAGAAACTGCCTGTCTGTCTGAATCGCCGAATTGTGACTGTCTTCGCATTTGTCAGATTGAATTTTTGGCGCGAAACGCGAATCTCATCAGGAGGCGCATCCTCCATTGTTCGTTCGCTCGAGAGAGAAAGACACAATGTGCTCCTCTTGCAGTTGGCATCCAACCTGCTGTTTCCATTGTCATACGTGCACCATGCACAACTTGATATTGATTCCAGGATCCGCGCAACGCATTCCTTTCATCTCTTCCACGTAGTCTGATTCAAATCAAATGTTAGTAAATCAAATCGATTCCGTCGGTTCCAATCACAATTCCCCACCGATCAAAAAGACGACCATGGAAGTCATGGCCTTATGAATTTGCTGCTCGATCAGTTTCATTCCCAACAACAGCAAGATGGAAACGGCGGTTGCCCAACCCGTTCCGACCTGCTGCTGCAATGCCCGAAAGACGGAGACGACTCCCATGATGATGCATTGCAAGGCATCCGCGATGGGCTCGGAGAGCCGTTCGAAGTAGGGCCGGCGTCGTTGCTTCTTCGCGTTTGTCATGAGAATCGTGTAGGGAGAGTGGCGTTGTTGCTGCTGTCCGATTGCAGTGTGGTCCGGTTGGATGAGGTTGGCCACGATCTCTGCCATGTGGTTGGATTGCGAACAGACCTCATCGACAAGAGATCGCTGATGCAACGATTCGTCGACGGTGGATGGCGTCGCGCTGTGTTGCGACATTGAACTCGATGACGAGATGATCTGCCCCGCCCATTCGTCGTTGGTGACGACCTTTTGCTCACGCGTTGGCGACTGCTGCCGTCGCGTGTAGTGCTCCACGATCTGCTTCATCTCGATGGCGTTGTATTCCGCGAACGTGGCGTGGTTCCTGGAATCATGCACGACCTTGGATGTGTCGTTGGTGCCGATGGTGTGATGGTCGTCGACCCATGTGAGCGTCGTGGTCTCGTCGAACTCGGCGCGGTTGGGGATGTGCAACGTCATGATGCAGGACGTGTCATCGTGACCATTGCCGTTGGCGTTGTTGTCTGCAGTGGCATGCATCTTGCGTAGTGAAGGGTCGGTGCAGGATAGGCACGATGGCGATTTCAAGTTGGCGGTGTCGATCATTCTGAAGTGATGATGATGCCGATTGTGTTGTTGATGCTGATGTTGATGAAGTGGAGGGAGTTTGATGCACAGCGCAACGAAATGGAATGAAACGAGCTTGCTGCTGCTCTTGAAGGAACTCTGCAGTATGATGCCAACAACAGATCGCGCGATCGACGAAGATGCAAATGAAGAATGTTACTCTACAAACAACAACACTGTTCTTGTCGTCCTGTGGTGGCGTGAGTCATCGCCGGATTTGTGATGTGCTCGATTTGGCGGAATGAGCGAACGGAAATCTTTTTTGGGGAAGCCGATAACGACAACCGTTAAAATCTACGTTGACACGCTAACGTAACGAAGATAGTGAGGAGTTGGCAGCATACGAGCGAAGGACGGACGCGGTCTGAGCATGCCAAAGATACGGGTTCACGTATCAAGACGAGTTTCCTGGTCGCAACCGTGCACATGACGACCTCAATGACAACATGTTACAACTACTCTGCTCCTGTGCAATACCAGTACGAATGCATGTAAAATACAATTTGTTTGCTGTTGTTGCTAAATTGATTGTCGCGTTTCATGTTACTGTAATACTGTTGCCTATCGCACTTGCGCACGATACGATACGATCCGCGCATGGCGCTGTATGCGATTCGATATTACTTGGTCGGCAGCGGCAGCAGAAGATCGATCTCCTCCTGCGGAATACCCAGCTTGACGAGTTCTTTGCGCCGCTTGAGGAGGAGGACCTTGGCTTCGATATCTTCCGTGGAAGATTTGTTGGTGCGTTTCTTGGTGCGCGTTTTGGATTTGGAACGTGATTTGGATCGTTTGGGTGTCTCGTCTTCTTGCTGCTGCTCACGCAGATGGCGCTCCGCCATGGATTCCTTCCTGAGGCTTTGGGAGCGCTTCTTGGGACCGCGCTTGGCCGGATCGTCGGCGGCGTTGTCATTGAGGTTCATCTCACCAATGTTGGATGCGATGTCGTTGGCGTGGATATCGTCGCGATCGGTGTGAAGGGACTGATCCAGTTGCGAGGCTTCGGCTCTTGCCGCGGCCGCACGCCGGCTCATGGGACCGATGCTTTTGCTACGGCCCTTTTTGGTGACGCGAGCGGCGGTGCTCATGCGACGGTGCTGCGACTGCGCCCGCACGGGGCTGTTGGCCACGAATGACTTCTTGCGTCCCTTGGGGGTGGTGGGGGGCGGCGTGCTGATGGGCGAGCGATGGTGGTGGCTGGAGGAGTCCATGGAGAGCGGCGGCGGAGGCGGTGCCATGGTCATGACATCGTCCAGGTCGTCCTGGCTGGAGTCCCCCGTTCTGTAGCTGTGGGCAATGTCGACGTGGCTGATATCGTGGGCGGCTTCGTTGGCGTTGCCGTGCAGGTTGGACTGCTGGTGCTGTCCCCTGTGCCTGGTGACCTTCCTCTTGCCGTGCTGCGATCTGGGTGAGAGCAAGGCCGAGTTGGCAGAGCGATGGTGGGACGAGGAGGACAGCGGCGGAGCGGAGATGCCTTGCGATGCGGGAGGCGTGGCCGCGGATGCCTCAGTGGAGCCATGGTGCGAATGATGCATGTCCTTGACCTTCAGCTTGAGCTTGCGCTTGGCCGACTTGGGCGTGCGTCCGCTGGTGGTGGTGGTCGGCATGGAGCTGGGCGGGCTGATGTTGCTTGGGTTGTGGCGGCCGCGAGTCATGCTCTTGCGGCGCTCGTTGGATGGCTTGCCGTTGACGAGCTTCTTGCCGTTGACCCTGACGGGCTTGGCCGACACGCTCTTGCGCTTCTCCAGCTGCTTGGGGATGCCCGGAGACAGCAGCTTGAAGAACTTGCTGGGTTCCTTGGTGTTGGCGATCTTGAAGTTCTTCTTCGGCTTCTGGCTGGGCGTCGCCGGGGCTTGTTCGACCGCCATGTTCATGCTGTTCTTGTGACCGACGGTGGAACCGGAATGAGTTGTGAAGGCAATGTGGGTGGTGGTGGTGGGAGAGGAGACTGGAGGCTTGTTGCCTTTGATGCTGTGTCTGCCTGTTTGAGCGGATGTATGTGGTGGTTGTTGTGTCTCTTCGGTGTAATTGTAACGCATAGCTGGTGTCTGATGATCTTCTTCGCTTTGCTTTACTTTGGTTTGCTTGTTTGGTTTGGTTTGGCCGGTGCGATTGTTTGTGAGTATGGAAGTCGTTGATGCGCGCAACAGCTCCGAATTCAATTGTTTGGCGCGAGAGTTGGCGCGATGCAACGTGGACAATGCAATGATGTGACGAAAAGGCGCCTTTCTTGGTTCCTCCGTTTCTCGTGTCTGGGTTGTGCTCTTTTCTTTTCTTGGTTGCTGTCGTTGGTTGTTGATGGTCAGTTGTTGACGGGAGATCTGTTTACGCTTTGACTACTTTGGCTCCTGTTGCTGCTGAGGTGCGGAACTACTATACGATTCTTCTGCTCTTCTTGATTCTGAGAGTGCTGATGGTGTTTGCTGATGATTGCGTCTGCTGATGGTTGCGTTGCTGATGGTTGCGTCTGCTGATGCCACTTCGGGTCGGGTAATCTGTTTGCCTGCGAGAATTGTGTCGGAAGAGGCGGTCTCTGCTGTCGGAACCGAATGAGTTCCTCCACCTGTCTCCGCGGCATGTAAAGGAATGCAGAGGTCGATGTTTGTGTTCGAATCAAATAGAGTCAAGCACCTCCACTGCACCTCCACGACTGTGTGGTTTGATTGTGTCGGTGTCGCATTCTTTTGCGTCTTTGCTGCGCCTCGTCTGGCGCTTTTGTTGTCGTTGGCGCGCGTCGTGTCTGCAGTGATCGTGGCAGGTGTCAACGCAGCATTAGTCGGTACTACCACCGCTATCAACGTTATGCCCATTCACACACGCACTACTACCAGCCAAACAAGCGAAACGCACTTGACACAATCACACTGGTACTGGTACAACGTGATGCTGGTGAAACAAGAAGACCAGTGAGTTACCACCTCGTGCACGAGCTCCACAAGTCAATCACTATTCTTCCTGACTCGGTACTGACCCTGTGTCATGCGCCGCTTCAGTTTGTCTTGACAGAATCATTGGGTATCATTTCATGTCACGTGAGACAGCATCACTTAATAAACCGTGAATGATACTACCTCGGTGGTATTTTTGTGGTTCTGTCATCAGCACAGCGAAGGGCACAGACAGAACTTTGCCAAACTTGTACCGGTTTCACCGAACAACTTAGAAAAATGAGGTCTCGGCGGAACTGGACCAGCTGTTCTATGTGTGACTGTGCAGGGTTGGCAACTCTGTGTCAAGAAATGCCAACAGGCAACGTCGTCGCGTCCATCGCTCGCTGTTGTGCTGGATACGGGAGAGAGGTTCCTTCATCTCTGTCACGGCATCATCCTCCTTGGCCTTCATCCCGGTATTCGTGCACGTATGCATTTGTGCATTGCTTCATACGAATACTCTATGCAGGACGGGACTGTACCTGCAATGTTCTCTGTATGGGATTGGCAGCAGTATCGTTCTCCTGTTCGCGTCATTCATTTCTGCGCATGGGGACAGCATTTGACTTCGGCTTCGTTTCGGAATGCGTGACGCCCCAACTTATCGGCTCTCCCAAAAGTAAAATCTGTGCCTGTTGGGTGATAATTCCACCATGTTCCTCTTCACTCTCTCCTTCCACAACATGCCCATTCCCTTCTCTTGCTCTCTCTCTCTCTCTCTCTGTATCCTCGGATAATAGCTTCATCCTCCCCGTTTCGGCGCCGCCGCAACGCCGTTGCTGTATCCGTAGGTCTGCTTCAAATGCGCTTCGAATCGAGGCAGCGCCGTGCGTTGGTTGATCCTCGTCTGACGATTGGAAACGGACGAGACATGCGGAACATGCACCACCCAGACGGTGGGTGGCAGCACGCCAAATTTGTAGTTTGACAGATGCACCTCCAGCACCCACGCGACCTTGTTCATGCCGTAACCGCGAAAGTCTTCAAAGTAGCGCGGCAGCAGCACATGCTGCTTGTCGTTCGGAATGACGCCGAGCAGATAGGGTTCGAACCACATGGCGTATTGGATGGGATACCACAGTCGCCGATCGGTGTGCGACAGCGTGGGTCGCAACGACGTCCATCGCGTGAAGTTCGTGGGGCCGTGGCCTTCCGGAAATCGTTTCTTGTGAAAGGAATGAAGGTCGTCGCTCTTGAGCTTGTCGAAGAGATCGATCGTGGCATGCGGCAGCGCGTGGTCCGTCGCTCTGCCTCGTGCCTTGCGTTCGCGCAACGCAAAGGCGGGCAGCACCATCATGCGATGATTGTGCAGCAGTTCCTGGCGGACCGTCGTTGCCTGCATGTTCTTTCTCTTCGCGTCGCTGCCCTTCAATGGATTCTCGTCGCCGTCATCCTTCAGCAGTCGCTGCAGTTCTTGATGACAGTACCACGACGGAATGAAATCCACATCGATCGCCACAAAGAAGTACCGCCTTCGTTGTTGTTGTTGTTGTTGTTTGGAATGGCTCTGGTCGTGCTGCGACAGCGTGCGCACGTGATCGAGAGCGACGTTGCGCAGGACGTTGTGTGGATACGCCAACGATTGGTCGGACGGTGAGACCTCCATGACGACATGGAACGAGATCCATTGCGACCGTCTCAGCGCGATCGTGGCTGGCAGCGCCTGCGACAGTTCTTTCCAAAAGGCAACGAGCTGCGCAATGTGATCCCGAGTGGAGACATACACGGCCACGGAGATGGGGCCGTCATGCCACCACTTCTGCTGTATCCGCAGCACGTCGATGCGTTGCATGGAGATGTGAGATATCAGCACAATGTCGTCGGGATAGTCGTAAATGCGTTCGTCGTTGTTGGCGTTCCTGTGCAAAGTATCTTCTCGATTGAATCGGAAGACGTTGGAGAAGCATTTCTGGATGTACGGCGTGCCGTCGTAGTACCGAATATCGGACGTTGATGCCGTGCCTTCGAGCTGCTGCTGGGCCTCGCTGTAATGGCGCAGCAAGTCCGCCTCGATGGCATCCAAGCTCGATGCTGGAGTCGATTGGCTGAGTTGCTCGAACACAGACTTGGATGTGCCCCAAGAGGAGAAGGAAGACGAGAAGCTCCAAGATCCACCGTTGAAGAATGATGACGTTGACGAGGATGTTGACGATATTGGTAACGTCACATTGCTCCCGTAGTACTGCTGCATCCCAATGCTGCCGCTGCCGCTGCCGCTGTGACTGTTGACGGAAGCGTCGGCATCATGAACTCTCATCCCCACATTCAAATCCACACCATACCTGTTCTTTGGCAGGAAGAGAGTATTGTTAGCAGTGACGCAAAATGCGACGACGACCAACACCAGCGATGGGATGTTGAGTCGTCCACAGCTGCTCCTGTCGAACGGGACGAAGGAGAATGGATGACGGCGCTGTTGCTGCCTCAACGGTATCTGCCGATCGGCAGTCGCTGTCATGAACCATCTCAAAAGTGCGTCTTTGCTGGATGCGCCTTTGCTAATGTTGCCACCTCCTGATTGGAACTTCATGGCGATGTATAATACAACAGTAGTTGGTGTTTGATTGCTTTGTGTGATGTCGTTACGTGTGATGTTGTTGTGTGCTGTGTGACGTCTTCTCTGCTGTCTTTCGCCTGGCCATGGTGTTATGGTATGCATCTCTGCCTCAAATCATGTGGCTATTGATGCCATGATGTGATCAATGGTGGAGCGCGATGAGTGGGTGATCAATCAATCAATCAATCAATCACAGAGATGCAGACATGCGAACACGGTCCGTTGCAGGTTCGTGATTTGGCTTCAACCCGGCAGAATTATAGCCCGTTCGCAACGTGCATTTGTGTCACACACACTTCGTTTTGGCGCCATTTGTTTGTCACTCCTGTATGACTCAATGCTCGTGACTCGATCTCCTCCCAATCATGGGACTCTTTGTTGCTGGGAAATGTACGAACTTTGAGGCAAGCACAACTGGAGAAAGACGCAGAGCAAGGTCTTTGAATCTATTCTCCTCGTAGCTCGTACTCGACATATTATAGAATACTTCCACCAACACTTGCAACGAGATGCGAATGTTGCTCTTTGACGAGTGTGATCGGCGTATTATGCTATGCGAGTACTCTACTTGTGTCAAACACGTGCGCGACATTTACAGGCCAGCATCCTGACGCTTCTTCACCCAGCCCTGATGATCGACCACGATGGCGCCAGAGAGCTCCGTCGGCAGGACGTCCTTGGTCAAGCCGAACTTCTTCTCCAACGTCTTCACAACGTGCTTGTCCGATCCGGAATGCACGCGGATGCGCTTGCGCACCGTGTCACCCAAGAAGAGCTTCATGACAGCGAAGACGATGGCAAAGAACTTGGGCGGATGGCACATGTGCGCGACGCTGATGCGCAACGGCAGGCATCCGCTGATGCTCTCCATGTTCATCTTGGCCTGCGCCCTGTCGAATTGACCGAACTTCACCGTCTTGCCGGTGACCACGAGCACGACCCCCTTGCGCTGTGCGACATCGTCGTCTTTCAGCACGGAATGGACCATGTACCACAGCGACCGACACAGGGATTCACGCGTGTGCTGCGATCTATCCTGATGCGACGGATCCACCAGGATCAGTGGCCTGCCGGTGTTGGGCTCGCGCGTTCCCAATGGCTGCATGAATCCCAGGTTGATGGCGACGTGATCATCCTTGAACGCACCGTCCAAGGTGAGCGGCAGGAATGCCTTGTCAGGTCCGAAACGTTCAATTCGCCTTTCCCAATACTTACAGTATCGCTTGGCCGCAAGCTGCGAGCATCCAATGCAGCGGGGGAGTGCGGCGCAATAGTGCGACAACACAATGGCATTCAGCAATTGACGAAAAGCAAAACGAAAGTGAAAATGCTGTGATGTGAGAAATGGGTGCCTCTGTTTCATTCATGGTGAGAAGCAATGCATCCGAACGCACCATGGAATCGCAGCAATAGCAGCAGCAGCAGCAACAGCAGCAGCAACAGCCGCCACATTCTCAGCACATCATGTGATCCTCCATCATCCGTAGGTTTCGCACCCACACGGATGCTCCGCGCATGCCCATGCTGCACTCACGTCGACATGGAAGACTTCCGCTCGAAGGAACATCAACTTGAAGTCGTCATCCAGCTGGTCGGGACATTTGTCCTGCGCTTGATGGACGCCGGCAGTCTCATCTTGCGGCATCTCCTTGACGAACTCATGGAACTCCTGCAGCTTCCTCTTGATGAGCTCCGGGCTCTCCTTCGGGTGCAGTTGACCGCAGCCGTCAGGTTCCGAAGACTCGAGGGGGACATCTGGAGGTGGAGTAGACATGCTGATTGATGAGGATGCTTGGTGATGATTGATGATGTGCTGACCGTTTCCGTAGTTATGCGTTGCTGCTGTTGCATTTGGTCGGTCGTTCCTGAGATTGTGGAGTGTCGGATGTCTTGTTGTTCCTGTTGTTCCTGCTCACCCCACTGCTCCTATTTCTCACGAAGTTCATGGCTGCGGAGGATCCCCTTGTGTCATTGATTTGTTCTTTGTTGTGGCTGGGGCCGATTAGTGTCATGCCGTCCGCCTTGTGGTCGTGAAATGGCGATGTTTCAATGACCACCTTTGTCGATTTTCTTAGCGGTTCTTTGTGCCGTGCGTTCGGGTCTGTTCGGCAAGAATGTCTTCATCGATGTTCTCACGAAGTGTCCGTCATCACTTCATCGTGAATAGTACCTGTTCTTCATCCACAAATGACAAAAACTGGTTTAGGGATATGCGGTAAATATAAATTAGGTAGAGAAACAAAACAACGAAACCATGCCATCCAACCAATGCAATCAACCACCGACAACCGAGTCAGAGGGCATGATCGGACGATTCTCTCTCTCTCTCTTTCTCTGAAGGCATACGACCTACCAATACATGGCACACTGTGCACTCGAAGAAGAAGAAGAAATGAGCGACTGCTAATGGATTGAGCTGGCGCGATCTGAGTTATTGAATGTGATCTGTAGCAGAGAGAGAGAGAGAGATAGATGAGTCAAGTCGCCGAGTCGTCCAATCATCCAATCGGAGAGCAAGAGGCGACCGTTGCAGTTAATGGACATCAACTTATCGGCCTGCCTCCGCTTGCTTCTTCAGCCATCCCTGGTGATCGATCCTGACATTGCCAGCAAGCTCCGTCGGAAGGACGTCTTTGGCCAAGCCGAACTTCTTCTCCAACGTCTTCGCGACCTTTTTGTCTGATCCTGTGTGGAGGCGGATCCTCTTCCTCAACACTTCGCCCAGCATCATCTTCATGAAGGGGAAGATGAGAGCGAAGAAGGTTGGTGGGTGGCAAAGGTGGAACGCGGCGACTCGCACGGGCAAGCAACCACGGAGACTCTCCATGTTCAGCCTGCCCTGCGCTTGATCCATCTGGCTCAGCTGGACATTCTTGCCGTATGCCAACATGATGATGCCCTTGCGCTGCGCAATCTTGTCGTCCTTGAGGATCGAGTGGAAGGTATACCAGAGCGATCGGCACTTGGATTCGCGTGTGTACTTGGTGCGATCCTGACGAGATGGGTCCATCAGGACCAATGGCCGGCCAGACTTTGGATCGCGTGTGAGCAAGGGCCGCAATTGTCCCATGCCAAGGGCCACATGGTCGTCCTTGAAAGCTCCGTCCAAGGTGAGCGGGAGGAATGCCTTCTCGGGCCCAAACAGTTCAATGCGCTTATCCCAATACTTGCAGTATCGTTTGGCTGCGAGCTGCATTACCATTATGGTATGGTATCAGCACATTCATGTAGTGTGTTGATCGTCGTGTGCATAGTAACGGAATAGAAGGAGGGCGCAGTCCAGTGTAGGATGTGAGAAAAAAGAGTGCAATACGCAACTTGCAGGCCACCGTTGTCATTTTTGAACGCTTACGTTGACGTGGAACACCTCGGCCCGAAGGAACATCAATTTGAAGTCGTCGTCGAGCTGTTCCGGGCACTTCTCCTGCGCTTGATGGACGCCAGCTGCTGTTTCGTGCGGCATGCTCTTCATGAACTCATGGAACTCCTACAGCTTGCGTTTGATGAGCTCCGGGCTTTCCTCCGGATGGAGTTGAGCGTAGATGTCAGGTTCTGGGAATTCGAGCGGGACGTCTGTTGGTGGGGCAGACATATTTCTGTCAGTTGTAGAGAAAGTGAATGTGTGATGTCGAGTTGAAGTACTCGTATTGTGGTTGATTGTTGGAATGTTACTGCTCGTAGCTCTTACGGATTATGTATGCTTGCCTTTGTTGAGGATGGAATGGAAATTATGGGATGATCTCATTCCGAATCCCCCTGTGTACACACCCATGAGCACTTCGTTGCTACTGCAATAGGGCATCATTGCGTGTGTTGGTCCTTTGTGCTATTCGGGCTGGTGCGGTATCTCCTCCTGAGCTCGTACCCAAAAGGATGCGGATCTCAAGGTAGAACATGATATGCTTTTCAATCTCATTTGATGAATGTAGAACCGCTTCGATGTTGATCGTTGCGCGATTGATTCATTCAGCTCAGTTGTGTAGAAAATGCGGACACCGATCTCTGTAAATAATCAGACCCCGCAGCGTCTCATTTCGTGTGCCTGGATACTTCCACGAGTTGCAGATGCGAAATCATCGCGATGAATGTATCCAAGATTTGTTCAGGCCGGAGACGCTGTTCCTGCAAGTTCGCACGAGTTGAATGGACCAGTCGGTAACTCCTGCGTTCTGTCAGGCAGTACTGGTACACCGACGTCGCCGACCAGCTCTCCGTTCAGACCAAGACGAAACAACGGCAAGCAGGTCGCATGTTCCATCGTGCTCTCAGTATCCAATGGCGAGTGCCGACGGAGTAACAGCAGAGCAGAGCAGTGGCGAGGGCATTGTAAGTTGATATTCTAACTATGTATGAGTATAAGAGTATTATTGTTGCCCCACCCCAGACCAAAAACGGTCCCGTCCCATGTGCATACGAGTAGTCGTATGCAACCCCTCCTCGCGCATCCCTACATACTTGAGATATTGCTCAGTCCATCGAAATGAAATCCAAGGAGTCCCCGAACGAAGCACCGTAGTCGATGGTATCTTCGTCGTCAAAGCTCCTGCCTCCGTCTGCCGCTGCCGCCGCATCCCGCGCACTGTGAGTGTGTTGCGTGCAGGCTTCAGCCACGCCTTCGGGATGAGACCGGAGCATGAGGTATACCGAATTCAACGTGGAGACCTCCTGCCCTTGGCGGATGGCCTTGAGGATCAAATGATATCGCCTGACGGACAGCTCATCCAACGGCGTCTTGAGCACCCTGCACTGCAGCTCCGCCAGCCGGAAGAAGGACATCCAGGACGACTTGCACGCCACCATCTCGAACGGGAGCATGTTGGTGCATGGGTCTGGCACCGACAGCGAGTTTGGATCGTACTGCAACAGAATGCAAATATCGTTCAAGGTCTTGCCGCTTGCGACGGCGAGATGCAGTGGCATCCGCCCTTGTGCGATACGCGATGTGTCTTCGACGGCCTCGGGGTACGATCCTGCGATCGTCTCGATGGAGGTCTTGTTGTGAACCATGGCCTTTTCGAATGGCAGCGGTGCGTACGGTTCCGTCATGCAAGCCACGTGAAGCGGGTACATGTCTGTCTTGGGGAATGGCGTCGCCGGTGACATTGGATTGGTCTTGACGAGCAAGTCGATGATCATGGGATGCGTGCCGCCATCGAGAACGGCGGCATGCAGAAGGTAGACGTCTTTCTTGGTGAGGCGCGGAAGCATGACCTGCGCCTGTCCCACGGTGCGTCTGTATCGCCGCCAGATCTGCGCCTTGACCTCGTCCCACCAGCCCTTCAGTGCCTGTGGGATTCGTCCCTTCTTGATGGCGCTCTGCACCATGCGCATGTTTGTTTTGTTGACAACCCACGAGTACTCTTGGTATGTGCCAGCGCCCACAGACCGGCTGCTTCCGCTGGCAGAGACCGCATCTCCACTGCTCGTCGGCGTGGTGGTTGGTTCACATTTGTAGCACCATTGCAGCGCCAGGACCGCGACTGGCCCGACGCGCTGTTTCAAGCAACGTGCTTCCTTCTGGCTCCCGTACTTGGACGCGTTGACCACAGATGTCTCCGATCGCAAGATTTGGTAGACATTTGTGAGCTGGGTCAAGGTGGTGCTGTCCTGGTCGTTCGCAGATGGCGAACCCAGACGCGGCAAGGACGCCAGCTGGAAGGGGTAGAAGCCAGTCTCCACATCTCTCGCCCCCAGTATTCTGGAGCTCATCTCCTGGAGGGTGTGCACGAGCTGCGGCTTGTACTTGCCGGCGGCGATGACCTGGATGAGCGACGATTTGGATGCATGCAGTTTCTTCAGGGACATTTGTCGCCGGAGCTTGTCCTGCGTGCGGCCGGAGAGGAGCTGCAGGATCATCTGGGTGTCCTCGTCCATGCCGTTGGACGTGGATTGCCACGGTGAGTTGTGCTGGACCATCTGAAGGGGCAACAAGCCCGAGTTGGGCTCCACCTGCTTGATGGCCTGCGGGAAGAGCTGGACGAGGAACTGGATGAGCCTGGTGGGGATGCCGGGGATGGCCAGCGACCTGTGCAGGATGTAGGCCGCGCTCAGCTCCAGGACGGTTTCGATCATCTTGGGCTTGTCCTTGGCGGCGCAGTACCCCACGATGAACCAGAGCTTGTACCACCAGTCCTGGCACGCCTTGGACGGGATCTTGGTCTTGTCGTGCTCGAACTCCAGCAGCTGATCGCAGAAGGGCAGCGTCAGGGACTTGGTGCTACTGCTGTTGGTGCTGCTCGTGCGGCTCATGGCATCGTCGTGCCAGCACTCTTCGCGCGTTGCCGCGCCCTTCTCGAAGTGGACTTCGATGGCGCGGCGCATCTGGTACTTGATCGACGACAGCTCGATGGCGTTCTGCGTTTGCTTCTTGGGCAAGCTGGAGAGGCTCCACTTCTCGCGCTGCTCGACAACGCCGGGATGGTTCACGACGCGGAGGATGGAGACAACGTTCGATACCGGGTAGTCGCCAGCCAGCAGCGGTGCCAAGGCGTCCTCCAGATTGCGCGGTTTGTGGACGAGGAATGCGTGGCTGATGTGAATCAGCTTCTCCACCGTGTACGGTGGTGCGTGCGCCTCCATGGCACGCTTGAGCAATGTCGCTTCGCAGGGCAGCGAGAGGTACTTGCGTCGCGTCGTGAAGGTGTCGCAGAGGAAGTCCACCAGATCCCATGCGTCATCCACGTTGATGATCATGGCCGCACGTCCCTTGTGATGACTGGTACTGGCGCTGGTATCGGACTCCCTCTTTCGACTGCCGCTGCCGCTGCTGGAGCTTGTTTGGCTGTGTCTGCTCCCCACGCTGCTCTGGCGCGCATACTGCGATTGCCTCTTGGATGGCCGTTTCCTCGCAGCCACAGAATTTGGGTCTGCTGGAGATTTGGCCCTCTGATTGAAACTCGCATCCAAGGCACGGTGCACGGCATGATATATGGGCGTCCTGCCGCGTCCATCGGGTGTCCACAATGCCGTGGGGAACGCATAGATCAACCGATCCAACGAATTCTTGGGAATGGCATTGGCCATGGCGGCATGCAGAGGGTAGGTTTTGGTGGCATCCTGCGATGTGCAGGGTATCGATGCCGCGGAGCGTTCCACGAAGAGGAGCTTCTGCAAGAGCTTGGGTGGGATGGTGCGCTGCTCGCATGCTAGATGCAACGGCGTGCGTCCACCATGCTGCTCGTCCTGCTCCAAGAGCGGCGATGTGATGGGCCCGCTGTTCTCGTCATCGATAGCGTTGAGATCCTGCAAGAGATCGTCGCAGTCGACGAGATCGTCGCCTTGTGAGGATCGGCGTCCGCTTTGGTCGTCGGACGAGGTGGATGCGGCGGCTTTGGTCATGTTGACACTCTTCCTGGTGGGGAAGAGCTTCATAATCTTTAGCTTGCGCGTCGACTTTTGAGGCTTTGGCGACAGCGATCGACTGGCGCTGCTGTTGTTGATGCTACCGCTGCTGGTGCGGGTCGTGCTGCGGCGCACCGGGCTCCTGCTGCTCGTGCGTCCTGGCTTGGTCCCGGGCGATGGCGATGAGTCGGTGTAGAGCTTGCGATCGTACGATTTGAGCAAGAATTCCAGATGCTCCCAATCGTGGTTGGCGATGGCCGAGCACCATTCCTCCACGGGTCGGTGATGGTACGACTTGCCTGTCATGGCGGACGTGACGGACTTATCGAAGGACATGATGGACCTCGTCGACGTCTCGCGGTGCAGCATGTTGGTGGGAGGTGCTGGCCGCCCAGTCGCGGATGGATGCAATGCGTTGCCGGAGTTGCGATTGCCGCCGGTCTTGTGCAGGTTGGGCACGGAGAATCCTCTCATGAGCATGGAACGTCGCTGCGTCATTCCCTTTTGCTGATGAAGTGCTCTCGATGTCGATGCCTTTGTCGGTCTCGGGCTGATCCCCGAGTAAGAGTTGCGATGCTTGGGCGCGATCGTGCTTCCAGCGTGGTTGTCGTTGATGTTGCAATCTCCTGGTCCTGACAACTGCGCGATGGCCAATCCACCTGTGGCGTTGGTTGTGGCAGCGAATCGCTTCCTTTGGCTGGGTCCGACGGGAGAGATGCTGTGCGATTTGACGCGGCCGCTCACGAGCGGGCCTTGCATCTTCGTGCCTTGCAACGGTGCCGACGTGCGCTTGGCACGCAGACCCGCTTTGGTGGATTGGCGCAGCTTGCGTTGCTGCTGCTCCTGTTCTGGCGACACCACCGGCGATGACAACGGCGACACATCATCCTCCGATGTCTGCGGTGACATGGGGACGACCTCGTCGAAGGCGACGATTGGCTTGGGACCGTTGATCGGGGTCCATGTCTCGTCCGTCGTTGGCAGCGTCTGCTGTGGGCTCGGCACCTTCGGTCTCGACTTGGCATTGGTGCCAGCCGCGTTGCCGATGGCGCTTGTGTTCAAGCAACGCTCCGACGTCGGACGCTGCACTGAGGCGGGATGCTTGTTCGTGCCTGTCATCAGCGAAGACGTCGATGCCGGCTTCTGCAGGATGTTGCGCTCGGATTGAGATCGCTTGGAGAACCAGCTCCTTCGCGTGGCTGGTTGCTTGCCGCTCGTTGATTGCCTGGCACCCGTATCTGAAGTCCTGGGCTTGATGGACTTTGCGTTGGTTGGACGAGTCAGAGACTTCGAACGCCTCGGCAGAGATGAGAGCGCGTCGTTCGACTTTTGCCGCACTCTCGCAGCTGACGAACTGGGCGGGTTCCTCACGCTGCTGTTCGCGCCGATCGATGGCGCTTGTCTTATCATGGTGATTGACTGTGCAGCCGATGGCCGATTGTTGATTGTTGATGGGTTCGTCGTCGACCGCGAGTGCGAGTGTAACCGCCGTTCCTTCGCTTGTCGCTGTTGCTCAGGCGTTCAATGAGGAATGCGCGGATCACACAATGTACATCTGCAAGTGTGGTTGGAAGATGTGGGCAGCGTCGATTGCGATGGCTGCGTTGGTCTGGGGTTGCTTTTGATTTTGTGTCTGCTGCACACCAATACGATCTGGACGGCCTGAGTTTGAGTTGAGCAACTTGGCTGATGTGGGTTTGAGTTGGTCTGTTTGGCTCTGCTTCTGTGATGTGGATGCACGCGCGGTTCTGTTTGTGCTCTCTTTCTGCACGTTGTTGCGATGGTTGTCAGGAACGAATGACCAAACAACGTGCATTCCTTGTCGCAAATGCCTGTTTTGTGTGCAGAGCTGAGCAACGGCGGCTCCAACAAACACGCCACACAACACGGCCATGAATGGCAACCGCATTGTGTGAGAACGCGGCAGAGTTTGGATTGTTTCTAGGCACAAACGAACGATCTGGAATGTCAGCCGTTATGTGACCAACTCTCATCTTCTTCCTGCTTCGGACTTTTGCTGCTCCGGAGGAAGTTTGTTACATCCTTTCATGGGCCTGCGCGTTCTTCGTGACACATCCTCAACGTTAAATGACCTTCGCGAGGGTCGTTTGTTGTGTCCATTTTATCGGTTTCGTTCGTGCGATATTGTCCATTGGGAGTTCGCGACTCAGTGTTTGAACGCAATTCGTGATTCGTTCCACGTGCGCAACGACAGAGAGCGTTGAAGGGTGTAGCCGCTTCCGCCACAGTGCTCACTGGTTGTCCAACAGGCATTGTGTCCATGCAAGAAGAAACTAACAAACACGAGGGAGGTTCTGGATTGTGACCTTTCTATCCTGACAATCGATCAATCAACCAACCTGTCACCCAATCGGCAACGAACACACATCAATGCATACCTCTAGCTCGTGGCTATGACACGTATTGTGAGACCTGCGATGTGATGCAAAAGAACGCATTTCGTGGTGTGTCGTGCTGTACTACGATCTGTGCTGGGCAAGCCATCGCCACATCTCTCGCGTGCGATAGAAAAGATAGACGCAAAGAGAGAGAGAGAGAGAGAGAGAGAGATGATGATGATGACGATGATGATGACGATCGTCTTCTACCAATACACCATTACATGCATACCCACTCGTCGCCTTCGGATGAAAGACGTGCTCTACTCCCCTGCCGACTATTATATTTGTACTGGTGCTAACGAAACCTTCCTCTTCTTCTCCTTTCCAGGGTTGCAATCTGACACATTCTATCATGGAGAATATTCTATTGTACGCAATACCCGTTTGAATTATCGGTGAAGTAACGATGCTTTTTGGAGTACGATAAAATAGATTGGAATGTTGAGCTATTCTCCAGCATGCCCATGCCGTCAGGGTGTGTCCGCAGCATGCCAAAACGGCTTCAACCCACACACTCATGCCGCAATTCATTGAAGTCAAAAGAGTAGAGCAGAGCACCGTCGTTTCTCTCTGTCTGTCTCTCTCGCTCGCTCTCGTAGATGCTTTTCGCGCGGGAGATCGTGGCATGTATCACATAGTCGTACGAGCTATGTACAGCGTCGACGGTGTCAGATTTGTTCTCGTAACTTGCTTCCCTGGATGTGCCCTCTATTGCTTCTTTTCTATCGTTTGGGGAGCATGGCCTGCAGAACACCATGCGTACGATGAGTAGTAGAGTATATAGTACTGCAGAGTCTTGCGCACTCGTATTGTGTGTACTAGTGCACTCGAATCACTTGGAGCAGAGCTGCAGTTGGTGCTCCCACTTGGCATTTCGTTCTGTCGACTGAAACGGCGGCCCAACGAGTTGAAAGAATGTTCCGGTCTCATTCGCAGCTCGGTCACGTCTCCCGAAGTGCAACATTTCCACAAAATTAGTGCGGAGAACTCACAAGGGATGAGATGAAACGGCGTAAGAAGCAGTAATTCTACTCTTCGTCACCCAGATGAAGATCTGCCACGGAATGCCTGAATACGATCTGATGCATTGCATTCGTCTTGCTCATGGTATTCCACCCATGACACTGCAGTCACATTCAAGCGACACAGTGGACAGGCTGTCGAGGTGAGGAGAAACACGCATGTGTGATTTGTATGTCGTGTCTGCGGGAGATCATGTAGCGGTTCGCGCCGGTCGGAGAGATTTCCCGCAATCTTGAGCAGCAACCTGGAGCGTTTCTGGAATCCTCCTCTTCACATTTTGTTCCGTCGCGATGCCGACTTGGCCAGAGTAATACAAGTACAAGTACAAGTACAAGCACGAGCCCAACTACTCCCACGCTCCACACCAGCTCCACGCTTGTTCACATCTGTTATACGATGCATCATTGCGCAAGGCCCATGGGTTCCTCGCACTCCGTCACAGGAGCAACGTCAGCATTCTCGTACTAATACCAATGGAACGAATACCACACTCGTTTTGGAAAGATAGCTCTGGGTAAACACTAACGCGCTCATTTTGTTAGCCGTAATTATTTGTATTGTAGAGTATGGTTTTGTCATTCGTTGTTGCTATTCTCGCATGTCGTGACGTGACATGCCATGCCATGACGTTGTTGCGTTTGCCCCAAAAAGTACACTGTTGCTGCTTAGAAGGAGAAGAGGTTGGTCTTCGTGTGCCCAATGGCGGTGAGGTTGGGTGTGCAACCTCTGTCGAGCATGATCGGTGGTCCGCACATCAGGTTGAAGACGTCGTCGCCTGGCGCGTACAGCTCCTGCTCGAAGAGCTTGCGGTCGACGAAGCCTGTGGAGTACTTCCAGTCCTTTGGCCATCCGTCGGAGAGGATGTAGTGCACCTTGAACTTGTCTGGGAACTGGGCGGCCCACTCATCGAGTGTGGAGCGCATCAGGAGATCACCCTCCTCGCGGCAGGCGAAGATGAGGGAGCACTGCGTCGTGTCCTGCGGATGGCGCAGGATCTCAGCGGCGATCTGCATCACCGGCGTGATTCCGGTTCCTCCGGCGATCATGTTGAACTTGGTGGCCTTGCAGGCCTCTCCGTCCAGCAGGAAGTCGCCGTTGGCGAGGTACTCGAACTCACCGACTGGTCCGCGGAAGTCGAGGAATTCGCCGATCTGCAGGTTGTCCAAGTACTGGGACATCTTGCCTCCCTCCGGGAATCGGTCGCATGGTCGGTAGGCCTTGATGACGAACTTCACGGTGCCGACATCGAAGTTGGAGGAAATTGGGGTGTAGCGGCGCACGACGACCTCTCCGTTGATGGTGGCGGAGAAGAACATGTGCTTTCCGGTCGGAAGGCCGAGGATGTGCTCTGGGGTTGGCAGGGCGAAATCAAGAAGGAAGGAGTCGCGCGACAGCACGATCTTGTTCTGCAGCTTGAATGGTGTCTTCTTGCGTGGGTTCAGCGCGAGCTTGCGGCCCTGGGCGTCGGTGAGCTCTTCCTCCTTGACGTCCTTCTTGATGCTGCTGACATCGAGGTCGCCGATGTAATATCTCTCGAGCATCTTGGTCGCCTTCATGGAGTGGATGGCGACGAAGTCCTCGGTCGAATCCTCACCGGCGTTGATGGTGATCGAGTCGATGCCGCCTGGGTGGAGCTCGAGGTAGTCGGTGCAGTCGTAGACTCTGTTGTTGACGACGATCCAGACATCCTCCTCGTGGTTGTGCTTGTTGACCTCGTCCATGGTGAAGATCTTCTTGGCGCCGTCTGCGGTCTTGGCTGCCGGTGGTGGTGGGACGTCGTCGTTGGCATCGGCCTGGATCTCAAGGAGCTTTCCGAAACCAGCGGAGTGCGGCTTGTCGGCAATGCGCGTCATCCATCCACCCTGCTGCTGTCCTGGCTGGGTTGGGTGCTCGAAGCGGAAGACGTGCTCGCCGTTGGCGGCCTGCTCGAGGTGGATCTTGGTGCGGAAGACCTGGTTGTTGCCCATGCCCATGAGGTTCCAGGTGGGGTGGGTTGGCTGCGTCATGTTGGCCTCATCCCAGGCGCGGCACCAGATCTCCTTGGCACCCACGAGGTCGGCGACCTTGATCTCGAAGTCCCACCAGATCCAGCACCAGTACATGCCGTGGTTGGTTGGCTTCTCCTTGCGGTCGATCTTGGCCAGCTGCCAGTGGGTGCCGCCGTCGAGGGAGATTTCGACGCGCGTGATGGCGCGGCCGCCTCCTGTGTAGGAGTATCCGGAGAGGGTGTACATCTTGTCGACATTCTTGGCGATGGCGATGGTCTCGTTGTGATCCGGCTTGGAGATGGCGGAGTTGATGTTGAGCTCGTTGAAGATGTACTCCGGCTTGTACCACCATCCTCCGGAGAGGGATTCCTCGGCCGTGATGTGCGGTGGGAGGATGCGGTTGTCGTGGTAGTGGTAGTGGTTCTTGGTCTCGTACGGGATGACGTTGATGTGCTTGAGCCACTTGATCATGCGGCCGCCGATGTATCCCGGGATGATCATGCGCACCGGGAAGCCGTGATCGGGCTGCAGGCGCTCGCCGTTGGCCTCCCATGCCACGAGGATGTCGTAGGCCGGGTTCATGGCGCGCGTGAGCGGCAGGGAGGTTCCGTACTTGACGAGCTTGCCCCATGGCTCATCCTTGAAGGGGCCTGGGCCGACCTTGTTTGGCAGATCCTCCACCCCGATCATCTCGACGTGGTAGCCGGCCATGTTGTCGCTGTCGACCCCAGCCGCCAAGAGGAGATCGCGCAGCAGGCATCCCTTCCAGACGTTGGTGGAGACACCGGATGGTCCCCAGTTGAATCCGATGGTCTGACGGATCATGTTCTGCTCCTTGCGCCTGTTGCCGGCGCAGACGAGGGTGACGGGGAGCTCGCGGTGCGGGCACAAATCGACCAGCTTGTCCATGGTGAGGTCGAGCTTGTTGGAGACCTCGCCGCCGACGTGGATGGTGTGCTCCTCCCAGGAGAGCTGGGGGCAGGCACCGTGGTTGCGCACGTAATGCAGGGAGGATGGTGTGATGAATCTGGTCTCGTTGATAACCGAGAGAGGTGGCTCGACGTTGAATGGGTGACGTCCCGTGAGGCGCACGAGGCGTCCGTCACGTGGGAGCCACTCATCTGGCGTTCCGGCATCGCGGTAGTCCGGGTACTTGCCGGAGAGGTCCTTGTAGGACTTGGCCTTGGCAATTTCCTCCGGCGGTGGGCTTTCCCCCTCCTTCGAGAGGAACGGGACCGGCACGGCCGATGGGTACGGTCCGTACAGCTCCTCAGCTGTTGGCTGCGATGTCTTTTCTTGCGGCGCCATTATTGTTGAACTGCTGTTGTTTTGGTTTGGTCGTCTCGGGTTTTGGTTTACAACGAGAGTCTGTGCATTGGATGGGATCGCAATTGGAATTCAATGGTAATTTGGACATGAATGATGTGGTCGCATGACGTTCATTGCATGTTCATAGATGACGAATTGATGATGATCAATTCAATCCAATAATTACATTGAATTCGACCCATCGAGTGAAGTGTTTGTTCATTCGTTTCATTCGATCCATGACGGTCGTTGAGATGAACACGAGAGATGCATCGGAGATGAGATGATCGATGATAATTAGTATGGCGTCGAATGAATTACATCAATAAATCAAATGGTCCGTTGCATTTCGGTGATTTGTATTGTGTGAAAGAATGAAGGCACATCCATGAAAGATGTGAGGAATGAATGGTTTGGAGAAGAGAGCTTGGTGAGTGATGTGCAATCCAACATTGTGTGCAGCAGTTGTATCCGTTCTTCTTGTGGTGCAGACATGATGAGAACCTCATCGATGCGTTGCGTACCGCATCACATCACATGAGAACAGATGAGATGAATGCAATTCCGAGTATTGCCCAACGAAGCACGCCCATCAACTCGACATGACTTGTGATGATGTGCACAGAGACATGCACCATCACCACCATCTTGCACATGTCGATGACGACGACAGCCACCGCAAAGAAAGTGCGACCGTGACTTCTGTTGACGTCTTTTCTTCTCGGAGCGTGGCTTGTCATCGTCGTCGACTCATGTGGATTGATGGATGGATGGGTGCTTGGATGGATGGATGCATATCGAGATGGATGGGGCTTGCATGCTTCCTTGTCCAAGTGCTTCCTGCATGCCTGCTCATGCCAATACCACCACCATGACTGATGATGATGATGATGATGATGAACCAACAGAACGTACCAACAAAATAGTTAAATGAAGTTTGTGACCTGTTGAAGAGAGAGAGAGAGAGATGCAGAAGTTGGTCGATCCTTGGAGTGTGCGAATAGCACAGTGCTGTGCCGTAGAAAAATGGTGTCACGTCACGCCGAGTTGATGTGTTGTGTTGTGTCGTGTCGTGTTACGTTACGTTACGTTACGTTACGTCGCGTTGTGGTGCTTTTACGTCCACACAGATGCACACCACCCTCTTCTCCAATCTCTGCTTCCGTCCCCATCCGATGCCGTTGGCACATGCCGCGATCTTTGGAACTTTTACTGCAGGCACCGATGTTCCACCACGCACACAATTTACGTCAAAGTTTGGAACTTGTTGCCCTGCAAGCAACACGCCAAAGAACAAATGGTTCGAGTCATGGTTACGAGAAATCTGTTCTGGCACGAACTGCTGGCACTTGACACGTCCTGCGACATTCACTCCACCAATCCGAATCAGTGAACTGTCCGTTCACGAACGAGGTCCCGTGAGAAAGCTCAGGAAGATCGCTGGAGGACACCGACGTGTTGCGCAACGGGCGATGGCCAGGTGAATCCGCAGAATTTCTGGGAGCGGAAGGAACGTGGGCAGCTGGTCAACGTGCGGAAGAGGGATTCCTGTTCTTTCTTGAGTCGAACAACCGCGTCCTTTGTGCGTCCGAGTGACAAAATCGAGAAAGTTGGTGAGCGAACAATACTATGACTCGTTGGATTAGAACAGCTGATTGATGACCCGCTGGACTAAAACAACATGGGACGAGAAGGCGCTGAAATAGTGTCGAATTCAGGATGACGCGGAGCATCACATTTCGGAGAAACCTTTTGGCGATGGGGATGGAAGGACAAGCTGGCGGACAGAATTCAGAAACTCGGCAAGAATGGAAGTCGGCTCGCCAAGGAACGAGCGACGCGATAATTGAGCTGACGTCACCAGGTGTCCCGACATCGAAACGCAAATAGTTTCTACGAACGAAACGACCTGTCCGTGACCACTCTTCTCTCCGTTCTTGTGCCTTGGCTTCACTGAAGGGAATGTACGCGTCATGCGCCCATGTCTTGGGTACTGGTGTATCGAGGGGGCGCAGGAGGTTGTGCGGCAAGGAGGACGAAATTGCCACGCTCGCTGTTTTGTGCACTTCCGCAGGTCAGCGAACGGCCTTCGCAGTGAACGAGATGTTCTTTGGGGGACCATCGTCCCTTGTTGGATGTGTGTTGGACGTGGTCAAAGGCGACACGCCCAGTCGTTTCCCACCATCGGCATCTGTTTCAGGCGTTTGGCGGTCTCCTCTTTGAACTCGTAGTACTAGGAGCCCCCCGAGTGAGTCGACCTGCACTTTGTCCTGGGACTCAACACCTTTTTTCTCAGATATCCAAACCAACCACATATTCATAATCCCCATATTCTAAAACCAAATAATGATTCAAATTACTTTCCGGTTAGACCTTATTTTAAGTTTTATGAGCCCATCAAGGCATTTTTGAGTCGTATGGGTCGAACCCCATGAAACTCCTACTTGTTTCTCAGAAGGTTCTGTGATGTTCTTGATTATTTATCGGATGGTACTCAGTCACGAAGACGGTGTCGAAGATGTCGTTCGGTTGGTACGCGTTAAATACACGTTAGCATGTGGCGCATGATCTCACATTTTGCTCGTCACAAAACACATCACACAAAACGCATCACACAAAACACATCACACAAAACACATCACACAAAACACATCCCATCCAACATCATCGACACCCCCTCACCATTCACACATCATCGCCACACTTTCGCTCCATTTCACAACTTTCCTCGCCAATTCCATGCGTGCTCGCTCTTGTGTTCAATGTTAGTGCTCGTTCTGGTAGTGTAGTGGTAGTGTAGTAGTAGTAGTAGTTGTTGTTGTTGCCAACGAATGGTCGACCCATCATCGCATGCTCTCCTTCCTCACTTCATCTCAGACCAGTGCAGTTCATCACATCCAACCAGCCAACAACTATACTCTACAGCAACAACTTCACCATGTCTACCTCTACCGCTGCCAAGGCCCACTCCAAGGATGCTAACCCCTCCCCCAGTAAGAAACTGCGTTCTGTTGACCCCATGTCTGCTCCTCCTTTCGATTCGAAGGGGAACTTGCTGCCTACTGTCGAGCAACTGTTGCCTGACAAGCCATCTGCTGCATTGAGGAAGCCGAGCACCATCACGCAAGTGATCGATGTGAAGCCGATGCTCGCAGCAGATGGCAGCCTCGTCCCGAACGGTACGCATGCGCACGCTCGCGAGCTACATGTGTACGTTCACATCCTCGACAACAACGGAAGCGCCTACGACAACTCCAACGTCAGGGTGCGATCCGAGGGACGAGGTGTTGGCGATGGGACTTCGGTGAGCGTTGTCGTGAACGCGCCACCCCCGCCTGCTGTGGCCGACGTTGCACCACCTGTCGAGCCTGCCCCACCAGCGAGGCTCCCTCGTCGCTGCAATGCTGTTGTTGCTGGGGGCTACGCGGATCCCTCCCATGACAGTGACAGCACCTACATGGACGACAAGGAGGAACAGATGCGCGCCGGCAGGGGCAGGAGGGGCGGCAAGTTCAAGGGTGATACAGCAGAGGAGGGGAGCTGGAGACGTGATGCTGTGATCCGTGTGATGGAGGAGCTCACGGATCAGATCAACATGGACGTGTTTAACGCCATGCCTCCCACGGGATTCGTGCTTGGCGGCCAGCGTGACAGGCAAACATGGTGGGACGTGACACGCGTATGGGTTACTGTGGTTACTGCACTCTGGGGTGTCTTGCTCCCTTGTGAGGCATTGCCAACTCGCCAGATGCAACAGGTGGTGGCGTTTGTCCGTGCTCGCGTGGACCTTCCACCAACTACACTCGGTCCGAATCTATACACCCTCTGTGTGAGGGGGGAAAAGACACTGGCTAACGCATCCAGGGCTGTGCTTGCTGCATCTACGACATTCACTAACAGCTCTGCAATCCTGTCTCATCACGTGGAGACTCTTCCAGAGGAACAACGTATTCATGTCAAGCCTGCACGCGCTACTATGACCCGGAGTCAACTAACAACCTTGCGACATGCTTTTGAAATTTTCAGCCGCGGCAAAATCATCCCGCCAAGAGTTCTCCAGTATCGTGTGCCTGCCTGTGACCTGTCTGGTGTGACGTCTTTCCTCATGACCACTGCAACATACAAGGCAGGTTTGAGTCACACAGTACAGTATGGCGGTGTCAATTTTGAAAATGTTCCGGTGTTCGATCGAGGAAGCACGACTATCGAACAACTATTCGACATGTACTCGTCTACGACCAACCGCCCAGTGGGAATGCCCGCTTTCACCACCATGACCCACCTACTAACACGCAAAAGCAAGATCAAGACGGGCCTCTCTTCCTTCGAGAGTTACTTCTGGATGGCGACGGAGAAACTCAAACAGGCAATTTCGCGCCTAGTAGACCTACTGAAGGCTAAGTATGAAACAGACGGGGAGGAACAAAACGATGCCAATGACGAGAGCGACAGCGACAGCGACAGCAACAGCGACAACGACAAGCCAGATGACGTCATCTCTCCACATGTGCGCACAGCCGATTCCCTCTTGCATGCGCTCGAGCTGCTTGTTGTGTTCCTCAAATGGGAATTCACCGCGTCGCACATGCAGCTTCAGTGTGATGACCCCATGCATTCGGCTGCGTTCGCACTCATCACCGGAAAGGAGAAGAAGAAGGCAACAACCACATCCTCCAATCAACGCAAACCACGCACCAACAAGCACAAGCGCAAGAAGAACACTCTCAAAAGCGACACGCCAACCGTCACAAATGACACTTCTCCCACCACCACGACCGAACAACCACGTAAAGTATGCAACCGTTGTGGATCAGCAATGCGATTTGTGAATGATCGTTTTGTCCCATTCGTCGAAATGCTTAAGGACAACGAACTCGCAGAACACACGGACGAATTGCAATCAATGCTTGCGGCGGCGCCGGGATTCGCCAATGAAATTGTTAACTACATGGCTCACAAAGTGCGTGCCAAAGTGCAATTCCGACAAATCGCCTTTTATCAATCCGAACTCAATGATAAGCCTGAAAGAGCCTATGTGGTACTCGACCATAAGCAAAAAATTCTACCGACAGGCCAAAGCGAAGCCCAACAAGAATATTGGGGGAAGAAGGGAATGTCACTGCTTGGGGCGATGGTCATCACGTGTCGCAACGACATTTTTACTTATCGATTCATTGACATTGTGGTCGGCGGAAGACCGACACAAGACACACTTCAAGTTGGTGGACTACTTGACATCCTGCAAAAAACGGTCAAAGACATTCACCCATCCGTGACTGAAATCATCTTCCAGAGCGATAACGCGTGTTGTTTTGCCAGTCATGAGCACATCGCGCTCATCACATCGGTACTCAACAAGAACCTTGCGACACGAAAGGCGGCCAAAATCATCGCATGGATCTACACAGAGGCCCAAACTGGTAAGAGCATGCTGGACACCCACTTCGCGTACATCACCCGTGTACTGCGAAAATACGTGCAAAGTGGACGCAACATCAAGACCCCGTTCCAACTCTTCCTTGCGCTGAAAGCTGGTAACATCGCGGGTACCACCACGGTACTGGTCAACGCGTCATCCCTCCAAGGCAACATCACCACGCTTCCTGGCGCACCAAAACGACGATTCCGCGCGAACGGACAACAGGTACGTCAAACTCACGAGGTGAAGTATGACGATGACCAGGCGCGGTTGGTGGCTGCATCTGGTATCACGGAAGACGTCGTGGTCAAGAGCACCGAATGGGATGGCTGGATTGTCAACGAGCTGGGTGTCCTCGAGGACAGAACGTTCACGTCCGACAAGCTGCCGATAACGTCCGAATCGTTCAGGAAGACGGACAAGACGCGAAAACTCGGGCGCACAGCGGCAGAGAGCAAGGGGCTGGCGTTCGGTAAAGCCATCGCAGACGGACAACAACATCTACCATCCGATCACACCACAGCGCTACAAGACCAGACCGCCGAAACCGAACACCCTCCACTCGCAGTGCCAGGCTGGGCGAGCAAAACAACGCGCAAACCAGCGGAACTACCAGACTACATCGCGGACAAGTTGAAGGACATCAGTGAAGCGTCCGCGAAGGACCCGAAAAACAGACCATCCGAACACGAAGCACACGAACAATTGATGGACGACAACAGGACCAAAACTGACTGGTACGTACAACTGCACGCAAATCCCATGCGCGTGAAAGCGTCGCTGTCTGCAGCGTACAACGCCAAACAACGCAAGGACAAGAAGGAGGCCTCTCTCATCAAGGCGGAAACCAACACCAACACCAACCCAACAAGCACAGCAACAGCATCTGTAATCGTGGCGACCCACAATGCGCCAGCTGCAACAGAGGAGGAGCAGAGAGAAGAGGAGTTGCAGAGAGAAGAAGAGGAGCTGGATCATCAGATGTGGTGTGATGCTGACACAATCAAGGCCAACACAGAAAGTGAGGCTGTGTTGGATGATGGGACGGAAATTTTGTGATGGATGTGCATCGCCGCGATAACACTAGTTGTGGAGTTTTGTGGGTGGCAGACCATGCTACTACAACGAGTCTAGAGGCCATCCAAAAACACATCCAATATCTGCTTGTCATGCCATATCTCAACAACACATCGCTTGCAATTAAATCTAAACATTGCATTAATACGCATGATTATCGGTTTATCAGAATATTGAAGTTAAATGAGTATAGAAAATATTTTGGAAGTCATGTTGGTTTGCTGTGTTTTGTGTGGTGGATTCGGAAAAAAATGCTGATGCCACAATGTTGCCCTCCAATGAGCACACATGATCATTATCATCATCCTTGTATTTCAGCAAACTGTGCATACCATTCGCTCTGAATACCCCCAGCTATCCACTCCATGAAGGCTGGCCACAGACATTGGCTCTGCATGCAGCAATGCAGCCACACACTGGAACAGAGCAATTGCCAAAAAACGTTGTCAATCCGGATGCGGTATGGATACGGATCCATACCTCATCCATATGACCCTTTCAGCCCCTCCAAGCGCTCCTCGTGCATTCCCACACTCCATGGCGACACGCGGATGCATCCAGAATGGGCTGGGAGTGCATGGCCGACGTGGTACACCTCCATATGATGATGTGGTGGTGCATTTTCTGCTCCCACCAACAACGACCATTCTGCAGATATGGTCAGCTGCAGCCTCTTGTAGACCATATCCATGGCGCACACTTCACGACGTGCATCTTCAATTGATGTCGCACGCACCTTGTATGGGTGGCTTTGCGATTGAGGGGCGTCGTCCCATCGCCCCTCACAGCCAAAGCCACGCGACCGGTGCCAGGCGAGCCCCAACCAAAACTCCTCAAAACCACCTTTGCCTCCGCGCGGACACCTTCCCGGTGCTCCGCGACCCTCAAACTTCGAGGGTGCCTTCATCTTGGCCTCCTTGAGGCATCTTGCGCATCCATAGGCGCTGATATAACCTGTGTGTGCCACACACAGGCCAAAACCAACCAGCCGATTTGGAGCCAAATTGTGATCGTATTTCTGGGGCCTACGACGGCCCCAAATCAACCCCTCTTCCCGCCTCCGCTCGTCCACCCACCAAAGGTTGCATGGCGGTGACGGCGATATGCTTGAATCTTGAATTGGCCGGCTGGTTGTTGCGGCGCCAAGCATACCGTTCGACGGCCATTGTGGATGTTTTTTTGGTGTGGCTCCACTTCCATGTTGGTGTGTCGAGTTTGCCACTCTCAACCAGCCTCACATATTGGGGGATGTGGAGATTTACCAAGAATTGTAGTGACTGTCCAAAAGGAGCACAACATAAAACACTCGAGGAGTACCAACCCCGCTCAACCACTTCGCCACGACGAAGCAGACCTGATGATGTTGCGCATCGTGATATCATTGGTGTTTCATGACGAAGTATCCAATTTCGTGACGTCGATGACGGATCGTCCGAGCACATGGTTGAATGCATGTAAAAGCGCATTCACCGCTTCCCCCAACATTCTACAACTAGTGCTATCGTGGATGGACTGTTGGATGGCCTCATCCGAACACCTGAAAAAGAGACTAAACAATTCAAAATCGGAACAAACTTGCTGAAACAAAGAACAGCAAAGGGTTAAATTGGATCGATGTAGTCGGCTGTCAAAGGCTGAGTCCCTAAAGCAGTCTAAAAATTAGCACCTTGATGGGCCCATAAAACTTAAAATAAGGTCTAACCGGAAAGTGATTTGAATCAGTATTTGGTTTTAGAATATGGGGATTATGAATATGTAACTTTTTTGGATATCCGAGAAAAAAGGTGTTGAGTCCCAGGACAAAGTGCAGGTCGACTCACTCGGGGGGCTCCTAGTGCGTTTACGAACACTGTCTGACAAGGCCTTCGCTTGCGAATCGATTCTCCCACCAACAGAGAGACGGACGCATGTGCACAATCGCAACAGAGCCGCAATACTCAAGAGAGCGTGCTCCAGAGCAGGTACAGCCACAGTCGCAGCACAACCGCAGCGCAACTGCAACGGAACCGAAGCCTGACACAGACCGACGCAGAGGGACGCATGCGAGAAAGGGACATTGACCATTGACCAATCCATCGGTACGCGTTCCCTGCTCGTGCATACGACTACTCTTATTGCATACTCTTATTACATACTCATACTGGTGCAAGAGGCAAGGGGGGCAGTTCAAAATGCAATAATTGGCTCTATTTCATAGCGTTTAAGTCATAAATTGCTTGTTTCCGCCTAGTTCTTATCCTCGACGGAATAATATGGCATTTTCGTTCTTTTTTGGATAATTGGTGCTTTCCCCCCAAAATTCGCCCGAGTTGCTTTCGCTCTTCGTCATTGCTCCATTTCCCCACTTTACACTGTGTCGGTGTTTGCTGAGCGTGTTTTCGTCTCCGGTCCGCGCAAAACAAGGCTGCTGTCTTGGGCCAGCGCAGAGCACACAAAACTCACAACCCCAACACTCTCCACAGAGATCATTGCTCCACAGAGCACTTCGTTCCTGTTACAATCACAATCACAACCACAACCACAACAATAACAACAACAACAGGTACACCAACATCACCACTGCAACAGTGTTTCGTCCATGGGTGGCTCCTGTATGCGATGCAACTGGAATTCATCTCTTCGAACAGTTCTTCCTGCACCAGCAATGATGTCCGGTGAATTAGTTGCTTGGTTGCCACTGTGCCACAGCAACAATGGAATGCTTGGCTGTAGTTCGTTGTATGCCTCAATTTGTGTTCGATACACGTTGTGTTCGCCCATCATGCAGATCGAACAAGGGGCTTCCTGTGGGTGGCTGCATTCCCTCCATGCACAAAACTGTCCATTTGCTTGCACTCCTTGTCCTGGTTTCTGGATGACTAGGACTGCCATGGTAGGATCGCAACCGAGGTGATTCTGTCCACACTGTCTCTCTGGATTTTGGTGTCCTTCTTTTGTTGTTGTCAGGTGTGTTGGTACAGCCGTTCGTTCCTTCGTTGACATGTCAATGACTATCCTTGTTGTTGGGAATGAGGTTCATGTGCATGCTCGTATTGTCAGTTCTGTTGAGATCATCAACATACAGTGGGGCATTTTAGTGTCGACCTTCTAGGCAACGCAAAACACTCCGAAGCTGGTGGGGATGCCATGCTCCTTTTCGTACATCCGCATTATCTACATGCCACCCTCAAGCAAGGTGCATTGCAGTGAACAGCTAAACATGCATTGTGTTGTGAAACCATAACAGTGTTGTGTTGGCCATTCGTGCTACATGGTTGTTGTAGTCTTTTCTTTGGAGGTGCCAGTGTTGTTTTCCGTTTTCCTTCTCACAGCATGGGTGCTCGCACATGCATGCACGCTCTTCCGCAATTCACTGACAGCCACAACAAACTCCATTGCGGGTAGCACCAACGCAAATGACAAACAACAACGCAGCTACTTGTGCAACACCAGATGAACGATACGACATTGAGGTAGGGACTATGTGAGAAAATTATATTATGCACCAGACGGCTCACTCCCGTCCAGAGCTGCTGTCATCGCTGCTTGCACTGCCACTCGTTGGGCTGCTGCTGACGCTCCCACTTGTTGTGCTGCCACTCATGCCCTCGCTTGTTGTGCTGTCGTCCATGCCCTCGCTCGTTGTGCTTTTGCTCTTGTCGCTTCTGGCTGCTTCCTCCACCATTTCCTCCATATCCACCTCCCGTGAGGCGGCTGCTCCTGAGGGGGGCGCCAGTGATGCCACCCAATTCTCCATTTCCCTGATATCCGCCATGGTCTCCTGCAGGTCAAACAAAGGATTTTCATCCTGCAGTTCGAATTGTGTGATAGCTGCGATGGCATACATTGCCAATTGGTGTTTGCAAAGTTGGTGCCGCCACTCCACCCGCAAGCACTTCCAGTTTTTGAAGCGTTTGTGAACTGTTTCGTGCCTTGCACGTATCACTCCATTGTATCTGGTCCTCTCAATGCAACACGAAGGCTCACCCCTGTAGCCTTGATCCGCAATCACCTGCTCCCCTTCGTCCAGTTCCTGCCTCAGCTTGCGTCGAAAAATGGTTACATCATTCCACTCCCCACATGGAAATGGACCCTCGACCCAAACAAGATGGCCAGTCTGAATGCACACACCAGTCTCGTATCTGAGGCCTGCTCCATTGAATTTGTGAGAGTACCAATCTGTGTCGAAAGGATTGGGCTCCACAATCCGAAAGTCGGTGCCATCCACGGACATGAAAACAGTGTTGTGACCAACACTGCCATTCTTTCGTTCCTCTATTCTGATCTGCAGTGATACAAAAAGGAACTTGAGCATGTGCAAGGGATGTGAGTCATGTCAGGCAAGCACACGCATTCAAGTCATCTCCGCACACAGCACCAAGTTCACTCACCTTTGTTCTGCTCAGTCGTGCAATGCCTTCCAAAACAATCCATGTCCACTTCATTAATGTTCTGCGATCCCTATTCAGCATCACTGAAAGAATCTCCCATGGAACGTATTGCTTCAGGAACACGAGTGCACCAAGCATGTGGTTGATGGTGGTGTTGCCTGGTAGCAGCCCGTCTTGTGTCAGTGCTGTCCATACTGCAGAAGCCACTGCGATGCTGGTCCCATACGTCCTGCGGAAAAGGATGGTGAGCCATGGGGGTTGCTCCATGCAAGTGAGCATGTCCACGTTGCGACCCACAATTTGCATACCAGAGTGGGCAATCTCAACCTCCATCGTCTTCTGAATGAGTCATTGCGAGGTGGAGCAAGTTGATGCGCAATGTAGTGGATTGGATGTTGGCTTGATGGTGGATCGGATACTGTCGTGGGCAGGTATTGTGAGAAGTAGTTGATTCGGTTGCTTGCACGTGATTGTTGGTCGTCGTTGTTGTTGACGTCAATACTTTGTTGGCACCAGGCGGCATGTGAGTTGCTGTCGAGGTGCAGCTGATGGCCATCGCACATTGATGCTGACATCTCGAGAAGCAGAGTCCGCCATTTGCTGCATTGCACAGCAATCACTTGCAATACACGGTGATGCAGAACACAAAGATTTCCGTGTTTGTCTCCACGATCTGTTGGCTGGTGGGAGTATTCGCGCGCTGTTCTCTCAACGCGAGTTGGTCTTGGGTCATGTTCCTCGGCTTCCTCAGACATTCCACAGAACACTCACTGGGATCGACATCATTCACGAACATCCATGCAAGGTGTCCGTAAGATAAATCGAGGCTTATGACATGGATACATATTCAGTCCCTTTCCGCGCAAGCCATCCATTTGGTTGAAACATAGTTTATCAATGACACAGGAGTTTTCCAATCCATACAAGCCCTCCATTTGGTTCCAACAGTGTTCATGACAGGGACAGATTTGTTCTTGTCCGTACAAGCCCTCCATTTAGTGGAAAGAGCGTTTATCAATGACACAGGAGCGTTCCGATTCATACAAGCCCTCCATTTGGTTCAAAAAGCGTTTATCAACAGCACAGATTAGTTCTTATCCATACAAGCCCTCCATTGGGTGGAAAGAGCGTTTATCAATGGCACAGATCTATCAATAGCACAGATCAGTTCTTATCCATACAAGCCCTCCATTTGGTTCATAGAGCATTCACTACCGGATAAGATTATTTCTTATCCGCATAAGCCATCTGCTTATGTTCATAGAGCATTCTCTACCGGATAAGATTTTTTCTTATCCGCATAAGCCATCTGCTTATGTTCATAGAGCATTCATTACCGGATAAGATTTTTTCTTATCCGCATAAGCTATTTGCTTATGTTCATAGAGCATTCACTACCGGATAAGATTTTTTCTTATCCGCATAAGCCATCTGCTTATGTTCATAGAGCATTCTCTACCGGATAAGATTTGTTCTTATGGTGCTATTCATATGGATAAAACTGCGCCTATCACATAAACATAGGTGCAAATCTGCCCTTATAAGCCCGCGTTAAAGCAATATTGGCGGCTATGGGCCAGAATCAGATGCATTTCTGACCCTTATGCGCTAGCCATAAGGACGCGATGAGTCTTACAACATAGACTCAATTTTGTTTCGTCCTCACAGCAGTTATGCATAAGACGCAAATAGTGCTTTTGAAGCCGTCTATAAGGCCAAAACAGCGCTTATAATTCTATCCATAGAGGTGTTTTCGACACTATGGAGCCGTCATAAGACTGAATTGGATGTTACGACTACTTCGACTCAATATGAAGCACTATGCCTATCCAATGTGACCAACACACCGTATTCGTAAGTCCAATATATTCCTTATCACACAGGCATCATTTTAAGTGCTTCATGACACCAATCCAAACGGTGAATATTGCCCTTATGGAGTGGTCATAACGCAATTTTCACCCTCAAAAAGTGATTCATAAGGCCAAATTAGCCCTTGTGAACCCGGCATAGACGTTAATTCATCCTTTCCCGCGCTCCATACACTCAAATATTGCGTTATGATCGTAGGACCAAGTATGCCTTTAACAGAAGCGCAAAAGTGCGTTATGATCGTAGGACCAAGTATGCCTTTAACAGAAGCGCAAAAGTGCGTTATGATTGTAGGACCGATTATGCATTTAACAGAAGCGCAAAAGTGCGTTATGATCATAGGACCAAGTATGCCTTTAACAGAAGCGCAAAAGTGCGTTGTGATCGTAGGACCAAGTATGCCTTTACCAGAAGCGCAAAAGTGCGTTGTGATCGTAGGACCGATTATGCCTTTCACAGAAGCGCAAAAAGTGCGTTGTCACCGTAGGACCAAGTACGCTTTCAACGCAAGCGTAAAAAGTGCCTTGTGAATGAAGGACCGATGCTGTACCTACACATTGTGGTTCCGAAGACGAACATTGGCCCTCCTTCGCGTTGTCGCCATCCCGCGAATGACTTTTCGCGCTTGCAGCAACTTGGTTACGCCCCTTTGACATCGGCCATTGTTACAGTTTGTACGGGGAACAGTACACCATTCTTGGGCACCGGTGTCTTTCGCCACGGACAGGAACACAAAAAACACTTCAAGCCAATGCAAGCATCTCTTGACATTTCTTTTCTGATGTTCAGATGGCCGCGAACTACAATCGTTGTACGTGTGTGTGCAAGACACCAACACGCATCACCAGCGCATGTAATGCGTCGTCGGCAAGAAATTGCTGCAATGGTTGTTTGCTCGTTGCAAAGCACAGCATCTTCCATGTCCTTGGCAACCACACAGCAGCACCCCATGGCCAACTCTGCAAATGAGGACGACACAAACCGCATCACGCCAACGTACACACATCCATTGCGCCAAACACTGCTGCTCTCTCGCAGGTGCACTTCAATGGAGCCTTGAGTTGAGCAGAGGTGCCCTTTGTCACACAAATCAGAAACACAACCAACCTCCGATCATGACGCCACCAAGGAAACGAGCCCCTCGCTTCTTGAAAAAGGGAGTCGATGCCAAGCTCCTCATCCGTGAGCTTGCAGCTGATCCCAACTTGTGGATGTGGGAGCCTCGCCACATCCGAGACAAGTATCCGACCCTCGCAAAGTATCCAGCAAAGAACTTCATCAAAGGGTATGTGATGCTGAAGAAAACGCTCGTGAAGAACAAGATCTTCTTTGGTAAGTCAACTCCAATGCAGGCAACGTGTGGGCCCGACCACTCGGTGGACACATTCGTTTGGGGTGGTGGCGATTGCCCTGTTGCATTTCTTGTCCTCAAACTTTGCTTTGATCATGCTGCACAAACACATCACAACTCACAAGCAACCACTCGATCTCTTCATCTGTTTGCTTTTGTGAGGGTTTTGGCAGCAAATGGACGCTTCAATCCAGACGCATCAGGTAACTTGGCCATGCATCTTCGCCCCATCGATGAGCCAGAGGGCTTCGACAACACAAAGCCCTCGAAATCTCCTCCTGCAAAGGCCGTCGCAGAAACCACAACAACACCCACAATGACAGCACTCTCCGAAAACGCTGCCACCAACACAGACAAGAGCTGCCATGGAGAAGGGGATCAAAACCCATCTCCGCAAATGGCATCAAACACCAATGGGTCGTTCCAAAATGATGCCTTCCTCAACGATGACTGGGCCATGGGCGACTTTGGCGAGGAAATTTCATCAGTGTTTGGTCGAGAAATGGACTTCGATGATGACATTGAAGTTGTGGGCATGACAGGCCCTCCACCATACAACTCACTGACAGCAAGATATGGTCATTTCTTTGACATGGCCGAGAACTCTCGCGTCGCCCAGTTCTCTTCCGTCCCAACACATGTGGACGTCTTCTACACTACGCAATTGTGGAGGCCGAAGGGAGAGGCATTCCGGATGATCAGCATCGACTTCTACATGCCTGCAGCCACCATCCAGCAGGATACACAGCTGACCATTCAATATCGCGAAGTGGGTGGGGTGCCTCGGCCCTTTGTGGTGCTGAAGTATCGGCCTCCAGTGGCCATTGGGGCAAAGGGGGGTATTGCAAAGGCCATTTGCAACCTTCAGGCGACCCACTTCGTCGACGCAGCACAGAAGGCACAAGCACACGACCTGCAAATGCAGAAGGCCGGTTTTGCAAAGGGGCACTGGTGCGAAATGCTCGTGCCGATGCCCTTTGCTATCGACACCATGTTCTGCCCATCCGCTTGCGGCACGCTGGGGGGCGTTGTCTGGCTCAATCATGTGATGCCAGACAACAATGGGCAACCACGTAAAGTCCTCATCTTGTCGACGAGGGTGAAGGAGAAGACAACGACTGTGGGAATGACGTGCAAGTTTTCAAAAATGCACGCACTTGGTTTCAACTCAGGCGGAACCAATGCCATCGACAAAGGGGCCAAGTCACAAATGCTACCTTCACAGTCACACAGAATCCCCCAATACACGGACAACAACAGCAACTCCAGCAACCCGCCATCTGCCAGCAATGCCCAGAAGGTGACCCCATGGCCACAACCCTTACAACCCAGGAGCCCAATGGGCAGCCGCATTCAACCACGCTTCCGATCGGCAAGAACGACAAAGAATCTCCGCACCTTTGGAGCACGCAACATGCTTCATGGAGACGATCAATCAGTCACGACGCAGGTGACTCAGGTGTTGGAAGCCCAACTCGAATGCCAGGTTGAGAGGGTGGCCGAACTTGAGCTGAGGGTGGCACTGCGAAAGCAGGCTGCCAGAGAAAGGGCAGAGCTGAGACGGCAAGGACAGCTCAACCAGAGCCGTCCGGGAATGGTGGTGACTGGCGGTACAGCTTCTGACGAGGCTGCCAGAAACCTTCTTGATGGCGTCTTCAACAAAATGGACGACCTCACCAGACCGTATTTCGTAAAGGGCCCAGGATCAGTCCAGCACCCGGCAATGATGCAGAATGGTCAGACTGGGACGGGCAACATGCACTCGACGAATCCGCAGCAACTCAGCACAGGACAGATCCTTCCGCACGGACGGGAGGAAGGAATATCGGCAACAACAACAGCTCAGATGTCTCCTCCACCAACACGAGATGTTGATCCATGTGAAGGAATGCTGGTCCTTGCGGACCAAGCCAACAAACTGACAGAGGCAGCAGCGGTGGGAGCAGCAGCAGCAGAAGCAACCAACCTTGCAACTGCAACAACCACCATCACAGCGGGGTCCACAGCTGTAAATACGAATCAGAATCCGGAAGGAGAGAATGTGAGGCAATCCGCAGGCAGTGCAGGTGCTCAGATGACCAGTCAGGAGGCGCCAAACCAACCTGAAGGCGGAGGGGATGGGCCAACAACCAACTACTCCTTGGTCGAAGATGTTGAGATAGTGCAGGACCCAACAGCACCATTGAATGCTGCAGAAGCACCATTGAATGTTGATGAAGCACCATTGAATGTTGATGAGGCACCATTGAATGTTGACGAGGCACCATTGAATGTTGACGAGGCAATGGACATGACCGGAGATGGAGAGAGGCAGGGTGACAATGGAGGCAGTGACGGAAACGAGCATGACACAACAAACTAAGCAGCAACCACGTGAGAAATAGATACACACCTTTGAAGAATCTATTGTGGATGTAGTGTGCTCATGATAGTCAGAACAAACGAGGAAGTACTGAATGGTTGATTTGTACCACAAGAAGAATGACATTGTGTGGGTAGTGGGAGAGTAGAAGGAAGCACAAGTTGGCCATAACAATGAGGAATGTCCGGACAACACACACGATCAGGCGACAGGGTGTAAAAGTCAAAAATGGAGCCACGAATCTGGGTTTTGCATAAATCAGGATGATTGTGCAAACAACTGACAGGAAGAAGGCTGAAAGATGGCAAATTTTCAGTTTGGTTTTTGACTTTTGAACTGCTGATTATGGAAGAAACTGTTGTTGCCTTATCATGGGAAATGCAAAATTACCGTCTTTCCCCCCCCCCCCAAGGTTCCAGAGCAGCAGAGTTGGCTCACAGACCATCTGCGCCTCCATTGCATGGTGTTGCACGAGTATAGGACATTTTAGCCATTGAACATCAATCATCAATCCTCAGGCACTCTTCAGAAAGGCAGAAAGCGCACAGCCCACGTCCGGCTCCGCCATAGTCGTATAGTAGCCCGAGCCAATAGACACACACCACAAAGTGGAATATAGCACCAAAGAGCACGACTGCGGAGACGGCGGGAACTCGAGTTCGCTCCAAAACATCCCAAACGCAGAGGCGCATTCACTGGCGTTATTCACTGGTATCCACTGGCATTGCATCGAACGAGACCAACGAAGAGTTCCAGACAGAGACCAGGCGCAGACCAGACACTCGACACACCAGAGCATCTGGAGCACTCTGTTCCGCTCCACGCCACTCCGCCCCGTTCCAACATGAAGCGCCGATTCATCCCAGGTCAAGCGGGTCACGAGGAGATGGACGATGCTGCGGCGCTCAGCTCCTTGTTCGGGCCCAAACAGGGTGGCCAGAACTGGGTCCAGCCGCCTGCGCAGATCAACAATCGCGTGCCGACCGCATCGCATCCACAACCGGCAACAGTGACGCCTGGTGCTGTGCCAAAGGCCAATGCCAACGCCAACCGCGCTGTGTTCGATCAAATCTCGCATCAAACCGCCTTGGCTGCGTACTACTCCAACAGCTCCTCGCAAAGTCGATCGGTGCCGTGCTTGCCCAACCGCCCCCAATCCTCCTCCTGCTGCTTCGGAGGAGGTTTCCTGTCACCGCAATTCGGCTCCATGAACCTGGACTCGGCATCATCCTCGGCCTCCTCGTCGCCCCTAGGATGGGCGAGGCAAGGAAATGGACAGGCGTTGCCGGAACCTGCCCTGCAGCCCTCATCTCAGACCAATGTGTCGGGTGCCATCACGCCATCGCCAACGGCCGATATGGTCAGGACGGATGCGGCAGCAACGGTCTCCAACGGAACGGCCGCCATCACGCCCAGCAAAAAGACGAAACTGATGGCACCCAAAGTCGCAACATCATCTTCCAAACGCAGATCGAAGGCACGGTCCAAGGCTGCCGCGCCACCGACCGCGGAAGTGGCGGCAGCTGCGGCGGCCAAGGCCACGACGACGCATATCAACGATGCGACGCATCAAGTGTCGGAAGATATCCTCGTGCACGAGCTCAACGATCTATCCATCACGGAGCGCCAACAGATCATGGAGGATGTGCACGGCGTCTCGCAGAATGTCCACGAGACGCCGCAACGTCTCAACGACGCTCTCGACGCCATGCAGAAAGAGCTGGATCGCATATCGTCGACGCCCACCACCTCCGCACCATCCTCCCTCTCCTCCTCGTCCTTGGTGCCATCCAAATCGGATCGCCAGATCTTTGAAAAAGCATTGTTCTACCACCCCAAAAAGGTGCAGGACCGCAAATTGCGCGCCATGTTCGTGCGTTGCGAAAACTACGACGGCGTCGCGGCGGCTAAGCGATACATCAAGTACTGGTCGTACCAATATCAGATTGCCGACGGCGATTGGGACACGCTGCTCAAACCGGGCGGCATGACGGCCAAGGACGTGCGCGATATGGACGGCGATCCCGACAACCCTTTCCTCGACAAGGGGCTCGTGCATATTCTGCCCAAGCACGATCAGAGCGGCAGGCTCGTCGTGCTGTTTTGCAATCGGCGGTGCACGTACAAGACCTTGAATGATTTGGTACGTGTCGCATCTGCGCATTGTGTGTGTGTGATTGTGTTCAGAGCTCTTGTGGGGGACGATCCAACGAGCAGGGTGGCAAGTATGGCAACGATGTTCGTCGTGGGCGATGCAAGGCATGTGGTGCCATAGACGACAACGCAGTTGTGCCGAATGAACCCAGTTTGCACTCACATTCACACTTACATTCACATTATTATTTGATCATTCCATCTCTTCCAATATCAACGACGACGACGGTCACGACGACGACGACGACAACTGCATTGTTCCGCCATACAGGGCCGAGTCTGCGTCTTCACGCTCATGCATGCATTGATGCAAGATGTGAATGCTCAGATCAATGGCATCGTCGCCATCGCTTACGAATGCGTCAAAGAGGATCAGTTCGTGCTGCCCTTCGAAATGGATCTGCTATCCACATCCCGCCTGTTCCACACTGCAATGCCGATGAAGTATCAAGCATTTCACTTTTGTTATGATGATTCTCGAATGCGAGGAGCGGTACGTTCTGCGTGCGTGCGTGCGTGCGTGCGTGTGTGTCTGCATGTATACGTCGTTGATCGAAGGCCACTTTGTTACTGTCTTGGCGCGAGTGTCATGTGTAGACAAGTCAGCATCATCAAAACGCCTTCTCACACCCATCTCCATCAATTTCGCACATATTGTGCTAACTACTACTACTACTACTACTACTCCTCCCCCTACCACCATCACACCACCAATGCAGATGCTATTGGTCCAAATGGGCATGGGCAAGTACGGCAGAGTCCGCTTCCGCTCGCATTTCGGAACGGACACGGAATGCCGCTACCAGCTCATGACGTTCGGAATCCCCGCCAGCGTGCTGCCTGTCGACGAGACGACCTCGACCATCGTGATGGACGAGGTATACCGCTTCCTCGACGGCATCACGCAACGCCAAAAAGCCGAGACGGAGGCCAGCGATGCGCGGCAGGCCGAAGGGCACATCGAGTATCCCACGCGCAATGACATTCTGATGGGACGCGGACGGCCGTACCAGGAGCATCACGGCAACCGGCGTTTGAACAACCTGATCGAGGCCAATTGGGCGGATTACGAGCACGGCGATCGTCAGCAGAAGATGGCGCTGTTCAATCGCATCGTGCAGGAGCTGAAGGACTGCGGCACGCGGTTCCTGTGCAAACGCAAGAAGACGAAGGACGACGACAGCGAGTGGGAGCTTGTGGATGATGTGAAGGCGCGGCAGAAGGTGAGCCACACGTTCCGCAACAAACCGATCTTGACCAAGTACCATGCCGCCAAGAACAACAGCAACGGCAGTGGTGGCGGCAAGGGTGGCAACAACCGACAATCGCCCAAACCAGAGTCTATCCAGTCGCAGTTGGCCATGAACTTCGCTCCTCAATCACCGTCGGTCGTTTCCACCACGGCAGATTCGGTCGAACAATGATGTGGTGCAAAGGGAGAAGGAACGACATGGTATGCAGATAGGGGCGTTGTCTTACCTCGTACACATAATACATACGAGGATGATTGTCCCATGCGAGTATGATACATAGATAGAAAAGTATAAGTATAAAAGGGTGCCTAGTTGTACACTGCTTCGCCTGCCATGGAAACACCATCGATGCCCCGCCCACCCAGACAACAGTGGGGCATGTACCATATGCGCTCATTTCCGCTTGAGATAACGCGTGAACTCGGCATAGGCCGAATCGAGATCATGATAGAGCTGCCTCGAGTCCTCCTCGCTGATCTCATCCATCGCCCGCAACTCGTTGAGCTTCTGCAACCACTTGCGCACCTTGAAATTTGGCTCAAAGTCGTTTGGCGTCTCGGGCAATCTGGTGAGCGCGTCCATGAGATCCGAGAGGAGCGGCTGCAGCTCATCGACGGCGCGCTGCTCCAGCTTGACGGCGTCCATCGTCGTGATGAAGTGCTGCACGGTCTCGGCCACCGTGACGGCCACGGCATCGGAGCTGCTGGCCGTGTTCATGGGCTCCGGCACGCCCATCTTGAGCAGGCGCTCCGCGGCGCGCGGGCAGTCCATGTCGTAGATGTGCATGAACTCCTCGACGGATTGGTTGTTGGACAGGGCCGCCTTCTCCTGCAGGCGGAACTGCGAGATGAGCTTGTTGCACTCCGTCGTGTACTCGTCCTGCGTGATGGCGTCGCGCGCGTAGGCGCGTTCCAGGTGCTCCGTGGCCAGGATGATGGCGTACAGCGTGGCCTGGTCGTCGTAGCCTTGGCGTTCGCGGGAGTTGCGGTATAGCGACACTGTGGAGTCCAGCACGTCGCCGTCGTCGTCACCGTGGTTGCTGCCGGACCCGCTGCCGGATCTGTTCCAGAGAGGCATCTTCTTCAGACTGGTGTTGTGGGTATTGTGTATTGGTGTGCGACCTATGCGAGTGTGGGATGGGGAGGAAGGAAGGAAGGAAGTCAACAGGGTCTGCCTCTGGAGAAGAAGATGGACGACTGTTTCGTTTTGTTGTGTTTTGTCGCGAGAAATGAGGAAACAGAGACAAACAAACCAACGTGAAACAACGCGAAACAACGTGAAACAACTTCGCCAGACGCGTCTCTTGGCTTCTTTTCCTTTTGTTGTGCTCTGCACGATTCAATGAATCGTGAAACATAATCGACTCGTTGGATCCAGTCATCCCTTTTTCATTCACAACACGCGAGTGATTGATGACGTCCTTCCACATGACACGTCAGCATTCACAGAACAAAGAGAATCCACAAGGAAGGATCGGACCATGGCGAAAGCGGTACGAGGTGAGCGGTGGCACATCGCAATGTGCCGTGTTGAGGTTGGATGTTGTGGTTGAATGTTGTGATTGAAGCATGTTGGATGTCGAGAGTGTTGGTCTTTGTGTGTTCATCATTGCAAGTACGGGCGTTGCTGGAGTGACTCTCTGGCATTCGCAGTCAATCAGTCAATCAAATCAACAAATCAACAAACAAGCAACCTAATACATACTGGTCTTAACACGAGTAGACAGAGAGATCCATCGACCATGACCAATGCTGCCATGCATCATCCAAGACATCTGTCGCTGTGGTTGTCGTTGGGTGTGATCAGCACCATCGTCATTGGTTGCGAGTCATTCGCCACAGTCCCATCATTAGCATCATCATCACTAGCATCATCATCACTAGCATCATCATCCACTGCATCAACAAGAGCAGCATCATGCTTCAGCACGCGATTGAGATCGACCCCGAATGACTGGAGCGATCCCGACTTGGATGCCAACCGATGGCGATCCTCGGACGAAGTGACGAACGACAGCGCAATGGGCGAAGTGGAGGCTTGGCAGGACGTCATCCGCGCCAGAAAGGACGGCTCGTTATGGGAGACCTTCCAATCGATTGAGCAGGACGACGCCGCCATGCAGGCCTTGGAGGGAGATGAGGAGGACGGCGGCGACGACGACGACGACCTGACGGATCAATCGGAGGCCTGGTTGGACGCGCTGGCTGCGATGCAGGCCGAGGAGATCGAATTCAACCTCAAGGACGCCGATCGCGCCGACCGCGCACGCCGCATGCAGGAGATGGGACTCAGCTCGGAGGCCATCGCCAACACGCTGGACGTCGCCGTCGACACCGCCTTGGAAGAGGCCGACGCCGGCATGCAGACCTTCGAGGCCGAGGCTTACCTCGACGACATCGATTACACGACGGTCGAATCGCATACGCAGGTCGAGAAGGATCCCGACACGGACGAACCCCTGCGCCAGCAGATGGTCTACGTCGACGAGCACACCTGCATCGGCTGCACGAACTGCGCCATGATCGCGCAATCGACCTTCTTCATGGACGACGAGCATGGCCGCGCGCGCGTCTTTCAGCAATGGGGCGATGACGACGAGACGATTCAGGTCGCCATCGAGACGTGTCCAGTCGATTGCATTCATTACGTGCCGTACGACGAATTGAAGCGCCTCGAGATCGATCGGCGCGGTCAGAACATCAACGCCAAGGCGCGTCTCGTGAGTCAGGGTGAGTACGGCGGTTCGTCCACTGCGGGTGGGGGTCCACGGGCCTTCACAGCGCCGCAGCAGATCTCGGGCAACGCCAGAGCCCGGTGTACCAACTGTCCCAGTCGGGGATGCAAGGACTGTCCCATGTTCGGCGTGGGCAAGAATCCGGAATTCGAACGACGTGAGAAGGAGCGCATCGAAAAGCAAGAGCGAAGGAGGTTCGAGCAGATGAGAGAGGATCAGAGCAAGTCCGTGGAGCTCTAACTACTCTAGAGTATCGTACTATACTACGCTAGCGGATGTTGAAATTGGTATGTTCCGATGCGAGTACATGACATAGAACGTGTGATCGTAAATCACTCAACCGGCCGCTCGCTTGCTTTCTACAAAATCCAACGCTGACTGGCACGATGTCATTCACAGAATCATCTTAGAATATGTCCTCTTCTGTCTTCAGACAGAACAGAATTAACTCTTTCTCCCCGTTTGTCCATTCTTCACCGCCTGGGTTTGCATCGATCCGGCCGTCCATCGACGCAGCATTGCGTGCAGCATGGACAGCTGATCTCCCGACAGTCCGCGAACAGCGACTTCAGCGTGCCGTTGACATTCATGTGGAATTCGTTGTTGTCCCCGCAGAGGGCCAGTTCGATGGAATCACCAGACAGCTCGTTGCCGTCCAGGAGCAACGTTTCGATCGATTTCAATTGTCCGAATTCCAACGGCACGCTGCCATTGATGTCGTTGCGTGCGACACTCAGGAATTCTGTGCGGTAAAGTATGCAAAAGAAGAACAGTGTGAGTATGAGAGTATGAGTAGAGCAATGTGGTCACATGCACCAATATCAATCACCACAACGATAGTATCCGCAGCGCCGTATGGTACTCACCCAACGCCTCTAACTGACCAAGCGTCGTCGGCAGCTGCCCCGTTAGATCGTTCCGGACGAGATCCAACTGCTCCAGCTTCGCCAAATCGCCCAACTGCGGCGGCAACGTGCCAAATATGTTGTTATCTCGCAGCTCCAACACTCGCAACGTGCCGGCGTCTCCAATTTCCGGCGGAATCGTGCCGTACAAACCGCAGCGGGAACACTTGAATTCCAGCAGCCCTTCCAACCATCCGTAGGCCGCCGGAAATGCGGACGGCGTGACGTTGGACTCCGGGGGCGCGGCATCCTCCGTGCGCACGTCGTCTTCGATCTCCAGCAGTCGCCGATCGAATTGCGTCGGCACGTAGGTGATGTTGGTGAAGGAATTTTCGTTGAGCTCGATCTTCTCCACCAGATGCAACATCGCCAGTTCCGGCACGAGCTCGCCGTTGAGGCCGTTGTTGGGCAGGTCGAGGGCGCGAAGGTAGAAGGACTTCAAGGTCTCATCCCACACGCACTGCGTGGGGCTTGCTGGGTACCACTCGCAGATGGATTTGTCGGACAGCCAGTTGTCGGAGCGCTTCCAGTTGGGACCGTCGGTGGCGAGGTAGAGCGTGGTGAGGGCGAAGCGCTGTCGCAGATTATCCGCCAAGTTTGGATCGCTGAAGATGGTGTCCGTCTCGTTGTTTGCCTTCTGGTCTTCGAAGGTGTGGAGGACGTAGTCGGCAATCCGGATGAATGCCTCGAACTGCGGCGTCGTTGGATCGTAGAGGGCCGCCGCGTTGTCATTGTCCGTGGCAAGGACGGTTTGCAGAACGCGCTGGTTGAAGGCATCTCGCGGATCGTCGGGCTCTTTGGTCGGTGCGTTGGTGGGAGATGTCGTCTCGGAGGCGTCACCCAGATCGATGGATATGCCCCCCGAGTCCGGGTCGGAAAGGGCCAGGACGACACCGACGCTGATGCCGACGATGAAGATGCAGCAGCACGCGACGGACGCGAGGATGATGCCCATCGTGCAGGCGCAGAGGTTGCGGCAGCAGTTGTTGGATTTGTTGCCGTTGTCTTGGCTTTCGTAGGTGGCTTGCGTGCCGGACGTGCGCTTGCCGTTGGGGAACTGCTCCTCGTCCATGACGACGGTCTCGACGCGCGTGGCCGAGACGACGTTGTGGAGGAGCTCGTTGCGGACCTCCTCTTCTATGTCGTCGCGCGATACGGCCGTCGCCGCCACGAGGCCCTGCCCGTTGGAAGCTGGCGTGACCTTGCTGGATTCGGTGGATCGGAACCTGGAAAGGAAGGAGGTCCTGCCAGGCACCGGTGGCGCGTCCGAGTTGGTGAGGCGGACGGCTCCTGGCTGGACCTGATCTGCGGCTGGTTGCGGCATTGCGGCCACGCCATCCTCGTTGTCCACGCCTTCGGCATTCTCGTCGGGAGCATCCATGAGTTCGACGCTGTCACCCATGTCGCTGACGCTCTCCTCCGTGTAGTCATGGTCCGGTTGCGGTGGACGGTGGTCATCCTCGTGTCTCGGTTTCTTCTTTGGAGCCTCGGTCGTCGTTGTTGCTGTTGTTGTTGTTGCCGCGGGTTTCTCCTCGACACGCAGCAGCGCCACATCATCCTCCTCCACCTGCTCATCCGTGACGACCTGTGTGTAGGACGATGGCTTGTGATGAACGTCGCCACCATCGTAGGCTTGGATCTTGCGCGAGATGGCATCGCTTTGGGACGGCATGGCTGTGCCGAGCATGTTGACGCGCGTGGCGACGGGCGCCGTCTGAGCGCGGTACATGGACGGAGGCGTGAGATGCTCCTCCTTCATGTTGCTGGTCGGATCGGAACGTCTGGGAGCTTTGTTCAATCGGATGCGCCGCCTCGTGTTGTCGGATGCCGCGTTGTCGGCCGAAGCGCGCTGCGTGGAATGCGAGATCCTGGTCTTCTGCCACGATGGCTTGGTGGACGACGCAGCAGCAGCGGCCTGCGGATCGCGGTTGAGGCGGTTGGAGTTCAAGATGCCCGTGGAAGTGGGGACGACCTGCGGAGGCGAATGAGCAGCGGCTGAGTTCGGCAAGGAGGCGCCCACGCTGGTTCCCGCTGTGGTGCCCGTTCCTCGTCTGGCATCTGAAGCCACGGCCGGTGGTTTCCTAGTGTCTGCATTTGTGTCTGTTGCGTTGGCCATCGTCGTGCGAGCATTCGCAGCAGCATCGTCCACCACCACCGTGCCCAACATGGTCAATCGAACTGCCTTTCCGTTGCCTCCAGCAGCGTTCGATGGCGTGTTGTGTGCGTTCTGCGCAGATGCCTCGTTTCCAGCATCACCGGTGCTGTTGTCAGCAGCGGCGGACATGGTTGCGTGGTATGCGCTGCGTGTCCCAATATACTACTCTCTGGAGAGAGTCCGAAGCTGTGTGCTCTCCCTATTGGCGGAGTGCCTGCGGTGCCTTTCGGCGCTGATCCGTGCCTCTCCGTCTGTCTTTCTGGCAATGCGGAACAGATCTGGGTTGCCACCAGTACTGTACTCCCGCTGTTACTCCGACTATACTCTGCTATACTCTGCTATGCTATTGCTGTCGTTGCCAATACCGCCACCAGTGGCATGCACTCCACTTGCACTATGCTATACTATCCTACTATGGGTAGTGTATTCCGTAACAAAGCCAAACCGAACGAAATGTGGCAAAACCAGATGGAATTCAGTCGTTCCAAACTTTCCGCGCCAACCAAGAACTGACCAAGAATTCTGTCTCTCTCCTTCTGCTCGCTCTTGCTTGCAGGTGTGGCACTCCACTCGTGTCCTCCTCGTCTATTATAATAGGTATAATATAATACTTGCTGGATTGGAGCACTTGCGACAACACGATGGTTCTGGATGCTTCTCTTCTCGATGTGTCGGTGGGGTTGGTACTCTGTGCGTCAACAAGAGAGTAGCTCGGAGATGGTTGAGTGTTGGAGATGGTTGAGTGTCAGAGTGTTGGATGGTATGATTTCGATGGTGGTTGATGACCACACAAGGGAATCTCACAACAGCCTCCTTGCTGTGTGCCTCTTTTTCGTGACACAACAGCGCGCAGCCAACATCTCGCTTCGTGGTGCTCCACGAACTTCCTGCTCCCGCACGACTTCCACGCTTTTTTGTGCCCAACGTGTTCATGTTGCACGAAACGAAGGCGCAATTTGTCTTTCTTCTGTCCCACCGACATGCCAACTAAGTGTCGCAAGTCATCGCCTCGTTCGATCAACCTCCGCGAAAATGAATCGTCGTATTGGAAACGTCGTGCAATAAGATATTTACACCAACCCCGCAATCGCAAAACGGACGAAAACAATATGTCGGACAGATCTGAGCGCAATTTGAAGTCCGTAGCGCCAACACGAAACTGGCGCGTACAGGACTCATGAAGTTCGAATGATACGGTTGTTTTGGTCGTGGAGCGCATTGGAGCAGTCGTAAGAGCGATTGGATCCAAAGAGAGCTCGCCAGAACTCGCGTTGAGGGAGTTGGGCGTGTTGTGGCCGGGTTCTAACAATGGCCGTTGGGCAATGGAGCACAACAATGACACGATGACGCCAAAACACCAACAACGCGCAAAAAAGACGCAAAACACGCAAAACACCAACATCCAACGGCAACTAACTCTGTCACGACGCGATGCTCGCAAACGAAACTCCCTGTTCTCCATACTTCACCATACTTCACCATACTTCATCATATTGTATTGCTCAACAAGCCACTCGACATCGAGAGAGGATCGTTCTGCCATCATTCACGTCTTCCCGATTACAACACAAACACCAACTATCAACTATCAGCTCCAAACCATCCAACATGGCAAAGCTCCGACTCCCACCACGCCTAGAATCCGCACCATCATCGCAGAAGTGGGCTGCGCTCATCTCCATCATCGTGCTCGCTGCAGTGGTCACGATCAACATCCAACCAGGCAACCTCGAAAACGCTTCGAACGATGCCAGCGGTGCCAACGGTGCCAACGATGCCAACAGTGCTGTTGCTTCGCAGTCTCTGCGCACCGCACTCGTGCAACCAACAGTCCAAAAGACGCAAGCCACCTTGTGCAATCGTCAGTTGCCGAAACAAATCTTCCTGTCGCAATCGAAGGAAGATGAGCTCCTCCTCGGGTGGTTCAAGAACCTCTGCGGAGGCTCCTACATCGAGATGGGCGCCCTCGATGGCCTTCGGTACAGCAATTCCTACGTCTTCAACAAGGGATTGGATTGGAAAGGCGTGCTCATCGAGGCCAACCCCGCAAGCTACCAAAAGGTGCTGGTCAACCGTCCCAATGAGCTCGCCAGGGTCCATGCAGGTGTCTGTCTGGATGAGCGCGATCTGCATTACATCCATAGCTCGGATCCTGCCGTGTGCGGCTTCCTCGAATTCGCCGCGGAAGGCTTCAAGAAGAGGTGGTGGACACCAGCCATGATCAATAACGCCTTGATCGTGAGATGCCGCCGGCTGGACAAGATCCTGAGTGAGACTGTGGGCACGACGTTCCACTTCGACTTCTTCTCGTTGGACGTCGAAGGTGCGGAGCTGCTGGCGCTGCAGTCGCTCAACTTCAACGAGTATCAATTCGGTGTCATCCTCGTTGAGGCTGACGGTGCCAATGGTCGCAAGGACCAGGCCATCAAGACCATCCTGCACCGTGCTGGGTACACTTTCATCGGCACAATCAATCGATCCAACTGGTTCGTGAACGATAACTTTGATCTGATCTACGATGACGTCATCTATGACGATAAGAAGGAAGGGTAGGGCAGTTCACATAAGCTTGTCCCAAGCCAACACTAATTCATTTTGAAAATCGTACCGTACAAGTCGCGTTGAGCGTGGTGCCAATGCATGGCCCCACGGATGTCGGAGTATCATCCGTTTCTTCCAAATCTTTCAAGGTAGCAGTGGATGTAGTGTGACACTCACAGCGAGACGGAACACAAATAGAGCAGTATAGTATTCGTATGGTACATGCAGGCGCATACTCGAGGAGTGCTCCAGTCTATTCCAGAGAGCGCACTCGGGTAAATCACAGAGAGATTGAGTGCCAATACTTTGTCACTTTCCAAAAATAGAGTGCTCTGCTCTATCATGCTCTTTTTTCACACGTCCAACCCGCAGCATCGACGCCACTGCCCCACCTGTATCTTGATGGCCTCAATCATCCGGAATGCCGGAGCGCAAACGGGGGGATTGCGCGCGGCCTGCTGTCCTTCTCGTGTGTCCATCTCCTTGGTCTCGGCGACCATGTCCGTCCCAAGGTAGATGTAGGAGTGGTTCACACCGGAGAGGCCCGCCAAGCTGCCGTAGTACTCTTCACGGCCGTAACCGTACGGAAAGATCTCGATGACGGAGCTGCACTGCTGCATGAATGGAATGGACGTCAGCTGCGCGCCGTGCGGCGTCAGGAGGATGTCGATGTTGTTGAATACCTCCACCTGCTGCTCGAATGACATATCTTCGAGGAAGACCACGGGTGGTCGGTACGGCAACTCCAGTTCTGTCTGCACCATGCTGGAGACATTGTGCATGCCAAGCAACTGCCTCGTCCTATTGCGATTGATAATGACAATGCGGGGCGGACGGACGGGTTTTTCATTCGAGGCGCCTCTCGCGGCTGGTCCATCCCTGGCCGTCCTTGACGTAGATCGTGTGCCTTGCTCATCGTGCGACTCCGTCATCCCGCAATGCTGATCGGCGTAATGGCTCAATTCAAAAAAGTCCAAGATCTTCCGCCTCAGACTTGGCATATCATCTGGATGCGCTGCTCGGAAGCCTTCCGCTCGAGGTGAGTGTGCCATCAAGAGCGAGTTGTGACCATGATGGGCTGAGTATCGCTGCTGGAAGATTTGCATCCGCAAGTTAAGAATCCGGATGCCGTTGGCTCGCATGACATCGGACATGCCCCTGCTGAACGCCGAGCCATTGAGAAAGTATCTGTAACGCCGTTTCCGGATGAGGAAAACGTGCTTGGCGTCTGGAAAGTGCTGCCACAAGGACCAGCATGGGAGAATGTGCTGCATCTGGTGCGGAAAATGCGTGGCGAACTGAAGGTTGGTGAAGCTGCATGCGACCATCTTGATGGAATTTGGGTGTTGGTTGGCAGATGCGCTGTGGTCTGTTGTTGTACCAGTATTGTTGGATATGTTGGATGTAGTAAAATGGATCGATGTGGTGGCAGATGCACTGGCAGATGCAGAAGCCTGATTCCATGCTTGTGTGAGATTTCCATGAACGCCTTGAACGACATCATCCAAATCGTAAGATCTCGCATAGTCGTTGATGTGGAATATATGGGGAATGCTGTCATCCAGAATACTACATTCGCTGGGCCCAAAGGGATCGGTCGGCCATTGCAGCATGAAGGGTGGAAATGCAGTGATGTTGCTATTCCACTGATGCGAACGATCCACAAGTAATTGAGTTGGACTATTGAAGACATCGTCGAAGGTATCGTTGAGGTGTTGGGAATACTCCAGCACCCGCAGAGACAGGCTCCAATTCGCCAGCGTGAAAATAATGACGGAGGCAACAACCGCCAGGCGATGTGGGCTCATCATTATTCCACGGTTGGTGGAGCGCTTCGTGTTGCTGGGTGGCATGGCGTCGGCGATGTGGACGATGCGGACACCGCTGGGCTGTCGATGGAAGGAACGCAGATGATGAATCAATGATTGCACGTCGGCTCCTTCGAAGAGACATGTAGAGCGCCGAAGTCCGACGTTGTGAGCACACGCGTCACACCTAGCTCTTGGGGACCATCGACACACTTGTCGTTGCTGTCTTTGGATGCTGTTGGAGTGAATACAAATGCCAAGCAGACGCGTTTTGTGCTGTGTGGATAATATGGTATTCTACAATACTATTGCATGTTCTGGAAGCCTTGCTATCGCAAGCGGAACGCAATCTTTGAGACGATTGTTCTTGGTCTTGTTGTTCCTGTGATGTTCAAAATGTGCTGTTATTGCGTGTGTTGCTTGGTGTCCCTCTCCATCTCCACATCACGTTTGGTCTTGTCCGGTCAACGAAATCTGCGCGATTTTTTTGTTGGCATTTGCGGTTCTGGAGCCTCGACAAATTGGACTCAAACGTCTGCCACAGGTCGGTTGGTGGGAATTTTGTTGCGGCGCTCTCGCGCACATCAAAAACAGATGGGCGGGCCGTTGGGTCAACACGGGAAGCCAACAACGCGAAATCGACTGAGGCGCGAATCAGCGGAAGAATTGACGCAGATCAGCAAGCGGCTCGCCCGTTCTCGTCGCAACGCTCGCGCCAAATCTTGTGCTTGTGCCGCAGTTGCATCGGTATTACCACGTACAGCAACAGGCAACCCAGGTATCATACCAGCATACGATACCAATACTCTCCCTCTCTCAGGAGAGAACGATCGAAGTAACAAGAGAGAGAGAGAGAGAGAGAGAGAGTAACAATACTCTGCTCCACTCAACCTCCTCTCCTCCCGCATACGAACACGAATACGAACCAGAGGACGACCAGCTCTGCTCGCAACCTTCATCTTGACAGCATTGCATTCACCGTTGCATTCACCGTTGCATTCACCATTTTCCAATGCGCTGATTATCAACTGTCAAAGACCAGCAACAACGGCAATATCGGCAGCAGCAGCGACAGCAAGAACACAACCATGACGGTATCATTACGAAACATGATGTCTCAAACCAAGCTTCGCGACATCCAGCACGCAAAATACAAGCGTTGGCTTGCAGCTTTCTTCATCGTCATTTTCTCGGCTATCAATTGGGTCTTCTCCCTCAACGTGTTGGGATCTTTCCAACACGTCATGGATGAGCTGGAAAATGCTCTCAATAAACCAGCGGAGGTACCCGTCGGTCGCCGGTACGGATGGACTCACAACATCACAGACTTTCCCGTCTTCATGCTGCAGTGGCCAACGGATCCTTTCAAACCCCATCAGTGCAACTTCATGAACAGGTCAATACCACACACCTTTACCATCAGTGCATATCCAAAATCCTATGATTTACAGACTGTCTTCGGCGCTCCTCACAACAATCTGGATGAAGCGTGGGATCAAGTTGGCGCCAACACAAACAAAGGAGAACAGGCGAACATATCGGGTGATGGCCAGCCCACCGTCCACCAAATCAAGGAGGCTCTGTGCACGATAGCTGAGACGTCATGGATCCGTCACTTCCCGCATCTGATGCAAAACCTCATGCCATGCTGGTCATTGTGGCAGCACTTCCAAGATGCCAAGCATGTACTTGTTGTTGGGAAATTCTTCCAAGACAAGTATTTCCATACAACCGAATTCCAAGACGGGCTGTACAGCATATTGAAGGCAAGCAAGGTCACCATCTCGTATCAATTTGTCGAGAACTACATGGACAACAACAAATTGACGCCTGCCGACGTCGTGGTCGCGCATGCAAACATGACCCTGAGGAGTGGGTACCGAGCCGCTCACACAGACGACATGCCTCAGTTGAGGCAAGCTACCCTGACCATGCTGGGGATGGATCACTACATCGATCAATCCTGCGGAGTCACATTCCTCACAGAACCATCTACCAGCGATGATGCAAATTCAGGAGACAATGCTACTGACAATCCACGTCGCCCGCCACGCATCGCCATCGCCAATCGCAAGATCGGGAGGCGATTCCATGGAGCACACGACGTCGCTGCCTTTCTGGAGGATCAATTTGACCTCCCGTACAAACCACCTGTTTTCCTCATGGAGGACATGTCATTCGAGCACCAAGTGGAGTTGTTCGCCAACATCGACATCCTGCTGACACCTCACAGTGAGTATCTGGCGTCCCTCCCATTCATGCCTCGTTGCGGTTCGGTGATTGAGCTGTTTCCATATGGCTATAACTGGAACCAATTCTTCGGATCATTGGCTGGAATTAGCGGTCTGAACCATTCCTTCATCTATCTTGGAGAAGATTGGGACGTGGATTCTCAATTCCTCCAAACGAGGGAACAGAAAGAATCCGTGCGCATGTCGGAAGTGTGTGCGCCAGCGCATCGCGTGATAGAGGCAGTGAAGATCCAGGTCCATCAATGGCATCGATGCTGTGGATTCATTCCATAAGCGCCTCACGGTATGTGATGCAATTGTTCAAACGTGGGATACAATAGCACTGTACCCTACATACTCTGGAGAGAGAGAGAGAGAGAGAATATTCTGCTCGTAGAGTCCGAGGGTATACCACGGATAACTGCCCGCTGTTGTCTTCATCGTCAGCACAACGAGTATGGACAGAGGACGAAGGGCTCCCCCGCCTGCGACCACACAGCACTGTCGTCTCGATCCAGCGAGTGTGCTCTCTCCGGATGGAGTGCCTGCGTTGGTTGTTATTCCACTACTTCGTTGGAGGATTCGATGTGAAGATGTGTGCCTACAGAGTGAGATACGAGCCGCAGCAGGTCGTAACTTCTCTGGGATCATCACGGCTTGAGAGGATCACAGGATCAATCCGTGACTGGAATGCAGTCAAGCGAGTCGATTTTCAGATTTTTTGCGCGATGATGACTTTCGACAAAAACCCAAGGAGAGACCAGAAATCGAGCACACACAGAGCATGTGCCAACGCGAGCTGGTCGTAACTTGAAAAAGAAAATGAACCTCCTGCTGTCCGATGGGCAGAGAGCCCCCGGAGGTTCACCAGGATCTTATGCTTGAAGCATGGCTCGACAAGATACGAGTACAAACTTTAGTTGTTGTTGCCTTATGCTGCCCTGTTCTACTCTGCCTTGCTCTAATCTGCCTTCTGGTCGTCGTAGGTGACATCGGCGTAGATGACATCAAAGTTTTGGTTGACGTACCAGTTCGAGGCTTTCAATTTGCCAGCGTATGCATACCTAGCGCGGTCCAGGATGGTCTTAATGCCCTCATCCTTGCGCGGGTTGGATCCATCTGCCTCCACCAAAATGACGCCGACTTGGTTCTCGTCGAAGTTGAGCGATTGCAGCGCACGCAGTTCGACACCTTCCACATCCAAAGAGAAGAAGTCGAAATGAAACTTTCTGCCCACAGCATCGTGCAGAAGCGTATCCAATCGACGGCACTTAACGATCAGTGCGTTGTCGATGAGCTCCTTATCCCACGTCACCTTGAAGACTTCGCTGGCGAATTCAAGGAATCCAGCAACAGCGGGATGCTTATTCACCTGCACCCAATGCAGGTCGCGTTCTTCCAGACAAACGCCTGCGTGGATCCTTGGCGATGTCTCTGGGACGGTTCTTCACCAGCTTTTCGTAGCTGTTGGGATCTGCCTCGATGAGGACGCCCTTCCAATCCAGCCCTTTGTTGAAGACGTTCGAATTGCTGTGCGTAACACCATCGAGGGCGCCCATCTTGATGTAGCTGCCACCACAGAGGTTTCTGAAATACCCCTTCCATGAGGGACTTGTCCTCCTGAAATTGCGACTGGAACAATGTTGCTGGCAGTCTTCGAGAACACAAGGTCGCCTGCGTTTTGAGTGGTGGTGGCTTGGTGAGCGCAATGTCTGTACTTGTGCGCAGCGATTGCGAAGACATGACAGCCGCGGTGTTTGCGGTGATGATACTGTTAACATCTTCGATGGAATTTGTGCAAGCGGCAGAGTTGATCTGAGTCACCAGTACGACAGAGACCAAGGCGACAGCGAGGAGCGTATAGTACGTAGCCCACTTTTGCGACTGCCATGCGGTTTGTGACTTTGGTGGGAGTCGAAACGTCGCCAGGATGGATCGTGTGTTTTGGCTGTTTCGAGGTGCTTCGAGACGTTTCGAGATGTTTTGGGATACTTGGACAGAGAAGAAGTACAAGTACGGGTGCAGATATCGAATGGAAATGACTGGCATTGATGCATGGGGCTCACCTGCGCGCATGCCAACATCCCTTTCTGACAGATCTAACACTTCAAACTCCATAAACGTACCCTTTGGAGCATGTCTGAAGCGGTGATAGTGTTGGATTGGATGGCGATCGACATATTATATACACAAATGGTCGAGTTACTGTACAGTTTTATGCGTACCCCACAGCATCACATGACATCCTGATCTGTAGATTTGAATCCTTCCCACATGGATCTATCACTTCAAACTCAACATCCGTACACTTTGGAGGAGGTTCGGAGTCATCGAAATGTTGGATTGCAGTATGATTGACATTTTTGTCTGCACGCATGCTCAGAACGCTGTACAGCACGATGCCTACCATTCAATACTGCTTGATATCAGCATCCGTAGAATTGGATACCTTCTAAACGGATCTAGGACTTCAAACTCGAAGACCGTACTCTTTGGAGTGCGCTTGGAGTGGTGCGGTTGGTATCGTCAAATATGATTGACCTTTTATATGCACAGTACACACAGTGACCGAACGGTATTGCAGGAATGGACTACATGTAATCTGAAACTCCTCGCAGTTGGGAATGGACCATCCCAAGGTGGGTACATGCCCATGGCTGATGTCAGTATGCAACATAGTTGGTTTAACCCTCTACTCGTATTCCACAGAACAGAATTCATCAACAACATCATCGACTTGTCTCGTCTCGTCTACTCTACTCTACTCTGATCTGCTCTGCTCTGCTCTGCTCTGCTCTGCTCTGCTCTGCTCTGCTCTGCTCTGCTCTGCTCTACTCTACTCTACTCTGCTCTACTCTACTGGGAAACGGTTGGCGTGTGTATTTCGCGGCTAAATTAATAGTTTCGTCGTTGTCGCGAGGACGCGCCTGTCAACAGTCCGGCCATTGTGATTGGCCAGGCACGAAAACGACCTGGTTAGTGAATTTCCTCGTACTACTATTATTACTATACTCTACGGTGATAGTCACATGAACACGTCCATCTTCGCGTGCTCAGCTTTCCGCCAAAAAAAAAACGCGAAAGGACAGAGTCGGACAAAAATACAACAGCGCAACCCAGAATTTCTGTACCTGGGGGACTGAAACGTGCGTTGGATGCAAGAAGAAGTTTTGTGGTGTTGTGCCTCTGTTGGCGCTTCACGCACGCGTTTGAGCGGAACAACCAATGACACATTCGTTTGGGGACATGCCATCACCCTTGCCAAAATCCAAAAAAGGGACTCCCATGGGCGTGCACTCTTCCTGCGATGCGATTACAATACAAGTCCACCAACAATCGACAACAACGTCGCAACCCATTGCCCAGAAGCACCGTCAAAACATATCCCATCATCCAACCCGACTCGCACAAGTGAGGGAGCGCGCAGTTGGTCAACGCAATCACTTTGCCCGACCAGTCCCAATACGATACATTCCGATACGACATTGATACCACCAGAACGTCGGGCATCCATACCAACATCAGAGCGAAACGTAATGGTGCCGCTCGTAACTTACAATATCCCATCCGACACCAAGCTCTTCAGGATTCGCGCCATGGATTTCAAGCGCGCGATGGCTGCTATTCTCGCAATCTCGTTCACAGCGATGAATTGGCGCATGTCCTTCCACGTGACGCAAGATTCCCGATTCTACGATGGGGTATTGGAAGATGTGATGGATACAAGCCCCCCAAGAGAGCCAACCCCCGATCATTCCCACCGGTGGAACACGAACATCACAGAATTCCCCTCGTTCATGATGGATTGGCCAACCGATCCTTTTGGACCCGAAGGATGCAGCGTTTTCAACACTTCGCTGCCGCACACCTTCAACGTCACTCGCTATCCAAAATCGTATAACATCAAGGACGTCTTCATTGTCATTCATGGGAATCTCAAGAGGGCATGGAAACATGCCGGCGCTGCAAATGGCAGTAGGACGGTCCGAACAGTTCATGCTGTTCACACGAACAACACTCGACGGCGGCGTCGGAAAGCCCCTGTCACGGAAGTCAAGACGGCCGCGTGTGGCATTTCTCGCAACTGGTTCCTACATCACTTTCCGCATCAGATGCAAAACATATACCCCTGCTGGTCGTTCTGGCGGCACTTTCCAGACGCTGAACATGTCTTCGTTGTTGGCAACATCTTCTATGAATGGTTCACAAGTGGCAGCGCCTTCACGGAGGGTATGGTCAAGATATTGAATGCGAACAACATCACAATCCAACTCAACACCGTGAAAATGTTCAAGAGTCAGCATCGAAGTCATCTCCGAGACGTACTCTACGTCTACCCGAACACGACCCTCATTGATGGCTATCGGACAGTTTACGAGGACGACCTGGATCATCTGAGACGGCATGCCTTGCCTGTCTTTGGCTTGGAGCGCTACCTCGAACCGTCCTGCGGAGTACCTCCCTCGCCCAATACGGAGCATACCAACCTGCTCATACCATTGATAGCCGACGCCAACACAACAGCAAGCGGCGCGGCGAAGGTTCTGAACAACCAGATCCTTCGCCCACCTCGCATCGCCATTTCCAATCGCAACACCACGAGGCGAATGTTTGGCGGCCGCAATATTTCCACGCTGCTGCAGGAGGAGCTCCATCTGCCGTATAGACCGCCGGTCTTTTTTCTCGAGCACATGACGTTCGAGCAGCAGATCGAGGCATTCAACAACGTCGACATATTACTGACGCCGCATGGTGCGCAACTCACGTTGATTCCGTTCATGCATCGTTGCAGCTCGGTGATCGAAGTATTCCCACGCGCCTATTCGGAGCAAGTGTTTTTTGGGAGGCTGGCAGCGCTGTCCGGTGTCAACCATTCCTACATTTACCTTGGGACCGATGTGGTGGCGGAGACGGAGCCTTTCAATTCATTCGAGGGGCAGAAGATTCCGCGGGCGTACAATGTTTGCGCCCCAGTGCATCCGATGGTGGAAGCCGTCAAGGTGCAGATCGATCGATGGCACCAGTGCTGCGGATTCACTGATTGAGCAACTGGTGGGGCCACTTCTGTTGGCATACTGCCCACGGACAATGACAGATGCCGTGGCAACCACAGGACAGCACAGAAAAGATCGTCCCTCCCGGTCATAAATCACATTAGTAATCATCCCCCCTCAGATACTGACAACTTTATCAGATGCTATTTAGAGTATTGATAATTGTGACGCTGACTTCAGATCATGGTTTCGTAGAGCGCGAATTTTCGTGCACCATCAGTTCATGCAATAATATGACGTGCGTCTCCGGTCGTTGGTGAAGAAAGATGGCAATCGTCACAGATGGAGTCCAGCAGTTGCAGCGACCCTCTTGTCGTATTCTCACGAACGAGCATTGTATTGTAGCATTGAATAGGCGATTAGAATATAATATTATATTATATGTTCATGGAATAGCTCGTAAGGGAAGGTCGTTGTGCGCATGGTGCCTCGAGCACGTGCCGAGTTCGATGGCGTGGGAAGACCAGCCCGTTCTCATGAACAACAACAACATCGCTTCAGCTTCGCGGTTGGTGCACCACGAATGAGAAGCTGCTCAGCCAGACGCGCATCGTCGTTTCGGTTTCGAAACTGCTTGTCGAATTGGACTCGTGGTGCCGCCTGTCCGTCGACAGGTCTCGTCAAGATGAGGCCAGTGAATGTTTCGTGCCTTTCGGGGACATGTTCCCTGAGATGGCCTGTTCCCAACCGGCTTGAGACCGCTTGTTGTTGAGAACCAGGCAGGGCAAGGTGAACTTGATAGATGTAAACTGTAGAGTAATTGCAATAGGTTGTGAATTACAATCGAAGTGGATTATGATGAAAGGTTGTCCAACTTGAGGAGTCATACAAAAGTCAAGCATGCAGAGCCATGGGATAAGCTGTTCTTTGGTAGAACCAAACAGGACACCTCCTGCTCCTGTGGAGCAGTCGATGTATATCCTTTCCTTGGAGATCTGACCCGAATCTTCTGATCCAGAGCAAGGAAGAGCCAATTCGGCCTTGTTGAGAGCTACAATCTGATTGGTTGCAGCAACGGATGACAGAAGGAGGCAATGCACTTGCAGATGGAGTGTTGTTTGCGTCAGATCAGATGGTGACAAGCGGAATGCAAGATCGGATCGTCATGAGAACATGGCAAGTGTCTGATTTTGCGCCCCGTCTTGCTTGGTTATCCACTGTGTCCTTGTTGTACGTTTTGTGCATGTTAGTGGATCCTGGTGTCGAATGAGCGCATTAATTTCGCTCACGCAAGGACTCACTTGTTTGGACTCGCGGCTCTAACGCGCTGGTGGAGATAGTGTGTCCTAACTAGGCCCAACTCGGAAATTGGCACTAAGTCAGGACAAGTCATAAAACCCATCCGACATCATCATGACATGTCGGTTCCATGGCTCACTCGATCGACCATGCTGGCGTGTTCTGCTGTCCGAGTACTTGGAGCATGCCGATGAATCGACAACCAATTCCTTCCCACATTGGTGGGTCGTTGATGTACCCACTTGTCGGGATCAACTAAGATTGACCGTATCATACGACAATCCGCACCAGACATCATAACATAATCGAGCACACCGTAGACTCAGGGTGCTCTGCTCAGAGACCGAGACATCATGTCGTCTCGGAGCGCGAACTCTGGTATTCCATGCAGCTTGAAAGCCGTGAGGTTCATCGTGGCCCTTTCCATTTTCGGTTTCAGCCTGATGACCTGGACCATCTCTTTGCGGATGCTGAACAGTTCCAAATACGCCGATGATCCATTCACATTGGGCAATGCGTTCAAACATCCAACTGGTCTACTTGCTGAGCATCCGGATCGATGGACGCGCAACATCACAGAATTCCCTGCCTTCATGTTGCAGTGGCCGACTGATCCTTTTGATGCCAACGGATGCAACATCCTGAATATCTCAATACCGCACACCTTCAATGTCACGAACTATCCCACATCGTACGATTTGCTGAGCGTCTTCGGGGACATCTACGGCAACCTCACCGAGGCCTGGAATCAAGTCGACGCCGCGACGATTCATGGCGCTGAAACGAAGGTTGTTGGGACCGAGAATGGTCGGCAGAAGCAAATCAAGACGGTCGTATGCACCGTGAAAAACCACACGTATGTCCATCACTTCCCACACCAGATGCAACAGATTTTCCCGTGCTGGTCGTTGTGGCGGCATTTCCCTGACGCCAACCACGTATTCATAGCTCGGAAGCCCTTCTTTGGCCAGATGACTGAAGGTTCCGCTTTCACCGAGGGCATGGTCAAAGTGTTGAAGGCCAGCAATGTCACCTTGATTCAACAGCACGTAAAGTTCTTCAAAGGTGACCACAGATCACACCTTGACGAACTTCTCATAGCGCACGCGCATCGTATCGAGGGCTACCAGACAGTGTACGATGATGACTTGCAATACCTGAGACGGCGAACATTGGCTGCCCTTGGCATGGGTCATCATATCGACCAGTCTTGTGGAAGGACTCAACCAGGCGATGGAATGAGCACATCCCAGACGACGAGCACAGCTGCGGGCACTGGTGAAGCGAATGGAGGCGTTGCCTCGAGCATCCCAGGAAGTAAATTCCGCCCACCCCGCATCGCCATCGCCAACCGCAACGGCACGAGACGGATGTTGGGTGCGCACAAGGTTGCCATTTTCTTCCAGAAGGACCTTCAGTTGCCATACAGACCGCCTGTTTTCTTCATTGAAAACATGTCGTTCGAGCAACAAGTGGAGGCATTCAATACCGTAGACATCTTGTTGACGCCGCATGGCGCTCAACTCACATTGATCCCATTCATGCATCGTTGCAGTTCGGTGATCGAAGTGTTGCCGCGTGCCTACGATTGGAGCGAATTTTTCGGACGGTTGGCAGCAATCGCTGGTGTCAATCATTCCTACATCTACCTGGGGACAGATATCGCCGCGGAAGCCGCAAGCATGGCATCATTTGACGATCAAATGTTTGTGCGCAAGTCTCTGGTGTGCGCCCCCGCACACGCAATGGTGGCAGCTGTGAAGACGCAGATTGATCGTTGGCACCAATGCTGTGAATTCGCTGGTTTGGGTGTCAATTCCTAGAGAATTCTGCAATGCGAGTATGTCCGATGACATGATGTGCTAGGAATACTCGCAAACTGCATACGAGTAGAGTACGAATCGTGAAGCAATGCATGCTGTGTGTGCGGACGTCCTCTGTGGCACTGTATTCTCGTGCTGAGATGCCAACTGCACATATAATAGTACAATACATGTTAGTAGTACAATATTCTTAGTACGAGTACGTTGCGTGGCCATACTCGAGGGGAATCGCGCTCTGCAACATGCACGGACGCTTACGCGTCATGCTCGTACCACCCATTTTACATTGTCCGAGGTTGGACTGCTGGTCGATCCATTTGCAGTCGCTTTCTGGCAAGCTCCAGCGCCTTCCTCCGAATACAGCTCGTGAGTTCTTGAAGTAGCGAAACCTGTTCTGCAGTTCGAATGGCTCGTTGGCAGATGTGTGCATTTTTGCCAACGCGACGAAACTTTGTTGGGTCTGACTGTTCTCCGCACGGCCCTGCCCGAAGGAGTTCATTGCCTTTCAGATCATCCATCGTTGCCAGATCTTCGTCGCAAAACAACGCCCCTTCGGGATAGACCTCTTGTTCTGTTGCTTGATCAATGATGAGATGATCGCCTTCGACATTGTGCCAAATAACATCTTCAATCTCTTCCCGACACACCAAGCGATCCATCTCGCTGAAAGGTGACGGAAGGTTCACAGAACTCGATGGATCACCGTCGATGTCTTCGTCACAAAGCAATGTGTGGATAGGTTCCTGTCGCGATCGGCGTTGCCGTTGTTGTTGCGCCTTGATGTGACATTTCAACGTCTCTCTCGTCTGCGCCATGCGCTGCATAATCGCCTTCAGAGACGATGTGACCGATGCAGAAGACGACGAGGAAAGTGGTGCTTGCGTCAGTGGGAGTTGGGACTGAAGTGTAGACGCTGCATTCACTGTTGTGTTGATCTCCAGGCTCTTCAAATGCTCTTGAGAGAGAACCGGAGCCTGTTGCTGTCGCTGTGGGTCACGACTTTGGGAATCCTGAAGATGAAACCATTGCCCGATCGGTGCGTGTCCCGTAACTGGTCGGTGCTTGCTATCTTGGCGCTTGCGCTTTTTTCCCATCTGACGCTCGAAGAACAGCATCCCTTCCGGGACAGCGCCCCTGCCATAAAGAGAGGATCGAAGAAACTTCAGCGGCACCTTCGACACTTCAGCTGCTGCTGAAGGATGGCGTTTTCTTGTTTCTTCTTTGCCTGCGACATTCTCTCTCGCCTCTGATGGCACTGTTCGTTTGGTTGGCATGGGTGCGAAGATACCATCAGCAGCCACAGCAGCCATAGGAGTCGTATTGGTTGCCGGGCCTGCCGCTGTTGTCGTTGTGGCAACCGTCGCCAGTACCTTCTTTTTGTCATGATTTGTTGCTGTCTCGTTTGCCGAGCGGCCCTGCTCGTGATTTGCCTCCTGCTGCTGCTGCTGGCCAGAGGGCATCTGATTGGATGCTGTACTCGCCACCGCCGCTGCCGCCGCATCAGCAGTAGCAAAATGAGAATTCAAATTCGCCGTAGTTGAAATCGAAGCCCCACCAGCGACGAAAGGTCTCGTCTTTGACGACGCTGGCGGCGATCGAAACGCAATCACATTGCGATGCAGCTCGAGAAGGACTGCGTGGTTGCGGTAAAGTGGAGCGGATGACGGCGCCGTCGATGAGTTTTCAGTGGTTGAGGCCATCATGCTTGGTGGCAGCGGGACGGAGTACTCTTCATGTAGGGCGTTGTTGCGGCACCACATGTCGGAACATCCGCATGACCAGGACTTGCAATGGATTCCACTGGCAAAGCACTTGCAGTAGAGCTATCTCGTGGGTACCAGGCGTGTCGAGATGAAGAAAGAGAGCAATGTACATTGGTGAGTCAGTACTCGTACGGCAGAATAGCGCGAGTGCGAGTACGTTTGCATGCATGCATGCATGCATGCATGCATGTATGTATCATGCATGTAACCTGAAAGTAGTACGAAAGAGCGTGAGCCAAGGCTCAGTGAGCGTGGACGAAGACAAGCCAATGATCGATCGCTTGGGCACGTGACCGAACGAAAAGAGACTGCCAAGCAATGTGATGACAAGAGCGGAGCACAATAGTACGCGTAATGTAATGTAATGCAATGCAGAGCAGAACAGAGGAAGCATATTTGTACACACCTTCAAGCATGCGTTGCCAGAACAGTCACATCTTATCTTGACTTGCGCCTTGAGGCTATCTTGATCACTGGGGTTGCCAATCACGTGAGATGGGAGCGGAATGACACCACCCAGCTGCTGAGCTTCGATCTGATGCCGTTTGACGAGGAGATCATCGTAAGCGCCGAAGATCGTTGGCTTTGTTTCTTGCTTCTGATGTTGCTGTTGCTGTTGCTGTTGGATCTGCTGAGACGCTCGTGCTTGCCTCTGCGGATGCCTCTGCGGCGTTTTTGGTGATCCATCCCTCATTGGGCTCTGCGAGTGGGGTTGTTCCTGTTGAGGCCTCTGGGACGCCTGGTGCTGAGTGGACGCACCAGCACCACTTCCATCACCATCCACGTTGGCCATGGGCGAGGGCTGGTCGCCAACCCGTTGATGATCCATGACGTGTACCAGCGAAGGGACGATGATGGGTGCTGTCAATCTTTGGGTTCTGGCGTGTTTTGCGACGTCTCTTTTTTGTGTGTGGATTTCGGTTGTTTTTGTTTCTTGTTTCTTGTTGTTGTGTTTGTTGGTCGATTTTGTTGGCGATTTCTCTGCCCACTACCGTCTCTAGATTCGACATTAGCCTGTGATAGACGGACAACCAAAGCCCGCGCGATACTCGAGGACAATTCGCGTCCGTCGAGAATCCGAATGACTTGTCGGGAATGAAAAGTGATCTGTCGGTACGGCGACCGTATCATGATTCGATTCTTCATTAACAAGCATATATTCGGTCTGATACAGATCCGACGGGACATGCATTCAGGTCTCATGTTGGACAGTCCGCCGTCCGATGCTCAACGTCACAACGAATCTTGGATCGACAAAATATAAAAGCGAACACTTGGAAACTGTGACGCGAAGCGATGGAAGAAGAGAAGCCGCAGTCATTGTCTGGCGACACTTTGGCGTCGTCAGGAGTGCACCAATTCTTGTAGTCGTACGACTACGGCGTTGTGCGCATCGCGGGACAGATCCATGAAGGTTTCCACAGAGGGAGCGAGGGCGCGTTATCTGCACGATCTATTCTGGCGCCATGCGCGCAACCGCGATGTGTATTTGTAAGATGCAGGATGTGCAAGTCGTCGACAAAGAGTTCCCACTCGCTTCAGACACCGCACAAAGGAAGCGATGGAACCACGTGTGAATGTGGTCATCCTCATCTCCGAATACCCCCATCCCCCCAACAACTCAAGGCATGCCGGCGGCAACCACAGAGCGTGCAAGAGCCTCACGTTTGCTGTTTGGATCATGCAGCAGTCAGCTCCACCCGCAGCCGCTGTGGCCAATCATGGAACGACGCGACGCGGCTGGTTTCGTTTGGGGCGGTGATGCTGTTTATGCAGACGACCGCAAAAGCACTTCTGAGTTCAGCGACAGCAACGGCGGTGATGATCTCAGTGATGGGCACGCCTATCCCCTGGAGCAACAGCGAGGGGAGAAGCCACGGAATCGTTGGCGGTATCGGGATGCAACGCCCGATTATTTGAGTCATCTGTTGCTGCATCAACGCCATGCACAGCCAAACTACACCCACTTTGTGGACACGGGAATCGATGTCTTTGGGACGATCGACGACCATGACTACGGGAGGAACAACGGCGACGCGACATTCGAGCACGGGAGAATGAACGGCTTCGTTTTCGTTCGTGATTTCTTGAATCTCCCAGAGGATTCCGCCATGTATCGACGAGCGCAGCAAGGCCGGGGTGTGTACGGAGTGCGAGTGTACGATTTTGATCGTCGCAGCGGTGAGGAGACGCTTTCGGATGCGGAAGCTGGGATTGAAGACGGCAGCGACATTCTGCAAGTCACGCAACAACGCTGTCACAGCCAAGACGCGCAAATGAAGAACGCAACTTGCGCGATGCCATCGTCAAATCCATCGACTCCGGCATCCAGAAACAACAGACGGGTTGCGGTATTCGTTCTGGATGTGCGCACCAACAAAACACCGTGGAAGACGACTCTCCCGCATCGTTGGCAGGATGATGTGCGAGGTGATTTCTTGGGCGAAGAGCAATGGGAATGGCTGGAGCGGTCAGTACGACGTTCGAGCGCTGCCATCCACGTATTTGTCAGCGGCGTCCAGGTCCACGCCGATCGCATTTACGATGGCAATATTATCGAGGATTGGGGAAAGTACCCAACCGCGCAAGCTCGACTCTACAACACCATCCTAATGTCATCTTCACTTGCTGACGATGACACCCACAACAGCGCTGCAGCAAATATCATCATTTCGGGCGATGTCCACTTCGCGCAGTTTCTTAGAAAGGACTGTTTCAGAGCTCCGTCCACCAGGCTTGAGGGCACGGACAATACACTGCCGCATGCGTTCGAACGCCGCACCCTCATGGAAATGACAACCAGCGGACTGACGCATGCATGGGGAGCATCGGAGAAGTTTGGCCGTGCCGTTCCGTTGCTGTCGGATCGCAACAGCACCATCGGGACGATCCTCAAACTCATCTTACACATTCATGTGAATGCGCTCACAGCTATCGCGAATTTCGTCAACCCGTGGACAGACATCGTCACTGACGAAGCAACGGACGCGCAGATGTGCGCAACCGAGCTCAATTTTGGAGAATTGGAATTTGATTGGGACAGCGAGATCGTCCATGCTCGCATTTGGGGGAGTTACGAAGATGGATTGGCATCGCCGTCGCCACCACAGCCGTTGTTGTATCAGTCATGGTCCTTCCAGGCATTATCTGACAGTCACGTGCCATCAAAGCACAAAGCGAAAGTCGATGGTATTGACAGCACAACTGATAGCGGAAGCTGGACATGCAACAATTATCGTGGAACGCCGAACCCGGTGCATCGACTTGTGGGGGTCTGCATCACGCTTACCTCCATGTTGGTGTTGCCTGGGGTTTGCTGCGGCATTCCCATACTCCTGCCGTATTTGATGTTCGTCTTGATCGGTGGACGCAAGCGGCGAAAGGCACCGCCTAAACCGTGAAGGCCATCGAAGCCAAAATCATCCGACAGCAGTCGACGCCGAGACGAACATATTCACACTTTTCCACCTGGGCGTTCAATACTAATGTAGAAATCGATCATCACAGAGAATCAATCAGATAGTCAACCAGCAAAGACCACCCCCGACGGGCTCATCGTAGCGAAGATCAGGCACTCGATCCACGCGCTGCCGTTCACAAACTAAGACGCGGTCTCATGAGGTAAGCTTCTATTGGACGATATTATTATTATTATTATTATTATTATGCGATGTATAGTTTTGTTTTTCTGTGCTGCACTGCACTGCGCTGTATTTTGCTGGTGCTGTGCGTGAGTGGCGAGCAGCAACAAGTGTCAATGTGAGTCACCGACGGAGTGGAAACAGGATCGTTCTGTTGCAATTCGATCCAACCTAATTCAATTGGTTGGCATCGCAACTGTGGTTGGGCCCTATCCTGTATTGTAATACAGGTAAGTGGCAGAGCACAACAAATCAGTCAGTTCCAAGCTTGCATGAAACCTGGCTGGGGACTGCGAGATTCTCAATAGTACTCGTACGTTGGGGACATGACCGCCAACGACGATCCGAACGGTTCATGAATGCCAGAATCGTCGGATGAGAATGTGCCGCTATCGTCCAGCTGAGGTTGCTGGGCTGATGATGCCGACACTTGGTACGACGGGGACACCCAGGAAGAGCGAGAGTGCCTGGATCCCGAGCCGCGGCTCGATTGATGGCTTAGCCCTGCCATATCAATTCGAGTTGAGGCAGATGACGCAGCTGTCGCGTAGGAAGATCCGTATCCTTGACCTGCATGCTGCCTTGGCCTCCCAGAACCCGACCCTGAAGGCCTCGAGTACTGCTGTAGCTGTTGTTGCTGCTGCTGTGTTTGGTGATGGCTGTGACCATGAGCGTGTTTGAAATCTCTCTCGTCCATCCGACCATGAGAGCTCCTGCGGCCAATCCGACCAGGATTCCAGTCGAACTCCTCATGGTTTGCGTGTTGGTTGCGCTCTTGCGCGTGGCTGTTGCCATGGCGGAATATCTGTCGGCCTGGGCTCTTGGATCGCGCTCGTCTTTGGGAATTGTCCGCAGAGCTCTGCCTGGCTCCGATAGACTGAACGCTAGTTCGGCTGTGGGTAGTTGAATCCCTCAGGTCCCCGTAGGAATCACCAAACGCTAGATCAATCTGGATGCTCGGACGACGTCGTCGCCCCGACGGGCTGCGCGAGCAGCGACTTCGCCCTCCACTATCGCGGCTGATGCCGGACTGAACGCTTGCTCGGCTTCCCACTGTGCGATCATCCTGCTGGAAGTCAAATGACCTTGTTGAGTCCAGGCTTGGCCTGCGGCATCGGTCGTGGGGGCTACGGCCTCGGCTGCGTGCTAGATCTGTTCGGCTGCGACCGCGAGTCATCTGGGGCGGTTCCATGCGGGAAGGACTCTTGCTCCGGGCATCGCGACGTCCTCGCGGGCGCATCTTGCCGCTCTGCGTTGGCTGGAGGCTCCTCCGACTGTGAGATGTTGCGTTGTCGTCACGTCGGATCATATCCGTACTGGCCACAGAGCGTGCAACAGACCCGCTGTCCATGTCTTGCCGCGAACGGCTTCGCTTCATGGGCTTATCACGGCGGTGGTGGCTCGGGCGTCCTGTGCCACGGCTTTGTTGCGATCTCATGCTAGCAACGCTGCGGGCATCTTTCCTGCCGGACTTACCACGCTGCTTCGTGTCCGCGCTCATGAATTCATCCAAATTCCCAACGAGCGATTGCTGCGATACCGAAGATGACGATTTGGGCCTGACCTTCGCCAATCTATCTCTGGATGACGACCGCTTGAGCTTCTTGCCCTCGCTCTCACTTTTCTTTTTACCCTTCGCAGAAACACCGCTTTTGGAGTGGAGTGACGACGTGGCTGTGGATGGGTCCACAGCAGCCGTCGAACTCTTCGATGGTTGGAACTTGGACAGCTTGTCGCGAGATTTTGATCGCTTCGGAGCTTTCGATTGTGTGCTCAAGCGGTCTTTTGATTTGCTCCTCGCATTCGACGAGGCAGACTCGTGAGCGTGTCGTCTGCCTCGGTGGGTGCTGGTGGACCCGGCAGGCGATTTGATGAGCGGCTCGGAGGAGTCCAACCTTGGACTCAACTCCGGTGAACCCGATCCAGCGTTCATCAGTAGCGCACTTTGCTTGCTGACATCGCTTCGGATCGAAGCATCGCCCCTCTTGTTCCTGGGTGTCTTGCCGTAGATCAAGGATGATGAATCGGAAAAGCTGTCGCCCACCTTCAGGTACCGCCCTGAGTCGACAAGATGTGTGCCTGTCGCCACGGATCCCGATGGCGTGAATTCGTCTGATTGGAATGCGCTTGTATCCAGGAAGGTTCGGGGTGACTTTGCCTCATTGTCCAGCTTGGTGCTGGAGCTGATCGGCGTCTTGGTGACAGAAACTCCTGCATCTTCGAGTTTCGACACAGATTTCCACCTGGTATTGACCTTCACGTTGGTAGCTTCCTTGCTGGACTTTACGATCTTCAACGTCAACTTCTTCTTCTTCAGTACGTCAGCATTCTTCTTTCCACCCGATGCCCGTGACAGCAGAGTCTCGCAACTCGAGAGTGTGTCAAGTTGAGTATTGATGGCGCTGTCTTCGGTATCATCGCTGGCGCTATCGTAGTCTGAATCTGACGCAGTGGCTGATGGATTCGTTTTTGCGGGGATTTGCTCCATCAATTTGCCCCGTGACCTGTCCGGTTTGCCTGCTGCCTTCGGGCCACCATGGATGGTAGGCTTGCTCTTGCTTTTGACCATGTAGCTCGGGGCCTTGGCGAGCTCCGGTTTGGAGCCGTTGGAATGCCGGCTTGATTTATCGTTCAGGTCACGGGAGGCGATATCCTGGACCAAGCTCCCCTTTGTGGACAGCGACCTGGACGACAGTTCATCCATGAGTCGCACGCTCTGGCTTTTGTCCGAGTCGGATGACTCCGTCGAGTCGCGGCGCGCATTGCGCTTACGACGATCCAAGGACTTGGCATTGAAGGCTGATGGATTTTGCCAGTCATCACAATCTCCAACGAATTGAGGGCTCTTGTTGGGGGCGGCTGCGAACATTGACTGCCCTCCGACGGAGGAACGGGCGTGCACGGTTTGGATTGACTGGCGAGGGTGACTATTTTGTTGTTTCTGTTGATGCTGCTTCTGTTGATACTGCTTTGGCTGATGGTGCTGTGGTGGCGGTGGCGGTGCCGATGACGTGGTTTCCGCGCCCTTAGTTTGGCCCATCATACCCTTCAGAAAGTTATCGAAACTTGGCCGCCGACGGTCCGCTTCCTTCCGTACTCCGACCTGGCGGTCGTGATGGAATTGCCGATTGTGATCAACCGTGGGCGGAGGCAGTGACGGTTCCACATGCCCTATCATGTGTCGAGAGGATGGATAGAGCTGATCGAAGCTACGTTGCTTCTGCATTCCTGATCTTGACGCTGGGTGATGGCGAGGGTGGCAGTGATGGTGTTGATTTGGACCAGGTGTGCGACCAGGGGGTGGTCCACGATTCGATAGCAAGCTTTCGCAGCTTCCGCCGAAGGATTTGCGCCGGACCAGTTGGGGTCGGCGACTTTCGTTGCTTGCAAAGTCTTGCGAACCGTCCGGGCTTCGCGGGCCGGCGCTGAGGCCCAAACTCATGTCCAAGAGGCCCTGCATGGACCTTGAACGAGTAACATGGGGCCGCGTAATCCTGATGGCCGAGGAATTGATCAATGCCATGTCGTCTTGATTGAATCGATTTGGATCCAAGAGTCCAGCTGTTGTCTGGGCTGCATCTTTGGATGCGGTCTCTTCCGAGCTATCCGTTCGTTCGCCAACGGTCTTGGAAGTATTTAGATACCTTCCAACCCACTGGTCTCGCAGGAAGTCATTCCAAACCACGTACGCCAACCAGAGGATGCCAACGATGAGCCCACCGGTCGAGATGTAGATCCATGCAGGGTAGGTTTGCGCACCAGAATCCTCAGGGACGGTCGCGACCGTAATGTTCTTTCCAAAATCCAGTGGCTGGATGATGACGCTGGTTTGGTTGATGTCGGCGAAGACACGGCCTGAATCGAGCGAGTTGATTTCACCCGGTCGGTAAAATTCTCTCGAAAGGAGTTGGGAGAGGTACGCATTGTGATCGTTCATGGTCTCCAATACGTCGCTACGCAACCCCGGCGACGTGCCCTGCGCTGTGATCTTCATCCCGATTTGCGTGTATCCGAACTCGGGAGTCGACTCATCTTGCAGAATGCGAGCTCGGCCTCGCAATCCACCTCCCGCACTGCTGTCGGTTTCATTGCCGCCATCATTGGTGACGAGGGATTTGGAAGAGACGAGACCAGAAACCGCGACGCTTTCGGGCACCTGCACGGTGATGGCTGTCTTCCAGATGGGTGCATCGGATCGTTCCATGAAGAACTTGGTGATTGTCTGCTCCATGTACCGTCTTTGCAGGGCATTGAGTTGCAAATCGTACGGCACCGGCTGGAGGGTGAAGACAAAATCCCCCGTGGCCAATGACTCCCCGACGTATGCGTAGTTGGCCTTCGAGTTTGACGTAGCAATAGCACCCGAACCGGACGCCTTTTCAACGATGACAGGGCTTTCGATGCCCTCTGTGTCCATCTCTTGGGTGCCGCTGTCATTTGCCGCACCGCGCAATGACGCAGAGGCCACCACGGTTGACGATGATCTCGAGACGGATGACGATGTCGTTGCGACGACACTGTCAGCGATGATTTCATCGTTCTCCAAGATGGCAGCGATCAGATCACCCGGCGGTAAGGACACGGAGTGCAGGTAGGAAATGTTCGCTGTGATCAACTCGCAGCTCGTGAATGATTCGGGACATTTCTTGTCTACCGTATGGCACGTAGGTAGCGTGGCGTGGCATGTTGTGGTGCAGCGTGGTGGAAAGGAAGGAAGTCAATCGTAGTAGAGTGGTTGCCACGACATATTTCGTGAGTTGCGGGAGTTGCGACAGCATTGTGTAATTGAAAGAGGCGGATCTGCCAATGGTTTGGAATGTTATGTGGTGCCAGCGTTTGCTGCGGGTACATCAAGCGCCTCTCCCAAATGAGATATCTTCGCGCATGCCATACAATACCAAGCCATATCATGTACGTAAGTGCGATACGCATGCGCAAACGATGACACTGTAGCATGTTTTCACGCGACTTACCAAAATCCCTCTTGTTGCTGTTGTTGCGGGGCCAATAAGTTGACTGGACGTCCTGTAGGTCGAGCATTTGGAAACGTGTGTATCGGATGAGGGTGGGGTTCAAGACCTGGATAGCCACCAGGGTGTCCTGCAGGGCTTCGTTGAGACGCTTCAAAGCGGCGCTGGCGTAAGTGTCGACGGCGAACTCAAGCTGCACCTGCGTTCTGGCACGCGCTTCGGTGCAAGGTTCGATGGTGTTGTAGTGAAACCGTCCGGCGAACGCTGCCGTTGGCGATGTTGTGACGGTAGCGGGAAATGCAGCGGCCTCGGCACGGTTGTTGATGCCCACGCCGAAGTAGACAGTGAGCCGGTCGTCTTTGGAGTGAACGGTTCCAGGTCTGTCGTTCTGGTTGCGCGGAGGCAGGAGCCTGACCTTGGAGGAGTTGGGAGCGGCAACGTAGATGGAATACACCCGACCAGCGGCGATCGGGTAGGATTGGATGTTCGAGAGCGGGATGATGACGCCTGGTCCGTTCGGCATGATGACCGGTGTGACTCGGGTGTTCGGTGACGTGAGCTGTTTCCACGAAGCTCTGTTTCGTGCAATAGCGTCCGAGTATGGGCCGTTGCGAATGTACACCTCGATGGGGACGTCGGCTTTGGCAGCATCGTTGCTGGGTTCGATGGCCACGTCCAGCTCCAGAGTGACCAAGCGGATATCTTGGGCAGCGAGCACGGTGAACATGGCGCCGGAGTGCTCTTCGCTCCCTGGAAATGGGGTGGACATGGAGGTCGTGAGGCGGCAGTTCTCGTCATTGACCTTCTGCACCTCGTCGAGCCGCCTCCTGGTCTGTGGTTCATATTGCTGTTGGTATTCATGCAATGGAGTTTGACTGCTGGGGGCTGTCATAGTAGCCGCGCCAGCACTAAGGGCATCATCGGATGCGTCCAAGTGCATGCCGGAGTTGCTATTTGTATTTCTGTTGGGATTGGGATTGGTGTTGCCTTTGGTGCTGGAGTTGCTGATGGTCTGTGTGTGGGCATGTGAGATTGCATTGATTGCATTGATTGCATTGATGGAATGGATGCTATTGCTCGAGGTTGGCTCTGTTGCTGAAACGGGCTGTGGATCCTGTGCGAAACCCTCGTGGAGGGGATGAGACGTCGATGTCGATGGTTCTGATGCAGGGATGACCGTGTCGGTGCGATGGGCACTTGTCAGGGAGTCGATGGACTGTGACATCGTTGACAAGTCTGTTGTCGATGACGAATGGAATGCTGATGCTGATGATTGTGCTGATGATTGTGGATTGTGACGGTGTCGTGGCCCCATCTGTGCTCGTTGTGTTCCTTGAGATCGTGCGACTTGTCTCTTCTGATTGCGACTTGTACTCGTCCGCAAATGATGCTGGTGGCTCGTAGAAGCAAAGAGTTGCTTGCTGTACTTGCTTCTTTCCTTCGTTCCTGGCTACCTCTTCGACACTGATGAAGATGATGGGTTGCAATTGCTCTGTCAGAAAGGTATTCGGCTGTGGTCATCGACCCCACGAAGGAATTGAATTCCTCCAGTCTTCGACTTTGTGTTGGATGTGCTTGAGCAATAGCTTCTTCGGCGGCGCTTTCGGTTTCGCGATGGTGATGTGGATGGCGGCCCCGCCTTCTCCCTCTCTCTCTCAACCCAGCAATGAAGCACGTCCCGAGTGCTCTTCTCTTCGATTGTGTTCGTGATTGCGCCCGTGATGGCGCGGAAGTCCCTTGGATGGATGAGCAAGTGAAGAGCGCTTGACTCTGTGAACACTGCAGGTGCTCGCACAAGTGGGGCAGCGACCTCAAGTCCTCTCTGTTCCAGGCTCGACTCGACTTTTGATTTGCTCCCTTGCGGTGGAACGAGAGTTTGTGGCACGAGGCTGGAATTCGGAGGCACAAGGATGAGGTGTGGGTACAGGTAGGTATGAAATGCCAATGCGGATTCAGAGGTCTTCCCAATCTGGTTCCCTTGTTTGCTCGATTTGTGGAGGAAATCTCTGTCCGCGCCGATGCCCTTCAATTATGCCTTCGGCGTCTTTCTCTCTCTCTCTCTGCACCTCTGTGGGGTTTCTTCCCAAGGTTCCTCCTCCGCCTTTCTTCTCACCTCATCCAATCTCTCGCGATGCTCCCCCGTCTTCCTCCCCCTTGCTGAACTCTTCTCTCTTCCTCCATCCTCGGTCTCTCCCGTTTCCGCTTTGCCAAACACCGTCCTGTCCTGCTTTCCGGACATCAAGGCGGTTTGCTCCCGCCAACTCCTCCATCCATCGTCCACGCAACCCACCACGCTGCACGCTGCCACAGTGTGGATTTTCGCATTTCGTTTTGTGACCAGAAAAACACACGTTCCACTTATGGCCGACGGCGGCATTGTCACTTATTGTCCGAAAGGAAAATTGTCCCTGGCGTGTGTCGAATCAAACGTGCTAACAATGGCTAAAATTCAAATCTGCTGCTAAGGACAGTGACATTGATGCCGTCGGACAGAAGTCATGACCAACAATTCTCCCACTGACATCACGGAAAAACAATTCAGTTGCGCCTGTTGCGACTTTCGGCGTTCTCCACCAACCACACGCGCCAACACGTCGAACAAAAGCACTGTTTCGAGCTACGGCAACACACATGCTCCAACCAATGCGCAGAACTCCAAACGACGTCGACGAACACGAGTGAATCCTCGAAACCAGAATCGACTCCCGCCAAGCACGAGCTACCAGAACGACTACAAAAACGAACTACTCGATAAAGATGCGCTTGTCCTCTCGGCCACCGTGCCAGCGAGTATCGGCGACAGGCACGCATCAGTAGTAGTCCACTAGCTACAGACGCCTCGATTTACAGAGAATTGAAGCAATCATGTGCGTATCCGCAAGGACATAAAATACATACTACAATTCCTCTCTGTCTTTCTATGTCCTCGTATGTGTGGTACCATATGGGTACCAAACGCAGGAGTTGCGAGACTACTTCCATGTCAAATCTGCAAACTCGAATGTCGCTGTGATTCTCCACATGCAGCCGCCCTCTAGCGTCCGCTTCCGCTTCCGTCAATGTGACGCATTCACCTGCGCGCCTGGTTAGCTGCACGCTTTGGAGGTACGCTAATTCGTCTGGATGCCAAGTCTCATCTTGCGAACATCGGACATGGCCTTACCGCCCTTGTCCAGATGCGAATGAAGTCTGTTCCCATTGCTGTTGTTGCCGCTGATACCCACAGCACCACGACCTGTGGACGGTAGCGGCAAGCCGACCTTCCTCCTCTCGCCCTTTCGTAAAGACGGTGGCTTCTGGTAGATGCTGGACTCTTGAGAGGCGTCGTCGTCGTTGTGGCCATCTGAATTGCCCCCGTTGTTGCTACCGGGATTGTGGTTGTTATCACCACCCAACGAAGAACCGCCAGAGGAGAAGCGGCGGCTGAACTTGATCTTTCCGTGCTTGCCATAATCCATCGACTTGGTCTTGGGAGGTGGCTTTCGACGTTCCACGAAGTCTGACGACTTGCTACGGCCAGGCGGTTTGCGACGTTCCACAAAATCAGATGACTTGCTGCGACCAGGTGCCTTGCGTCTTGGTCCTGCGATAGGCGGGGCAAACTCGTCCGATGGCTTTCGCTTGGGTGCCAACGGTGCACCGCCCCTCAGCCGATGTGTCCCGTTCGATGCAGCGAGGCGGTCCAAGTATTTCTTGTCTCGCATGGTCTTGAGCACGTCGCCGCCTTCGTTGGCATTCATTGGAACGACTTGCAGCAACTCCTTTTCGAACTTTGGCGATGCCAGGTACTTGTCCATTTCTTCCTTCGGCATGAACTCGGGATCAAAATTGTTGGAATCGACAGCGCCGAATGACGTCGCACTTCGGCCAACTTTGCCGTGGCTGCCGATGGAGCGGGAACTACTGCGACCGCGACCGCGGCTCCTACTCCGGCTCCTGCTTCTACTCGCATTGGGGCCATGTGTACGAGTGTGTGATTTTGGATCTGACCTGTTGGATGACGGGTTTGGTGGGATCTGTTTGTCTTCATCCTCCTTGCCCGACACCTTTTGCATTTGAGATGCCTTGCTTGGCACTCTGCGCGGAACAGTGTTGTTCGGACCTCGGCCTCGGCCTCTGCCAACGCCGGGCTGGTTGGAAGCGTGACTGCTGGAGGTTGCGCTTGTCGTGCTAGTCACCGATTCCTTGCTCGTCTTCTTCTTGGGCGGTGGTGGCGACTTCTTCGGCTGCTGCTTGCCATCGCCGAGCACCTTTTTGCGCTTTACCTTGCCGACGGACGCGCTGCCCCTAGTGTTGCTAGTGGACTTGGATTGCTTGCTGCCATCATCCGTGCCAGCGCCTGTGGCCTTGGCCCTGATCTTCTTTTTCTTCTTCGTTCCGGCCTTGCCAATTTTCTTCTTCTTGTTGCCTGGTGTTTTGAACATTGGCTTGTCATCTGCCGGCTGGTTGGGTTTCGCTGGCTTGGTCTTGGGGGGCTGCGAGGTTGGAGAACGGATATCATCCAGTGACTTCGTCTTGCGAGGTATGGCCTCGGTGCTGTCCGTGGAACTGTTGCGAACAGGCGAGTGCTTCGACGTTTTCATGGGCTTGGGCTTGAATCTCTTGTTCCCCGAGACGTCACTGCCGGAATCCTTGGTGTGCACAGCAGATCGTGCGTCGGCCTGTCGCTTCTTTTTCAACTTCGTTCCCTTTTTGGCGCGGCGCGCACCGCTGGAAACGGAACGGTTGCACTGCGCGTCATCTGCTAATTCATTGCTGCAGTCACTATCGCTCTGCGAGCCCTCCTCTTCAAAATCTTCCAATTTGAATCGACCCGAGGCCAGCACCCGATCGCTGCCTGCCTTGTCGGTGTTGCTACTGTTGGGTTTTTGCGGCCTGTGCGCGCTGCGTTTGCCAATGCTCGCCTTGGAATGGGTGCTGTTACGAACGAGAGCCGATGTGGACATTGCCTTCTTGGCGTGATTGCTGTTGTACGCGAATTCACTTCCATCGTCGCTGTCGTTTGAGCTGCTGTCATCGTCGGAGTCGAGGTCGGAATCGTCGCTTTCGATGGAGGATGTCGACCCGCTGGAATGCTGGGAGGAACGCTTCTTTTTGTTGCGACCGCGCGAAGAGTTGGACAGACTGGGCATGGGCAAACTGCGGGTGGATTGGATAACGCGGCGTTGAGGATTCGGGGATCGGCTGCGTGACCGATGGCTCGCAGCGCTGCGAGCACTGCGTTTCGAGATGACGTCCATGCTCTGCGTGGAGCGAACGCCTCGTCCATTTTGGCCGGCTCGATTCCGGGATGGCGGCGAGGTGGAGTCGGTGGGATCGAAGCTCTTGGTACGACGCAGGCCGTTCATGCGCTGCGGTTCCAACGATCTGGAGCGCGAGTTGCCACGTCCAGGGCGGTTGCGAAGGACGAGATTGGAATCATCCATGCTGCGCGTTGGTCGGACTCCGCGGCCATTCTGCCCAGCGCGATTTTGAGGCTTATTGCCGTCGACGCTGCCACCATCACGCTGCCCCGGAGACGGACAGGTGTGATCAGACAGAAAATGCTCCAGGTTTCCCAAGCTCTTCGGACGTTGCAACTTGCTGGCGACATGATCTGACTTGGATGATCCCAGCTTGGGAGCTCGCGAGGAATTCTTGCCCAGGCCGTCCAATGACTTGCAATCGTCCGATGCGCCACCGGCGTGGGCGCTGGGGATGGACGGCAGCGACATTCCGAAGATCCGACGTTGCTTCTGACTGTCAGGTTCTTCGTCGGACGACGAGATGAGGCCCGTCGTGGCAGAATCCTCCAGCTCCTTCGGTTTCAAGATTCTGTGCGCGCGCAGGAAGTCACCGATGTAATCACGCCAAAGCTGCACCAGCAGCCACAGCAGGCCAACGACGAGACCGACGATGGCAACGATCTTCCATTTGTCCTGCACATCCATACCGCTGTCACCACCGTTGCTGGTGCCCGGTGGCGAGGTCGCCGGGGGCTGACCGAATCCCGCAGGCTGCAGTCCAACAGAGACGCTCTGTAGCTGGCCGAAAAATTCTCCCGAATTCAATTCGTTGATCTCACCCGGCCGATACCACTGCGTCGAGTACTTATGCAGCAGAACATCGGGATTGCTCTCCATGGTTTGCAACACCAAACCGCGGATGTCGGTCGAATCGACCAGGCCTGTGATGTCCACGCCGAGTTGCAACTCCCCCGATGACGAAGCTGCGTCCTGCAACAAGCGTTGTTGCGTGCCTCGCAGATATCGATTGCTGCTTGCCGAGTTGGTATCGTCGCTGGCGACTGCGTCCGTGATGGAAGCCATGAGCACGACGGGGCGCTGTTGGAGGTTGGTGCTGAAGGAGTCGCTGGGATTGTGGTACTGTTGAAAAAACTCCGCCGTGATCTGCTCCACGTACCGGCGTTGCAAAGAGTTCAAGAGCTGGTCCGTCGACGGGACGCCCACGAGGGATACAACGAACTTACCAGTGGCAAGAGGATGTCCGATGTACTCCGTGTCTGCGAAGCTGGACGACATGGTGGCTGTGACGCTGCTGGCGATGGTATCCGCCTGCTGCAAGAATGTTTGGGTGAGCTCGCCAGGTAGCAATGAGATGGCGTGGTCGTAAGGGACTGTGGCAATCCCGATGGAGCATTGGGGCATGGTGAGCGGGCATTCGTATTCTGCAGGGGCATGCCGCGAGGGAGGGGACGAAGAGGGTATATATACATGTATGCATGCACGTGTCCGGTAGATTAGAAGAGAGAGTGAAACAGAGGACTCGTACATATGTATGTAGAGTAGCATTGGGTAGTAGGCAGAGCGCAAGAAGAAGGTGAGACAAGAAGATCAGATGATGTCATGCCTCATCGCGACATACATAGCATCCATGCAATCCATACCGGAACTCTATTGTTGCACTCGTACGAAGGATACAAATGATGGAATGATAGACGACGAAGAACCCATCTGTGGTCTTGCATCATCCAATCGCACACCATGGAACATGCATCAGGTGCTCCATGCGGCGAATACATGAAAAGGAGTGCAGAGATTCACTCACCATCCGCGCCAGCGTCAGTGCCCGGGATGAGCAGTTGCGTGCGGACTTCCCCCTGCTTCTCCAACCCGTGGAACTTGGTGTACCGGATGAGGTCGGCATTGAGCACGATGACGGCGCCCATGGCGTTGGACACGGACGTCTGCATGGCCCCAAGTATCTCCTGCCGCGTCTTGTCGCTCTTCTGCTCGTCGATGGCGAATTCCCAGTATATGTTGGACCGCGTGCGGAGTCCGTTACAGGGTTGCGTGGTGACGTAGTGAAAGCGCCCGATCATGGAGGTTGCGGAAGACAGGGGCAGCTGCGAGGCCACCGCGTTGGAGAAAGGTGTTGTCTTGTCCACGATATCGAAGATGCCGAGGCCTGTGTTGACTTGCAAGTAGTCGTCCTGCCGCAGGATGGTTGGACCAGTTGGCGTGCTGAGCGGGCTGCGCGGTGCCACGAGCTGTAACGAGGTCGTTTCGTCGCTGGAAAGGACCAAGTAGACCGAATACACGCGATTTCTCTGCATGCCAAACGACTTGAAGTTCTGGGTGGGGGCTATGAAGACGGGCATCGAGTAGGTGTCTGACTCCACCGGCGCAGGCACAAGCTCCTGATCGTCAATCAGCTGGATCCAACCCTCGGAATCCGCGACGATGGCTTGATCGTATTCGCCCAGACGGATGAACATGCTAATGCTGGGCGCCGTGCCCACGCTGGTGGAGGCAATCGACAGTTCGAATCCCATGAGGCGCACATCCGTTGGCGATTGGATGGTGAACACGGTCCCATCAAAGGCCTGGACGGAATGCGATGTTGGAATGGCGTCCGGCGTGGACAGCGACAGCGTTTCGAGGGACGTGATGAATCTGCAGCTCCCATTGCCTGAGCGCTTCACTTCGTCCAGCGCGCGTCTTTGTAGCCGATTGCGTTGTTGTTGTTGTTGCTGAAGTTGCGTTTGCTGAAGCTGCTTCTGCTTTCGTCTACGTTCATCGTCTTGCATTGTACGAGCATTTCCGGATAGCTCCTTTGTCGAGCGATGGAAATCTGCGCCTTCATGAAGACTTGCAAGCATGATGTCCTGCGACGAATCTCTCCTGATCACAGCCTCCGCATCATCTGCCTTCGCCTGCCTCTGCGCCTGCGAGTGAGTGCTTTCCTTGGCACGAGCGGAGTAATCAGCATGCTGAACAGCATTCGCAGCACCGTCCAACGATGCGCTTCGCTTTGCGACGTCCATGTCGGTGGAAGGTCTGTGGGATCGAAGCCGATTTTGGTTGCGACTGTTGCTCTGGAGACCTGAGGACGGCGTTTGTGCCTTTGTTTGCATGTGCTGCGGTAGAGCAGATTGCGGGGACGCCATGATCTCCGCTGACGATGAACCCGTCATGGTGCCAATTTGTTGTGCTGTCTCCACCACTCTTTCAGCTCTGCTCTCTGTCTCTGTCTCTCCTCGCACGAGCTACGACCTATTCTATGGAACTGTGAGACGCGGGCAACCAGACGAAGGCCTTCGCCGTCTTTCTCTTCGTGGTGTTTGTCGGCTTTCTGGGGTGTAATCGTGCGGGTATAGTCGTACAGTTTTATGTAATGTTATGCAATGTATTCTATTCTATAATAGTATAGTATGACATACCCGTCTGTTGTCGATGGGATGATGCAAGACAAGAAGTCAACCCCCGCCGATGCGACTTTGCTGTCGGACTGTGGTGGTGCCCTTTGTTGGTGCAGTCTCTGGTGGTGTGCTCTGGGATGACTGGTCTCCTCCTGTGTTCCTCCTCGCGATTCTCTTGGCTCTCTCTCTCTTTCTCCCATGAACAACAGCCTTCCGACACAGCGGAGGTTCCGTTTGGTGACCCCCGCACCAACAGCTCGGTGGTTCGTTCCTGCTCGTGGGCGCGTTTTGTTGGAGCCATCGACTCTCACCTGTGACCTCTAGTTTTTTGAAAGCGTTGTCCGTGTCGGATCTTGTGCCCGAATGGACGTGTCGTTTCATTCCTCAACATGATTATCCCTAGCATGACACGTTTCGAATTGATGAAACAGAACAGTGGAAAGCTTGGCACCTCACAATACTTCTGAGGATCGGGGTGAGCTGTTTGTGCTTTGGCGCGTTTTCGCTCGATAAATATCAATTGTGGACTGCATATTCCTTCTCTCAATACTCGTGTTGCAACGATTTTCATCACACGATCAACAGGAATCCCCAATTTGGGAACACGTCTGGAGTGTTTTCTCTCCGAAAATGACTTTTTCCACATATTTTGGTTGCTTTTTGATCAAACGTCATTTCTTCAGGGACAACAGAAAAATGATGAGAAATGAACAACCTCGCAATTTCAGGGAGCCAACAGCGCAGATCCGGATAGGAGACGCAAGAGAGAAGGGAAGGAGGGAAGGAGGGAGGGAGGGAAGGAGGGAGGGAGATGACAAGCAACGCGGGCTTCATCTTCACGATGTTTCGGTAAACACCAAGCATCATCTCCACCATGGTGGATTTGGCACAACCCGGGAAGGCTAGCGTTTTCTGGCGACGAGTTGTCGACAGACGATCCGTGGACGATTCGCGTTCAGAGGCTGATTTTGCTTTTGCGTTTGGTCGTTCAGGCTATCCTTCCAGCATCCATGACCTGCATCCGCGCGAAACCTTTGCGTCCCGGCCCCTTCTCGTCCTCATCTCCTTCCCGTTACCATCATCGCCATGGCCTCGTGTAGCATACCACGACAGGCCCACCGGGCTTGCTATACTTCGCTGGAATGCAGCGGGCCGTGCTTGGGATCTTTCAGTTGTATCAATAGCATCCATGCCCGCCATATGTATTGCGGTTGCTGTCCTGCAATGTGTGCGAGAAATTGTGGATTTGTCTATTGTAATATCTATTGCCATCTCCATGGCGATCCTCTTCGTGCAGAGTGCAATGTGCGCTTCCCTCCATTGCTGTCTCACACGTCCTGGCCATGCCCAGACCAGACCCTACTTCCCGTCTTCTCGATGAAGTCGCGACTGTCGTTGGTACCTGGGACAGGCATTCCTGCTTCGGCGGTGGCGCTGCAGCTGTCATTGTTACTACTGCTGCTGCTGCTTGGCGGCTTTTGCCTTTTTGCCTCGCTTCGTGGTGGATACCCGCGGGGACTTGGCAGGGCTCGGCGTTTGCTGTTGTGTCCTTGGACCCATCGACCCCTTCCTCTTCGTCTTGTTCGAGCTTCTGCTCTTCTTTCCGTTCCTTCTTAGATACGGCTTGACAACGGCAGCGTCGTTGTCCGCCATGATCCTCGCTCTTTCGATGCATGCCGTGGCCACAGCTGAATACGCTCTGGCTACCCTATCACCCATGGCAATGACGTGGTCAATGGCATCAGCACGTTGCAACCATGCTCGCTCTTCAAGCTGAGCCTCTGCGACCGCGTCGTACGCTTGCCGGCGGGTCTCACGTGCGACCTCCAATCGTTCTCCGAACAGCTTCTCCAATCCCCTCGTGCAGTACTGATTCGCCGTTCCGTGGCGCATCTTGGACAGCAGCTTCCTCGCCTTCCTCTGCGCCAAATCGAAGTCCTCCGTTTGGAACCAGCAATCCTCGATCTCCTTTTCCGTGTAATCCTGCAGCCCCGCGATGGGGTGGATGCTATCCATCGGCGCGAAATGGACGGACCTTGTGAAGACTTCCGATATGGAAATGGTGCTGCTCGTGCTCGTGCTCGCGACCGTGTCGTCATCATCGTCGTCGCTGTCGGTGGACGTATGGAACGTGTCATCCCAGTTTCCGTCTCCGTGGTGGCTGAAATCGTAAGTATCAGCGTCATGCAGGGAGGATTCCGTACTGGTCGGCGCTGTTGGTGCAGAATGCGATGAGGAGGCTGGCAAAGCCGGTCTACACTTCGGGACGTTCGAGACGATCGCAGCGTTCAAGCTCAAGGCATGACGCCGTTGTTGCTTCTGCGACTTTTGCTGCTTTGGGCGCCTTCGTCGGATCCCCACCTTCATGTTTGGCATCATTATCGTATAGTATTATAGTATATGTAGTTGTGCGTGGAGAGATCAGTTGAGAGTTGCTATGGATACGCTGCTTCGTCCAGCGCTGCTTCTGTTGTCCCTACTGGTGTTTGTGATTTTATGATCGATTGAGGATATCTTCACGGTTGGTTACCGCATCAAACCGTACGAATACCACGCTCTAGCGAGGACTCCGCGTTCCCCGATGGTTGGAAATGTGTGGCAGCGTGTGAGCACACAAGGAGGCTCAATTGTGATCGTGATGTGACGCATGTATGATATCATACATACGAACATTTTTGTATCAGTATGTATGGCACCACACCAGAGCGCACGAGTACCCTGCGTTGCTGTGTCATGTTCGTGGATGATCGAAGCGGCATGCCCTCTGCGTGGGTTCCGAGCACGCCATACCAAAGAACGAGGATGTCCACAATCAGCCAATGTCGTTCTACGACCGAGGTACGAGACACGCGAGTGTTCCACTTTCCGCGCATGTCTGGATACTCTGCTGAATGAGAGCTGGGGCAACAAGCAAGGAAGAATCGGCTGCCCAACGAAGAACAGATCGACCGTTTTTATTGCGGACTTTGCATCGAAACATCATCACTTCCCACCATGTTCTGTCGCGGTTGGCGCCAGTGTCGGACACAACGAGACGCAGGTTGAAGACGAGGAGAATCGCTCCAGTCGCATCCATGAGATGATGAGACCCGCAGGCTGTGGCGGGACAAACCGAGGCAATCACAACGCGCGAAGCAGCTTTGAATTGCCGCAGGATGCAAGTACCCTGTGGACGAGGGGAACCACAACCCTCTGTCAGCTCCATTGACCGGGATCTGGCTCAAAAGATTGCCTTTGCTGGGCGGCAAAAATGTGGCGACTTCACAACACAAGCCACCACTTGCTTCGAAATGCGTCCGTACATAAGCCTCGTGAGGGACTATCACAGAAGCCCTTGTCATAAGTATCACCGTGCAGGACGTGATGTGCGGCGATCCAAGGCCACTCCACGGTGTCTTGAGTTCGTGAAGCTCATCAGACAATGCAACGCGTACGACTATGGGCCATTTTCTTCGGCGAAATGTCACCTTCTCCTGTTCTGTATCCTTTCCATGAAAATGAGATTTCGTCATGCGCTTCGCACGTGTGTTGTGTCAGGATTGTGTCAGACATAGTCAGCGCGGCACTTGTATTGTCCCACTGGCGGAATGAGTTGCAAACACAATAGGTTGAGTACTCTACTCTGTGCGCCCGCACTGCTGGGAGCAACAGCAAACGTCTCACACCCCTGCCCACAGGAGTGCCTGAAACTTTTGTAGGTGGTATGAGCCACAACTGCAAATAGAATGATTCGAGGACGTGGTCGCATGCCCATTTCGCAGTCATCAAAGCATGTGGCGCGTGGTGCGGAGAGGACAACAGGAGCGCCAGCGAGAGGTACGTTCTCCGCAGAGTGTTCTGTTCGGCAAGGCTTCGTAAACTCCCCACCCACGGAGAGCACATTGCATCCAGCCAGATCCTATCCCCATCGGCTGCAAGCTTTCACGCAGGGCAGGCAAGTGCTGTCGGGACGAGACAAGATTTCGCGTCTATTCGCATCTATCTATTTGTCGCAAGGAGCGACCATGCCCATGGACGGAGAAGCTTGGTTGGATGTCATGGGAGGGGTCGGGATGTTTGGCGTTTGTTCGTCTTGGTTGAATCTGTCGACAGTTGTACGACCACAAATATTGTCATCGACTTCGCATCGACCCTTGTTTCTGTTCGCCACTGCGCTATGCGTGTCTGAAATTGTGAACGATAGATGGTTCTACACGATATATAACGGTAAATAACGTTTCGGAACATGACTTAATCGATTCGGTCAAACAAAGGGCAACAGTCGAAACCTGACACGACTTTGGCGCCAAAAGTGACAAGAATCGACAGGAACAAACTCCCCACACAGCAAACATCATACCTACAAGCGCACAGCAAAAGAACACAACAAATCGCTCGCAACGAAGAGCAAACAAACACAAACAAACCCGGACACTCCGCCGTTATGCAGAGAAGGACTATTTGTATACTACAATAGCTCGTCCCAACAGCGGACTGTCGCTTCGCAATCGACTTGGATGGCGAGCACGTGGAATATGGCATCACAGGAGTGGCATATAATACTATTATACGACCGATGCGTACCTTCCTGCTTCTCCACCCCGTGCCCCAACAGAACATACTCCGAGCGAAGATCTTGCGAATGCGAGACCAAGATCCATGGGGCCGCGACGATCGTAAAACGCGAAAAGGGCTGGCACGAAAACAACACACGAAGTCGAGGCCATGCGCATGATGGATCACGCTGGTTCTGATGTCAGCTTCACGCCATGGGCGCCTGTGTGTCCATGAGCATCATATCCAATTCGTACCAGTACTGTCAGGAAACAGCATGCGCGACGAGCTCCGATGGAACATTGAGCATCCTTTGTCACATGATCGCATCATACGATCACTTCGCCATCTTCGCTATGCTCCAGGCACCACTCAATGCCAGCACAGGTCGACCAAGAGGCCCAGCGTGAGAATGAGCACGAAGTGCAACTTTGCAGCCTTGCATGTCCAAAGGGATCGCCAAAAGTCCGACCAAACGATGGACTTCATCACAAGTCCCGGGAAAACGCTTCGGCTGCAAAAGTCAACCCAAAACAAAGAGAGAGGAGACAGGACCTAACACACCGACTCGTACGGTATCCCTCGATCAAGCAAACTGAAGCAACGAGTATTTAGTGATTCATTCGGCCCTTGGCGTGCGGGGAGGTACTGGAAACATGGCGCATGCGCATGACACGGCGTGAAAACGCCCTGGTGCCATGCTCTATTGACTCGTCCGAGTAGGGTGCCACACAGTTTCACGAGAGTGGAAAATGGATTCCAACAACGTTCGAACGCAACACCGCTGGACCACAGACCAAGTATTGCTGCTGTAGTCGTGCGTACACCGCACGCTGAATTCGTATCACGTCAAGTTTCGTCCAGAGAAGAGGATGCTACTGCTCATTGTTCGAACTATAAAAGTACTCTTGAGGATTGCCCAGGTGCACAGCTCCCTGGGATGGAACGAAAAAAGCGGCAGCGGTGGACCTCTGGGACAGAAACCAGCGAACTCACCCAAGGAGAGAAGGGATGCCGACTCGGCAATGCGCACGAGTGTGCAACGTCTTCGGCGTTGCCAGACTTCACCGACCTCGCCATCAATGTCACGTGACGTGACGCCACGCCGCGGACAGCAGAATGCGGAAGGCGCCACGACACGGTCGCAGATTGGCGCCAATGCACGTGAACGCACCATTCACACACGTATTCGCAGGATAGTGATGCCTCTGATGGCTCTGCCTCCATCCTTCTGGTCGCAACAAAGCGAGTCAAAGACGAATCTGCGGAGTAGACTCCAACTCGAACGCGTAACCACAAGCTGCGGTATGGACGAGTACGATCTATGATCTACGTGCCAAGTGGCAAAGGCTTCCGGCTGGTGAAACAAGGAGGAGTCGATTCACAGTTGGTAGAAGGGCGAAGTACATGGAGTATTGTGTTCTGCACGCCGCAGCTGGAGACAAAGGCGACACACGGTATGATACCAACAAGATGGAGACAACATGGAAAGGAACATGAGTGGGGAGATGGAATATATTTTCCTCTTTGGATGAGAAGTCGTGACATGACGTGGTTGAGTTTTTGGAATTACGATAAGAAATGCGATGCCGAATCGTTATTCTTCGCAGAGTGGAATGCCTGTAGACGTTCTTCACGCAGCGCCCCTCACAATTTCATCCTCCTCGAGAGAGAAACGGCAACAATGGGAGCAAACCACCACCCCCTACAACACATGATCCTCCTCTCCATAGAGCATGCAGACCAAATAGAAAGCAAATCAGCGCGATGCCAACATGCGTGACACGCACCTAAAATGGCACCCGATACCACACGGCACAGAACACGCTACAGTATGCTGCACTGTACATAGAATACATGGATACACAAGAGTGGGGTCGCACATCGGTACTGCGATCAGGAAGAGCAAGGATCCGAGCTGGAACCTCCGAAACATTCCTCACAAAATCCACAACCTGCGACGTTGACCTCCTCTCCCATGCTCGTACTCGTATGGTGCATTCATAAAATAGGTCACAGCGAAAACAATCAACAATCTCGCTCCGTCTTCTCTGGGCATCAACATAACTCACTCCAGCAAGAACGGACACCAATATTTGCCAACCCGCTCACGAATCTGCATCGGCACAGAGATTCAAGGAGAAGATGGACGCTGGAACGGCCTCGAACGAAAACAGCGCTAGCGACAGAAACAGCGCCAGCATCACAAAGAGTAAAACCAAAGGGTGCAGAAAAGTACGCTTTGGTGACACTCACCAGACGCAGTGGACAATCCCTCTCCACCAATACACATCACAAGAGCTGAGCCAAACATGGTATCAGCCCCTCGAGTACGAGACTATCAACGGCAAGACAATCAACCTGCTTCGAAAGATGGAGGCGGGCAAGGCGAATGGTTATTGCACACGAGGGCTGGAGAAATTGGTGGGGCAACGGCGGTTCCAACTACGGCGCGTTCGGGAATTTGCCTCCGTCGCAGTGTTCACGAGCAACCAAACTGACATGGTGATGGGAGATGAGGCAGGCATCATGATCGGCGTGTACTCTTCTGTTTCGCTTCACTGCCAACAACAAGCATCGCTGATAGGTGCTGCCGACGCCAAGATCGCAGAACGGTGCTACGGCCCGAAGTATGCAGGCACACTCAGGGCATCAGCGTCAACTCAAGGCGAAGTGTACAGCGAATACCATAACAACTCGCCCTTAGATTCTGCGCCGTCGACCATGCGAAAGAGAGACAATGAAATCGAGGCAGGCTGCCAATTTATGACCGCTGCGCCTGCAAATCAGCAACATCATGCATCATTCACAAGTGCACGCCATCCTCCGTCCTCGTCGTTGCCGTCACCGTCGCCTGGAGCAAAACATAAGGAGCCGCGAGTAAAAGTGGCATCAAATACGTTGGCGTGCAAGGAGACTGTAGTGGCACGCTGCGCTTGAACATATTGTTCCAGCTTACTCTCCTATATTCTACAGCACGGGGACATTCGCATTGTAGAACATAACACAGTATGATGAGTTGCCAACGCAAAGCAGTGAATGTCTCGATTGCTGTATTCTGTGTAACGTTCATGGGAATGTAGCAGCTAGCTGACTGTAGGATGATACTGGGGAATAGAATACAATGTATTGGGAAGAATACAGCAGAGTACAGTCAAGTAGAGTAGAGTACAGTAGAGTAGTGCGAACGAAAACTACAGCCTGCGGAGCATGCATGAGTGCCCGTTTGTGCGTATGCCCAACTACTTGTATTACTCCGTTTCCAGCCTTCCTATTCATGGTTCCGTAGCTGTACACCCAAGTGCATGTGGTACCTATCGCACAGTCTTCAACGTCGATGCTATTTTGCGTCGGATACAGTGCTCCAATGGGCGATGTGCCCGCAGGCCGAAAGCTTGGCCTCCCTGCGGTTGAAGAGTGTTGAATGATGCCTCTTGCCATCGTCGAACGCAAGTGTACTCGTACGAGCGATGGTACGTACGTAGGTATACTGTATGGCGTAGGCGCGACGCGCGGTACAGGAACACCCGAATCGTGCCAGTCTTCCATACTCACCCAAGTGCAAATGGACAAGGCAGCATTTTGTGCTCTACCTCATGGATCTGTTTGGCTGGATCGGTCAAGATGTCGTTCTTTATCACATCCTCGGTGGAGTATAGTCGTGATGCCGACTCCATGGTTCGAACATGTAGACTCAAGTACTTGTGCATGTAGGCAGACGCAATGCGCTGCAATCGTGTCCCGTTGGCTACTGAGATTGGCGATCCAGTTGTTTTAAAAGGCGCTCGTCTTCACGTTTGCTCGTAGGTATCCTATCATATCATACCACAAGTCTCTGGTTGTTGGAAGTAAAAGCCATTCGAAGGCTACTGGAGAAGAGTGAACGTATCACAGCTGTACTCGTAGGTACCGTGCAAGCACAATGCACGAACTGCGCAGTGAGGCACGGGGCAACGACGCACGGGATGACACACATGCAAATTGCTTGATCAATGCTGGCAAAAGCTCCCCTGCTGGAAAGCTGACCTGGCGTCCACAGCCTTTTGATGCAAAAGAGAGATGATGTACGAGCTATGTTGAGGCGGTCACTATCGTGGCAGGAGCACCGCAACCGACCATCGCGCTGAAAAGCCGGTCATGGTATTTAACCCAACCAAGGATAAGAGGAGAAAAGTCACCTGTGCGAACGGCTTGCTGTGGCTGTGCAATGCCTATTCTGCTTGGTGGGAACCGGGCATCCACGGCCGACGTACCATACGAGTAGATATCATGGGTACGCGTACGAACTCCTCCTTCTTCGAACTGGAGACAGAAGAGTAGCTTTCGTGCGCCAAATCACCAGGATGACGGTCGTTTCATGCTATTTTCTGAATCCCACGCTCGTCGATCGAGAAATAGGCGGGGAGCGGTCAAGGGGATCATGTGATCCGGCCTTCTGCCACGTTCAACGTGGCTACTTGCGCTCTGCATCACGACAAGTCCTGGCAACTGTGCATGCGTATGTATGGTGTGACACGGTGCCAACCACTTGGACATACTGCGCTATACCAGCATGCTTATAGCTACATGTGGATGCAATGTCGCGGCGACGCCGCCGCCGAGGTACGGCCGAATTGCGCACAAAATTGATGGCTGCTTTTGGATCCGAAGAGAGGTGTCGTCTTCGGCGGCTGCACCGTGAGACGTGCTGAGAAGCAAACCAGCACCACGAACAACATCAATGTCGGCAATCTATTTTATTCCGTTTTGTCTAACAACCATTGAGTCGTCGAACCATGCATCACGGCTGTGGGGAGCAACCTTGATTGTTTCGAGAAATGTCTGGTCATGGTTTGGTGGCGATGCTTGGCGGGAGGGGACCTGAACATAAACATGCGTCCAAGTGCGATACCATGGGAGGGGAAGGGAAAACGGCGTTTTTTTGTAAATGCGACTCAGAAAGAATAGAAAGTGGGTCCATTGTTGCTATTTTCCACATTTTCTTGGTCTTCGTTGGAATCAGCCATTTCACAGGTTCTGCTGTTGCTTTCCTCGTGTATTTGTGACTTGCTTTGGGTTTGGGAGAACAAGCCCATCCTCCATTGCAACTTCGTCCATAACTTGCATCCACACTTTACCACCACCCTGTAACAACTAATAGTGGTCCAGCCTACCATACGAACAATGCAAGTTGCTTCTCTCTTCCTCCCCATGCATGCTGTGTACAGATATTTTTCTGTTATTGTTGTACCATATAGACTGTATTCCAAAACTATGTGCCACCGGTGTTTTCGTACTGCTGCATTCATTCCACATGAACCATTCAGTGGGAATGGATCATGTTGGCAGGTCTTGCCTTGCCGTGTGGTTGCATGCAATTACATATGCCTGTACATATATTACATACATGCGGGAGACGCACGTGGCAGTGCCAGCTGCCATTGCAGTGACTCGTGTGAGGCATGCCGGGCGTGTGGTCACGCTGGAGGATGTTGGATGCAGATGGTGAACGGTGCAGCCATGCTCCATGCTCTGGACCAACTGTGGCCTCCATATACGGCTTGCCATGTGTCATGGCAAGAAGCTCCTCTGCTAGAGTCGTCCTGGCTCCTGCTAGGTGCAAAGCCAGCTTACACATGGTGGGTAAGCATAGATCTTCGAGGCAGCTCTGCAAAGGCTTGGCAATCGGTGTCCATGCACTGAAACATGATGACGCACTGGTATTCTTCAAGGAGGAGGTGATTTAGGCCTGACCATTGTTGTAATGTCACGTGTCACAGCTCGTGAGTCACTTTGGTTTGCCAGTGGAAGGGTTTGCGGCGCTCTGATGACCTGGCAGGGTTTCGACCGTGCTTTCTCCACGGTCGAACTGTGCAGTCCATATCAGGCCGTCTCAGCCTGCTCCTTGCCGAGCTTCCTTGATGATGTTGATTGACATGTAGTTGCTTCCTTCTGATGGAGTGCTGCCTTACTTCAGGATGCTGAGAGCTGTAACAACGGCCTCTGCCCCCATCTCCGTGGACCTTGATGGTTGCATGATGTGCCGGATTTGTTGGATGCAGGAGTCCAAAACTACCAGGCTATTTGCATAGTTGTTGTTCTTATGTTGTACAAGCAGCTTCTTCTTGTCCCCCCATGTGTTTGTCAACAACACAATCATGATTGCAAACAAACTGCTTCGTGCCTCTGTTTCTTCTCTTCTTCCTTGTCCTTGTCCTTATTCTTACCTTTGCAGACAAGGATCACTCCTTCAGTCCACCTTGGTTTGGCCTGGGATACTTTGTCTGTTGGTCCAGCCAACTGCATCAACTTTCCAGCAGTTCCGGTGACGAATAGATTGAAAAGTGATGGTTGTTGTTGCTATTTAAAGTTCGTTGTTTTGTTGCATGTGAGTGTTGCTTATTCTTCCGGTTCCACCAGGGAATCCAACCAATCATCCATCTCTCTGATCACTCCCATTGTTTCGGTGAGGTTAAACAATGGATTTGTATGTTTCAGTTCCAACTGCGTGATTGCGGCAACCGAGTACATTGCATACTGGTGCTTCTCCAGTAAGTGCCGCCATTTTTGCTTCAGGCACTTCCAGTTCTTGAACCTTTTGTGTACGGTTTCATGGCGTGCACGAATCACACCATTGCGTCGAGTGCGATCCAAGCAGCAGCTTCGCTCACCTCTGTACCCACGGTCTGCAATGACCTGTTCGAAAGGATCCAACTCATGTAGGAGCTTCTCTCGATAAATTTTGATGTCCGGCCACTCCCCACAAGGATATGGTCCATCCACCCACACAAGGTGCCCTTTTGCAATGGAAACGCAAGTTTCGTATCGGAGCCCTGCAGCTTGAAATTTGTGGGAATACCAGCCTGGATCATACAAAACAGGCTCCATGATGGGGAAGTCAGTGCCATCTACAGATGCCATTGTTGTAGTTCCTGGTGCACATCCCATTTTCCGATCTTCAAAACATATCTGGGATAGGATGAACACATGTGAACATTGGAAGATAAAGAGAATGTGAGACGTAAGGCATGCTGCTCATCAATTGCATTGTGTATGTTGCAGTCTGGATGTTGATGTTCCAAAGTTGTGCCACTTACAAGTTCACGGCTGAGGAGACCCAACGCACGAAGAATAATCCAGGTCCACTTCTGTATAGTTTTCACATCCTTTCCCATTTGCCCTGCCAGCACGCCCCATGTCGAATATTGTTTGAGAAACATGAGAGCGCACAGCAGGTGCTCCATTGTTGCATTCCACGGCAGTAAGTCCTCCTCATTCAGTCTGTCCCACGCCATGGCTGCCACTTTGGTGTGGGTTCCGAAGTTGCTTCGGAAACATGTTTGCACGCCGTACGATGGTGGAGTCTGGAGTCTAGGCTCAAACGCTTGTCCCAGAAGCTCCATTCCCTTGCATGCAATGGCTGTCTCTGTTGTCTCTGATGCCATTCTGATGTGCCTTGATGTACCAACAGGATGGAGGACAAAATTGTGACATCAAGCAGTGAACTATGAAATTCAGCAACAGAGAGAGGAAAACATGCAGGGCAAGTGCTGCTATTGTTGATTTGTTCTGAACACACAAGAACATGCAAAATTTAGCATGTTGTGCGGCTTGTTGGCATTCGCCATTTGTGTTGGTTCGGACTGGCAAAAAACGCAGTGCATTCACGGACACAGAGGAGGGTTGGATGTGCTGTGTTTGATTCTGCCCGCGCAATTCTGTACGTGGGCCTCATGTCTGTGCAGTATTGTCCCAACAAACCGGGTATGGAGTCATGGCGCACAGGGCCAACCATACAAAGTAGTAACATGTGCAACATGAACAAGTACGGACAGATAGGCTAAATCAAAACAAACAAAAAGACCCAGCACACACAGAAACAGACAAAGAGAAGGAGGGACGTGGCGGATGGTGCGCGATCGACGTTGTATGTGGGATGATTTGTTGTTCCGCACGTCGTTTCTGGCATGTCTCTGTGCAGTGTTGGTGAAACAAACCCGCCATGGCGTCATGGCACACAGGGTCGATCGTGCGAACTTGCCACATGTGCAACGTCGGCAAGAACAGACAGATTCAATCGAAACGAACAAAAAAGACCGGCGCACGCATACACACAGACGAAGAGCAGGAGGATCGTGTCGGATGATGTGTGGGTGATGTTGTATGTGGGATAATTTGTTGTTCCACACGTCGTTTCTGGCATGTCTCTGTGCAGTATTGCTGAAACAAACCGGGTGTGGACTCATGGCACACAGAGGGTCGATCGTGCAAACTTGTCACATGTGCAACGTCGGCAAGAACAGACCGGTTCAATCGAGACGAACAAAAATTACCGGCACACACAGAAACAGACCAAGAGCAGGAGGACCGTGTCGGATGGTGCATGAGTGATGTTGTACGTGGGATAATTTGTTGTTCCGCACGTCGTTTCTGGCATGTCTCTGTGCAGTGTTCCTGAAACAAACCGGGTATGGCGTCATGGCACACAGAGGGTCAATCGTGCAAACTTGTCACATGCACAACGTCAGTAAGAAGAGATAGGCTAAATCGAAACGAACGAAAAAGACCAGCACACACAGAAACAGACAAAGAGAAGGAGGACCATGTCGGATGGTGCGCAAGTGATGTTGTATGCACAATGATGTGTTCTTCATGTCGTGTCTAGTACGGTTGCAACAAACAGGGTATGTAGTAATCGAGCACAGGGTCGATTGTGCAAACTTGTCACATGCACAAAGTCGGTAAGAACAGACAGGTTCAACCGAAACGAACGAAAAAGACCAGCACACACAGAAACAGACGAAGAGCAGAAGGATCATGTCGGATGGTGCGCGAGTGATGTTGTACGTGGGATGATGTGTTCTTCATGTCGTGTCTAGTACGGTTGCAACAAACAGGGTATGGAGTCATGGCGCGCAGGGTTGATCGTGCGAACTTGCCACATGTGCAACGTCACCAAGCACAGACAGGTTAAATCGAACCAAACGAAAAAGAACAGCACACACAGCAACAGACGAACAGCAGAAGGATCATGTCGGATGGTGCGCAAGTGATGTTGTACGTGGGATGATGTGTTGTTCTTCATGTCGTGTCTAGTACGGTTGCAACAAACAGGGTATGGAGTCATGGCGCGCAGGGTTGATCGTGCGAACTTGCCACATGTGCAACGTCACCAAGCACAGACAGGTTCAATCGAAACGAACAAAAAAGACCAGCACACACAGAAACAGACGAAGAGCAGAAGGATCATGTCGGATGGTGCGCGAGTGATGTTGTACGTGGGATGATGTGTTCTTCATGTCGTGTCTAGTACGGTTGCAACAAACAGGGTATGGCGTCATGGCGCGCAGGGTTGATCGTGCGAACTTGCCACATGTGCAACGTTACCAAGCACAGACAGGTTAAATCGAACCAAACGAAAAAGAACAGCACACACAGCAACAGACGAACAGCAGAAGGATCATGTCGGATGGTGCGCGAGTGATGTTGTACGTGGGATGATTTGTTGTTCTTCATGTCATGTCTGACATGTTTCTGTGCAGTATTGCTGAAACAAACCGGGTATGGAGTCATGCCGCGCAGGGTCGATCGTGCAAACTTGTCACATGCACAATGTCAGTAAGAACAGACAGGTTAAATCCAAACGAAGGAACAAGACCGGTGCACGCATACACACAGATGAAGACCGGAAGCGCTTTGTCACATTTATTCGTCCTGTGCGAAATTCGTCTGTTACTGTTTCCCTCGGACATTCGCACCGTTTTTTCCATCTCGCCGTTGAATCGTGGAACATGTTCTCATTTGTGCCATTTTTTCTGCGTTGGCCGGACCGAAACAGTGTTTCGACTGCGTCGCCTTTGGCGCATTCGCCCAACATGTTGGTCTGTTTGTACATACACTGCAGTTTTGAACGGATTGCTCCCTGCGTCCGGATGTGCCAGGAATGATGTTTTGGTTGTGGCAGTTCTGAACAGGCAGTTTCAGGATGAACGGTTCGAGCAACACCATTTGGGCATTTGTTAGCCCCTTTCTGCGCCAATTGACGTAATGTTGAGACTATTTTATGCCTTGGTGTCGATTTCGACCAAGAACAGCATTACTTAGACCCATTCTTGTCAATTATTGTGCAGCGAGTGACACTATTGGGGCTATCAAAGTCTTTCAAAGTGCCATTTGGGACCAACATGTCGCGTTTTGGGTTCGCTGCGACGCTATTTAGTGTGGTTGTACACTGCGACGTGGTTCCGAGCCCATTCCTACTAGGTCGTATTCAACCGAACCAACGGACTGTCCGATCCTGCTCGGTCTTTTTGCGACTTTCCAAGTCACACGCGAATACTTCCGCGGAATGCGAAACTTCAATGTATTCGGTTTCGTCTCACCATGTGGTATTCGACCGCGCCAACGGACTGTCCGGCCCTGCTTGGTCTTTTCGCAGCATTCGAAATCATCCACGACCACTGATGCGGAATGCGTCGCTGCGATGGAACTGCGCCGGTTCTGCACGTACGCATGGCCACGAAGGAAGGAATTTGCATCGCAATGGAGCGCACGACCGTGCTGGTTTGTTTCAGCGCACTGGAAGAACAGAGGCAACCAAACACCCACAGAGCAGCGTCACCAAACAAGGCTTGCAGTGGTATTGCCTCTCAACATGTCAAAACAACCCACTCGAACAAATCATTGCTGCCATAATAAACACAACACTCACCCACACAATCCAACATCAACACATTCGAACATCAGCACATCCTTGCACTCGCACATCAAGACACTCTCACATTTGGACATCAGCACATCCTTGCACTTGCACACCAAGACACTCTCACATCAGCACATCAGCACATCAGCACATCCTCGAACTCGCACAAAAACAGACTCTCACATTTGGACATCAGCACGTCCTCACACTGGCACATCAAGACACTCTCACATTCGGACATCACCACATCAGGACATCCTTGCACCAAAGGCGCACCCGCACTCGCACCCGCACATCAAGACGCTCTCACATTTGGACATCAGCACATCAGCACATTCGCACATCAACGGACTCTCACATTTGGACATCAGCACTTCCTCGCACTCACACATCAAGACACTCCCATATCAGCACATTTGCACATCAGCACATCAGCACATCCTTGCACTCGTGCAAAAACAGACTCTCACATTCGAACATCAGCACATCCTCGCACTCGCACATCAAGACACTCTCACATTCGAACATCAGCACATCCTCGCACTCGCACATCAAGACACTCTCACATTCGAACATCAGCACATCCTCGCACTCGCACATCAAGACACTCTCACATTCGAATATCAGCACATCAGCACATCCTTGCACTCGCACAAAAACAGACTCTCACATTTGGACATCAGCACATCCTCGCACTCGCACATCAAGACACTCTCACATTCGAACATCAGCACATCCTCGCACTCGCACATCAAGACACTCTCACATTTGGACATCACCACATCAGCACATCCTTGCACATTTGCACATTCCCACATCAACGGACTCTCACACTCAGGCATCACCACATCCTTGCACTTGCACATCAAGACACTCTCACATTTGTACATCAGCACATCCTCACACTTGCACATCAAGACACTCTCACATTTGGACATCACCACATCCTTGCACTCGCACATCAAGACACTTGCACATCAGCACATTTGCACACACACAACAATGGTTGGCTCAGAAGTCCGTTTCTACAAAAATGGCCCCGATGCTAAGGAGCTGATCAAGGCGTTCTTGGCCGAGCCAACAAAATGGCACTGGGAGTCAACGCCTCTGCGTCTTCATCACCCTTTCTTGGTCAAGTACGATGCAAAGAAGTTTGTTCGGACGCTACGCGAATTCAAACGCGCACTGGTGAAGAAGTCTTTGTTTCATCGTGAGTATCACATGCCCAGTGACATTGCCAACTTTTCATCCTGAGCATCTCTGCTTTCAACCAGGTTACTTCTCATCCGTGTTCTTATCTCTTTCCTATGACACCAACCTTTGGCCTTCATCTCTTCGTCGTTTCATCCAGAGGATGGCACACCACACAAGGTTTCAATCCAGAAGCTAGGTGCCAACCTCCGTCCTCTTGATGAACCTGCGGCTGATGACTCTGTGCTGGAAACCTCCAACCATAACTCCAACACCGCCAACCAGAACAACGCCAACACCATCAACAACAGCAGGTCAGCTGTGAGCAGACGAATCACACGGAGAAGCACACATGACAGATCCGACAAACATGGCACCACTACCCCCAGTCAAACCAATGACACAGATGGGAGCAACAACAGTGCATGGGCTGAAGACGACGATGCATCCGATGATGTTGAAGCAACCGATTCTGAGGATGACATCGACTACCTTGGGATGGGCAACACAGCAGTCCAAAACCAAGCTTCAAGCCGCCCTCTGGACCCCATCACTGCAAGATTTGGCACCTTTTTTGAGCTATCAGAGCCCCAACGAGTTGCCAAGTTTCGGAAGCTGAGCCGCACCATCGAGGTCTTTCACACAACTCAAGTGTGGAGACCTCGTGGTGAACGATATCGCATGGTTGGGGTGGATTTCCACCTGCCTGCATGTACTACAAGGAATGACGCAACAGTGACCATTGAAAGTCGGAAGGTGGGCGGAGTACCTCGGATGTTCCTGGTGCTGCTGTACAAGCCACCATCAGCTTTCGGTCAAGATGGAAGCATCGTGGACATTCTAATCGACAAGTTGGGCCATCCATTCTCTGATGCAGGACAGAAACGTGCTGCCCATGTGCAGCAGTTTCGGAATGAAGACTTTGCAGAGTCATTCCGATCAGAAATGCTTGTGCCCATGCCATTTCCTATTGACACCATCTTCTGTGACACACCATGCCGAAGATTAGGAGGAGTGGTCTGGCTACGTCATGCTGTGAAGGACAATGATGGCGCCACTCACAACATCCTCACAATAACGGTACGTTTGAAGGAAGCAACCAACGTGGGTGTGACCCGGCACTTTTCTGTATGCCATGGTCTCGGCTTTGCAGATGATGGAAGCCATCCGGGTGTCCGTGGTGAAGTCACTAACACACAAAGTTGCACCACTGACATCACTACCCACAATATCAACAACACAATGACGAGCACGGTGAGCAAGACAGTGGACACCACAGGAAATGCTGCTGGCTACAGCACAACACCTGCAATACCCACACCCACCACCAAGCCAGGAGGCCACAGCCACATCCCAGCAGCACAAAGCCTTGCAAGCAACAACACCGGACAACTACCATCAGCAACACAGCCAAGGCTGCATGGCCAACAAGCCACGCCCACGGTTTCTGCAATCAGTCATCAGCCAGCAACCCGGACTGCCACTGACGACACCATGTCGGTATTTACGGACAGTACCGACATAATACGAGACCGCATTGAAATCAAGCGGGTAGCACTTGAGATGATGGAAGCTGAGCTGGCTCTCAAGGTGGAGGAAAAGCGCATAATCCGGGCACGGGAAGACGCCTTGCAACAGAGACCCAGAATGTTGGCAGAGAACAATGAAGTGAGTGGACCAAGAAAGAAGCCCCGCCTTGCCATCGAAATGGCCCCAGCAGGTGGCCCCAACATCAATGTGAACGTCTCCCAAAATGCCAACAGATGGTGGGAGCATGAGGATATCTCCCTTGATGCGGCATTGGTTGATGCTGCTGGCCACTTGGCAAGCAGATCAGGTGGTAAAGATCCAGCAGCAGCAGATGTGAGAGTCAGCGCAGACCAGTACACATACCGTCGCTCTGCTATGGACGAAAGAAGCCAGAGCAGTCGCATTCACCCATCGCTCGAACGGATCCTACCAGCCCAGGCAGGCGGTGCACAGCAAACAACACGAACAGATGCCCGAACGGAGACACAGACAATGCCACCACCACAATCACCAGCAGCCAGACGTTCGGAAGTCTTGGACAGTGGAGGAGGACGGGCATGGCCAGACGAGATGGCAACAGCAGGATCACCCCAACGGATCCTACCAGCCCAGGCAGGCAATGCCCACCACAGAACACGAACGGAGATGCAGACAATGCCACCACCACGATCACCAGCAGCCAGAAGTTTGGAAGTCTTGGACAGTGGAGGAGGACGGGCACCAGAAGAGGTGATTGCTGTAGTGGGATCGCCTCAACGGATCCTACCAGCCCAGGCAGGCGGTGAGCAGCAAACAACAGGAACAGATTCCCAAACGGAGATGCAGACAATGCCACCACCACGATCACCAGCAGCCAGAATTTCGGAAGTCTTGGACAGTGGAGGAGGACGGGCACCAGAAGAGGTGATTGCTGTAGTGGGATCACCTCAACGGATCCTACCAGCCCAGGCAGGCGGTAAGCAGCATACAACACGAACAGATGCCCAAACAGAGGTGGTGATCTTGCCATCACCGCCATCACTGGTGTCAACAAGAGGAGCCGAAACAGGTGGAGTCCAGATGCCATCGCCAAGTGCAACTTTGGCATCAACTGAATCGGTCCGAAAAGATGATGCAAGAGGAGAGACAGCAGAAGGAAGTAGCCAACAGCCACCGCAGGTCGCAACAGCACCAACGACAACAGCGGAAGCAGCCACGAATAATCCCACAATGGCAGAACAAGCAATAGGAGACCAACAATCACAGCACCAGCATAATGACAAAGAGAAAGCACGAAGAAAGCCGACTACTACTGGGATGAGGACCCGTGGAAGGGCTGCACGACAGAGCCGTGGTGATGCAAGTTAACCGCCTCAGCAAGGCAAACGAGAATACCATAAATAGTGGAGTCAGAATGTACAACGTTTGCTTGTCGTACCTAGATGAATCCTGCTGTTGGAATGCAACAAGTCAACTGGCAAGAGAGTCGCAACAACATCCGCACCCCCCATTCGAAGAGAGGGGAACATGCTGGCTCTGTAGCTGTCGAATGTGTACAATGGCATGAAGAGGCGAAGGATCCGTGGACCAGAATGAAAAAAGCCAAAAAACAACAAGATGCAGTTCGTACACAACATGATAATGAGCAAAAAAGCCACAAGTTGTTTTTGAAAATACGCAAGAATGTTTCGCCATTTGGTGGCCCGCATCCCTTTTCGACTTTCGTTTTCCTTCGTCGCAATTCGCAAAAAACGCCGTTTTCCCTTCCCCCCCATGGGAGCTTGTACACATAACGCACCTCACCCAAACGAGAAACACCGAAGCGGCTTCGCCGTTTCACTTCTCACAAAATGAAGTCGTTGTGGAGGAAGCCACGGATTCGTCTCTCCCAGAAGAGGGCACAGCTGTGTCGAATTCCATGAGATTTCATCCCTGCCGTGCACACTCATCCATACAGCCTGCATGATCATTATTCGAAGGATTTCTACTGGTATCATCAGCCTGAGTCGTTGTGTATGCGCTTGGAACGAACACCGACAAACAATCATGGTGTAGCGGCAGCGCACTCGTTCGCTGGCCAGCGAGGACGACGCATGCCTTTTCACGCCATCAACGAACAGTTTCAACCGATCTCTGCGTCCACATCTATCCCATAATCTCAATGTATCCGCCCAGCCAGCGTTCTGATCACAAACACAAACACAATCACTAACACAAACACTAACACTAACACTAACACTAACACTAACATCAAAATGAACGTGAACGGGAGCACAAATACGAACACGAGGACGAGCCCGGCCATGAGCACGGCCACCACAAGCATACCAAGCGTCGGTCTCATCAATCGGGAAGAAGTCAGCCTGGGCATCGCCAGAGACGAGAACGGTGGCAAAGTCCGCTTCAGTACCATCCAGCAAATTCATTACACCATGCCTCTCAACGAGTACACACCGGATGAACTCCATCGTGTGTGGTACCAGGCTGACGAATACGAAACTATCAACAACAAGACAATCAATCTCCTTCGCAAGATGGAGGCAGGCAAGGATACTGGCTACTGCACGCGTGGACTGGAGAGACTGGTCGGCCCACGGCATCTGCAGCTACAGCATGCACGTGAGCTTGCCTACCTGGCAGTGTTCGCACAGCAAGAGGCGTTACAGTGCGAGCATTGTCCCAATCATCCAGCGGTGAAGGTCGATGCAATGGCCATGGCACGTGTGTACCACCTCGTCTCCCAGCGGTGTCATCATCAAGCCTCTTTGGTTGGCAACGCAGACGCCAAGGTAGCCGCAAGGTACTGCTGTCTCGACTATGGCACAAGGAGTGGCAACATTGCCAGCACGGCTGCTTCGTCGACTGCCAAGCCTACCAGTACTACATGGATGACTGACAGCAAACTGTCATCGACCGGGGCTGCGGACAAAACGAACATATCTCGGAAAGCCTCCTTCCAACCACAGGCAATGAGATCACGGCGACCGGACATCATGCCTCAGGCACGAGCCCGCACTGATTCGGTCGTGGCGCGTTGCGCATGATCCCATTCTCCTCTTCACGTCATTCTTCTTTGGAGCCATAGGCGCAACGATTGCAGCCGCTTTGACTTGCCAGAGAGCATACTCGTACGGTACATGCATTGTAACCATCACCGCAAAGAGCATAGCATGTTCTAACAAAAATACTTACAGAACTATAGTAAACCCCTCAATTTGCATTTTACAATTGCATGTTCTTTGAGTCTGTACTGCATGCGTAAGCTGCTGATGGAAGTATCAGGATCGCAGGCATTTCGCGGCTTGATGGCGCTTGAATTGTATAACACCGAATCCTAGAGTAATCGTGTGTTGGTATCGGTGCTACACTCCTTAAATAGCTTGAAATCGGGGCGCTGTCGCGGTGATAATGACGACAACCAGGACGTCACCACAAATACAATTCTTGCATCTCCTGTCGAGTACGGCTGATAGTATTGGGGACCGGCACTGTGGACATCATAGCTACTACCGATCGTGTGCTCCTTAACAATGCGAAAGGAGCGATGCGATGCTTGGTTTCCTACAGTCGCAAGCGAATCTACCCTCTGTTTGGCGAACAGTCTGCTTGGTAGTGGCCTGTTTTTGCCTGACCTGGTGACGTGGATGGATCGCCAAAACAGGGGCAGATTGGAAGCTACAATTTATCGACCCCAGCACTTCCGGCATCGTCGTCTGTTGGATGATTACGGTTTGATTATTCGGAAGGCGAGGAGACGACTCCTCCCTCACAAGGTCGACCTTTGGTTGCTGAGCGAGCCGAGCGGTGAGGAAACAAGAAATTCCGAATCTGCACGTCCACCCCGTCGACCGGTCGCGCGTTCCTACCTATCTATCTTCCCACTTGAACATCAATCACTCTTTGTCCCAGCAATGATCGTGGATTGAATTTGCTCACCGAAACGTCCCTGTAGGACGGATCGAAGGGCTCGTCCTGTGAAGCGGCTCCGGGGGAGCCTCCTTTTTTTGCTGTGCCGTCGGCAACAGCTGTCGCGTAGGCCTTGACGAATTCTGATTTCTCAAAAAATGACTTGGTGGAGATGCCACGCGATTCCAGATCCTTCTTCAGTTCACCGACTTTCATCTTCGACGCCATCGAAAGGGCCTCGTCGTAACGTTCCTGTCGTGACTTTCCGGTGCCGTTACTGCTACCGCTGGATGATGTCTGCTTGGCGGAAGAAGCGGAACCGGATTTCGGAGTTTTACCCTGTTCACGTGCCTTGCGCAGCGCTGATTCGAATTCGGACTTTTCAAACATAGACTTTGTGGAGACGCCGTAGGACTCGAGCTCGGCCTTCATTTCCCTCGCCTTCATGGAGGCGATGTCCGGCAGGTTGGATGCGGTCGCCCCCTTGGCACCGTCGTCACTCGTCTTGGCCGCGAAGAGTTGCGAGAATGGTTGCCTTTGCCATTGCCTTTGCGTGGGCGTGTGCGTGGATGCGTCGATGATCAATGTTGACGGGCTCACGATGCCACGATGCTGCATCGGAGAGGGGCTTGTGAATGCAGCAGTGGAAGTAATTGCCATAATTGCGCACACCATCGTGGCAGCTCCACATCGTGATGATGTCATGTTGCGAAATTTCGAGTTGCTTCGTGGAGCGAGTCAATAATGGATAGAGTATTGCAATCGATAATGAGTCAATGTACCGATCAATCGATCATGTGAGTTTCGGTTCGTTAGTCGGAGCGTGGTATCAGTACGAGTGCCCACTCTACCAATAGAGAGCAGTATCTTCCGATTCGAGAAGCTTTCGTTGACTGCCAATCGATCAGTTGGTGGTGTGTTGGGCTTCTTCTTGGACGTATTAGTAACTCAACGCAGCCGTGCGCAATTGTCGTCTCCGCTTGCTTCCGATGTGCGAGTCAAGCAGGACGAAAAGGCGATGCCGCTTTGGGAAAGATGATAACACTGCGATTGCTCGTCTCTCGTAGCTCGTGGCTCTTCGCTTGTTCCCAAGAGCAGTGGTTCCCCGATGATGTGCTGTACTGCGACGTGATGTTATGTGCTCTGAGGTGATGTGATGTGCGGTGTTGTGATGTGCACTGAGTTGATGTGATGTGTCGAGATTTGGCGGGGAACGATCAAACCGCTGGTGTGCACCACCAAGCAACGAACTCCTTTGTTGGAACAGCCGTACGCACGCTCAATGACGTTGCGACGATTCGATCTTTCGTCTGTTTGCCCATCAGATGGCGCCATCGGAGCGTTGGACTCATCGGATTCAGCGTTTTGGTCGTGTCAACAATCTGACTGATCAACAACCACGAAGACGACAAAAACTGCGCAGAAACAAGAAAGACGTGTCGCACCTTTTTAATCGAACAGGTCACGCCGGAGGGTATCTTTTCGGAATCGTGATGCAAAACAGAGCAGGCACATCTGTTTCTTGATGGCTGCGCGATGATCCTCCTGTGTGCGACCCACACGCGCTCTGCTCTTTCCGCCGGCCGAATGTTATTACCTTCCTCCTTCCTGCAGACATTCTGCCTCATCTGCGTCACAGTCCATCTAGCGAGGCAATTCCAAGAGGTGTGCGGTCATGCTACAACAAAGCCTCCAACGACGGCATGTGGGCAACAACGGCTTCATCAGCGTCAGTGACAGTCGCAACGACTACGGCGACAGCGGAGATGGCCATGCACTCCCACCAATGTCAGCAATCTCGCCAATCTCACCAATGGCGGTGCAGCAGGATGCTGGTGGACGAAGGGGGGATCAGAATCGCCAATCACGGGCAATGTCAGTTCGACTTGGCATCCTTATCGTTGGCTTGTATGGTTACTTTTTCCTGTGCAATCGAATGCTGGACGGTGCGCTGCTGCTATCGCAGACGGGAGGCAGCTACGTAGCGAATGGTATGGATGAAACGAGGAGCCGTGGGGGACGAGGCGACGACAAATGGACATCATTGGATCGCACAGAAAGTTGGGATGCCACGGGAAGATCGTCACACACTGTACGCGCCATGCAGTTGATGCGAATACCTCCACCGGATGAGCAGTTCTTTCGGCGGTTGGAGGAATCCCTCATCGAGAAATGGAAGGATGCCGACGCGCGCATTTTCGTTCCAGAGGCCATCGAATCCGCGCGGATGGAGTGGGATGATGCGGGGTCGGCGAAAACTGCGTTTCTCAACGTCTCAAGAGTGGAGCTTCCCAACGTGATTCGGCGTCGCAGCCTTCCGACTTTGCATCCGGAAGATGTCGTGCTCTGCACGCATTTGAGCGTGCCCAAATTTGCCAACCTCATGCTGCAGCTGCAGTACTGGAATGGACCATCGTCGATCGTTGTGCACATTGCCAGCGTCGAACAAATCCGGGACTTCGTGCATGAACTGCGAATTCGATGGCAACACAGTTATGGTGACGAGAATGATGCAAAACGATCCGATGCCGCCTTCTTGCTCAACCAAGCCTCGTTCCACGTCGTCATGGAGGGTGGAGCTCGCGGGGACGTGATGACGATGACGATGACGTCGCCATCTTCCGCAACCGAGAAGCGGCGCAAGTTCGAACAGATCATCCGATCGTCGTATCCGCACAACATCCTGCGGAATCTTGCTATGAATCATTGCGGTGCCGATTACTTCGTCGGGTTGGATGTGGACTTGATCCCATCGCCCAATCTACACGATGCGCTGATCCGGCGGATCCATCCCAACATGCATGAACAGCTGTACTCGTGCGATTCCATCGTTGCGGCGGAACCGAATGCAGACAGGCCCGATGGCGTGAAGGGCGACTTGGTTCCAAACTTGAACATGTACGCGGACGGGACGCAACACGAACGACATGCATCGCCATCCGCAAAAGTGGGAGACAGCACCAATGACAAGAAGGAGACTCGCAGCAAGGATGAAATCGCCAAAGCCAACCGACGATTCCAACGTCAGCTCGATGCAGGCAAATATCCCCTGCGCGATGCCCTGCGCACCCGCAAGGTGGTGTTCGTCGTGCCCGCCTATTCCGTCTTCGCCCGAGATGACGGCGGCGATGCGACGCTGCCGCAAACTCCGCTGGAGGTGGTGAGCCGCGTGCACGAAGGCAGCATGATGGGATTCAAGCTAGACGTGTGGAATCAAGGGCACCTACCGACGAATTATGGCAGATGGGAGCGATTTGCGAAGGCGGACAAGCCGACGTCGGACCCGTACTTTCACATCGGGTACAGGTTGCAGTTCGAGCCGTACGTGCTGGCGTCCCGCCGTAATCTGGATCGGAACGATGGCAGGGTCAACCGGCTGCCCCAGCTTTGGAGCAGCTTTCGCGGGTATGGATACAACAAGTTCTCGTGGTTCATCGAGCTTCATCTGGACGGTTACGAGTTCGCCACACTGCGGCAAGTGTGGGCGTCTCATCTGGATCATTCCGTGGTGAGCAACGATCGTCGCAACCACAACAATGCGTACAACCGGGTGCGCTACCAGGACTTTTTGCGCCATCTGAACGCGACGTACGGACCAACGATGCGGCCGAAGTATAAGCTGCCGAAGGAGAAGCTCCTGTGGAGTTTCTAATGTTCTGTACGGGTACGTGCGAGTAGAGCAAAATTAATAGCACAGTACAACACCAAACCACGCAATCGTCGTGCGAGAGTACACACTCTGCGTTTAAGTGAAGATGAATGGCTCAGATGATGCATATTCGTACTCCATCACGTGTAAGACTCTCTGCAAGTAGAGAGAGAGAGAGAGAGAGAGTACTGGTATGAATAAAAGTAGTCGTATCTACCATACTCGCCACAGACGGACTCCAACAACTGCTTAACCGGCAAATCCGCAGCACTGGTGCCACTGATCGACCTGGATCTTCACTGCCTCTATGAGCGCATGCACTGGCGCGCATAGTGGAACTGAGCGCGCACGGCCTTGCAACTCCCGCGTTCTCCAACCTACAGTGTCGGCAACCAAATCCTCTCCAAGGTAGACATAGGAATGATTGACACCGGATATTGCAGCCAGCGATCCAAAGTATCTTCCAAGAGGATAGGCGCGCGGGATCACTTCGACCACTGAACTGCAACGAGGCATGAATGGTGTATTTGCCAGCATCGCTCCATGCGGTGTCAGCAAAATGTCGATGTTGGAGAATAACTCCAGTTGCTGTTCGGCTGGCAGGTTGTCGATGTAGAAAACGGGAGGTCTGTACGGAAGATTGAGCTCCCCCTGCAGGAGCATGGAGATGTTGTGCGCTCGGAGAAATCGCCGGGTTTTGAAACGATTGGCGATGACGATGCGTGGTGGGCGGCGTGTTGGGGCGTTTGAGCCATCGCCCGTGTCTGCTTTGCCGTTGGTTCCCAGCAATTTTGGAGATGCCTCATGCGCATCAGACTGGGAAGTCATTCCACAAGCTTGATTGACGTAACGGCCTAACCCAAATAGATTCAAGACATGCGTCCTGAAATCTGACATGTCGTCTTCGTGGGGAGCTCGGTAACCACCTGCCTCCACAACATCCCAGTGCTCACTCACGATCTTCGCCCCGACAAAGAGCAGCTCGTTGGGGCGATTTTTGAATTCTTCGATGTAGTGCTGCTGAGGCGTGGTGATGAACGTAACGTTCTCTGCTTCAAACAGTTTGAGAGTTGTAGCGCCTAACACAGACCAACGAAACATCTTTTTGGAGGAATGGTTGCCAAGAAAAAAGATGTGTTCAGCGTCTGGGAAGTGCTTCCACAACGGCCAGCATGGGTACAAGTTTTGCATCAGATGTGGGAAGTGGCGTATCCCGTATGGGTTGCCTATCCTGCACGCGACTGTTTTGACTTGACCGATGGCAACGTTCGTCGAATTCGTGCGATTGACTTCCTTCATTGAAGCACCGCCTTGCTTCCATGCTTCAGTGATGCTACCGTAAAAGATCTAAAGGCATCCTCCGGATCGTACGATTTAGAATAGTTGGTGATGGTGAAGATGTACGGCATTGAAGCGTTCATGATATCGCATTGGTCTGGTTCGAATGTATCGGTTGGCCATTGCAGCATGAAGGATGGGAAGTCCGTGATGTTGCTATTCCATCGAAGAGAGTGGCTGGAAACTGCTTCTGTTGAAGTGTCGACGACGGCATCTCTGTAGGCACCAATGGTTGGCATTGTGAAAGCTCCCAATGTCTGCTGAGACCACCTCAAATTCGTCAATACGATCGTGAAGCCGATGGCACAAACGAGCTTCTGCCTCGTGTTCACGCCATGGATAGACGGTAGCCATGTGTTTGGAGGCGTTGGCATGGTTGACAGGAAGATGATGCTGCTTCTTGAGTCGTCACCTTGGTTCTTCTTGTGATTGATGTTAATAATGTTCCAAGTTGTTGTGAGGTGAATGCGATGGTCCGAAGAGGGCGTTGTGCGTTGAGTGCGTTGTTTGGGAGAAAATTCACGAACCAGCCCTTTTGAAGTGCCGATTTGCATCAACCAGCCTGTTTTGTGTTACTTAAAGTGTCAAAACGTCCAAATGTCGATGCGACATCCCATGGACACAGAGATGTCTTGTCGACATCCGAGGTTAGCACATGAATGTAGATTACCTGTAACACGCACGAAAAAGACAAACCACATCATATAAATGTGACACACTCATCATAGAATGCAAGTAAATAATCCATACGAATATGTGACATCCAATGAAGGGAATTAATGCCTACTTTAGTCGTAGATATGCGCATCATCCATCCATTTGCTCCGATTCTTTGCGCCATGGATCGTGTTCTGACCAAATGTATCATCGAGTGGCTCCATACAAATGCACTGCATCCATCTGAGCATGCAAAACAACAGGCTGCCGAGCCATAACATAAATCGCATCCAACGTAGCAAACACAACAATCGCATCAAACTGTTCAACAACCAGCATGTCCAGCAACAGCAAATCGTTCATCACCCTTGCAAAGGGAGCGGAAAAGGAAGGAGTGGACTTCATTCATGTTTGTGCGGCTGTATTGTCGCACAGCTTGCCTGCTGGTGCCGGATACATTCAAAAGAAGAGGTCAGGCGATGCAATCAAGCTCGTGTGCTCTGATGCTACCGACTGTCCCTTCGACTGCCATGCTCGTCTCTTGAAGAATGGCAAAGGGGTCCGCATCACGCACTTCGTTGGCCATGCTTGTCAGGGCACATGTACCCGCAAGGCAAGCTACAAAACTGCCATCTTGGACGAGATGACTGACATCATTGGGAAGTATCAAGTTCCTGCTGCGGGTGGACGTCAGCAACTGGGCAACATGATCAAGAACGAATTGTCCATCACGCTGAAAAAGGGGCAGCTCTACGATATCATCAGGGACAAAGGAGTTACAATCAAGAAGCACTTGGCTGAGTGCAAATTGATTCGGTCCTACATCGGTGCTTTGGCCGAGAAAGACAGTGGAGGAGCGTACAAGGTTGACATTGGTCCAGTCCAAGGTGACATCAATGGTGACGATGGAATGCAATTGCGCCACGTCTTTTGTGCACCTGGTGGAAGCATCAAGACATTCTCTCATTTCGATGGCATGGTGTGTGTGGATGCCACTCACCTTCGATCTGCAGTGAAGGGTTACATGTGCCTCCTGACTGCTTATGATGCATCACGCCAACTCGTCATTCTTGCGTTTGGCATTCTCCCTGTTGAAACAGCAAGCAACTGGAAATGGTTCCTTGATCATGTGAGGGACAGCTTTCCAAACGTGCGCCTGCTCATGAGCGATGGTGCGAAGGGCCTTGAGAGTGGCGAAGTGCAAACGATGTTGGTAGGATGGGGCATCACTCACACGTGTTGCATGTACCACATCTGTCGAGATGTACATGTGAGTATATGTCGACATGTACGTGTATATGTGCATCGTTCACCTGTTAATCTCTTATTCATGTACGAACGGTACAACTACATTCGTGTCAATAGTATGCTGTGATTTGTCAGAATTACAGTGGAAATGGAACACACGAAAATGAGCAGACTTTCTGGAGGAAATTTCCAATCGACGATTTCTGAGAGAATTGGAAATATCGTCCATCCATCCATCAATGGAGACGTATGGTACCAAGCGAATCTCAAGGTACTTCCCAACTAAACCTCAGATGACGATATCATCTGACAGACTACTGCATCACCAATGGAACATGACATCTGGAGAGCAGAAGGACGCCTACTGACGTTGACAGGATGTCATCGTGTCACCACGTCGACATCTGTCTCCAGGTCAGAGCAGGAGGCAAAGATCCGATGACCAAAGGACATCAGGATCATGGATACGGGAGATGAAGTTCAAATGGTAAGTACTCTTGGAGTAGAAGACAGTACTGAATGAAAGGAGTGTCGAATGCGGAATACGCATCGAACGAGAAGTATAGTGTCATGCAAGTACATGATATGGAGAGAGAGAGAGAGAGAATACAAATAGCAGCAAGAGAGCATCTCTCACACCAACTCATAGTTGGAGACCCAATCTACAAAACATATTAACGTGCCAAGAGCATTGGGCAAGAGAACGGAGACACCAAGAGGATTAGAGTGCTCAACTAATGAAATAGCAAACAGAACGAATATCAACCAACACCGTCTTCCACGATCGTAGGCTTCCAATCACAGAACTTGCCAACAGGCAGGGAGAATCCCACAGGAGATATGAACAAGGATGAAGATGAGCAGTACCCAACCAGAACTAAGCGAGGATATGTTCATGGGGTGTATGAAGACCACGGACACATAATCGACAAGGATGGTAAGCAACGACTTTGCCAATATTGCTGCTGCTTGGGGGCCACAAATAAAATTACTGGCCTCGAAAGAAACACTCCAAAAAGGGTCAAACGGATCTTCAGTTTGTGCGAAGTCCACTTCTGCAAGGAACATTGGGGGTATCTACCATGGAAGGTGTTGAAGTAAGGTAAAACATAATTTCAGTGGTTCCCAACGATAGCACTAGTAAACGATGGTACAGATTTAGTTTTCACGTAGGCCGTGGTAGGACAAACGTGTTCAAAATTTAACATGGTGTCGAGATAAACGATATAATAGTGTAATTATCTCTGGGTCATGAAGGGATAGTATGTACTGGTGCATCATTTCCCATGCAGTGGTAGATTTGACGTTTTCCGTCTCTCCCACCTCTCTATGCACGATTGATAGTCTAGACAAAACTGGTTTTGAAAATCTGTTTTGGTGGGGTGTGAGATGACAGGCGCGACGATAGAGTCGTAGCGACACGTTTTGTGTCATTGCGAGTCGGAGTCTCCATGAACACTATGTACAAAACTGTATGTAGGACACGTCTTACTTGTGATCGTGGGATAGTGGAGCGTTCCGACGCGAGGTAGCAAGCCAAATTCGACCAATCACAAGCTGCCACAACGGACACGATCCTGCGCTTCCCGCCATTTGATCAGGTGGTGAGGAATGACGAGCAAGGCAGGCACCTCGTCGCGGTTAACGCTGCCGCGAAGCGTGAAATTTTCCGGCAACGTGCAAACAGGTCCAATGCGCGCAGCAAGGACTGCCGTGTTTCGCGCCCAGAATGAGGACAAGGACATCGTGCTGAAGCGTGCACAAGAAGCAAGTGCAGCCACCCATGCGGCCGATCTACACTGACAAACGCGCCCTCAGCGACAAGGACCTTCGTTCCGACCTCGCTCCTCCGCCATCAACATCATCCCACACCACCTTTTGTGTTGCATGCATCCGCGCGGCATTACACTCGAAGCGAACGAATTCCGAGAAGAATAAGACGAAGAAAAAGACAGCGAGAGGAATTGCGGAAGGGAGTTGCATGTGCATCGATACTTGCACACGATAGCAACGAAGTGCCTGCACATCCATCGACAACCGCAACGACAACAAAGACAGGCAACGAGCACCCGCGCAAAGCCGCAGCAAAGACGCAAACACAACAGCAAAAAGGGCCACGCAGGTTGAGATTCTCAGCGAAAAAGTCATCCGACCAAAACAACCTTGCGCTGAGTCCCACGTCCAACCCATTCGGACAGGCAAACAGGCATAAGATTGCGTCGATCGTTCATCACTTGTCATTGTCGATTGTCGATTGCCATCATCGATTGTCGCAAAAGTCTCCTCACACTATACTCACTCCAATTGCTCGCAGAGGAGCCGCGCGGACAGTCACACGAAGTGAAGGCGCACTGCATGACCACTAGTTGCTCGTAGCTCGCACTAATAGGAGCGCAACGACAAGCACAAGTACAAGTAAAGCGCAAGTACAAGTACAAGTGCACTCAGCATACGGGTGCACCACGCTCGTACTCCTTCCTCAACACCGCACCAGACAACGACGGAGCATTCCCTGACCGGGACGACAGATGAGATCGCTGTCCAGATCCTCGACGACCTCTGCTTCCGCTCCTGCTCCATTCGAGCACCGCTTGCGTCGGGTCCCTTCGCAATCGCGTTCGCACTCTCGTCCATCTTCTCCGCTGGCTTTGCTCTCCTCCTCCTTCGACAAAGACAAAGACAAGTACAGAGCGAAGGACAAAGTCAGGGTCAAAGCCAAGCACGAAGACAGGGGCTTTGTCAACCGCTCGGTTGGCGAGTCGGATCCGCTGCTTCCGACGCAGGCGAACGGCAGCATTGGCGGCAGCAGCAGTAGTAGTAGTTCAATAGTTGGAGCAGCAGGCATCCGAAGACGCTCACCGACGCCCAGAACAGTCGCAAGCACCAGCAACCCTGTCAGTGGGGGCATCCGAGACAGTATCAAGCAGCAGCGTGACTACGGAAGCACCATCAACGGCTACAGCAAAGGAAGAACTTCGTCATCGTCACCATTGCTGTTCTCGCAGAGGATGGACCATCACCTGCTTCAGGGTGAACAGTCTGAAACCGTCGCCAACAACCACTCTCCTCCAAAACCGACTGCTAATCACCACGATCATTCGAACGATCCCGCCATCGGCAACAACTCTCTCAGCCTTCTCAGGGTCCCAGCAACCGGTTCCGCAGAACAAATCAATCCAGTCATTGGCAACAGCAATAGCAACTACAGCAACAACAGCAACTACACCAATGACAACGCAGACAACTCTCTGAGCAACGCCAACAGCCGCAGCAATGACAACGCAGACACGCCCAATGATCGAGGCGGTGACAATGCCAACGACAGCGCCATCAGCAACGACAATGCCGTCATCGGTGCGCCCATCGGCAACGCCCCCATACTCTCCTCCGTGTCCGTCTTCAGCGATGTTGATAACATAAACCTCAACCTCGCCGCCCCATCCAACACAATGACCACCAATCAGCCGCAATCACTGCCAACGTCGCACGCGGTCATGTCAGCCAAACAGAACAACAACAACAGCACAAACGACGAACACGGGTACGAGTATGAGTATGAGTATGCGCACGCATATCACGCCCATGAAAACGGCCATTCGAACAATGAAACACACCATAGGCAGCAGCAACAGCAACAACAACAGCAGTCGCGACACTTGCGGAAGACCAACGAAAGCAATGATCGTACCACTTTGCGCGTTCGATCAAACGGAACTTATCAACCGCCAACAAAGCATGTCGTCGTGGGGCCAAATCGCATTGCCAACAGCGCAACAGTACCTGATGAACACATTGCCACAGCCTCTGGAAGTGGTGCTGGCAACGGCAACGGTGATGCAGAAGGCTTTGCATCGGGATACAAGTACTATGACTCCATCTCGGATCCACATCACCAGTCCCACGATCAGAACTATTCCATGCCACAGTCGCGACAACACTACGCGAACGGTTCCGCAGTTGCTGTAGGAGGTGGCGATGGTCGTGGGGATGGCGACGGTGACGATGGTCACGGCATGCCGCCCCTCATGGAAATCCCGGAGGACGTCTACGCTGTGCGTAAGGCAGCGTTGCAGGTCCTCAAGCCGTTGACCAAGACGTGGGTGAGTGTTGGACGCAGTGTCAATGACAGCGTGATGTATTGTGTCATGTGTGCATGTGTCCATCCACATGTCCTCATTCGTTCGGCTCTTGTTTGCGTGAGTCCAACGTGATATTCTCATCGCCAAATTCTCACCGTACCTCCACAACCCACTTCCCCCAACGCACAACAACATATCTGGATGTTGCAATATCACGAACACACCTTCAACACGCACTGTCATTTTGCACACACAGCTAATTGTCTCTGTCGGATTTGCCATGACCGTGCTGTTCGCCATGTCGAGATGGACGCGTTTGCTCCCGCATCTACCATTCTGGTTCATCCTCATGCCGTCATGGTTGTCCCATGTTGGTCTCTTCTGGTGCCACATCATGTCCGCCAAGGCGCTTTCGCTGTTCATCGCGGAAGCCAACGACTCGCGTCAGCGTCCGGATTCCAGGGACCACCTCGACAGAACGGAGTACCTGCCGCTGCTGCAGAGATCGCTCAAATTCGGATTCAAAACCGGCTGCATCTCCTTCGGCTTCTTCCTCTTCGAAATCCTCCTCTACCTCAGACTCATCCACCACAACAGGATGTCGCTGTGCGCCGCATTCTTCCCGCTCTGGATCATCGTCATCGGTGGCATCCTCGATGGCATCGTCTGCAAGACACAGCACTTCGTCAGAGTCCTCTGCTGGGTGCTCGTATTCGGCGGCATGATATTCACAGTCCTCAAGGTCGACTTCGGCTTCGACGACGTCATTCGGTGGAGGTACATCGTGGCGCCCGTCGTCTCGGTCCTCGCCATCTGCTCAGGCTCCCTCATCTACATCATCCACGGCCATCAGGTGGGATACTTCCGACTCACGGAGTCGCAACTCACAGCGGGCAACCTCTACTCCCTCTCGGCCCTGCTTTCTATGGTGTTGGTCGTGATCCTGGGAGAAGTCATTCCGATGGCTATACCCATGGAAATCGAGACCAAGCTCCTCGTCGTCATCCTGGCCCCGATGGTCGTGACGCTCCTGGGCATGGGCGCTTGGGTTGTCAGTCGTGACGAGTACGGCCGCCTTCTGCTCTACGGTGGTCAGGCAGCGGTCCACCCGCGAAAGCTGCGATGGAAGCGAAGGGACGGATGGACCTCCGTGCAAGGCAAAGGGGTCACCAACATTCCCATGTTCGGAGAAGTCAGGTGCGTATCGTCCTGCGTTGTGCTGTGCCGTGTTGTTGACGTGGGGTGCAAATGCGTGGGCGCATGTGTGCACATATTTTTGCCGCGTTGCACAGCTTTGGGGAAGCTGGCACAGACAAGAATTTGATGCGTCCTTCTGCGATTTGGATTGTTGTTGCGACCAAACTGCGAGTATACTGCGAGCTGCCATCTTCCACTTGCAGCTGACAATAACCATCCAATCTGTTTCCACGCTCCGACCTACTCGCCTTTGCATTGCGTTCCGTTGCCTCGTCACAAACAGCTTCCAACCGCTACGGAGGACGACGGAATCGCAGCAATCATCCTTGACACGATTGACTGCCTGCTGCGGGTGCTACCCGTACGAGGAGACGGATGTGGCCGCTGATCCCAGTGGTTTCCACGACACTGCCACGGACGACCACCCCTACCTATCCTCAGAAATAACTCAGCCACATCTAGGAGGAGGCCAAGGCGCCACAACGGCAGCAAGATCAGCGACGCACATCAACACCCTTCCCACGTACAATAATCCAACCGTTTAGGAATCGTCTTAGTGTCTACCAATACGAAAATCACGAGCTGCTATGACATGGTAATCTCGTGCATTTGGCGTCCCGTTCACAACCTCCGTTGACCTGACACCCCGACGATGCATGAACAAGGTGGGGGCCGCGGCACGAATACTCGCATAGTGCCGTAATACTACAAGTTATTACTCTCTAGAGCATAATATTATTTTTCATGATGCGACTACTCTGATCTTACGGTGCGCTTGCATTCTTCTGAGTTGTCACAATATTAACATGTTGTCTCTTGCACTACGAGCTATTCTATTATATTTCAGATGGGATTGTACCAAGGCGCACGTGTCATGACTGATGAACCAGAATACTGGGACGGTGAGCGTTGTCGATGTCAATTGTATCATATCGTGCGGACGTACAAGGACTCGCACGGATTAGGATGCACCGTGCCCTTCATGATTGTGATAGCTTCGCGCAATACGGCCACAGTAGAGTGATCGATCACGTTCATTGTTCTGCCCGTACATACGGTGCTCTACACTACACGATAATGTAGTGCTTCTGCTCGATCTTCGCAAAGTACGCAGCGGGATCGCTCCAGCCGCCCACTTGCGGCAGACCCGCCAGATCGCAGGTGTATCCTTCCATCGTCAAAGACCACACATGGAAGATGTTATCGCACACGATCCCCACTGTGGCGGGCGCGCCCAACGCCTTGATGTGAAGCACGCCGGAACTGGGCACGTGGATGTGAGCGCCGCGATTCACAAAGATGAGATCATACAGCAACCTCGGCACACCCATTACACTCATCTGATGATCGACGAGCACGTGATCCTGGATAGAGAACTGATCGCGCGCCGGTATCTTCCATAACGTCGCGTCCGACGCGGAGGCGTTGAGCGACGGGGCCATGGAATGCTGCTGTTGGTCCTTTTCTCTTCGCCGTCGGCGCGTTTGCAACTTCTCCTGCTTGTCCTTTTCTTTTTGAATGAAATACTGGATAGCATCTTCTTGCGTCATATTTTTGCTGTCGTTGATGCTCTTGCCCTTGCCCTTGCTTTTGTTGGTGGTGGTGGTTTTGGCCACGTCCGTGTTCCATTCTGCATGAAAGTCAACGTCGGTGCTGGAAGACTGAATCTTCCACAGGGGATCGTTGTACTCCTGCCGCTCATCCCGAATGTGTGCCATGCGGTAGTACTGCTGCTTGGGCAAGGTGTTGGACCAGGTGGGGTAGTAGAGTTGGATGGACATGGCGTGCACGTCAATGGGGACGAAGTTGTCGTTGGTGAGGGAGATGTTGGCCCCGATGCGCGCAAAGTAGGCGGGCAGGAGGGAGGACGTTGATGCCTTGTCTCGCACGAGGGTAGGGAATTGCTGGATCTGGAAGTTGTAGACGGGCAACCGGATCTTGGCGAGATAGGCCAACCCGCTGCCCGAAAAGCCAGCAAACATGGACCACGACAGGAGGGCGAGAATTGCCGGCATGGCTATAGGTTCTTGTTCTTTTTGAAGACTGATGCTTGGCGGCGGATTCGCAGTCGTAGCAAAGAGTATCACAGTCCTCTGCGAGTGCTCCGTTGCATTGAAAAGAGCAAATGGTGTGCGTGCACAATCTGGCACCTTGTCCGAACTCGCTTCGACGACGCCGCCGACGACGACGGGATTGTTTCGTGTACGTGTTTGTGTCTGAACAGTGGACTGCAAGTGATGGTGTGATGGATCCTGCTCCGACTAGAGCCGATAAATGTGGAGAATTACAAATGGATCAAGATGCAAGGAGCTGTTGGGAACAAGTAGTAGTCGTATTGGCCGATGCCATTGCATGATGATTGTGATTGGCACTTCTCTCTGCATCTCTGCGTCGTGTGGAAGAGGAGCGGCACAGCAATGCCACAGCGCGGATTGCGTCACGTTCACCGTTTTTGGCGCGTCACAAATGAACACTATCCACGACTAAAACATATGACACGTGGAAGGATGATTGTCGTGGTGACAGTAGGGTACAGTTTTAGTCTTTTACAGAAGTTGTCGTTGGTGATTGATGTTGATCGTGGTCCGGTCATGAACATTGGCGAACCCAAACCGAAGCGTGTTCGACCGACCGCAAGACATCGGCGAAGAACAAAGTCAGTGTTGGCACTCGGCTCCATGACGCGATTGCCTTTTCTCCGTCCGTGATTGAGTGAACAACAACAACAACAGCAAGATCAACGCGAACAATCGGAACAAAAGGAACGTGTCGTTGGTGGTGAAGTGAAGGTGGGGGAGATGACAGACGGCGAAGTCAAACCAAATCGCGGACTTCCCTCGCAAACGGACCACGGACACGACGAGAAAGGAGCGTGGGAGGGTGGAGTGCAGAAAAGGGGAGAACGCAAAACAGCACAAGGCGCGAAACCACCCTTCATGAGGCGCGTACCAGAATCGGCGCCACCAGAGGCAATCCCAACACGCAAGCGCCAGACACAAGCTATCATACTCGTTGGCGCAAGAACAGCATTGATGTTGCTGAAGTGTGTGGTACATGCACTGGTCTAATAGAATATAATACCATCCACGAGAGCTAGTACATCGTGCAATTGCCTCTCACACGATAATATTATTCCATATAATAGAATACGATCTATTCATACGTACGGATTCGTATTCATATTCGTACTCCTATTCGTGATCGTATTCGTACCCGCAGCTGGCGCTCGCGCATCGACCATACAGGTGGACAGCCATGAAGTCCTACGAAGTCCTGGAAGCCAAGCTGGAGAAGGTGGAACGGCTGCTGGATGAGCTGATCGATGGAGAGGACGGTACCATCCAAGACAAGAAGCTCTACAAGAAGTACACCTCGAAACGCAACCAGTACATCCAGCAGCTGGAGGAGTATGAGCGCCAGGCTGCCGAAGAAGCGGAGGCAGAGGCTGAGCGACGGCGTCAGCAGATGACGGCGAGCAACGGAGGGGCCTCCTCCGAAGAGGAGTCCATGGAGTTGGAGGATCTCATGGAAGGGATGGATGATACAGATCACGATGATCACGACGACTACGATGACCACGATGACGAGGGTGGCGATCATCATCATGACAATGATAGCGACATCGACACCGACGCGGATGCCAACAGCAACAATGACCGCAAAGGTCGCAATGGTCGCAATGGGGACCACGATAACGGGAGGCAACGGGCCGATGACGAAAGCTCGTTTGAAAGCGAGATCTACGAGACTGACCACGGTGACTACCACGAGGACACGGAAGAATACATGGTGGATCTCGTTCATGACGAAACTGAAGGCAACGATGCCGCCGACGATGATGACGACGATGACACCCGTCTTGGTGACACCCACGACGACGAGGATGTCGAAGACGAAGACGAGGATGAGATGGTGGAAGAGCTCAATCATAGCGCCGACGATCCCGACTCGTCGGACGAAAAAATGGCATCCCACAGGAACGCTCGCCGCCCTCCGGACGCCAACAACCGGCTCACGCTCGATTCCAATGCATCCTTCAATCTCTCCACTCACAGCTTCGACACCTTCCCCACCATGTCCTCCAACTCGTCTCCCCTCACAGAAGCTTTCTTCGCCGAGCAAGGATTCGACTCGGCGGAGCAATTCTATACGAAGCACAGCAAGAAGTACAACCATGTCACGAAACTCATACAGGACATGATCAACGAGCATGGTCAAATCGACGCGCAGATGGAGGTCCCAGTCAAACCAAAGATCCTCAAGGAGTTCCAAAAGCTCGCCAGGAAGCAGGCCAAGTACGAGGATCTCCTCTTGCGCACAGAGGACTTTCTCGAAGCACAGGAGAACGACGATATCGACAACGCGGGCCACAGCGTCGATCCATCACGGCACAATGGCAAACGCAACGTTAACGGCAATGGCAATGACACCGATAGCGACAGAGAATCAGATTATGACTCTCATCAGGATCAGCACGATCGGCGCACGCAGTATCAACAACAACACCGGCAGCGGACAAATGAAGATGACCATCCACACGAAATATCCATTCGTTCGATCAGTCACAGCCAGGCCAACGAAGCTGATAACGGTGCTCCATCGTCATCCCGGTCCATGCAAAGACGCCATGTCAGCAACAATAGCAACAAGGCAACCAAAGCCAAACTCAAAAGGCAAATGACGCCGGAACAAATCAAAACGTACCGCAAGAAATACGAAAAGGTGCAAAAGCTCATTGCAGAGCTCGAGAAATCCAACAAGACGCGTTCCAAAGAGTACAAGCAATACTGTATCAAGCGCAAGGAATATGAGAGCATCCTGCACAACGCTGCTACTGCCAATGATGATTTCGACAATGGAAGCGAGAACGATGACATTGACGATAATGTGGAGCATCGTAACACGCCCATTGATCGATACGCAATGAATGGCAGCAGCAACGTGGCCAAACAATCTCAACACCAACCCGACGACAATCATGACGATGATGATCACGATGAGCAACGCCACCAACAGCTGGTGCAATCGAAGGAGTACATCACATACCAGAAAAAGCACGAAAAAGTTCAGCATCTTATCGCCAAGATGGAAAAGACCAGGCAGACCAATTCCAGAGAGTACCGCAAGTACTGCCTCAAGCGGAAGGAGTACGAATCGATGCTGAACAAACTGGAAGCCGAGCAGTCACGGTCGACTACACGCAAGTCATCTGCGGCGCCATCAGATAAGGTGACCGGAACGCCCACCATAGCAAACAGAAAAGCGATGCAATCACCCATCTCACCTTTGCCGTCGGCCTCGCAGTCGTCTCCTCGTAGCAAGAGCAGCCGGAGTCCTAAGAACCATCGACCGCCGAACACCATCTCCATCACCTCGCCCTCCACCGGATCTTTCACCGCTCCTTCGAAACCAGCTTCCACGCCAAAAAAGCCCAAGCACTCGAAAGACATCCTGCAAAAGAAGCTTGCAAAGTGCCACAAGCAGCTCAAGTCATGCTCAGCGTCGGACTACAAGAAGATCCAGCTCAAGATAAAGCAATACAAGGATGAGATACAGTGGTACGAGAATGACAACGACAGCCGCAACGACGACGACGACGACGACGACGACATGAACCAACTCCAGCAACATCTGCAAAAGCACCACTCGCAAAGATCGCTCCTCAATCCGGAGCAGAGCAACGGCCACTCCCCAAATCGTCCCAATACAAACGCGAACGCACATACAGAAGTACGAGGACAGGCACAGACCAGTCAAACGCCCTTCCAGAAACGGAACGGACGCAACGAGCAAAATGAGAAAGAAGACGCAGATGATGATTACGTTGCTACGCAGTACGCGCCGTACCTTGGAGAAACCATTCAGTACAAACCACATTCCACTCGATCGTTGAACGACGATTCCACCCTGCTTTCGCCGACCGAGTCAGTTATTCGTCATAAACTGGCATCCAGACAGAAGGAAGCACTGAGAAACACCGACACGAATAGTAAAACCCCAAACACCAAAGCCATCACGACGGCGTCGCACACGGCCACCTCCATCACATCCTCCTCATCCTCCAAGCACAACAACAGCAGCAGCAACAACAGTGCTGCCAATCCAAGAAATCCGGACATCCTGCAACCACCGAAACGATCCACGGGAGAAGCGGCGGTTGTCCAAACCATATCGCCGGAGGTCGAACGACCAACCGAACAGTTCGATGCGCAAAAGGCCAACTACCAGCAGACGCTCATTCTCCTTCAGAAGAAGCTGAGCAAGGTCGACAAGCTCATGAAACAGATGGAGAAGAGCGCGACGATGAATCGTAAGAAATTCAATTCGTATCAAACCAAACGCGACGAGTACATGGAACGCATCCTGGAGTGCGAGCAGTGGTTGGAAGAGAATGAGGAGTTGGAGAAGGAGGCAAAGCGCATGCTCGCCTTGGCGGAGCAAGGGGAGATTGTCCAAAATCGACTGAATCTAGGTGACGCCATGATGGACGACTGTAAAGGAAGTCACGAACATGAATACGATGATGACTGTCACGATGACGGGCAATATGACGACGACGAATCTTATTGCGATGAGGAAGAACGTTCCGCCGAGGAGCACAAATCCATCCCCCATGTGCACCAGTCCAAGTCCATGCCAACGTCCAAGAAGCCACAGTACCGTCCCCACTACGGCAACGACATCAGCCACAGCAACAACGGTGACGACGACGATGGCATTGATGATCATGCTGGCACTCCAGTGAAGCCATTCTCATTCTCCACCATCGCATCCGAAACCTTGTCGCCTCTACACCAAGCGCACAAAATCGAGATTTTACCGGGCCTTCCCGACATTGACGACGAAGACGAAGAGACGGAATACGACGACGTCCACGAAACCAAGAACAGCACCACCAGCATCCAACAACCCAAGCACTCGTTGCCAATGTTGGAAAAGAAGTTGAAAAAGGTCGAGAAGTTGTTGAAGAAAGAAGGTATGAAACCGAAGGAACGGCGCAAGTTGCAGATCAAGCGCAAGGAATACGAATCCCAAATTGATGCTGTACTCCAGCTCCAGGAAGAGCACGAGCATGGCATGCTTGATGACAACGACGGCAACTCTGGCTACGACGAGAAGCAGGACCAGGCTGCAGCACGAGCACACCATACCAATGGAGACCCTGCCGTCCAAAGAGAGGACGAGGTCGAGATTGACAGCGACGAAGATGAAGATGAAGTGGAAGTGGAAGACGGGGCGGAGTTCTACGAGGAAGAAGATGATGTAGTTCTTGATAGCGGTGACGAATCGATTGTCGAGATGACGGAACGAACCATTGAGGATGACTATGATGAAGTCGAGATCATCGATGCCAGATCATCGTCCTCGTCATCATCTTCTGCATCATCGTCGTCATCATCTTCTGCATCATCGTCGTCATCATCATTGTCGTCGTCGTCCGCATCTTCCAATTCGACGGGGATTGGTTTCGAACTCGCCAATCCGCAAGATGTCATCGGCGTAAGTCATTAAGTCGGATTCGCCAATGCGGTAAGCAGTGTTTTTGTGACCGAGTATTACCACCGAAGAATCCTGCATGGAGTAACAGAAGTGCGATAGAGTAGAGCGGATGATAAGAAGCTCCGCCAGTGGTGACGATGACTGTGGGCATGTGTTTGAGATTGTGTTCTATCCCAACAGCCACATTCCTTATGGACTGCACGAATCTATGCATCTCCAATGGGACATCATACTCATTCGTTAATGCTTTCACTCCGCAATTGCACCCACTCGCACGGCGCGTCTGCATTCGTGTGTCCCTTTGAATGGCACATGATCAACCTCAGGCCCCGGCGTCCATTCCAGCGGCAGCAGCGGGGTTAGGGACTGACGATTCCAAGAGTCAACCCCAACCCATGCAAGCACGGGCTGATATCAGGACAGCTACGCCACGCGACCAGTTGCGCGAACAAGCGTGTCAATCCAAGTCAAAGGTCACCAAGAAATTACTCGACGAGTTGAACTCCATCGAAAAACTCCAAGAGAAGATGAAGCAACAGTTGGCTCAAAATGGAATCCCCGTCACGGACGAGATTCCATACGAGGTAGCAAAGTCCAAGATAGAGAGCATCCAGCGCGAGATGAGGTCCATGCTGGAGGATCCCAATCAGATGCAGCAGCAGAAGTCCAAGTACTACGGCTTGGAGGAACAGCTCACCAAGTACTCGACTGCGATGATGATGACTGAGGAATGGGCAGAAGAGCAGGAGCGATTGGAGCTGGAATGGGAAGCAAGCAACGAGGATGACAATAATGCCGCCTTGCGGGCAGTGCGACAGAGCATCCCAGTCAATGTCCGCAACATGTCGGAAGAGATGCTCACGACACAGGCAAGCCCGGCCAGCAAGACGTTGCCAAAGGCGTACGCAAAGCGATTAAAACGCGTGAACGTGCTACAACTATTGAGAGTGGATCCTGTTGCAATTGAGCGCATGCACCCGTCTCTGTTGGAAGGGTTGAGAACGACAGGGTTGACGTTGACGGAGCGACGCGCCTTGCATCAGCACTTGAAGTCAACGGCTGAGATATGGGAATCCAAGAAGATTGACAAGAGCCAGGAAAAGCGATTCCTCTGGTTCCAATCGCTGAAGCAAAAGTTCCGCGAGATGCTGAATGCATACAAGTCGCACGTGGAGAAGCACGGAGCAGCAGGATCGCATGGCAAATGCGGTATGATAGGAAACCAATGTCCCGTCAAGGCAGATTCTGCTGTCGACTACTACTCTGAAGATTACGGGCACCCCACTGGTGCGCAGTACGAGCACATGGAGGCTGCGTACGCATCCAGCCCGGTTGCGGCAAAGGGAGGCATTCATGCTGTTGGCAGAAACAAGCTGTATTCAGCCACCAAAAAGCAGAAAAGCAAGATGAGCATGTCATCCCCATCACCAAACAAGGTGCAGCTCACCGAAGAGGACCTCCAAGATCAAGTCCTCCATCGCTTACGAATTGATGAAAACAGAAAACTCTCGGCGGTGGACAAAGATTTGCTGGTCGAGATCGTCACCGAGAACAGGCGTTCGAAGTCATTGGAGAAACAGCTGACCTTGGCTGGTTTGAAAGTGGCAGACGACAGCATCACGTACGAAGTCGCGAAGCAAAAGATTTTTGAGCTGCGTGAAGAGCTCCAGGTCGTTGCGACGGATATGAGCCTCGACAATTCTCCAAAGGAACAGGCGAAGCTCGAGACGGAGTACGTGCGACTCGCGGATGACCTGGACAGATATCAAAACGCGCTCGTGTTGACACCGGAGTGGGCCAGCGAGCAACAGACGAAGAATGATACATGGGAGATGAGCATCGCAGAAGGGAACCGCGAAGCCTTGAGGCAGATCCGACGCCATATGCCCGTCAACATCCGCGAGCTGAGCGTGAATGATGTTTGTGGACCGAAAGTGAAACGGAAACAACGGCTGCCAGAGCTCATGGTGCGGAAATGGAAACGCACCACCGTGCTGATGATGCTAAGGGTGGACCCGGATGTCATTGCAAAGATGCACCCATCGTCTTTGGAGGGCCTCAGCAGCACTGGCCTCACGCTGACGGAACGGCGTGCATTGCATGAGCACCTTCACTGTATCAGCACAGAATGGAAACGGCACAAAAATGACCCCATGGCAGATCGCAAGTGGATGTGGTTCGACTCACTGAAGAGCAAGTTCAAGGAGACGCTTGAGGAGTACGATGCACACATCGCCAAATACGGCCCGCCGGGGGAACATTTGGGGGGCTGTCCGTTGATCGGCACGCAATGTCCCCTCAAGGCAAATCTGAAGATGGACTATTCTGGTGATTATGGTTATCCTGACGGCGATGAGTACGAGACGATGGAAGTTGAAAAGCACAACCTACTTTCAGTGGAAGAGTACGAACAGCGAAAGTCAGAAGGGTTCAAAACCTGAGGACACTTCCCGAATGTGGTTTGTCGGGATGGGGGTTTCGAGAGCATTATGGCGCATCTTCCATGGGTAGAATTTACGATGACTCCTGCGACTGTGTACCATCCGCGTGTTCTGATACGGTTGACACAACAGAGAGAAGACATCCTGTCAAGGCGGATGCAGTCGTGCTACGAGTAGTACGGCATAGCAGACTCCGGGTATGGTGCACGAGACGTAGAGCATAATTCATTAGAAGTACTCGGTTGGATATGAACTTGATCGTACTCCTGAGTGTGGGATAGAGATTACGAAGATCGCAGCTGAGATAACGGCGATGTCCGCCAGTACTCGTCCGAGTATTAGTATTCCTGGACAAGAAGACTGCGACGGTCGCGCGCAGGGACGGGATCCTGGAATCCGTAACCCCACCCCCACGGGCCGCCTCGAGGATGCCGACAACTTGTTTTCGGATCGAGAGTGCGGAATCGTACGAGCTACTACTTGCCGATTCAATAGGCGCTATTGGTATGGTTCCGTTGGACCGCCCGTTCGCTATCGAACGGACGACCACGCGAACCCGCAGCACTCTTGCCATCGGTGCATTTGTATCCTGACGGCTTCTATCATGGGGTCTGCTGGCGCGCACAGAATGGTTGAGCGTGCGATTTCTTGTCCTTGGGATGAGCGGAGAGGTTCAGTTTCCGCGGCCACATCTGTCCCAAGGTATTTGTAGGAATGATTCACACCAGAGATAGCTGCCAACGTTCCAAAGAACTCATTCCAATCGTAGGCACGCGGGAGCACCTCGACCAGTGAGCTGCAATGGGGCATGAACGGAACCGATGTCAGCTGTGCACCATGCGGCGTCAATAAGATGTCAATGCTGGCGAAGGCCTCCACCTGTTGCTTGAATGTCATGTCCTCGAGGAAGAAAACTGGTGGACTGTACGGCAGCCCAAATTCGTCTTGCAACAGAATTGACACGTTGTGCGCGCCAAGCAACCGCCTCCTGTCCCTGCGATTGGCAATAGCAATGCGCGGTGGATGGAGTGGGTTGGAATATTCCGACGAACCGCTCTTTCCTTTCATTTCATCATTGAAGGCTGCTGGTGGCGATGCTGCGAGCTTGTCGTCCCGGTGAGCCGCATCACAACCCTGCTTGGTGTAGACGTCCAAACCATTCGAAGTCAAGGCCCGCTTTCCAAGATCTTGCATGTCACCTTCGGAAACCGATCGATAACCGCCAACTCGATGTGAGTACGCGACGAGGAGTTCGCTGGCGTCGGACCGGTGCTGTCGTACGAAGTTCTTCATCGTCATGGGGACGATGGAAATATTGTTGGCTCTTAATACGTTCGTTATGCCGGCGTTGTAGACGGAGCCAGTCAAAAGGCCTTGAAGGTGCTTTGGACGAAGAAAGAAGAAGTGTTTGGCGCCCGGAAAGTGCCGCCACAGCGACCAGCACGGGTAAATGTGTTGCATCTGATGCGGGAACTGACTGATGACGCTGTAATCGATCAAGCTGCAGGCGACAGTCTTGATTTGGTTGGAAGGAGCGTCTGGGACCTGTGGCACGTCCCCATTTGTACGATTGCCCTCCTTCGCTGCAATCTCAGCTTGATGCCAGGCTTCGGTGAGATTACCATGGACGACGCCAAAGACGTCCCCCAAATCGTACGATGTGGGATAGTCAGTGATATTGAAGATGTATGGAATTGAGGTATTCAGAATGTTACATTGATCTGGCCCGAACGTATCGGTTGGCCACTGCATCATGAATGGAGGGAATTCTGTGATGTTGCCGGTCCATCGAGGCATTGATTCAGCCCCTTGACTTGCGTTGCTGCTGTTGCCCGCCAAGCTCGCTGAGTCCAAGTTTGAGGATGGGAAGGTGTACGAGTCCAAATAGAGGTCATCATGACTTAATGATTTCAATTGCAGTGAAGCCTTTCTCCAATCAATCATGGCGATGGCAACGACCACACAGATGGTGAATGCTTTGTTACCATACACTCCGGAGGTGGCAGAACGGGCGTGGATAGACGGTACCATGGTGCTGGTGCTGGTGCGAGTATGAGAATGTAAAGGTGTTGGCAGTTCTCGTCTTGGTTGCTTTGTGCATGGATTCTGCCGTTCTTCGTTTGCTTTATTCTGCTTCCATGGTATTATATTATACTATTCTATTAGATATAATATTATACTTGTGCATAACTCTGCTCTCCTCGACCAATGGAATGAACTCCAAATGATTGTCGGGTGGATGATAATAGCGTGCGGTTCGTACTGGTGGCGCAGTTGGTGGACGCCGATGCCAATGCCAAGGACACTTGGCTGCGCCGCGAGGAAAGCTGAGGAACAAGGAGGTTGCCGTATAGTTGGATATCACACCGAAAACTTCGGTATGCTCAAGAACCTGACGTATGCACGACAGACGACCAATGTCTACCCAAAGTCTACCCAATGTTAGACTTCTGAAAACGCAGTCCTGAGTTTGATTAGCACAAAAGTGTACATCGTACTTAGGCACGCACTCGGTTGCACTGCTCCACGTTAAAATCATACTTCCATCGCATGTTCCTCCTCCGTAAAATCACCTGAACTTCTTATTTTTGAGTGTACTGGATGGCAAAGAACATCGATGGCCTCCTTCTCATTGCTACATTCACACTTCTTGCACCGGTTGACATCGTTGAGTGGAATAACAAATAGGCCAATGATTGTGAGATGCCTGCTTCAAGGTTGGCTATTCGTCGAAAACAAGTAATCGAGACATCTATGCGAATCATGGTATCGATAGCATTGAAGATGTTTGCAATCAGAGTTCTATCTTCGAACGCTGGACATGTAAGGCACCACCCGGATCGGTCAGCATTGACCATGGTATTGAAGCTACTACACATATGGAACAACTTGAGCTGCATTCGCTCTCTGACATTTGACAACTGAGCTGTTTCGAATGTTTGTCACGGATATTCTCTGCACGTTTTCTCTTTGTTGCCACGCGGACGAGAGACCAGACTCTCCATACTACATACAATGGAGAAGGGGTGTTGTGACAGACATGCAATACCCTTGCTGCATGCGATCGCCTGGTGATGAATTGTCTTCCAAATCACAAGATACGCGAAGCACAGCGGGTTCCACTCTATCCCGATACCCCTTTTGTCTGGCGCAATCGTTGGCTGTGGTCGCAACAGTTCGTGGCGGTCGCTGGTTCATAGGCACACTACATGTTCGTAGATTCCCTGTGGCTTCGACATTGCCGATGTGAGATTGCACGACTACATGGCCGCACGGGAAAGGTGTCTGAACAGGTCTTGTTGTTAACACACCACATCACACGTAACACACAACGCAAGCGCACCATGTTGCAGTGCCGAACAAACATGTCCGTCACATAATTTGTTCCTTGCTGATGGTCATTATGTGTGGGCATTGATGATAGCGGAGATAAACGCAATGAAAATAATTGTTGTCACAAGCACCTGTTGTGACCATGACAAATGTCTCGTGGTCGTGCATCTGCGAACAAAATTCCAACTTAGTACATCAATGTACAGAAAGACGGTCATTCTTCGCCGACACCAGTTCGCACAACGACCCCCACTTCTGTCCGTTACCATCAAGCCAGTGTCAAGTTCATGCACGCGTTGTTGGAGAATGGCTGTCTGCTACTTCGTGTTTCTTGGACGCGTGGAATGTCAGTGTGCCGCGCCTTTCCAACACACTGCGTGGGGAAGACGATGTCGTTGCAACATCCGACCAAAGTCGTACCTCCGTCGGATCATGTCATCTCAACAACCAACCTACGTCATCTGACGTCCGATCAATGTTTGACCGATGTTTGACTGAAGTGAAGGTGAAGTATGACATTGCGGTGGCAGGGTTTTCCACTTTTCGAAGGCGCAACTTGCCACCCCCCTCTGCAGTCACTGAGTATGATTAGTTTGCAACTAGACACATAGAATAACCAAGGAAGGCCTCCCCTATCACGTAATGGCGCTTTTGTTGCCATTAATATTATAATTATCTCTACAGAGGGTGTCTAAATTTGCGTGATTAGCCTTACTTCTCGCAAAAATGTCAATAACGGTTGTAACATGTCAGACATACATCATACTGATGTATGATGTTTGTCGGCTGATTGCATACTGACGTCGGATGTTGATCAGCTTGCTGTGCATGCTGGTCCGACCAACGTCGTACGATGTCAACTGGACTTCATCGCGACATGACTGTTTGTCACAACAGCGCACATGTGTCTGTCTTGTGCGGAAACATGCCTACATACACAACATCAACGAAGCAACGATGTTCATCATCCTCGCGGTAGCAAACGAGTTGTTCTTGTGTGACACATGTCCGTTCTGTTCCACACCAAAGAAGGACAACAATTAATCATTCACATCTCGCCATCACCGCAGCGGAGGATTCGCCACACACAAGGTTGAGCGGAAACTGGCATTCTCTTGCGGTTTGACATTCGATGGCAGTCATGGCAAACCAACAGAAGAAAAAGTACTTTATCTTTACGATCAGGTAGTTTGCATTGTTTTCTGTCAATAGTCATAGGTCTGCAGTGGTGGGCGATCACGATTTGCGCATGTCATTTGGGCGCGGAACGGGGGCAGCCCAACAAGAGCGGAACTGCGCACGTGTCTGTGTACGGCCCCATTCAGGATAGAATCGTACGTTTTTGCGGATTTGACATCGTAAAACGTGATATATTTAGATAACGATACGGCGTGTTGTCAATTAGGGTTAGATATATTTAGCTAGCTTCTACGACACAAGTACCTGGCTGACTTGTCTTCACCGTGGACGAAATTGATGACGTCTTTGACGGTCGATATCAGACGGCAATGGAATCCAATGGTGTGGATGGTGACGTTGTCGCAGATTCGGTGTTGCCTTGATTCCTTGCGTTGTTGGTGATTTGGTTCTGTTGTGTGCTTCCTTGTTTGTGTGTGTGTTGTGTCAAACAGCACAGCGTTGGTGGCAGCGTTCCTGCACGTCCATGTTCACAGCAACAGCAACACTTGCGAATACCACACAACACAGTATTCTATAATGTAATGGATCACAGTGGCTTATCCTGTGGTATGCAAAATATTGTATGATATTATACTATTTAATGTTAAGCTTAGTTTGTACATACAAAGTCCTGCGCAACCTGCATCTCTCCCCTTGCTGACCTGATGGCACGACGCGGAAAGATACTGGTGGCGGCAGTGTTGTTTCCTTTGTTGTGTTTCAGTGCTTGTTGGTTGATTTTGACCTTTCCTGTTGTGGCAGCCATCATTGTGCAAATCGCAACACGATTTGGGCTGAAAGAAGGTACCAAATGACCACATTTTTTCCAATTCCATGGTGATCCGGCGTCAGAGCACGTTTTGGTGCTTCTGATCCTGGTGGTGGGACAGACGTTGAATTAGTCATTTTGAGGGATCGAGCAGACACAAACAACACGAAAATGTGCTCTACTGTCAAACCATTCTGCTGAGAATCGGACAACCAGTGTTGGTGCAGATCAGCCAAAGAGTGTTTCGTACCTGGTTTTGCAGGGGAAGCCAAGTCAAGGGCGGACTGCTACTAGCCGCGACAGCTTTTTTGGCTGCTGTGGTCACATCGGATGATCCGTTCAACGTTTTGCATCTGGTGATCTGTGGGAGGGTGCGTTGAGTGTGACAGTTTTTCTCGACTGTTGCCATCCTTGCCTTCGACATGGAATACAGTCTATTCCAGCATTATCACATGGGCTGGCCCATCCATCCACCAACTTTTCCATGCACCCGTGGAAGTATTCAACTTGGCATACGCTGCCAACGTATTGCAATGTTGGTGCTGAGCATGGTATACTCTAGGAAAAGATCCATCCACAGACGCACCTCACATTAATTCTGCTCTCCCATACATGTACAGACCCGTCATACTTCTACCAGGCCGGGTCCATGCTTTTCACAGCATCCCATGTGGGCTTGCACGATACACGAATATATGGCGTTGTCTATCCCTCCATCCATCCAACCATCCAACCATCAGCAGGCAAGCAGGTGGCCACAAGAGACAACATGGCCATCATGACGACTGAATCCAAAGCTTCCAGCCACCAACATCCTTGGAACATGCACAAACATCAGAACAGTGGAGGTTGCTGGAGAAGAACCAATAGGATTGAGTAGCAGCAGTAGCAGCATCATCTCATCTACTCCTGTTGTGAAGAGCATGCCAAGACATCAACCATGCGCCCTTTTGTGCAGTCTGTACAAAATTGGAGAGAGTTGCTGGCTATTGTGCCATTGGTGTCAACAGAAGACAGGTTCCGGCAAGAACTGTGTGCCATTGTTGGTACAAATCCTGATATCTTTGGCTGCACCAGGATCCTTAATTGCATCAGGATCAGCAGTACCAATTCGATCCGCAACAGAGGGCGTGCCAACTCCAGCAGCAGCAGAACGGGAACAAGAAGAGGAGGCAGGAGGCATTCTGCAAGGTTCCTTGCAGCCACACCTCCTCATCCTGCCACCATTATTACAGCAGCGGCCAGTGGCCATGCACAATATACACTCAGGACACCAGATGTCAAAACAAGGTTTAATACTCCTGCAACTGGTGATATCATCATGATTCCAACAACCACAAGGAAGGAGTTCCAATCGAAACGGCTTTGAACTGGCTTGCAACACCAAGTTGGCTGGATTTGAGCGAACTGGGTCCCAGCCTCCACAGCCAACATGGTTGTGACCTTGTGACCACAGAAAGAGCTCACTGCCAATTGGATTCCCCCCCCCCCCCCCCCATGTACAACCTTTGAAATTGGTCCATGGGCAATCAGAACGTTGGCACTGTCCGCGATGCTCATTGGCATATGTCAGTAGAATTTTCCACAAGGTTGTGGCAGGGAACGAATGCAGACGCCTATCATTGCCAAGGAGGCGATTTCCTTGAACAGCGACTTGTGCAACGACTTTCCGTCCCAGGTGCACAATGATAAACTATCAGGGACAGTGTTATTCCATTCCACACAGACCCCTGGTCATGCCATCTTCCATGTGAACTGCCAGGATGCATCAGCTCACATCTTCCCTGCTGATCCCAACCTCAATGGTTGCAGCATGGAAGATGAATTCGAATCCTCCCTCCTTTGCCCCTTGTCCAGCACCATCTTCAATGCACCAAGCCTAACAAGCCTATCCTCTTTGAACTTTTTCTCCTTCCAGATGAAGCAGCCTCGGCTCAGCAACAACAATCAACACAGAGTGAATTCCAAAAATGTTACATACCATCTTGAAGGATCCGGACGGGTCATCTGTGGTTGTGTTCACAAGTCCAGCAAGACCATCCACACACATGTGCGAGAGCATCCGAACACCTCTGTCCACCTTCAAGAGTCAGAACAGCCTGTGAAGGAGCTGTGTTATCCTGTTATTGTACACAGCGAAATCACACAAATCCGTCAAGAGAGATCAAGTCTTTCAGGAAGGTGGTGATGAGCTGGTGTAACAAAGGCACTGATTGGGTAGAGTGACTTCTGAATCTATGTTATCTTCATTGAGTTGTATCTCATGTTGCTGTGTTTAAGGACAGCTCTTGGTCATGCATCTTTGCCATCTTGTTCTGATGTGGAGATGACCCATGATGTGGCAATGACGTCTCCTGTATCGACGTCACTAATCACCATTCCATGGCTCTGTCGATTCCACATTCCATGATGAATCTTGAGGTTGTTGAAGGTGGTGTCACTTCAGGTTTAGTTGGGAAGTAGATCAAGTTAAACTTGGTGTCACATGATTGCCAGGTGGTGGCCAGACCGAATCTCTGATGTTCTCTAGTGTGTCCCTTATGCCAATAAACATGTGTCTGGAGGAAAAGACGTTTCAGCATATACCAGGACGGACTAATCAGAAAATGTATCAGGTGAATAAAGCGGTGTGCTAATAAGCTGAAAGCAAAGATCATGAAGAACGTGGAAGAGGAAGTGGGGACAAGAAAAGTACAGGCAGTAGCCCACAAAGAAAGCACAGGCAATGCCCCCAAGGATGCGGATGAACACATGGGGCCAAGGTAGTTGGTGTAAGCGCACCGAACGGAAATGAAGGCTCTCATGATTGACTGGCCATCCTACAAGCGAATACGGCGAGATTTGCAACTGCTGTTCGAGTCTATCCTCGCATCAGTCATTGTGAATCCCTCCATCTCTATTAAACTCTGACCCCACCTCATCAGGAGAACAAAGCTCAAGCACCAGCTGTGGTGTCCATTGTGTGAGGAGTTTGCCACGGTGATAGACAGCTGAAAGAAGATGCAGTACAACCAACACGAGAGTTGAGGAAAACACATCACAGCCAGGCTCATTCGCACATGTGTGGTGGCCAGATTGCTGATGCGAATCTGCGCGTCGGGCTTCGTGCCCAACCTGCATCATTGGAGAATGGAACACGTCGAATGCGCCATGACGAGGGCAATGGCAACAGTGAAATGTTATGTCATGAGCACGGTCGCGGTTCATTGCTGACGGCCTCTGCACCATCAGAATCGATTCTTTTGGCTCACAATTGTCATCAGTCAATCCGTTCAAATACTTGGCAGAAACTTGGCAACGGTCACATGCAACGAGCAACAATCATACCACGAGAGCGCTTTGACCGCCCAGGGTATCCGTGTTGGCAGCGTTGAATGACTAGAATAGGTGAGATGTGTTGCGACGCAGGCTACGAGCATGAGGAGGAGGCAACAATGCATGGGACTAGCGATGCGCCGCATCTATATGTCTGCATGGAATGTGCCCAGGTTGCGAGAGCTTGGCTGTTGGCGACTGGGCAAAGATTCTGCCTCTACACACGTGCCAATGGCAGTGTTTTAGTGCATCCAGCGATCAGCATTCAGTACAGTCGTGGAAACAGTCATGTCAGGCTCTGCATACACCAGAATATGCAGCAGCGACGTACACAAAAGGGTTGCCACGTAGTTGGAGCTTGGGCCTTGGCCATATTATGCCTTCCTACTCTGGCCATGCGCAAGGCGACACTGGCAGAGGGTCGAGGGGAGGATTGCAAAAAGCATGCAGAAGATGGGGTGCCCTGCACCAGGTAAGTGCATCAGTGATGGCATTGTGCGTGTATGGGAACATTGCATTTGTGGCTCAGACTCTGACATCACATGGTGCGTATTGCGTTGGAGTTGTTCTTCATCTCTGTTGCATGGCATGCATCATGCTATACTGCTGTGTGTGAACCCTCAACACTTGGACCATCCAGCAACTTTCATGTCATTAATACTACTATTGCCATCATCATTGTCCGCTGCAATCAAGTCGAGTGTCAAGCTCATACCTTCGCCGTCGGTCACAAAGCATGGAAAGAATGAAAACCAAATGGATACTCGTGCTAGGCCAGATGCCAGGGGCAACACCAATCTGATACTTGAGCGCCACCATCTCGATCTGCAAACACTGCTCGATCCTGGCAGCACGCGCCTGATCCTTCATCCGACAGTCCTTGGATGAATGACCCAAGAGAGACTGAAGGAATCACCAACATGTCACGACCCTTGACCGGATGGACTCCTTTTTTGCACCAATCATTGCACGCAATGTGGACAATGCGAATCGAAAGTGGTCCTTCAACAGATGTCAACATCACAAGTGTTGTGCGCGCGGAGCACAAATATCTCGCGCGGTCAAAGGTTTCCCAGGCAGAGTGACAAATTTTGAGTGTGCAAGATGCGTGTTGCCCCCAACGATGAATTCAGTAATGGATGCCGGTTGTGCTTTCAATTGCTTTCATGGAACGATCTCCGATCATGACAACTGGCGGTCACAACACAGATTCTTCAGGAGCTGCTTTTGTGGTTAGATTGTTGTTGTTGTTGTTGTTGTTGGAATCGTAGCTTGTGGTGTGTGGGTGCGATAGAGGTTGGCGAACTTGGAGAGATTGCACCCAACACAACAGGATCACGAGTTGGACTCTCTCCCACCAAGATCCCAACCGCTGCTGGTATTCACTGCCAAATACAAGGTCTGTCCCTCTTTCGTGAAGATAATGTACGACATCGAGAAGAAATGATTGGTCACTGAAAATTCAAACACTATCGTGGAGAACACCTCTCGCCGACACATGATCAGAAATCAGAAATTTGGAATCAATATTTGATGATGTCAGGCCTTTGTTCTCGTCCAAAACGTGAAATACGTTGAGAACAAGAAAATCATGCGTCTCCGGAAACGGGAAAACACACAAAACTGCGTTCAATTCGGAAGAATCAAGAGATTGACACTGAAACAAGAAGCCAAGAGCAAAGCAGATGAACAACGGCCAGAAGCCAACGATGGCCATGAACAGCAGCAGAACAGAGAACAAAGCAGTGTGGAAGTCAAGCTGGGTATCAAGATCTGGATTACCCACCAACCCACAACTCTGGATTGCGATGCCTGATCGGCAGCCCAGACGAAGCATCGGCCTCAGCAAGCCTGCCGCCACTGCGCAATCCTCATCATTTCTTATCACCCAACCGCCTCACCCATGCAAAATGCGAGAGCGCCGATGATGGACACGACTGGACAGCGAGCCGAAGCACGAATGGCGATTCCGAACCCCATGTGCCTCTCAACGTCCGCATGCTCAACGTGTTTAGTTGTAGACTAATGCGAAAAATATAAACTTTTTAACTACAAGGCCCAGGATCTTGTAACTTCACTCATATACTCTCTACAACATAATAGGATGATCTAAGTGCTTATCTTAAAAATCCGCAAAAACGTACGTTTCTATCCTGAATGGGGTCGTACTGGGCGCTATCAAACCAACACCAGAAAGGGGGATGCGCGCAAGATCTATTATCCGCAACATCACAAGCAACATCGATTCCCAGACAGGTGTATCACCAGGCAACTACATTTGCGGTACGGCTGCGAATGACCACGAGCAGCACTCCTCTCTAACAACGCTGTACTCTAGACACGACCATTCGTATTCTGGTGAAACAGTAGGACAACAGTCATCTTACGAGACACCACGATGAACACGACAGCGGGCTGGTTCCGTCGCAATCACTTTTGTGTGCTTTGCAGTCCTCAGTCGCACAAGATGGTCCGTTCGCATGTGTTGTTGCCACCTGTTTACGCAGACCACTCCGCTTCCGTAGGTGATGGCGCCGTGGCGGTCACAGTGACATTCCCCCAACCACTGATGCAATGGCTGTTGTGTGGTTCACTCAAACATGATACAAGCATTGTGCGGGTACGGTTTGACTTGGCATTTCCTCTGTGTTGTGTCAAGACATTTTTGGTCCGGCAAAACCACGGTCCGATTGTATGACGTTTTGTGTTTCACTTGATTTGCTTGTGTTCGATGGATTCTGGCACAGCATCATTCTGCACAACCATTGGCGTGGCGGTGATGTGCGTTCCCTCAAACATGATGTGGTTGGCCACACAGAGAACTCCTATCAATCAACACATCGGATGATGATGGTGCTGTTGATGTTGTGGTGGAAATCATGAAACACATCCTACTTTGGTCAGCAGTTCGAAACCAAGGATCTCCTCTCGAACAGATATTCATCGAACGTACTAACGGACATAATGTAGGACCAACATTGGATGACGCCGAAGTACACGATGTCCGATATGCGCACAACTGCTAACTGAAGGACGATCATGTGAATCCGAAATCGAACAATACCGCATAATGTCCGCTATTCTGTGTAATATCGCAACTATACGGCAACCTCCAAGGATGACGTGCTTTCTTCGATTCGCCAAAAACTTCAAACTACTCGTAATTCATAACGCGTGTATGGTACGAATTGAGTGTAGATAAGCACGAGCATTTAGAGAAGAGTAGAGTAAAGTACTCTCCAGAGTCCTCCTGTGAAGTCATAAATTCCGTAAATAGTCGTCAGCACCAAAGTAATGATACAACCTACTATACGAGTAGTCAACCACGAAACTACCAGCCCCATATCGTGCCCTCGAATATGAGTACTCTCCATTATGGGTCCTTCCAATCTCCCAGGGAAATCACCAATCACACCTTCACAGACTTTTTCCCATCGCGGACGCAGTCATGTATCCGATCGCATGATAGACTACAACTGCAATTACGGCTCTAAGTGAATCCGCAGCACTGGTGCCATCGATCGATCTGCACCTTGACGGCTTCCACCATCGGATGCACTGGGGCGCAAACATTGTATGCGCGCGGAATCTTCTGCCCCTCGAATGAATTGAAAGGCTCCGTCTCCGCCACCACATCGGTCCCAAGGTAAATGTAGGAATGATTGACACCGGACAGCGCTGCCAGCCTCCCAAAAAACACTTGCTCCGAATAGGCGCGTGGGAATACTTCGATCACCGAGCTGCAACGATGCATGAACGGAATCAACGTGAGTTGCGCACCATGCGGCGTCAGTAATATGTCGACGTTGTTGAATGCCTCGATCTGCTGCTCGAACGTCATGTGCTCGAGAAAGAAGACCGGCGGTCTGTACGGCAGATGGAGCTCATCCTGCAGCAGCGTGGAAATATTGCGGCCGCCAAACATTCGCCTCGTGGTGTTGCGATTGGAAATGGCGATACGAGGTGGGCGAAGGATCTGGTTGTTCAGAACCTTCGCCGCGCCGCTTGCTGTTGTGTTGGCGTCGGCTATCAATGGTATGAGCAGGTTGGTATGCTCCGTATTGGGTGAGGGAGGTACTCCGCAGGACGGTTCGAGGTAGCGCTCCAGGCCAAAGACAGGCAAGGCATGCCGTCTCAGATGATCCAGGTCGTCCTCGTAAACTGTCCGATAGCCATCAATGAGGGTCGTGTTCGGGTACACGTAGAGGAGGTCGCCTGGGCGAGCACTAAATTCGTATTTGAACCTTTTCACGGTTCTTCGTTGGATTGTGATGTTGTTCGCATTCAATACCTTGACCATGCCCTCCGTGAAGGCGCTGCCACTTGTGAACCAGTCATAGTAGAGCTTTCCAACAACGAAGACATGTTCAGCGTCTGGAAAGTGCCGCCAGAACGACCAGCAGGGGTATATGTTTTGCATCTGATGCGGAAAGTGATGTAGGAACCAGTTGCGAGTAAAGCCACACGCGGCCGTCTTGACTTCCGTGACAGGGGCTTTCCGACGCCGCCGTCGAGTGTTGTTCGTGTGAACAGCATGAACTGTTCGGACCGTCCTACTGCCATTTGCAGCACCGGCATGTTTCCATGCCCTCTTGAGATTCCCATGAATGACAATGAAGATGTCCTCGATGCTGTACGATTTTGGATAGCGAGTGACGTTGAAGGTGTGCGGCAGCGACGTGTTGAAAACGCTGCATCCTTCGGGTCCAAAAGGATCGGTTGGCCAATCCATCATGAACGAGGGGAATTCTGTGATGTTCGTGTTCCACCGGTGGGAATGATCGGGGGTTGGCTCTCTTGGGGGGCTCATCTCCATCGCATCTTCCAATACCCCATCGTAGAATCGGGAATCTTGCGTCGCGTGGAAGGACATGCGCCAATTCATCGCTGCGAACGAGACCGCGAGAATGGCAGCCATCGCGCGCTTGATATTCACCGAGCGAATGGTGGGAAACTCGCCGCGACACTGGCTTGTCATACAAGAGAAGTTGGATGGTGTCATGGTGTCTCTTCGTCCATGTTGAGACATTTGATGTGCTGGTAGACTGCGGAATGTGAATGAGAGAGTGGGTTTGAGCACAAGCAGAGGAGCGTACGGATACGAGTAATCGCAGAGTCTATTGCACAACAACATCTGTTCACACACCAGCTCGAGTTGTGGAGTTGTTGTGCGGGAGCTCAAGCAGGATGCCTGGTTGAACAGACAACGTTGTTATCGGCGTTTCTGTGCTGTTGCCGACAAATCATTTCGCGGACGATATTTTGAGACGTGCAATCGGAGTATTTTTGGAATCGGACATGTCGAGCAGACCCTTCGTGATCGAAATTGATCAAATGAGTCGACGAAGTTTCTCGTCGCTTCGATTCCCGCCACCTGAGTTCCGTGAAACGAAACACGCTTGTTTTCACAACAGGTTTGTCAGATTCTGCCTTCGTGGAGATTCGCTCTCCATGATTTTCTTCGTTGGGACTCATTCACACCATACCATACCATACCATACCATACCATACCATACCATACCATACCATACCATAACATACCATACCATACCATACCATATCAAATCAGCAGGAACGTTGTCAACACAGGTGCAAACGTGAGCATGATTAGGAACATGATCAGAAGCAGGAACGGGAGCGGCATCAGGAGACAGAGTGGACAGAACGCCGGAAAGATGCGTGGCGGTACCTTTGCCTGCTCCTCTGCCTGTGCGTACACCTCTCTTGCTCCGTCGATAGCAACCGCAGTGGCCATAGCTTTCGTCGTATTCTCGGCAACGCCAACAGCAGCAGCATCCACGCTGGATGTCTCATCAATTCCATCCAGTTGGTACCAGCGATACGAACACTACCCACCGTACTGTGCCACCCCGTCCGAAATGGCCAACAGGTCCATCCCGCCCCTTGCCAACGACGCGCGGCCTGGCGGATCGCAGCTGCTCCATGCGACGGTCATGATCCGACATGGTGCACGCACGCCATGGAGGGCAGGTCTATCCTGCTGGGACGGATACAACGAGGATCCTTCGCAAGTGTGGAACTGCACCTTGAAGACCTGGCTGGCAACCCCGTCTGAGGATCAGATCGCGCAGCTCGATGATGAAGCCACATTCCACAGCGGCGCAGCACAACACCAGACGTATCAGGAGGAGTCGATGGCACAAGCCACCGGGTTCGCCGTGTACGAAAAGCGCTACGACGCCCTCATGGATCCAGCGGACAATCTCCGCAACGAGTTCAACGGCACCTGCCAGATGGGTCAGCTCCTGCTGCGAGGCTACCATCAGGAGATCGCCAATGGAGAGCATCTGCGTCGCGCCTACATCTACGACAGCACGAACTCGCCATCGTCAGCAACAGGGTCAGGCGCGGATGCGAAAGATGATGATGACACCAACACAGACCAACGGTTGAACCTCATCGACGTTGGGGAAGACGATGCGGTCAACAAGGACGACCCTTGGGACGTTTCCAACCTCTACTTCCGTGTCGATGATGATCAGCGAACGCTCATGTCCGGACAGGTTTTCATTCGCGGCTTGATCGGTCAGGAAATCCAATCCTTCGTGCAACGCTCAGGTGGTTACACACCCATCATTCCGCTGCACGTCGCCGATCGGTACGGTGACATCCTGGGTCCCAACGGACGCGTGTGCCCGGCCTTGAACGATCTCAGAGAAGAATTCGAACAAACTGACACCTTCCAATCCTACAACACATCGCAGGAAGTTCAGACGCTGCGGAGGTTCCAGCGCGAAGTTCTGGGACTGCCCAACGCGGACATGGATACCATCGACTGTCTCATGACGACCATGTGCACCGATCGGCCACTGCCGGAGTCGCTCAATGACTATCGACCGCCATCACCATCCGCCGATTCCAACAGCGGCGATGACCCGCAAGCCAACCCGCACCACCAAGAGTACGGAACTGATCTCTTCCAACGCCTGCTCAAACTCGACAGCAAGCTTTCCACCATGGTGTACACGGCCAACGACAGCGAATACGCAAAGGTGTCCATGGGACCCATGTGGGCAGAAGTCTTGCCAAATTTGGAGGCATTCACCGCGCAGCAACCTCCGAAACAAGTGTGCTGCCCCAAACGGCCACCATCCAAGCTCGCCCTCTTCTCCGCTCACGACACGACGGTCATGCCCATCATGGCCGCGTTGGGACCCAGGGTCTTTGACGGGGAGTGGGCACCGTACGCCAGCATGTTCATCATCGAGATCCATGCAATCAACCTGAATGGGAACAAGGACGCCACTCTTTATCCTTCATCGTCCGACAGAGCATTCCGTTTGTTGTACAATGGAGAAGTGCGCACGCACCTGATGGATGGATGCCCTCCCGATACCGATCTTTGTGACATTGCAGTGTTGATGGATCGCATCCGACCATTCGCCAAACGACATCGACCCTGCGAGGGGCATCAGGATGCATCAGCGCAACGATCTGAAGATGGCAACGGCAACAGCGATGGCGATAGCAACGACCAGATACCATCCATGATTGCTAAGCATTTTGGCTTCTTCGTGTTGATGACGACCGTGCTGAGTGCCATGGCGGGGTCCTTCTTAACGTATGGATTCCTGTTGGGATTCCAACGGCCAGTCGCCTGGCGGACACTTGGCGTCACAGAGGAGGACTGTCTGAACGGGGACGTTGTGGAGTTTGCGTCAAATCACAGTGTACCTACGCCGCCCCCATCGTTCTCTGACGATATTGTCGTTGAGGACTTGCCATACCGGGACGACGATGACGATTCTGTCGATGCCGACAACGACGCGCAGAACGTATTCGTGGATGGAAATGACGACAGCAACCATGAAGGTGGCGACCATACTGTTATGTTCGGCACATTATCATAAGCTGTGATGGAGCGGTGGAAACCGCAGCGGCAGCAACGGCATGGTTGGCGGAGTCGCTGTGCTCTACCATCCTGTATCAAGTAATGCAAGCTGAACAAGCGTGTTGCGAGACCTACTGTCCTCTATAGTTCTTCACGATAATACTCTATCTGCTGCGGAATGAATCATGTTCGTGGTGGAGTACCATATGGCGACAAAACAACGCCGTGTCGCTCACTCCTGCTGCAAGTACTGCTTCTTCACTCGCTTCAAGATCTGATACTCCCGACCTGGAAACTTGGACAAGACCATCTGCATCTCTCCGACCTTGTCCGGTTCGTGAGTCTTGACAATGTTGATGCACTGTTGCGCGGCAGTCTCCATCGACGATTGTGGGTCACTTCTGCCCCCACCATCCCCACCACCATCGCGACCGGTACGCGAATACTCATCACCATCGCGACCGGTACGTGAATACTCATCACCATCCCCGCGAGATCGAGCTGAGCGCGGTGGTGGGGCGTCTGTCCAGATACGCCACGTCCTGCTCTCGTCATGAATACGAAGCGCGAGGTCTCCATCCGGTGCCGTGCGGGCTTGCTCCAACAAACGGTCAGCAGTCGAAAAGTCCTTCTCTCGCCGGGCTATGTCTCGCTGCTTCAGCAGTCCTTCCACCAGGTCGGGATCTACGCAGGCATCATTCTCAGGTGTTGTTGGTATTTGACGCCATTCTGCGTTGCGCGTTCCCCACCGACCTTCGCCTTTGACGTCGTGTATGCTCTGCGGCACGGAACGACCGCCATCGGTGGACGTCCACCACAGCTTCAAGCGATCGTCGAGAAACACGCCGAACTCCTCCTTGAGATCCTCGCGGATCTTATCCGAAATCTCGAACTTCTTGCGGCGCCGTGCGTCATCGCGCGCCTTGATGTGAGATTCGATGGCGGTCGCTTCGTCTTGAGAAAGGTACGAGGCGTTCTCCTCGTCGGCGCACTTCCACTTCTGCGGTGGGCGGTTGCGTCGGAAGGATCCGTATCTGTCGTCATCTTCGCTGTCGACGTTGTCAAATTCAAAACGCTTGCCGTATGAGGAAGGTCCCGAGCTGGCCTCCTGGACATCCTCGCGCACGTACAGCTTGGATCCCTTCAACGGATACTGCCTCATCAACCGAATGGCAGTTTGGGCCATGTCCGGCGTTTCGAATTGTACGATGCCATGGCCCTTGGACTGACCGGTCTGCGGATCGACGCTGACGGATGCAAAGACCACCTGGCTATTCTCGATGCTATCGCGGAAGTGATCTTTCAGATCCTGCCACGATGCGTCGTCTGGAATGCCCTGAACGAACACTCTGGTTGTGCGGAACGTGTCGATGTTGCCAGCCGCGAATGAATCACTTGCTCGTCGAGGGCGATTGTCGTTGGCACCGCTGTTGTCATCGCCGTTCTCATTGCCATTGGTATCGCTGCGCTTCTGGTCATCAGATGCTGTCGTCCTTGTTGCTGTGTTCTTGCCGACGTTCTGCTGCTGCTGCTCCTGTTGTTGCGATTGTGGACTGCCGGGAACAGCGAACTTGCTATTCTTCTGCATCCACGACGTGCCGGCCATATTTCCCGCCTGACGTCGCTTGCGAGATGGACGCATTGGCCTTGCCCTCATGGGTGGCTTCTTTTGATCCACATTCGACGTCGACCTTGGTGCCGGTGCGTTCCATGCCTTATGCGGAGCATTCATGGAATTGGTTGTGTCTGCTCCATCCAATCGACTCTTGTTGCCAGAGCGGTTGTCAGTCTTCTCTTCCTGGCCATCATTGGCATCGTCGTCATCATTAACAACGATGAAATCTGGCGGTGGTGTTGACCAGTCATCATCTGTCGATTCCGTTGGAGAAGAACCATCTCCATCCTGGCTGACATCGACATCGACATCATCGTCGTCGGAGATGACCACGAATTCGGGAGGAGGTCTCGATCTGGCCATCCAAGCAACCCCAGATGACCCACGGGTAGACCTCGAGATGCTCGCGAATGCAGCACTGTGCGTGAAGCCTGGCGCTGCACGCGTGAAGCACGCCGCATGATGCACCGATGTGGCCAGAGCCGCAAGAAACACCAGCCTTGAACACACCATTCTGTTGCCTCGTCTCATACTCCGATTTATAATATGAACGGATTATCTGCAGCGTACCATACGACCTACTTGGTGCGGTACTACTAGTATGTGCGAGCAGAGCAAATGTATGCCAGACAACAAGGCAGCCCTGGAGCATTCAGTTACGATCAACGCTCTGCCCCACTCGTTTGAGAAATGTTCGAGTCGTTTTCGATTTGGTTGGTGGTTGTGGCATGTTGAGACATCAACTATTCGTGACTGATCGCATCCACGATTGCGATGGTTCCGAAGTGTCAGGTTTGGGCTCGAGTTGCGTTGTTGCGCCTCTCTCCGAAACCTCGGCACCCTCCTGCACTTGCTGACCGGGGCCACAATGTGATGCATGGTACCTACAACTATGCCAGCAAGTTTGTGACAAGCCTCTGTCGCTAGTTTCCTCCTTCACTCCTCGTTGCGAACATAACACGGGTGTTGCAAAGATAATAGCTCGCACATACTATATGTACGTAGGTACAAGTAAATATGGTAGGGAGAATGGTCCGCTCCAATCAACCAAATGGACCAGGGATGTGTTGTTTCTGCTTCTGACTCTGTCGTTGCTTCTGTTTGTTCTTGGTTTTGTGCTTCTGTTTCCCTTTCCATTTCGATTTGGGTCTTGTCTTTTGTGCATTGGCAGAGTGGGGATTGTAAGTACTCGGATGGGGCGGTGGCGGTGGAGGTGGGGGAGGAGGCTGAAAACCATGATGGGGCTGTGAATATGCATTCGCCTGATGTTGCTGCTGCTGCATCTGTGGTGGCGGAGGAGGAGGTGGCGGGGGTGGTGACACACCATGTTCACGGCGGACGTGGTGCGGAGTTTGATGCTGATATTGGTCTTCACTCGGGTTCTGATTGTAGTCTTGGTTTGGGTACATTGCCGGTGGGTGCTGCGTGCCATGTGCTGCTCCTGGATACGTGTGTTGCCCGAGTTGTGATGGCATATGGTGCTGTGGATATTGGGCGGCGGAGGGTGGTGGTGGCGGAGGAGGAGGCGGAAGTTGCTGCTGTCTGTGTGTCGCTGCAGAGGGTGGCGGGGGCAATACTGCAACTGCGCCAGCGATTGGCATTGCATTCATCGGCACTGCCGCTTGTGAGCGAATGCTTTGTTGTTGCATCTGCCCTTGCGGCGGTTGCACTTGTTGCATCTGAGGTTGCTGCATTTGCAGCTGCATCTGCATTTGTGGTTGGAATTGTTGTTGCAACTGCATCTGTGGTTGTTGTATCTGCACTTGCGCCTGTGGTTGCATTTGCGGTTGAAAATGCTGCTGCTGTTGGTGTTGTTGTGGCTGCTGCTGTGCCTGAAGTTGATGCATCTGCGAGTGCGGTTGCTCTTGGAATTGTTGTTGAATCTGTGGTTGTTGCATTTGTGTCTGAAGCTGCTGCTGTCCCATCAGAACCTGCACCTGCGCCTGCGCCTGAGGATGTGGCTGAAACGGCTGCTGCTGCTGCACCATTGGTTGCTGGTGCGTTGACGATTGTACTTGCGATTGGAACGGTTGCTGCTGCTGTTGCTGCTGCATTTGTGCCTGGAGATGAATTTCGTTTTGTGTCGGTTGCGGTTGCGATTGTGGTTGCAGTTGTTGCTGTGGTTGAACTTGCAGATTCATATGTTCCGTGGCTTGTGGCATAGACGGTGGCAACGACATTAATGGCAGTTGCGACCTTGTATCCAACATTGGCTGCGTTTGGTGTTGGTGTTGGATTTGCGTTTGCGGCTGGAGCTGTGGTTGCATTTTCACCTGTGTGTGCTGCTGTACGTGGGGCTGTAGTTGGGGCTGTGGCCGTGGCTGTGGTTGCTGTAAAACTGAAGAGGATGAGACTGATTGTGACGACGTTCGACTGGGTGGCAACTGTTGTTGTTGCTGCGGTGGGATTTCGATGCTGACACTTCCTCCACTCGCAACACCTGATGATGCCGCTTGGGTTGCCTTTCGGCGCCGTGGATCTACTGCACGCTCCCGAGATGGTTGAACCGACTGGATGCGTTCCAAAGGATCCACTCGCTTCGGATTCTCTCCCTGCCATTGCGTGATGGCACCAAAATCGACCTTGCTGAACTTTGATCCGTTCTTCATCGGAACACGGACAACTGCGTTGGTTTCTCTGGCATGCCCCACCAGATCTCTCCAGTATGGATTGACAACGATCGATTGGCACCTCGCAATGACGAAGAGAAAGTGCTTCGCACGGGTTAGAGCCACGTTCATGCGCCGCACATCGCTGAGGAAGCCAATGCCATGGCTGCCTGCTGCTCGGACGGCGGAGAAGATCACAATGTTGGCCTCTCTGCCTTGGAATGCATCGACAGTGTTAACCTCCACCAATCGATCGCACTGGTTCCCCAACGCATCGCGAAAGACACGCCTCAACAAGCCCGCTTGCTGACTGTATGGTGTAATGACGGCCACGCGCGACTTGGCAGACAGGCCATTGGTGATGTCGCGTAAAGACGTGTACAGATGGACCGCTAGATGAGCCTCGGTTGAATTTGCCAAACTTGTCCCGCCTCGTTCCTCACGGGAATCCAGATCAAGGACGGTGAACGGCTGCAAAAGAAGTGGCAGAGTATAGTACAGCATCTCAGCATGTGAGTGATATGATACATCATACGTAGAGCATCGCATTGCACTGGGTTGCAGCATACTGTGGGTTGCTTCCATTCAGACCTTCTCGATTCTGGTCGGATTTGGGTCATTCCTGAGTCCTATTCGTAACTTTGAGCATCGCCGGCATAATCGACGGAGTCGCCACGACACTGGGCACAGGCAAGATCGGACGGAACGGCAACAGCTCATCATTGATCGAATGAGCCGTGATCAGTAAACATCGTAACCATCAGTAACCATCAGTAACCATCAGCAACTCACATTGAATGCTGGGACGCGGGAGCATACAGACTTGACCAACGGATTCCCATAAGTCGATTTGGTGACGTTGGGGCCGTCCTTCAGCGTGCCACCGTAGAAGATGTGACGGGGAAAGTGAGATATCTGCGGATGCATTCGGTACTGCTCATTCAGCATGAACACGTCCTGCCCAGCCTCTTCCATCCTCTGGAATAAACTCCTGTCAAACTTCGAGCCTCGTCCGGAGACGTTGAAGATTGTGGCAGGCAGCTGCTGCGGATCTCCCACGAGTACCGCATGCCGGGATCCCAACTGCAATGCAGATAGCGTTGCCGGCTCCACGCTCTGTGCCGCCTCGTCCACAACCACCACCTCAAACTTGTCAACGCCCTCAAGCACCCGATTTCCCGCAGTGCCGAGCGTCGTCATCACCATGTGAACGGAGTTGAGAACATGGCTTTCTAGCGACTGCCGGACAGCAATGCGATTTGCGCCGCTGTCCAAAGTGCCCTTCACGATTGTAGTGCGCTCCAGGTTGGATTTAATGCTGAAGTATCCCTCAACGGACTTGACGATACGGGCAACGTACGACTTGTACTCGGGCATGGCCCTTGCTGGGAATTGCCTCTCGCCAGGTTCCGGCGGCGGCGGGCATTCGTACGTCGTCATCTGCGTCTTGTGATTGACGAAGTACACCATGCCAGTCTCATCGAAGGTCTTCTCGTCGATCCTGATTTCCCAGTCCTTGGCAAGTGGCCATGGTGACGCCTGCGAGATCGCATGGATCCGGCGTCTGTATTTGGCAATGTCGCCAGATATACGCTGCAGCTCCATGCGGAGGCCAGCGATCGTGGAGTCCAACCGGCCCGCGTCCATGTGTTCGGAAAGGATGGAGTCCACCTTGGTTTCCAGGGCAACATCCTTGACGGCTGGTGATTTCCCAACTCCCACCCGAATCATGCTTGGGTTGTACCGTTTCCCGCTTCCGTCCACGAATCCATCCTCCATGATCTTGAGGATGATGTTATCAACAGCAGCATTGGATGGAGCGCATACCAGTAGCCTGGGTTTTGCCTTGCGGGCCACCGCCAACGCTGCTTGGCGGTTTCCAGTCTGCATGGCTGCAATGCGCTTTACTTCCTCGTAGTACTTGTTGTACTGACGAATATGCAAGGAGTTCAGGACAGCCACAAGCGTCGTCGTTTCTGCAAGATTTGGTGATGCGAAGTGACGTGGAGTGACGCGAAGTGCCATGATGTATCGATGCATCGATGCGCAATAGTGGAGTATGTAATTCGGTGCGAATAGTGTCGGTGTGAGTGTCGATGTCAGTACAAGTACAAGTACAAGTGCGAATACGAATGTACAGTGTACAATGTTCAAGCACGAATGTATGGTATAAGCCTGGCCATACCAGAGTACACACTGCATCAGGTATCATCATCGATGATGGTCCTCGTAATGATCATTCTTTCGCAGAGTTCACCTGTGGCCAAACATACACTTCATACAAATAGCACGGATAGGCATGCAGCAAACTTACTTCCAGTGCCGGGCGGTCCCTGTTTAGCATGCCCAACATGGCCATCATGATTCAGCGAGGTTGGTCGTAGTGAGTTGGAGAGATGTGGAATAGATGGCATCGACTTCCGTATGAAGCATCATTGCAAAGTCAGATACAAAGACGGATGAAACAACTGGTGAGCGTTTCGCCCCCATACCCATACACGCCCACTCACTGTGCCTTCTCCAAAGTATGCACTCGCCAAGAAAGCATCAAAGCACACGCACAGGGCATGCGGCAGGCAACACCTCTCTCCAGCGTCGCAGTACGTAAGAGTAGATCCAATGATCACTTCTATCGTCCAGCCCCGTCGCCACCGTGCAAGATGCATTCATTCATTCATCCATGCTTGCTCGTACCACATCGCAGATTCTGCTTTGTGTTCTACGCGTATCTGCATGTGCACGTACCTTGATCAATGTGAATCCACCGTCTCCGTAGCCCTTGGCAGAGGCAGAGATGGCAGTGAGCTGCGAAGGATTGAACTTCTTCTCCGCATACGACGTGAATCCTTTGCCCAAGGCTTGGACTCCGCCCATCTTCTTCAGCAGTCTGCTCTTTTCGTCGGAAGATATCCTGCCATCTCTGCCTGGCCGCTTGTTCGGGTCCAGCATGCCATCGCGCGTGCCCTCCCCATCGCCCTTCAAGTGCTGACCGAGCAGGTATTTGAGCAGAGGCAACCGTTCGATGTTGCATAATGCCGTGAACTCTCTCAACGATGTGATGTTGCCACCAATCTTCAGCAGGTACATTTCTGGCTCTCCGATCCGCGCCCAGCGACGTTTCGACACCTTCAGGATCAATCCGTTCAATGACTTCCGAGTCAATTCCGTGTGGCCGACCATAGCCATCTTGTGGAATGGGAAGCCACCGTCGCCATCGTCGTCAATGCCTTTCTCATGGAGGATGCGAGCCAGATCCCTCGATGTGCCCCCGCGTAGTAATTTCTCCACTATGGTGCTGTACATCGTTGGGATGAGGCAGCAGACGTCGTGCGCAAAGAATTGCAATCCATTGCCGTCCCCATTATGCTTGACGCTGAGCTGGACATTGCACGAGTCGACGGTTGACAACAGGTCCTCGTGGACATTGAGATTCCTCCCACGTCGGTGGGTGCCCGATCTCGACGTCGTTTCCACCTTGACGAGAACCAACGGCGACGCGCTGCCTCCTCTCCCACCTTTGTTGCGCTCAAAGTACTGGCCGATGTCACCCAGGATATCATAATAATAATAACTCAGTGATTACATCATAGATGTGCCATAAGGCTTTACCCTCGCCGTCGCCGGCCCCGTAGGACCGAGCTTCGAGCGAGCTGTCGAGATTCTACTCAATCTAGGCCTAGCCACGTTGCCATGGCCTGTCGTTCCGCTTGCATGGAACGCGACCGCCGTCGGGCTTTGACTGCGGCCTGTACTGCCGTCATCGAATGCACCCATTGTCGCATTTGGGTTTCGGTGCCGTACTCGATGTTGCGTCCGTCTCGTAAGAGCTGCAGTTCTGACGCCGTCATGTCTTGGCTGGCACTCTGGGTTATCCGGCGCACCTGCCTGCGCAATTCCTGCGTAGTTGGATGCTGATCCCCGTCGTGCACTTTCGCATTTCTCGCCGTCCATATCGTCCAAGGTACTTTCCAAATCCATCGGGTGACTTCACCTGCCCACGCCCTAGCGTCAGGGAAAAGGCACTCGTGCGTTTTCATCCACTGCCTCTGTGTTCGCACCCAATCCTTGTGTAGAAAGCCTGCTAGCAGAGGATACCAACCTACCGCGCTCTGAGGTCCATCCGTTCTCAGCTTCCGTCTCCACCGCACTAGCCCCACTCGCATGTTCTGGACCAGTCGCGGAGACGTACCAATTCTCACCATGGTGGCGATCAGTTCGGCCGTGGAGTCCTGCCAAGCTTCCTGATGTTCTGGGCACTGCAGCACGTGTTCCGTCGTTTCCTCGTGGTGACAGAATTGGCACTTCGCCGTGGGTCGCTGTCCCATCTGGTGTAGTTTCTTGTTGACACCGATGAAACCAGAGGACCACTTGGACATGAAGGTAACCATCGCCTTGCTCTTATTGGCCGACCTCGTTGACCTGTACGTGTGCCAGTCCACCGCTGCGGCCTGTTCGTCCTCCCACTGAAACTTCGACGACCAATAGGTGGCGGCTTCCGCCGCCTGAAGTATCTCGTTCAATGCGTGCTTGTCCACATGCGAAGCATCCGTGTCTCGGAGACGTAGACGCCATCGATCGGTGCTCGTGTTCCATCTTTTCACCATTCGGCGTTGTGCTGTCTCAGCCCAGAACCGCTTAGCATTGTCGTCGACAATCACATTGAGCCGCTCCAGGGTGGTCAGCGTCTTCCCAGTATCGTCCTGGTGACCTTTGACCCATTCCCATTTTAGAGTGGCCCGAATCTGTTGCCGAAGCTTCCGGATCTCGGTAAGCACGTCCCAGTCTCGCTGATGTGGGCGGAGCTCGTCCTCTTGCGCTCGTAGCATGGCCTGTTTACCGTCTAAGGCCAGCGTGATCACGCAGTCCTCGTCCAGCCCTGGCATCCTGGATATGACCGCCAGAGACGCCCATACACCTGCCAGTTCGCTTCTGTAGGCGCTTTGTACCTCTCGGGGTCCTGGGACAAAGGTGTTGCAGCTCATGCTGGCGTTAGACTCGGCATCAAACAGTATCGATGACGAGGTTCCTCGGAAATCCTTGAACGAACCGTCACTCACCACCAGCAGCTTTCCACGTCTGGCTGCCCTTACTGCGTCGTGAGGCTGTAGCTCTCCCTGCAGCTGCTCAACCGGGTTGTAGCCTTCCGAGGGCTCGTCGCTCGGCTCAGCCAGGCCCACATGGCCATCCCACTCGATTCCCGTCTCGATCATCGTGACAGACACGCGCTTGGCCCCCGCTGGGAGCACCTCGACGTGTCCAGCCCTAGTGAATCGCTGTCGACGGGTCCGGCTGGTGAGACGCTGCCTGTAGCGCTGGATTGGACGAGTGGCCATGTCAAAGATCACGTCTGTATACGGTAGCTTCCACCACCGCCAGGTCCTATCATCGCTGTGCCACCTACCCAGAGGTTGGTGGAGCGTCAAGCCTCGGAAGCACATGAATTTGCACCACCGCTGCCATTCCTTCCACCAGCCGCTCGGGAGGCGGTCAGGTTGGCTTGCCCATTGCTTGGGCAGGGTCGAAGCGGCGATTCCGTCATGCGCCTCCGCCAGTATTCTCGTTCCGTTAGCCGACGTGATATCTGACATTCGTATCACACCCAGCTTCTGACGCACCATATTCAGATGGTATAGCTGAGCTCCTTTCACACCCTGGCTGAGCCAGATGTCCATCAAGCACTTGTCGCCTCGCCGCTGGCGAGTCGCCGACTTCGTGGTTTCGAGGATGTCTATGCTGGTGTCGTGAAGCTGTTGCCAGAGTCCGGTGACCCAGCAACTCGTGGCGCAGTGTCCGATGTCCTTGTGTGAGTACCGGAACAGAGATCGCTCCACTCCCAGCTCCTCTTTCAAGGCCAGAATAGAGCATTTGATCATTTCCCCAGTTTGGGTGCCACGATGGACTTCGTCGAAGGCCAGCTGGACCTGCGAAATCAACTGCATATTGGCTGGGTTGATGATCCCCAGCCCGCCCAGTGACGTCGTACCATACACCAAGTCTCTCGGGAAGTTCCTGGATACCCCCATTTTCGGGAGTGCTGCCAGCAACGCCGGGGCCATGATCCGCCGCCATTGTGGCCGAGTAAGCTGAACCATTGGAAGCGCGTATTCAATCGTCTTCATGAACCGCAGCGTGAGGGCAGACCTTGCGTCGGCTGGAGAAATTTTCGCCGTCCGCATGCGTCCCCCGAATTCTTCTGCTTTCTTGCGGAGTCTGTCAGCCTGCGCTTCTTGATTCCCGTCGAAGTCAATGAACACTCCCAACGTGAAGAGTGGCTGGTCCATTGGTTTGTACGGTATTTCCGCCGCTGAGTCGTGCCCGTCGTTGATATTGATGGTGGTCAACGGGTTGGCGTCTTGCCACGTCCATTGTCCTGAAACGAATTCCGGTTGCATCGCCCACCAAGCAGACTTGCTCGGCACGAGAGCACCGCCGGTAACATGCAGCAGCTTGCTCCAGTCTTGTACCATCGCCTTAAAGGCTTCCGTGTCCGCCGTCACTGTGCCACCTGTTTCCAGCCTCACTAGGTCCGTGTCGTCCACAAAGGCTGATCCCAGAATTGAGATCGTCTGCTCGTCAGGGGTCTGTAGCGGCGAGGCATGACCAAGAAGACCCATAGCGTTAAACATGACGGAACTGATGACCGCCCAAATAGCCGGTCCTGCCCCGTTCCCTTGGCCAATGCCGTGCATCTGGCAATCCGCCCCGCGACCATATGATCTATCAGACACTCCGTATGCGGTGCTAATGTGGTGCTGTGCGTCTCGGAGCGTCTTGAACATGCTTCTCGTCGCCGATCTGTTCGCTCCGGCCGCCATCATCACCGTCGCCGCGAAGTTTGGGACTATCCTGTCGTAACAGGATTTTGCGTCGTTGGAGCAGAATGAGACCGCCACTTTCCGCTGGAAACCCAGGTCAATGCTGATACGCTTGTTCAGTGCTGCGCTGATTGCCGACCTGCATTTGCGGCTACCAAATTGGAATCCCGAGAGCCATCCTGCTTTCTCCGCAGTTTGCATCATTTGTCGTCCAAGTCTTTTGTTGTTCAGATTAAACTGCGCGTCCATCAATTGTATAGTCCTCATCTTTTCGATGTTGAAGACTTGCGCCTTCTTCAGTATCTCGACGTCGGTGATCCTTTGCCATGGTCTCGGCGAATGGCCTGTTTGGTACGGAATGTCCCTCAACATCATGTCGGCGTCTGCTAGGCTCTTGACGGACATCGCTGCTTTGTAGTGTCCGAAGTGCGGCGTGCTCGGTTCTGAGTTCGTCAGTTCCGTCTGTCGTTTCCACGCTTTGATGTGCTCCTCTGTCGTAAGTTCCTCCTTGTCTTGTGCAATGGGTTGTAAGGACTGCAGCAGGGCATGAGTCATAGGATCCGGCACTTCTGGGGTGGATCCCTGCGCGTTGATGAGTTGTGTCTCCAGTGCTGGATTCCAAATCCGGTCCATGATCCTTTTCGTCTGGCCCGACATGCAAGGGGTCTGGTCTGCTTGGGAAAATCGTCGTTTGTTTTCCCTTATGCACGCTGTGACGATGTCGTGTTGTTCCGTGCATTCCTGCAATCGGCCTTCGTCATCCGTGAATAAGACCTTCGTCGTCATCGACTTGTCTTGCCCAAACACGGCTCGAAGGCGTCCCGCTTGTTCCCGTTGTTTCTCTCGATTCATCAGGGATTGCAGTGCGGCTTCGTATTCTTGTTCATGGGCGTCGTGTCGTTGCCTGGCTATCTGTACCAGAAACTCTTGACGGGCCTTTTCGTGGTCCTTCTTTTGCTTGTAGTATGTGGTGTATGCCTCCGATCGGCGTTGTTGTGCCTGGAGCAGAGTCTCCCCTACCTCCAGTCCCACCAGCTTCCGTGTGCGGCACCGGAGCGACGAGCTGACCTTTACCCCTGCCAGGTGTTTGACCTCCAGGGACCAGTGTTTGATCACGTTCCTTGCGTGTTGCAGTTCTGGAGACCAGGCGGCCCCTCCCATCTTCAGCTTGCGACACCCCTTCTCCGCGTGCCGGCGGATCTCGTATGTTTGAGTAAGAAGCTTGTCGTATTGGCGGCGTTGGTCGTGAGTCAGTCTCCACCCTTGGGTCTTGGCTGTGAGCCACATCTTCTGCGTGCGGTCGAAGATGTTGTGTCTTCCGTATTCTTCTAGAAGCGCGTCATTGTACCGTTGCATAACTCGGGGGTCACTCAGCACAAGACGGCGTGGCGTAGCCTTGCGAACCGGTTTGATACCTGTTCCCAATACCTGGTCGAAGCTGATATCGATCCACACCGCTCTGTGATCGGACGGGATTGCTGCACCAAACTCCAAGTAGCCGGCTTTCTCCAGGACGACTCCTTCAGAGGCGAATATCGCGTCGATAGGAATACCGCTGCGGTTGCGTTGTTGTGTTGCTCGGCGAGATAGGTCTCGTCCTATTCGTTTCTGTACCGTGTTTTGCAACCCTGCGGCCTCGAGGCGTTTGGCGGTCGGGCTATCCATGACATCGTCATTCAGGTCCACTCCTAGTACAATGGTGTCGCCATCCGCTTTCCACTTGTGTATCTCGGCTGTTATGTCTGTGATCCAGGCTTCGTGCGGGTCCTCTTCTCTTCCGGTAGCGTGCAGTGCTCGCGTCTGTTGTGCCCAGACCGTGGTGGCTCCCTCAGTAGACCGGCATGGCCTGTAGGCTGCGATGACTCGCAATCTCTTGGTGCCTTTCCCTTCCGTGAGGGTCCAACACCACCGACCCATACCACTCTCATCGGTTCCAGTTTGAAACGTACGTGCGGCCATTTGCGCCGTTACGACCACCCCTGCTCCTCCATACAGTCGCGGGTCTCTTTTGTCTTCGTGCGTGTTGTAAGCAAAGGAGTGTTTAGATCGGGGTAGCTGTCGTCTGGATCGCTCTGCCCACTGGTCGTGCGGTCGTGCGTAGTCCCAACGTATGTTGGTTTCCGCCATGCATAGCATGTCCAAGTCGCTTGATTTAATGAACCCGAAGATCTCCTCGTTCTTCTGCTGGTACGTGTGAATGGGTAACTGGGCTACATTTTGGTATACGATGCGGATCGTCGCCTTAGCCTTTTCCGTCATCGGATCCCCGCAAGCATCGTTTAGCCTACTTGCTGCATCTAGCGCCTCCTGGTCTGTCATGGTGTTGTCTCCGGTACTCAGTGGAACCGGGGCACCGAAACCTTGGCACTGATGGTGTTGTGGTGATTGTTGGCTCTGTGGTCACAATCCTTCCGGTTCGACTCTGACCTTGTTGGTGTCGTTATCGTTGACTCCGCCGTTGTTGTTTTCGTTGATGTTGTCGTTGTTGCCTACGTGGGCGGCGATGTCGGTGGTCGTTGGTGGTGGTTGTTGTCGTAGTTGTTGATATTGTGGTTGTTGTTGTTGTTGTTGTTGTTGTTGTTGTTGTTGTTGTTGTTGTTGTTGTTGTTGTTGTTATTGGTGCTATCGTTGTTATTGTTATGTTATCGTTGTTGTTGTTGATGCTGTCGGTGTTGCTGTTGCTGTTGCTGTCGCGTGGGCCTGGTGTTGATGCCTGTGTTGTTACAACTGTTGTCGATGTTCGCTGTCGCGGTACGTTATGCTTCGATGATGCCGTATTGTATTTGTTCGTCTCCTTGGCCTTCTATCTGTGCAGCTGTGAGTTGCCTTGCCTTCGTCTCGTTGTTGTGTTGCCGTTGTTTCGATCGGTGTCTTGTTATTGCTGTTGCTCGATTTTCCGTCGGGGCTCCTTCTTGTTGTTGTTGTTTTTTTTTTTTTTTTACTCGACTCGTGCGGCGTCTGCGCCTGCCTGCTTGGTTTGTTCGGTGTCCATTGGATCTTCTGTTTCCATGTCCTCCACACTCTGCTCCTCATCATCGCTCTCGTCGTCCTCACTCGAGGTCGCACTGCTTTCTTTGCCATCCGTTCCCGCTGCCATAGATAGTTCTCCGTCGTCTGACACACTCTCTTCGCCTTCAGGGATGCTGATGCCCGGATTATCCACGTCGAAGTCTGTTTTCGCCGATGGGTCTGCTGCGAATTGCCGCGGATTGGCCGACTTGTTTCTCGCTGTGTTGGCGATTGCCGTGCCTACGTGTGCCGATTGCTGCGCTACTGTGGCCGTCGCGAAGGTTGCCACCGTACCGTTGTCTCCGTTTTGGATTCTGGGGTTCGACGTCATTTCCACTTCAAATTTCAGAAGCGGAACGGGCTTCATTTTTCCGTTCTCATCGACGTAGCCTTCCCACCCGACATCAGCCGCAGTGAGGCCGATCATCTCTTCTTCATCCAGATCCAGGAAGTGTGCTCCTGCCTGCACCAGCTGTCCCATTTCGAGTTCCTCTTTGCTTCTCACAAGCCCGGTTTCCCAGTCCACGTCGTAAAACTCGTTTTGCGCCCAGGCTTCTGGTGTGAACCAGCCTTGGCACTTGTGGTCGAGCTTCTTGCTGCAGAAGAATGGGAGCTTCGAGATCAGCTCTCTGGCCTCCACTTGTCGTTTGGGGTGGAACACAAAGAAGGTCCTGTTGCGGTCCGCTTTGTCTGTGTCCACTGACACAAACAGTGTGTAGTCAGGGTCTTCAAAGGAGCGCAGGTTCATGACCACCTCGCGGAGTGTGAGGTTCCAGATAGGCACTTCGACATCCAGCTGCATGATGGAGTAGACGCCTTGAGTCATCATCTTCTTCTCGAACGCCACTTGGTGCGCCACCATCGAGCTCAGGTTTGCGAGTTCCGACGGGGGGTGGTGGAATCTCTGGTCAAGGGCATCTGGCATGAAACGCATCTGCTTTCCCAAGAGACGGACGGTGTCCGCTCTGTGATTGAACATCTCCTTCATCGCCACACGACACACCCTTGACTTGGATTCCCCGCACATGATGTGGGTCGCCCTGGGTCGGTTCCGGAAGTCGTCTGTGTCTGGTCTGCGGCCGCGCCTCCTGACCAGCTGGATTTCCCTCACCCGAAGCTGAACCACGAATTGGTTTTTCACCAGCTCGTTGACGTTGATCACTTCAGCAAGGTCGTCGGTGTTCATGGAGCTATGGCTTCCAAACAGCCATCCTGCCGCGACGACATTGTGTTCTTGGATGTCGGACTTGCGGAAGGAAATCGCAGCTGCTGCCAGGGTGCCGTCGTCCTCGAACACGTCCAGGTCTTGTTTGTGGGCCACCCAGATGCGGGTGTAAGTCATGAAACCAGTCCGGGCGTATAGACTTTCCACGAACTGTTTCAGCGTCTCCCTGTTGGTCCATGCCACATCCGCCACGGTCCAAGGACGCAACTCTTTGCTCTTGCGCCACGCCAGAATTTGCGCTTTAGAGTCCGCGCGGAAGATGAATGCTCTGAGGGCGTTGAGGCTCGCGATGACTTGTACCAATGGGGTTTCGCTGCCTTCCCTGGACATCGGTAGACGCACGTCGAAGAACGTTTTGTGAAAGTCGCTCAAGACGTCGTTGACGCTCTGCAATTCTCTGGCCTGTGGGGCCTTCCGTGGGTACGCCATGACCTTCCTGCGTGGCTTGCGCGACTTCTTCTTCGAAGACGGGTTCGGGGAGGTAGCTTGTGCTTCATCCTTGTCCTCGTCGTCGTCGAACCGGATTCCTTTCACTTGCATGAACACCACTCGGGCGGCGATCCACGCCGATGTCTCGTGTGTGGCTTTGATTTGTCCCAATTTCCACATTGAGGACGAGAAGATGTTCGAAGTGGCCACTAGCCGCACCATGACTTGGATCACCTGCAGGTTGGATTCCGCTGGTAATTTGTTGTCGTACGCGTCCTCAAAGAGGACCTTCCATTGTTCCAAGGTTGCTCCGTCTGCTAGCTCGTCGCTCATCTCTCTCACGAAGGCGATCGACTCGTCAAGCGCTCCATCTTCTCCGGTGGTTGCCGTGAACGGCTCTGTTCCGCGGGTCATCAAGTTTCTCTCTCTGAGGATGTCTCCCCAGCTTCTTTCGTGCTGGTGGCTCCAAATCCAACGGTTCTCGTTTTGGATCGCACCCTTTTTTGGGGACTTTTTGGTCGGTGAGTCTCTGGCCTGCCTCTTCCCTCCTCGGCCTCCCCCATGAGCGCCTTTGCCACGGGCCTGACGGCCTCCTCTTCCTGATCGTCCTCGTCCCATTGTCGGTGGCTTTCGAGGGGTCTGGTTGGCTTTGCCAACATCGTTTTGGGCGTCTGTGCGCACCATTGTCAACAACTTTGTGCTGGTAGTGTTTCTACGTGTTCTACGTAAAAGTTTTTGTACTGGTCCTACGTACGTCATCAACAGTGGAAGAGTCACGGGACTATGTCACCCAGGATATCAGACAGAAGCTGCGCCCTTGCCTCGGCCATGCAAAGCGGAGCCCAAGCCGCGATGTAATGGCGGTGGTTGATGAAGGTATCAGGCAGTGGTTTCTTCTTGCTTCTGGCCAGTTGCTGCGAAACATCGTCGTCTGCGCCAGGAGCATTAGTAGAACCGTCCAAGGTGCCTTTTCTGTTGTCGTTCTTCGTTCCTTTCTGTTGCTGACCGTTCGGATGCTGTTGCTCCTTCTGCTGATCAGCGAGGTCAGTCACGAAGTTCCATTCTCGGATGCTCTTCCAAAAGTCATCCGGCAAGGTGCTCGTAGCGAAGGAAGCGGATGATATGCCATCCTCGCTCATCATGCCGGACAGTCTTGTGCCGCTGCCGATGGTGCTGACGAGCGATGCAAGGCGGGTCATGCTCCCCTTTTTGCTGGCTTCAGTCGCGGCCGTGGCCACTCCCGTACCGCCACCGCTACTCGATATCTTTGGGACTCGGCCCGTACTACCTGATGCCGTTGCGTTGGCTCGCGCTGCGGCTAGAATGCCATGGGCCGATGGTGGAGCCGAAGATGACGCTAACGATTGGCCTGGTTGTTTGGCCCGGTTCGGTCGCTTCAGGGATGGGCGCTTCGTTGGTGGTTCATTCTTGGTTCCCTGTGGTTGCACCGGGTCGATCATGATGATCTTCGCCGCAGGTCTGCCCGGACTTAGCTTCTGTCGAGGTCGCTTCAAGGCCGGTTTCTGGTTTGTACTAAGCACCTGCGAGGTGGAAGAAGAGGAGGCGGTTGCTGGTGCTGGTGCTGATGCTGGTGTTGATATCCGTTTGGTCAGAGTCAAGCCACCAGCTTTGACCTTTTGGACCGCCGATGGATTCGATGGATTGCTCTTGGCAGCGGAGTTGGTTGGCGTACCAATAGAAGAGGGCTTCTTCATCATCGCAGCCAACCGGCGTTGCTTCTCAAAGATGCCCAACTCCTTTTGGGATGGATTGGACGATGGCATGATTGCTGGATAGTGTTGATCGTTGTTGCTGAGAGTACAATAGGGCCGAGTGTTACATACGTATTGGGTGTTGCGAGCGGAATCGTTGGTGAGTTGTCGTCGAACCGATGGCATGAGTGTTCACATGCGTGCGAGTTTGCATACATACAAGCATGTGTACGAGTATGTGCGGTACGTATGGTATGCAGGCACAGGAAAGATTGGTCAGCGTCCTCTGTCTCTCTCTCTGGAGTAGCGTGCGTACGAGTATCAGCATTGGCAGTGTCAAAATGCTTGATAACATGAGCATGCATACAGTACGAGTACTCGCTGAAGTGCGAGCACAGTTACGAATAGCATGCCTTGTGGGGAGTATGCCCGATGCCACCACCATGAATGATGCAAGGCAAGATAGACGCTAGATGAAGCTGGGAGGAATGGAGCTGTGCTATCGAGATCGACTTGAGCATGAGGATGCGCACAACGAGGTGAATGCGCCATATGTTATATAATGGTATAATACATACGAATCAACGCCGATGATGATCGGCGATCGCCCGTCGCAAACGTGATTGTGAACACAAAGCCGGGCACGAGCCTGTGATGAGAGGTCCTTGCGTCATTCCAACCAGTCATCATTGCAGCTCCTGGTTCTTCTTCCTCTGGCCTCCGCATCCAAGCACATCAGGGCCGCCAGACTGCGGACGATGCCAACATAAAAGACTTCGCGCAAGCAGAAACACTGGGAGTCACAACAACTGAGGGAATCGCAGGTGGAGGTTGCTGCGCATCATGTAGGAGTGCGGCGTGGTAGCCCATGAAGACCGAACAAGCTCCGACCTTCCATCCAGTGCACAACCACCAAGGTCTACCAAAGGAAGGCGTGGACAGACAAGCCACGAACGACAAGAGACGCAGACAGCAACGCCAGCACGAGGAAAGGCACACGGTGTAAACATACGCATGTCCGGACGCCCATGCATCCATCCATCCATCCATGCAGCCACTCACTCACTCACTCACATGCATGTCCGAGATGGAATCCCAACAGACAATTGTGGGCTCGTTACTCACCACCGAAATGTGTAAAACTCGCGCCAAGTGTTGCCGCTCTGTTCTACTCTGCTCTGCACTGAATCGCCAACAAAACCGATCGTTCCGATGAAAAGAAAGACACAAACAACGGATGATGCTGGAAACGACGCATTCGGTGACACCTGTGCAGAGATCGAGGCAGCAGCCAGATGGATGAATGTATGGGCTGCTTGGTGGCTGGATAGATTCGATGGCTTTGCGGATTTTTGGAGTCTCTGTAGTGTTTCTCTGCGCGGTCAATCGTGGAGTGTCTTTCGAATCTGTCTTTGCGGTTGTTGTTGGTGGTGGTGGCAATTGTGGGTGGCGGCGCGGGTGGCAGTTTGTCCTTCCACGCTTTCTGTTTTCTGTTGTTCCTGTTGTTTCTGTTGGCGACTTTTTCTTCCGTTCGTTGGTGGCTCGATGTAGTCGATTATCGACCACATTGATCATGTGTTGTGACATGACACGAACTTCGTGATTCAGCTTCAACAATCCAGAAACACGATTCAACAAGTGAGGGTCATCTTTTTGGTTTTCCGAATCTGCCGAAGCTGACTTCTTCCACACATGTTGCTCATGGTTGAAAGAAGCACCTGGAGACGATGATGCCACTCAAGACATCAAGCCACGAAATCCGCAGTCGATCATCCAAGGTCATCACAACACACATGCACACACACGCATACACATACGCACACCGATGGCTGACGGCTCCGAACACAGGACGAGTACGAGCACCGATGCCAAACATGCGGAGAACACCACATTGAGTTTCTTCTATGAGCCTGTAACGTCCTCCATCAACGCAAGGAGAGTTGATGTGGGCAAAGCAAACAGCGCAATTGTCACCGCAGCGAACAGGAATGCACAAAGCCAGATGCGCAGATACAATGATGCAGGTGTTTCTCCCAAGCAACCAAAAGGAAGGCGCTGTTGTCGCATCGGACTGAGAACACTCGGTCTCGTCTTTCCGATTGTGATCATCTGCTGGCTGATCCTCATGTGCATGCTGGCCACAGCGCTGAGCAAGGCAGGAGCTGATCCGAACCAGAAGCACCCATTGTTGCCATCGGCCGGTGATGTGTTGGTCGTCACGGATGCAGTCAGTCAGTCCTCCGATCTGATGACGCAGAAACCTGAGGCGGCCAATGCATCGCATCCATTCGAATCAATGGAAAGGGGAGCAACACAAGCAACGGTTGGCAGAGCACAGCACGGTACGGAACAGCAAGTACAGATCGCCCGTTCCCTGGAATCTTTCTCAGCTCGGTACTTTGTCTACAATCGATCCGACTTTTCAGTCCTGCGCAAAGGCAGCCCTCACTATCAGGGCCATCGCATCGGCGCCCCCATGTTTGTCCAACGATACGGTGATGACAACCGCTCCGACGAGGACATGCTCGTTGCGTTGGAACGCCACCCATTGCGAACGTACGATCCGGAACAAGCTCAGGTCTTCATCATCTCTTTCCTTCCGGGCCAAATCCTCACGTGGCAGCCAGGCAAGATGAAGCTGTCCAAGCAGGTGCAGGAATGGTACGACAAGCATCAGGATGAACGTGGCGACGGTCACAGCCCCGCCGCCAGCTTTGGTGGATTGCCTACCGCCGATCTGTTCGAGCTCACCTTCCGCGAGCTTCTGGCGCATCCCATCTACAGCCAGTACAAGCACAGGCACAACCACGTCTTGCTATCAACAGCGTTGGTCACTTTCCATCACGGAGATGTGGGCAAGGTTCGTGCATTGGCGCGATGGTACAACGACCTGCAGAACATCACCGTTGCGATGTCTTTTGATGTGCGTGCCATGTGGGAGGCACATGGGAACGGCGTGCTGGCAGGCAACGACTACGAGACCATGGCTGGACCCATGACACCGGTGACGCGATCGTCTTTCTCACTCGGGTTGGGATGCCAGTCAAGCTGTGGGCTTGATCTGATCCCAGCAAGCATGCAACGATTCGATACGGCGAAGCATCACATATTCTACCAGACACGAACGACTGGATCCTTGTACAACTCCACCATCTATCGACATGCTCCGTTGACGCACACCAACCTTACTCAACAGCGGTATCCACGTGCGCACGATGGCAAAGGCAACATGGACAACATACGCAATATGCACAACAGCAGAGGGAACAACGGCCGCGATGCCAACGCGCAAGATAATTGCATGGGATACGGATTGCCCAACCGACGGATCTGGAAGGAAAGGTTCTCATCGTCTCAGTTCTGCTTGGTCATCCGTGGTGATACACCCCATTCCCATTCTCTCATCCGCAGCATGCGGGTGGGCTGCATCCCCGTCATCATCAGCGACTGGTACCCAACGTTCTCACCCACACTCAAGACGAGTCTGCCAAACATGGAGGCATTCGCGGTCTTCATTGGGGAGAAGGACTTCGTTCAGGATCCGCAAGGCACTTTGCAGGCCCTCCGTGACTTGCCGCGTACTGATATTGAAGAGAAGATTGCAAATCTCCGCATAGCGCAGCGCATCGTGTTTGCGGATCATGAACAGAGCCTATTCGTCCCTGCGTTTGTGACGGAAGCGTTAGCAGCAATGGAAGATGTCAAGACACTGCACAGAGATGAGGGAGGTGATGGTGATGGTGATGATGTTGATGATGTTGATGGTGGTAGTTGAACAAACAGAGTAACTCCACAGTAGACGCCCCCTTCCACACCCACGCATGAGCGAGAAACATTTCATTGGTGGGTCTTGATGTGTACAGTATAATATTATACCATAGAATACTACAGCTACTGATACGTATCTATGTGGGTGAAGGTACAGGGACTCTGCCCTGGCCCACTCTGCTCTATTCATAATAGTATTATGTACGCGTAGCACGTTCTACAGCGACGTGGGAGCTTGATGACGAAGATTCATGTGGCGAACGTCAGACAGACGTGCCACGAGTCAGCCTTGAACAAAGATTTTCGATCGTCACAAAACAAATCCTCTCCACAATTTCACACGTTGGGGTCTCAAGAAACAGTCGCTCGAAACACGAAAGCAACCGCAACCATCCAACGAGCGCCACCTCCATCTGTTCAGTAACAACAGCCAAAGAAAGCGACGAACAAGGATCATATCTCAGGATTGCCACAATCTCACCATACCATACCATACCATACCGTACCTACAACTATGTCGAACGAAACAGCGAAAGACGCGGACCGATTCACCGAGGAGATGCGAGTTGCAGCCGGCGAAGAATGGGAGAAAGTTGTCAATCACAAGTTCACCAACGAAATCGCTGCCGGAACCATCGACAATGACGTGCTGAAGCGCTACCTGATTCAGGACTTTCGCTTCCTCGATGCGGGCGTCCAACTTCTTTGCAGCGTCATTGCCAAGGCCCGGTCCCTCGACGATCGCATCCCGCTGTGCCAGTACGCAGCACTCCTCACGTCCAAGGAGGCCACCTACTTCCAACGTTGCTTTGACGAACTTGGAGTGTCCGACGAAGAGCGCGATAACACCCCCAGCTCTGAGTGCACCATCGCCTTCATCAATTTGCTGAAAGAGACCGCTCACAACGGGACGTTGATCGAGATCCTCGCTGTCATCACCGTGTGCGAGTGGACCTACATGAGCTGGGGCGTTCGCGTGTTGGGTGGCACCGTGCGAGAACGCTTCGAGTGCTTCGAGTGGGTGGACTTGCACTCAGGGGACTATTTCGAAAGCGTCGTCAACCACATGCGTTACATGTTGGACAAGGAAGGTGTGACAGAGGGTGCGGACGCAAAGAAGGCTGCAGCCAAAAAGTTCATGGAAGCTGTCCAGTTCGAAAAGGAGTTCTTCGACTCTGCTTACGATGCCTGAATTAGGCAGGACTAGGAGCTTTGTGGGCACCAATGCTCACCACTTACAAGAGAGAGGACACTGAGCGAAGCACAAGGCACAATCAGGAGGCTCAGCAAAGGCGCGCCACGGACCACACCGCAGGGAACGATTCAACAACGGTTTCTTTTTACACCAAGCCTGTCATCACGCCATACAACTTACGAGCCCCCCGAGTGAGTCGACCACTCGTTTGAAACGGGCATTCTAACTTTTCATCTTCGATATCCAAACCAAGCACATATTCGTAATCCTTATAATCTTCTTACAAATAATTAACCGATCGATTTTTGATGTATATCCTGTTTTAAGTTTTATGGATCGATCTATATGTTCATTCTAGTCGCGTGGGTCCAACAGCACAAAACCCGTTGTTATTGGCAGAAGGTTCGATGATGTTCTCATTTATTTATCGTGAGGTGATCAGTCACGGACTTGCTTCCGAAGGTGCCGGTGGTTTGGTACGCGTTAATTACACGTTAGCATGTGGCACCTGATTCCGCATTCTGCTCGTCACAAAACACATGACACAAAACACATCACACAAAACACATCATCTCCATCATTTCGCAAAATCGCGCCACACTTTGGCTCCATTCACAACTGTCCTCGCCAATGCCCTGCACACTCGCCCTTTCGCTCCATGCCCGTTCTCGTCAGACTAGTAGTAGCAGTAGTAGTAGTAGTAGTAGTAGTAGTAGTAGTAGTAGTTGTTGTTGTTGTTGTTGTTGCTGTTGTCAACGAATGGTCCACTCATCATCCCATGCTCTCCTGTCCTCACTTCGGCTCAGACCAGTGCACACCATCACATCGAACTAGCAAACAACACTACTCTACACCAACAGCTACATCATGCCTCTCTCTACCACCCCCAAGGCCCTCTCCAACGATGCCAACCCCTCCCCCAGTAAGAAACCACGTGCTCACCCTGTGTCTGCTCCCTTCGATTCGAAGGGATTCCTGTTGCCGACTGCAGAGCAACTGTTGCCCGACAAGCCGTCCGCTACGTTGAGGAAGCAGAGCACCATCACGCGAGTGATGGATGTGAAGCCGATGCATGCAGCGGATGGCAACCTCGTCCCGAACGGTATGCATGCGCACGCTCGCGAGCTGCACGTGTACGTTCACATCCTTGACAACAACGGATGCGTCTACGACGACTCCCACGTCGAGGTGCGTTCGGAGGGACGAGGTGTCGGCGATGGAGCAGTGGTGAGCGTTATCGTGAACGCGCCGCCCCATGCTGCAGCTGACGTTGCACCACCTGTCGCGCCGACCCCACCAGCGAGGCTCCCTCGTCGCTGCAATGCTGTTGTTGCTGGGGGCTACGCAGATGCCTCTAGCGATAGCGACAGCGCGTACGAGGACAACGGCAAGGAGCAACGAACACGTGCCAGCAGGAACAGGAGAGGAGGCCAGTTCGGGCACGATCCAGAAGAGGCGGGAAACTGGAGGCGTGATGCCATCGTCGATGTGATTGCAGTGCTTGGATCTAACCTAGATCCAGAACTGTTGCACCACATGCCCAAGAAAGGATTCGTTCTTGCAGGCACACACGATCGGACCATCTGGAGCTATGTGAAACAGATGTGGAGTGTCCTATCGTCTGCACTTTGGACTGTCCTGCTCCCAGAGGAGGACATGCCAACTCGTCAGATGGAACAGGTACTTACATACATACGCAGCAACGTGGAGCTTCCTCCTGTGATGTTGGCATCTAACCTCTACACCCTGGGTTTGCTTGGAGAATCCGAATCATCCCGCACGGTGAGAGCTGCTTTGGCCGTGTCTGCGCCATACGCACTGTGCACTACTATCCTGGAAAGGCATGCACATGGACTATCGGAGGAACAGAAGGCGCGCATGCTCCCAAAACGCGACATCGTCACACAAAGCCAGGCAAGCACCTTGCGTCGCTACTATGACATGTTGAGTCATGGCGAAAGCATCCCTCCAAAGGTTCTCCAGTATCGCGTGCGCGCTTGCGATCTGTCTGCTGTGGCATCGTTCCTTGTGACCACCGCTACGTACAAGGCAGGCCTGAGTCACACGGTACAGTACGGAGGCGTCAAATTCGAAAATGTCCCCGTGTTCGATCGAGGAAGCACGACTATCGAACAACTATTCGGCATGTACACATCAACGACCAACAGCCCAGTGGGAATGCCTGCGTTCACCACCATGACCCACCTACTCACACGCAAAAGCAAGATCAAGACGGGCCTTTCTTCCTTCGAGAGCTACTTCTGGATGGCGACGGAGAAACTCAAACAGGCAATTTCGCGCCTAGTAGACCTCCTGAAGGCTAAGTATGAAGCAGACGAGGAGGAACAAAACGATGCCAATGACAAGAGCGACAGCGACAACGACGAGCCAGATGACGTCATCGCGCCACATGTGCGCACAGCCGATTCTCTCTTGCATGCACTCGAACTGCTTGTTGTGTTCCTCAAATGGGAGTTCACCGCCTCCCACATGCAGCTTCAGTGTGACGATCCAATGCATTCGGCCGCGTTCGCTCTCACCACCAAAAAGGAGAAGAAGAAGGCAACATCCACATCAACCAATCAACGCAAACCACGCACCAACAAGCACAAGCGGAAGAAGACCACCACCATCACAAACGACATCCCAATCATCACAAATGACATTCCTGTGACCACCGCAAGCGAACAACCACGTAAAGTATGCAACCGTTGTGGCGCAGCAATGCGATTTGTGGATGATCGTTTTGTTCCTTTTGTCACAATGCTTAAGGACAACGAACTCGCAGAACACACAGACGAATTGCAATCAATGCTTGCGGCGGCACCGGGATTCTCCGACGAAATCGTTAATTACATGGCTCACAAAGTGCGTGCCAAAGTGCAATTCCGACAAATCGCTTTTTATCAATCCGAGCTCAATGATAAGCCTGAAAGAGCCTATGTGGTACTCGACCATAAGCAAAAAATTCTACCGACAGGCCAAAGCGAAGCCCAACAAGAATATTGGGGGAAGAAGGGAATGTCACTGCTTGGGGCGATGGTCATCACGTGTCGCAACGACATTTTTACTTATCAGTTCATCGACATTGTGGTCGGCGGAAGACCGACGCAAGACACACTTCAAGTTGGTGGACTACTTGACATCCTGCAAAAAACGGTCAAAGACATTCTCCCATCCGTGACTGAAATCATCCAACAGAGCAATAACGCGTGTTGCTTCGCCAGTCATGAGCACATCGCGCTCATCACATCGGTACTCAACAAGAACCTTGCGACACGAAAGGCGGCCAGAATCATCGCATGGATCTACACAGAGGCCCAAACTGGTAAGAGCATGCTGGACACCCACTTTGCGTACATCACCCGTGTACTGCGAAAATACGTGCAAAGTGGCAAGGACATCAAGACCCCGTTCCAACTCTTCCTTGCACTGAAAGCTGGTAACATCGCGGGTACCACCACGGTACTGGTCAACGCGTCGTCCCTCCAAGGCAACATCACCACGCTTCCTGGCGCACCAAAACGACGATTCCGCGCGAACGGACAACAGGTACGTCAAACTCACGAGGTGAAGTATGACGATGACCAGGCGCGGTTGGTGGCAGCGTCTGGTATCACGGAAGATGTCGTGGTCAAGAGTGCTGAATGGGACGGCTGGATCATCAAACAGCTGGGCGTTGTCGCTGTTCACACACACAAGTCCGACAAGCTGCCGATAACGTCCGAATCGTTCAGGAAGACGGACAAGACGCGAAAACTCGGGCGCACAGCGGCAGAGAGCAAGGCAATTGTGTTCGGCAAAGTCCTCCAAGTCGCACAACGATGTCTGCCGTCCGACAACACCGCGGAGTTGAAGGACAAGACCGCCGAAACTGAACACCCACCACTCGCAGTGCCAGGCTGGGCGAGCAAAACCGTACGGATCAACGCGAAACTACCAGACTACATCGCGGACAAATTGAAGGACATCAGTGAAGCGTCTGCGAAGGACCCGAAAAACAGACCATCCGAACACGAAGCACACGAACAATTGATGAACGACAACAGCACCAAAACTGACTGGTACGTACAACTGCACGCAAATCCCATGTGCGTCAAAGCGTCGCTGTCTGCAGCGTACAACGCCAAACAACGCAAGGACAAGAAGCAGGCCGCTCTCATCAAGGCGGAAACCAACACCAACCCAACAAGCAAAGTAGCAGCATCTGAAATCGTGGCGATCCACAATGCGCCAGCTGCAACAGAGGAGGAACGAAGAGAAGAAGAGTTGCAGAGAGAGGAAGAGGAATTGGAGAATCAGAGGTGGTGTGATGCTCACACAGCAAAGGTGAATGCAGAAAGTGAGGCTGTGTTGGATGATGGGACGGAAATTTTGTGATGGTTGTGCGTCGCCGCGATAACACTAGTTGTGGAGATTTGTGGGTGCCCGGTCAGGCTACTAAAACGAGTCTAGAGGCCGTCCAAAAAGCACATCCAATATCTGCTTATCATGCTATATCTCAACAACACATCACTTAAAATTAAAAATGAACATTGCATTCAGACGCCTGGCTATCTGTTAATCAGAATATTGCAGTTAAATGAGTATAGAAAATATTGTGGAAGTCATGTTGGTTTGCTGTGTGTTGTGTGGTGGATCCGAGAAAAAATTGTTGATGCCACAATGTTGCCCTCCAATGAGCACACATGATCATCATGATCATCCTTGTATTTCAGCAAACTGTGCATACCATTCGCTCTGCATACCCCCCAGCTATCCACTCCATGAAGGTTGGCCTCAGACATTGGCTCTGCATGCAGCAATGCAGCCACACACCGAAACAGATCGTTTTCGAAAAATCAGTTTCGATGTGGATACAGTTCAGATATGGATCCGTATCTCGTCCATACGATCCTTTCACCCCCTCCAAGCGCTCCTCGTGCATTACCACACTCCATGGCGACACGTGGATGCATCCAGACTGGGCTGGGAGTGCATGGCGGACGTGATGCACCTCCACAAGATGATGTGGTGGTGCATTTCTTGCTCCCACCAACAACGACCATTCTGCAGATATGGTCAGCTGCAGCCTCTTGTACACCGTCTCCGTGGCGCACACTTCACGACGTGCATCTCCAATTGATGCCGCACGCATCTTGTATGGGTGGCTTGGTGATTGAGGGGCGTCTTCCCATCGCCCCTCACAGCCAAAGCCACGCGAATGGTGCCAGGCGAGCCCCAACCAAAACTCCTCAAAACCACCTTTCTCTCCGCGCGGACACCTTCCCGGTGCTCCGCGAGCCTCAAACTTCGTGGGTGCCTTCGTCTTGGCCTTCCTGAGGCATCTTGAGTATCCGAAGGCGCTGATATGGCCTGTGTGTGCCACACACAGGCCAAAACCAACCAGCCGATTTGGGGCCAAATTGTGATCGTGTTTCTGGGGCCTACGACGGCCCCAAATCAACCTCTCTTCCCGCCTCCGCTCGTCTACCCACCAAACGTTGCGTGGCGGTGACGGCGATGTGCTTGGATCTTGAATTGGCCGGCTGGTTGGTGCGGCGCCAAGCATGCCGTTCGACGGCCATTGTGGTATTTTTTTGGTGTGGCTCCATTTTCATCTTGGTGTGTCGAGTTTGCCACTCTCAACTGGCCTCACATGTTGGGGGATGTGGAGATTTACCTCCAATTGTACCGACTGTCCAAAAAGACCACGACACAAAACACTCGAGGAGTACCAACCCCACTCAACCACTTCGCCACGACGAAGCAGACCTGATGATGTTGCGCATCGTGATATCATTGGTGTTTCATGACGAAGTATCCAATTTCGTGACGTCGATGACGGATTGGACAAGCACATTGTGTAATTAACGTAAACACGCATGCGCCGCTTCCCCCAATATTCTACAACTATTGCTATCGTGGATGGACTGTTGGATGGTCTCATCCGAACACCTGAAAAAGAGACTAAACAATTCAAAATCGGAACACAGTCGCTGAAACAAAGAACAGCAAAGGGTTAAATTGGATCGATGTAGTCGTAGGCAAGAGGCCGAAACACGAAAGAGATCGAAAATTGCGCATATCCATCGGTCCATAAAACTTAAAGTAGGATCTGATTCAAAAATGTAATGGTTAATTATTTGTATTAGACCTACAAGGATTACGAATATGTGCTTGGTTAGTATGTAGGAGAGAAAATTTCTGGAGGTCCGTTTCAAACGAGTGGTCGACTCACTCGGGGGGCTCTTACCATAACCAACAACATCACGGGTTTTCGTTATCTGCTTTCTGATCTTGTGTTGTTTTCGTTTTTGTTTTTCTGGAGAAATTGTGGTTGTTGAGATTTGCTTCACGCCGATTATGTCTCATGTGACATGCGCAGAGACTACTTTCACATGAACGCGGAGAACAAGAACGTGATTCAATCTGACACTATCGAATCCTGCGGGAACAACAATATACTATGCGATAGAAGGTAGCCCGCCTTTGTGTAGGCACGTGTCCATGCGCCAAGGAAGTTACCCATCAGTACGTTGACAATTCCTCGTCCCCCGGATTAGAGCAGAGCATTCGAAAGTGTGAACGTTGGAGATGGTTGAAGACACAGACATCCGGAAACAATCTCTCATGGAGCCTGTATTCCTCGAATGAAGAGATTTCCAGAGAGCAGAAACGGTTGCTCCGACCTACTTGTGCTAATACGTACGCTGCTGTACGCGGAAACGCCAAACCAGCCTGATGGAAATGATGCAGCCATACATATTGTGGGTGGAGTATGGCACTCTGCCCTAACACGCTTGGCGAGGCAATGCCATGCGCTGAATGGGAACTAACAATGGCGTTTGCTGCGACCTGTTACGCGAGCTACAGCATATACGACTAGGAGCAAGGATGAAAATTGTTGCTGATTTGCACTCGTCGGCTCGCGTTGACCTTCGATCATGCTGATCAAGAGAGGAAAGCCTTTGAGAACTACTCGTGCTATGTATCATTGTACATGATACATGAATCGTGGTGGATCAGAGTTGTCGCCTCTTGTTTGGTAGGTGTTGTACCAGAATACACGTACGAGTATGATGCGCTCTCTCTTGGCAACGCCATCCTTGCAATCAATTTCGTGCCTGACCTGCCGAAGTCTTGGCGCTGATGCAATGTCGGAAGACGGCTGGCGGCGGTCATAGTTGGATGGTGGGTTGTTGTGGTGATGCCGACAACGGTGCTCTCTGGTCGTGCTTGAAATCCCGAACATCGAGTCGCACACAAACAGTCCATCATTATCATCATCATCGTCATCGTCGCCAACATTATCACTGAAGACCCTGTTTCTCATGGACTACTTGTGCATCAGACCGGCTGTGGGAAGACTTCTGCAAACTTCTGTCTCTCTCGCCGAACCTTGGTTGTTTCGTCTCTCACCAGGCCGTATGGCAGGATAAGCAGGAGCAAGAGGAGTGTCGACAATCCAATCGCTTGTGCCCAGAACCGAACTGGTTTTAGTAGCCGTATGGTACGACGACGATGGAGTCTATGAGCCGTGAAACCACACTTTCCGCTTTCTCTCCATCCTCTCCATCTTGATGTCCTACGTACTGTGCAAACACTCCATCCCAATCGATGACTGCTCGATGCTCAATCCTAATACGACCTTCGCACCGAACGTGCGACGACACCATTGAAGCGAAGCTCCGTTGTTGGAGATGTCCGTTCAATCAACCCTGCGTGTGCGCTTCCAAGTTTGAGACGGTCGCGTGTCTTGAGATGCGCCGTTTTGTGGTCACGCGCCTCCATTCTTGGTGCAGAACGCCTCTTTTTGTGACTATCTTTATCGCGGGTCGCCGTGAAGCGCGATCCGTCGGCGACGATGATGACGTGGAAGTCAACAATTATGCACGTTGAGACAACAATTGGGACGTTTCGCGTGACCGAGTTCTCCAATTGTGTTGGGCAGTTTCGCGGCGGCGCTTATTTGTTGTTGTACTGGAGGCATTCGCGAAGTTGGCGCCTTCCCTGTGGTTGTCTGGAAGTTGGTATTTGCGTTACCGTTCCACGCTCGGATACATCTTTCCACAACCTTTTCCGCGCCTCAATTCTTTCAATACCGTGAATTGGTGCCGTGTCGTGATGCTCTCGTCTGTGTTGCGGTTTGCTGTACCCTCTCCGCGCACGGTGGATTGCGTTGTGCGTGTTCTTTGTTTGCGCGGGGCGAATTCTTCGCTTTGTCCTGGTTGTTCCCAGCTTCAACCGCAAAGTCGCAGCCTCTGCGCGTCCAATGTAAGGCGACGCGAACGGTCTGTTGGATGTCGTTGTGCTCCAGCACTCGTGTGCTTCCGCACACCTTCTCCGGATAGCCACAGCACTCCAGACACAAAAGAGGAGAGACAAAGAAACGCGGCCTGTATCGTACCACACAACTAGCGAGAGTGACCACAGCACACGGAAACAGACGAGAAAGTTGTGACCTGTCTTCTTGAATTCAGCTCCTCTGCTTTGGGTGCAGGCGTCCATCCAGAGTCCACAAACACAAATCTTGAGGACGACTGTTTCGTTTGCTGAACAGAAGCACACCAAAGGGTCTCTGCAAATACCACAGCTCGAAGAGTACGCACAGGGCACCATCATACTCGTACGAGGAGTTTGAACATCGACAGCAGACCATCTCTTTCCTTGGTACACGGCGCATTCCATACAATCTTGCACGAGGAAGAGTGGAGCATCCATACATTGGTAGAGCAACGGAGGTCAAGCAAGCCCTGCGACTTTCATCATCTTCGACAACGATCGCTGACACTGCCACGATGAGGCCACCACAAGAGTCGCCACCAGAGTCACCAAAGAGCCTGAGATCCACCAACTCTGCAGGAAAGCAGGTGTGTTTCGACAAGGTGGAGATCATCGAATTCCCATACCAGCTGGGCGACAATCCCGCAGTCAAGAGCGGTGCTCCGGTGACGATCGGTTGGGAATCCCATACAAGGGCGAAGTTCGAGATTGACTATTTCGAAGTCTTCGAGAAGGGTGAACGCACAGACCTCAGCCTTTCTCCGACACAGAGGACCAAGCTGTAAGTGCAGAATCTTTGGCAGATTACTCGTACTCATCTTGGCACTGTGAGCATCTCACGATGATGTGTGCTTGTGTTGCAGACAACAGAATGGATCGGAAAGGAACAGAACGGAACGGAGGGCAATGCATTGCGCAACATGCCAGAATAGCCTGGAGCACGATCATCTGATAATCGCTGCGCCAATCCTCACTCACCATTCCCGTACCGCTGTCTCCGCCACTGCACTTCGCTACACTACTCGCGCACCTCACCTCCACCATCCCCGCTCGATCTCTCTGAACTGGCCACTCTGCATTTAAACATCCGCACAGGCTGCTCGCACTGGGATACTCGCAGAACGAGATCGACCAATCGGCCTTGCAATGCGAAAAGATCAAGAAGGAACGGGAAGCATCCATCAAGAATGTGAAATGGGACAGGGTGAACCTCGCCATGAATGCAGCTGGTAAGACGCTGCGGAAGATCCTTCCAGGCAAAAGCGGCAGCTCCGGACACAAGGCGTCGTCATCCGTGACAGCGCGATCCGCTTGAACCCACTCCAGCGTCCAATTTTGCGCATTTCAGATCGGCGTGAGCATGACACCAATTTTCCTCACAACATGCACCTGGAGGAAGTGCACGAGTACTTGTGGTACTCCAGATTTGAGTCGAGCAGAGTACTCTGTTGCGTTACTCTGCTCATGCTCTATTACGACATATATGTATTCCTCTGTATTTCATCCCTATACATTTCCACACAATCATCGGCAACGACTCCCCCAAACCGAATTTTCCATCCCTTTTCAGCACACATCATGATTGTATTATATTATATTTTGTAACACGTATCATACAATATCATAACACATGAGCCATATTATTCACGACTCTAGAGGATTCTAACATGTAATATTATACTTTGTATAATCTTGTGTTTACTGGCAGCTCGTGCATGTACGCGTGTGGTGCACTCTGCACATGCCGCCACAGATTTCGCTGCGCGTCTTGGTTTGATCGTCTAGAATGCGATTTGATCGTGAAACTCCTCATGGTCCAAGTGGTCATTCTGTCCTTCTTGTTGATTAAGCGGACTTCATCTGCAGCTATCTATTTCGCTCACAGTGCTTTTCCCAAAGCTAAAAAAGCGAGAAGGCGTTGAATTGACGATTGGCCAGCAAACCAAAAACATGTCGACCAACAAGAACGCGTCGAGGCGCTCTGCGCGTGTTTTGGTCGTTGTTGGCGTTTTGTTTGTCGTCCTGGGACATCAAAAACCGAGGAAAGAAATGACTCCGTCATTGTGCCTCTGTGTTGTGAAGTTGTTGTTTGTGCGGGTGTTTGCCGCCGACGAATTGGTTCACTCTGTTGTGGTGCAAACTCATTGGAAAACTGAAAAGCAAGGCAACAGCTTCGACAAGGATAGAGAGAGAGAGAGAGAGATACGGAGAGACATCGTTGCACAAAAGCAATTCATCTTTAGAAGACAGAGATTGTGACAATCCGCAACCAACGAGCTACGAGCAGCAGATCTTAGGAGGCAGAAGAGCAGAGAACAACGGCCAAGAGGAGGGGCACCGAGAATCACGCCAGAGCGGAGAGATCCACATTGGCATCGGCGGGAATCCTGGAGTCATCGACGGCCGGTTCGCGATTTGGTTGGTAGCAAGCCGTTGGTTACAGTTCGTAGGTTACAGCTCGTAGGTTGCAGCTCGTATCGGACTGGTAGCTCGTGCTACAGCACAACATTGGACGGCATTGGCACTCCACTTCATGCAGGTATTGTACCATACTATTGCACAATAGTACATACCAGACTCATTGTGGGACAAGCCCACTGACGAGAGAGTGAGAGTGAGAGTGTGTGTGTGTGTGAGAGTACATGACTGAATCAGTTGTGGGAACAAAGTCGACCAGCCAAACAAGTAGATTCAGGTCAGGGATCGCCGTTTGGCCTTTTCCCAGAGAGGGTGGGTCATCACAAACAATAGAACAACGAGCCAGCCACAAATCAGCAACAAATCAGCAACAAGGCACTAAGTAAGCAGGGCATTAGAAGAGCCCGTCAGACAACTGGAAGCACATCATTGCCGTCATGTCTTCCAACAGCGGCTCAGGAGGCAGTGGCAGCAATGGCAATCGCAAGGGCGGCAGAGGTGGTAACAATCGAGGTCGTGGAGGTGGCCGTGGCAGAGGAGGGCGCAGAGGGGGCAATCGCAATCGCAATGGAAACAATGCTGGCGGTGGCAAAGGCAAGGATCGAGCGCCAGCTGGCCATGCCGCTCACAAATCGAATGAAGTCATCGCCAACAGCAACAACAGCAGTTGCCATCGGGGCAGCTCGAATGGTACCGACCACACTACCTCCAATGCCGGCGCATCAACAAAGTCCATCCCTAGCAGCCACAAGCACAACAACAGTGGGAACAACAGCAGCAGCAACAACAAGTCTTCTTCCGGCATGATACAAGCTGCAACATCAGCCACAAAGCAGTCATCGCCGGCTCATAACATGCCAGCAATGCGCGACGAGGTACGTTACCGAATGACAGTGGGCATTGGGATGTGTCTCAATCTTTCGCTGTGGACCATGCAAAGCATCACATTGTGCCGCTGAGTATTGAACATACCACTATCAAATTGCATCACATTGTATCACATTGCGTGAACCACTGGCATCCACAATCAACAGCATTATATTGTTCATACGGTTCGAATCATCAATCCATTCCCTGCTCACACACACACACTCACACACACGTATCCAACATGCATGCATGCATGCATACATACACGATCGCCTTCTCACGGACGCGTCTCAGGAGGTCTTGATTGCATTCATGCCCCATCTCAAAAGTGACAATAACCAAGCATTGCAAATCCACGCAACGTACCAGTCCAATAACAATCAGAAAGCCTTCTTGCAGTCCGCGAGGACCTTCCTCGCAACACAACAACAACCACAACAGCAGCAGAAAGCGCGGGTGCCTTCGACGCCATCGGCAGCGGCAGCGGCTGCATCCTCGCCGACGCAATCGCAAGCACCGATCGGGGCTACTGCCAAGGGACGAGCAACAATACACAGCCAACGCAGCGCAAACCAACCAAGCCAGACTCGGATGCCGATTGCGGCTGCAGCTTCAGCCACAGCGACGGCCAATCCGTCACCACTTCTGCAACATTTGACACTGCCATCCTCATCTCCCATGCACACTCTTGCGCCTCAGGGTATGAACAACCACAGCAATGACGCCATCAGTATCAACAGGAGCAGCGAGCAGCACAACGGCAAGGCCGCCAGCAGACACATTCAGCTTCCAGGTCTTTCCAGCAATCCATTCCAATCCAATGCGCCAGGCTTTCACACAACCCCCAGCAACATCCAACAGCTTCCGATCTTGCCCAACGTCCCGGGCCAGCATCAATTCTCTGTCAATGCACCATCCCCATCAAATGATTCTGCCACTGCTGCATCTCTACCTGCGGCTGCACCATCCACGTCACAAATGAATCTGATCGAACATAACATGGCGGCCCTGCTGTCCGAGTCAACTGACCCGCTCATCGCAATGACCAGATCTGCAAATACTGGCCCGATGAGTGCGAGTCCGATGAGGAGTGCCATGATATCCAATCAGATGAACCGGCATCATCTTCAGCAGCAGCCGCAACAACAGCATCCCAATCACATTCCAAATAATGTATTGCCACAGACATTGCTATCAAATCAACAACACCTATCGAACATGCCGACACCATCACCGCCACCCGGACATCCCTTGTTCCAACAGCAGCAACATCAACAACAGCAGCATTTCCATCATCATGGACCAACGCCATCTCCGCTTTTGCACATCAATGTGCCTGTGCATCAATCCCAGTTACCAGTTACGCCACCAAGATCAATGATGGGGCATCAGCAACAACAGCAGCAGCATCATCATCGTCCCATTGGTACGCCCATGGCGGCAGGTAACGATGACATATTCTCTCAGCTCATTCCAAGTACCCCTCCCGTTCATGGGTTGCCCATCGGCAACAACAGCAGCAACAGTCACCATTCACCAATCCCAGGCACCGCGCGCGGTTCCACGAGATCGCGCACAAACAGCTTCGACTCTCTCGGTTCCTTTTCGTCAGGTGGGGCTTGGGGGAAGCCGCATCCGACTATGACCTCTGCGCTCTCCTCGATGCTGGGGCAGTCTCCAGCGCCGCCTGGTTCTAACATGAACTTCGTACCTTCGTCTGTCCAAATCCCAATATCTTCCGCTGCACCAGGCACCTCGATCGCAGCGGGATCGACACCACCGAAAGCATCACCCATGGTGGCCATGCCAACTCCAGCAACAGCAAGAACAGCAACAGGAGGTGACGGGCATCATACAAATCTACCCACGCCTGCACATCCTCATCCTAACACCGCGGGGACGCCCGGGAGGCAAGCAGAACCTGCACCCATGACACCAGATGTCAAACCAAGGTCTGCAACTCCTGGAACTGGCGATACCGTCAAGGTTCCAACCACAACGAGGAAAGAGTACCAACCGAAAAGGCTTTGGACCCACTTGGAACAACAACCGGGCCGAATTTTGGCAAATGGTGTCCCGGCTTCCACAGCGAACACGGTTGTGGATCTGCGACCACGACAAGAACTCACAGCGAAATGGATGCTCCCGCTCTCCTACCTCCGAGAACGGTCGAAGGGCAATCGGAACGTCAACACTCTCCGCGATGCTCTTCAACATCTGTCGGTAGGATTGTATCGGCGGGGTTGCACCGAGAACGGCACGCAGGCGTCCATCGTGACCAAGGAGGTACTGTCTTCGAGCGGTGACTCACGCAAGGACTTCCCGTTTCAGGTACACGATGACAAGGTCGTGGGAACAGTGCCTTTCCATTCTCCGCGAACCCCTGGCCATGTCGTCTTCCGTCTGTACTGGCAGGACGAACCAATCTACACCCTCGCCACTGGTCCGAACCTCAACGTTCGCATTACAGAAGATGACTTTGAATCCTCCCTCCGCTTCATCTTGTCAAACTTCAAGTCCAAAAAGCTGAACCCAACCAGCCTGTCTTCCCTAAACTCGCTTTCGATCGTACTGGATCAGTTCAGGCTCAGCAACAACATTCAACGTGGAGGGGGGCGCAACAGAGTGCCGTACCACCTCGAAGGCGCCGGACGGGCCATCTGGGGATGCGTCTGCGAATCCAGGAAGGTAGTTGACACGTGCGCATCAGAGCATCTCAAGACGTCGATCAAACTCGAAAAGCTGGAAGAGACCGTCGAAGAGCTCAAGGCGAAGATCGCGAAGGAGGTGGAGGACGAGGTGGAGGAAGAAAAAGAACATGCAGCGACCAACAAAGCGTGCACAAGCGATGCTCACAAAGATCCTGATGAGCGCAAGGAGCCAAGTCCATTGATGCAAACCTACCGCGACAAAATGAAGGCCCTCATGAGCGGACGAGCATCCTGTGAGCGAAAATGGAGAGATTCCCAGCTGGCGTTCGCGTCCATCCTCAAGGCGGTCGTCACGAACGCCTCCATCTCCATTATGCTCCGACCTGACCTCGTCAGCAAGATGAGCCTTGAGTACCAGCTATGGTGTCCACTGTGCGAGGAATTTGCCACGCTGACAGACAACCGAGGCAAGATGTGGTACGAACCGCTGCAAGAGTTCGGAAACAACATCACACCTGAACGCATTCGAATGTGCGTTGAAGCCAGATCGCGGATGCAAATCCGCACGCTGGGCTTCGTGCCCAACACGCATCGTTTGGAGAACGTTCTGTACACCAGCAAGACTGTCAACGAGCGAGGCCAAATGAATCCACGCGCTGTCAACACGTTCAATCATCTATCCGCCGCGATGGGTCAGATGTTTCAAGAAACGCATGCCGACGCGGAGAGCGTGAACCGTGAACGCGAGGCAATCCGACTGCGGCTGGAGAAGTTCGTGCAAACTTGCAATGGTTTCCCTTCCAACTGCAGAGTCGTGGTCTTTGGATCTGCTGCAAACGGATTCGGGTAAGTTCAGTGACTGTTTGAAAGCGCACTTGCGATTTGCTTGGGCACGGCATGATTCGTCACACCATGCGCGTATGTGGTGAATACGACAAGAATGTTGTCTTGACTGTTTCGGTCTGATTGCGTTGGCGTGTACTGCGACGCACGATGTGCATTACGGCAGAACATCCGCGGATTGCGAGACCAACAATGATAGAGTACAATGCTCACCCAACTACCGATTCTTCATGCTACATTCGTGCTCGTGCTCGCACTCCGACTCCAACGCTGGTCCACAACAATATCTCTGCAATTGCACAAATAAAAACATCTGCTGTCATGGTTATGTATGGTTCGCACACCATCTCTGACCATCAAAATCACAGCACGCCCAAGTCTGATCTGGACATGTGCCTGCAGCTGCCTCCGAACGTATCATTGGGCACCGAGGAAGACCCAACGGGTGCGAACGCCATGGCAAGCCTCGCAAAGATCATGGAGGAGAATGGAATGCAGAATGTGGATACAGCACGCTTGACTGCGCGTATTCCGGTGATCAAATTCGATTGCCCACGACCATCCGGCAAGAAGGACGAAGATGGCGAGGTGGAAACAATGGAATGTGACCTTTCAGTCCACAACCCGCTTGCTGTCTTGAACACCTCCCTGCTGCGCACATACGCGGAGATCAATCCAGTCGTGCGCGTTCTGGCCTCTATCGTGAAGAAATGGGCCAAGGCCAGAGACATCAACAACCCAGCACGGCACACTCTGAGCAGCTACGGCTACATCCTGATGCTGCTGCACTTTTTGACGTTTCACAAACGCGCTGGCAACGGTCTATATGCCAGCATCGGTGGACCTGATGGCAAGCCGAACCAAAACAGGAAGAAGAACACTCCCATCCTGCCCAATCTGCAGTGGGTAGATAACGCATGGCCGGAAGAGCGGCCAGCAACCGAGTACCGAGAATTGGGGCAGATGCACCGCAGCATGCTGCAGCATCCCTTCGAGGAGCGTATCATCGTGAACACGTACTTCTACCGCCCGAACGGGCGTGCAGAGATTGAGAATCTGCAGCGGCTGTTCCCAGGCCAGGACCTGTCGCTTGCCATTCTCTTGGCATCTTTCTTCCGTTACTACGCTTTCGAATTTGACTACAAGAGGCATGTGATCAGCCTGCATTCGACGGCTGCACGCGGCGTCGTGGAACGCGAAGTGAAAGCAGAGCTGGATGGGTGGCGCAACTACAGCGCCGCACTAACGATCGAGGATCCGTTCGAGACGTTCTATGACGTTGCACACGTCCTGCGGGGTGGGTACTACCATCGCATCCGGAGAGAGTTCGCCGTGGCGTACTCGAAGATCGCGGACATCGCGTCGGGCCAGACGAAGAAGACCTCATGGAAGGACAAGAAGGACCTAACCACCATGTCTGGATCGGACCTCATTGAGTGGATATGTGAGCCGATCGCAACCGAACGCGAGGAGGCATGATCTTTCCTAAAGTTCTCTTCGAGTCAAGCATTCTGCCATGGCAATGATGATTGCAGTGTTCCGACATTGCAGTGTTGATATGGAGTGGTGCTCCCGTGGCGCTGCTCTGCGATACACATTGATGCGACTAGCCGATGTTCAACGTGCGAGTACGTGCTCTGGTAGGTATGGAATAATACAAGTGATTGATGGAACAGCGCGAAGTGCGGGATGATACAGTAGTAGTAGCATTTGTACCATCCAAATACGTCGATGCCCCATCTCTCTAGACCGAAACAGATAGTATGTGGCGGATGCGGCGTGACGAGAGAAGAGATGTTCGCAGTCTTGCCGCTGTCGGCGTTGCTGTTGTGGCCACTAAAAATAACTGCGCAAACCTCCAACACAAATTCAAGATGACACCATCCCAACACAAAAGATCCATCCGCCAAATCGTCGCACCAGCCATCAATTAGCAAGAGCGCGGCAACGAGTACACGTATCCATCCATCCATCCATCCATCTGCCAGATCGATGCCCGCGAGCAACACGTGAATCGCCTCTCCAGCGATGGCATTGCAGTCAGGGCCCACAATCCAAGTCAGAGTGAGGATCCGAGATGACTGCAGCAACCTCTTCGTTCGGTTGGCGCCAAGCACCATCGCGAAGTTGCTTCAGAGCACCTTGCAAGAAGCGCAAGCCGACAGTAGTGGCCCTGCAAGCCCGTCTGCCGGCAGGAATCATGGTGCCGCAAGCCACTGGGAGCTTCCGCCCTGCATCCCGGATGTGGACTGCATAGAGTTCCTTCCCATCGCGGTGATGCTCCGCGTCGACGGTGGCGAGACCGAGATCTTGCATGTCTCGTTCAATGGGGGGTTGCTCTCGGATCATGCACCAGCCGCATGCCAGCAATCAGCTCGGACGGACCGGATGGGCCAAACGGGTACGTTTTTGAAGCCGATCTGCTGTTTGCCGCGCTATTTGTATTATATGCAGAGCGCAGCTTGCATCCATTCATTCAATTGCACGTATCCGAGCTACTGCCAGCAGAGATGGTGGACTTGGCCAATGATAGAATCAGTGATAAATGTCACTACCGCAGAACACATAATGTTGAGAAAACATACACTGCTGCCTTCCTTCTGAGGTCCTCTCCTTCTTGCGAGATCCACAATCTTCAGCCCAATGCAATCCCAGACCATGTCCTGGACGTACGGACATTCAGTGTTCACACGATGCCACATGCATTTCGAGCATTCGGATATGTAATATTATATGTTCGAGCATGGGACTCGTATAGACACGTGGCGCCAACTCACCCACCTTCGCACCTGCCCCTTCCACACACAGTCACCGATGTCATGGAGATGCCGCGAAGCCTACTTCCTGCGCTCCGACCTCCCGTGGCAACAACTGCGTCCATCCGTGTGCTGCGGAATCTCTCACATGCCGTGAGGGTGACTCTGGAACCGCGCACGGCCAAGGATTGGCACCTGGTGCAGACGAACGCAAGTGCTTTGGAGGGTGGCGCTCTCCTCAGCCAAATCAGCCTGATTTCAAGAGGTCAGCTGCTGCAAATATCCACCTCCAAGTATTCCACAGCGCAGTTCATCACCACCGGCGTGTCCATAACACCACGAGATGCCGATGATGCATGGCCGTCCAACCACGTCGACCCGCTCTGTGCGTTGCTAGTGCAAGACACGGAGGTCATCGTTGCACCTAAGCAAGATGATTATGACGACGACGACGATCTTCATGGTGGCATCGCATCTGCTGATATGACCAACCTCCGTATCTTGCCTGCACGAGGGGAAGATATCGATTTTTCTGATTTTGACTCAAGCCTTGAGCAGCTGCGCCCACCGCCGTACACAGTCGTGCTTCCCCAATCCGTCCATGCCGAGGTCGATCATCACTGCGACAATATCAAGGACAACAAGGACGACAACGATTGCGCTCCTCCTCTTCCCATCACCTGGGCGCACATTTCTAAATCAAGGCAATCTGCTACCCAGCAAAACGATTCGGGTAAGGACCCAAAGTCCGAGCAGCAGCAAGTCAGGCTTGTTCGTGTGCAGTACTCTTCGAAAGTCCCCCGTGGCCATGCAGGTAAGCATTGACAAACAGCAGCAGCAAACGCATACAATGTTTAACATGGCGTGCAATCCAAGCAGACTGGTCGAGCGTTCATTCAAGGATTTAAGAAACCATGCTAAATCTGACTGTTTTTCACAGGAACAGGCATGACGAGCAAAACCTCCAATTGATTATGAGAATGAACCTGCGACAGCCAACCACGGCCAGCCAAGAATGACTGTCTCAAACCTAACGTCCAATATGCTTCTCACCTCTCTGCGATACTCCGTCATACTCCCATTGTTCTTTCTCTACGTTCTCTCAACTCTTGCTCAACTTTAACTCGCGCCTTCCTTCCCTCCTCTCAGTTTTATGCCAGATGTTGCGCACCGATCTCGGCCTGCGGCAGTTTTACGACACGATCCAGATAAAGATCGTTTCGGCAAGCTCGATCCTGCTTCGCACTATCGATGAGGTCACGCTAGAAAGAGTGCCGCCTTCAGCTGGCACCACTGCTGCGAGTACTTCCCATGCCGACATCAACGGCACAAATCGCAAGTCCTACTTTCAACCGGCTGTCCCAACAGCGGCACCAAGGACCCTCCAAACCCCCGCAGCTGCCGTGGACACTGACACGGAGAGCAGCGATGCCCCTCCTGATACTCACGAAGAAATGATCCCACTGCAATGCATCATCCCGATCCACGTATCCGGAGCCTGCCACTACTTCCGTTGTACAAACGACAAAGACGCCGACACCTCCAACCCTGACCTCATCATGGCAACCACGCGCGAAATCAAAGACCTGGCAGAACAGTGCATCGCAAGTACCGTTCTGCCCAGCGCAAGATCCACGGCTGCTGAAATCACCGCAACGGGGACGATGAATAGCTTCGAGGATCTCCAACCAGATTTCATTCTCACGCAGGAAGCCTTTGATTGGGGATATTCCGTCATCCGGCAACGAGACGATGTCACCATCATTCACGGTCCCAATGGCAGCGGAAAAACAACCTACGCGCTACTCATTGCGGCTCTCGCCAGGTCAAAACATCAGCGCTCCACCATCTATCTCGACTGCAAAAGGCTGCATGGTTCCATCAATGTCACCATGGCCGACATCCTGGAGGAGTTTCGACAGATCGTGGAACAGGCAAAAACCAGTGGTCCGTGCATCATCTGTCTTGACGATTTGGATTGTCTCGCACCACATCACGCATCCGGTGAGAATGCTGCTGCTGATTCCATCGGGCGGACGCAGCAGGTCAACCCACAAGAGATCGCGCAGTCCAATCTCATCGCAGATCATCTGGTCGACCTCGTCCGAAGCGCCAATCGTCGTTCTCCGCGCGGGCCTGGAGAAAGCGAAACATCTCCGTCCAATGGAACATCGCACGTATCTCTGCTCATCACCTGTTCAAAGAGCGATGGTGTGAACGGTACCATTCAATCCTCCCTTGGTCCGATGTTCTCAGCTTGGCCCCTGCCCAGTCTAACGCACGCACAACGCCTGCAGCTACTTCGTCATATGTCAAGTCATTTCGTGAGCCCTGCCGAATGGAACGGTGTGGACGCAACTGATCTTGCAATGATGATGGACGGCTATCGTTGCATGGACCTCCGCAACGTTGCCACGAGAGTGGAATATGAAATGAGAGCTCAGAAAAAGCCTGCCCTGATCACGACGTTGACATCCGTCCTCAAGCAATACATGCCATTGTCACATCTCGCGCTGGATGCAGATGAATTCACCACATCGCATACGTGGAAAGACATCGGCGGATTGCACGATGTGAGGAAGTCGCTGATCGAGACGGTGATGAACCCCATCAAGTATCGTCTCATCTACGAACAGGTTCCGGTCCGCCTGCCGCGAGGGATCCTTCTGTACGGACCCCCCGGCTGCGGTAAATCCTACTTGGTGCCGGCATTGGCCAAGCACTGCAGCTTGCCGTTAATCATTTCACGTGGCCCAGAAGTACTGGACAAGTACATCGGAGCCTCCGAAGCTAGGATTCGGGAGCTCTTCGAGCGCGCAGCATCCGTCGCCCCGTCGATCCTTTTCTTCGATGAGTTCGACTCCATCGCTCCCCACAGAGGATCGGACCATACAGGGGTGACTGATCGTGTCGTGAACCAGCTTCTCACCTTCCTGGATGGCGTCGAAGATGCAGCAACGGCCTCTGGCAAGCAGCAGGTGTACATCATCGCAACATCGTCCCGACCGGATAAGATCGACCCCGCCCTTTTGCGACCAGGCCGGTTGGAGAAGCATCTGTACGTGGGGTTACCCGCGAGTCTCTCGGAATGGTGCGAATTGTACGTGGCGATCTCGCAAAGTTGGCAGCTCGCCACCGACCTCAAGAACGGTCTCGAAGATTCTTCTGTTTGCAGCGAGCTGTCGTCATCGGTTCCGCACTTCTTCCACCTCTCCGCTGCTGATGTGAGGAACGCCTTTCGTCTCGCGCATGTCAACGCCCTAAACACGATGCTCGAATCAGCGGGGAATGCGTCGTCAATTGAGCGGGTTGAGATCTCAAGAAAGCAGCTCATCGCCGCTGTGGGCATGACACGACCGAGCCTCACACGAGAGGATGCAAACGCCTATTCCCAGCTGAATCGTCCGTTCCTCTCGAAGGCGGCAGCAGAAGCCATCATGCGCAGCGGTGGCTACAGTGTCCGCGAAGAAGCGACGAACAAGCAAGCACAAAGTGAATTAAGAACGACTTTGCGATGACCTCAACGAACTTTCTCTTTTCCATACTCGTAAGCCAGAACGGTGCGGATGGTTGCGCTTGTGCCTGTAGTCGTACCGCACTTGCAACAGTATGCGTACGAGCTACTGCCTACACATACTTTAGCTGAGGAGGGAAGCATAGGCACATACAACATACACTGTGCCACACCACGCAAATGAATTCTGAAGGAGATATGAGCAGAGTGGAACAGAAGAGAGGAGAGAACTGTGATGTCCCTGGAGTAGTTGGGGATGCAATTCCTCCACTCCTCCTCCACGGTTTGAATACCATCATAAGTATAGCATTATATCATGGAGTACTTGCTCTCGCTCGTGCTGGAGTATTTGGGCTGCCTGTCCGCGTGGCTCGGAGTGCTCTCTTGTCGCCCAAGCCTCTCCATGTGGTTGAGAAACCTGGACACACCACCACCATGGGCGGTTGTTTCGGCGGAATTGGTGGTACAGTCGTGAGGGCAAAAAGTGACGCAAATTCTCTGAGACATTTCGTTTACCCAACTTCAAACTGCGGCGACTTAACGGTCTAGCAAAGATGATGATTCAAAATTATACATTTATGAAGTAAAGCATACATGGACGACAACGATTTCTTGCCAAAGTGCGAAGGAGTTGCAAGCACGGCAAACACACACACGTGACAACATCACTGCACAAAACTGTAGCCAAATTGTGAGGCGCTGATCGGAGGCGCAGAGCAGGACATCTGTACCATTCCATGAGGATGCATAATCGTCAACATCATAGCGACTAACGCGGTTTGCATTCTTCTTGTGGCGCTTTTTTTCTGTGGGGCGAGACATCATCCACAGGATCAACTGCCAAGCCCACCTATCAGTGCTTTGGATCTATCACCGTTGATATCCCTTTCACTCCGATTATATTTTCAAGTATCTGCACAAGTACCAACATACCTGCTTGACCAATACAACGACGGACGGAGAGGTCCACTTTCCCACTTACCCAGCCATTCAGACATCGATTCAGACATCATGTCGCATGCTCAAGGTCACAATCAGCATCATCCTCCAATGACGCTTGCGATGGAGCCAATGCCAGAAACCAGCACCTTGAGTACGGACCTGGATCCGCCCGCAGCAGCAGAAGCAGAGCAACGATCAGCCCGAGTGGAAGACAAGGGCATGGATGCTGCATGCAAGCTCGTGCAGGACCTTCTCAATCAGATCTCATTGAAGGACTCACCTCCTGGGAATGAAGCCCAGCCAAGTCCATCCGCCAAAGGATCTACGAAGAACACTACAGGGCAGCGATCGAAGGCAACGAAATGCGCTCCTTTCGGCGATCGACACTCGGAGATGAACCAGATGATGGGAAGCACACGCAACATCCGGCCGTCACCGCTAGACGAAATGGTCTCCATCTCCAGCAACGATCCGTCGGATCTCTGGATGGCACACAACATGATGCGCAGCGGAAATCCCGGAGAGCAGCAGCTCGGGAGCGTCTCGCTTGCGGCGCTTTGCACTCGCACGTTGGAGACGTTGGGAGTTCCAGTGGACGAATCTCCCAAGCACGTCGACGCCTTTGCTCGGGTCGAGGGTCGGTCCACGACGCCTCACGGAAAATCGAAGAACAAGGCTGGTCAGCAAGGAGACAAGCAGAAGAGGTGGATGAGGAAATCGCAAGGAAATTCTCCGAAGCATCGCCATGCGAAGGAGAATCACACAAGGCTGGAGATGTTCGGATCGGAGTACGCGAGGTACTTGTCGTCGACAGCGCTTGCGCCTGTCACCAAAGATGAGAAGGTGCTGTCGAATGCGCAGGGATCGGGAGCTCGCATGCGATTGAATCGAAGGCACCCACAGCAGACGTCAGCCAGAGTGCGAACTATTGAGGAGGCAACTGCTGATGTTGCGTCTGGAGCCATCACAGACATCGTACTCACGTACGGCAATGATCCACCTCCCAAGGGCTACTTCCGCATCTCCCAAACCAGTGGCGGTCACGACGTTCATTTCGGTAAGTCAGCAAAGTCCCCCGTCTCGCTCTTCGTCAAGAAGGAAAAGAGCTGGGACCGTGCTGCCCAACGCCCATGCGTCACCGCCCTCGCAATTGTCTTCCCGCATCGAAATGAATTCGTTCCGCCGGGCTTTACCATCGCGAAACGACACTTCAGCATCCCAACCGAAGCCTCCCCGGGCGAAGCTGGAAACCTGAACCTAGGAGGCAACGAACCCGTTCATCTTTGCTTTCGCAGATCTCGGGAAGGCAACCCGATCACGGCCATCGTTCCGCTTTGCCCGGCACGACAGGATTTCATTCCCCAAGGCTTCACAGCGCTGGAACGATCGCCGCGCAACCACGTCGCCAATGTCCACCCAACAGGCTTCACCACCTTCATCGCGTACCGCCAGCGTCTGGCAAATCTGGAATCGCTCCGACCGCTTCCGTTGGTGCTCTCCGTCGGATCCAGCGGCAACGCGCGACGGCTCACTTCCTACTACTGCACGGGAGCAACGACAGTGCAAAGCGACGTTGGGCGGTTCCACATTCTGGATCGATCAACGCATGCCCTCCTCAGCCCCAGCTCCATGAGCAACCGCATCGCCCTCATCGTGGCCTCTCGTCGCAAGACGTACGAATCCATCGCAAGCTTGCCGTATGGAGGACAGGCACCGCTCACATATTCGTCATCATCGAACGAAAGCCCCAAGTCCGCCACCGACGACCCATCCAAGGCGCTCACATCGTCGCTGTTGATGATCCATGGACTCGGCACCCCCGCTGGAACACATGGTGGCGCGACCGACACCGATCACTCGTCAAACACGGGCCACGACAGCGCATCGTTGATGTTGACCGACGACGGACAATCTCTGGCACCCTCGTTGATCACCCTTTCTCCTTCCGTCGCATCCACGGGTTTGATCTCGTTTGCAATCAACGATGACCTCAACTCCGTGGACACCTCGCTGACGGGGACCACTATCTCATTGGGTTCGGACCCCAGAATGACGTTTGTGGCCAAGAGCGAGCACCACTTTCGCCGCTGCTTGGATGTCATGAGCTTCATCCCCACTGTGCAACCATGCAGCACAGATCCACGCAGTCTTGGTATCTTCCAGTCCAAGGTGGCACTGCTGGCACCGATCCTGACATCTGCGTACACGCGTCACGGGGGTTCGGCACTCCTTGCGGTGGAAGGATTGCATGAGTTGCTCAAGAATGGTTTCTTCGACGAGTGCCTCGCCACAACATCCAGTGGTCGGCTGAAAGCGGGTGGCGGAGTTGATACCGAAATGAACATGCTGGATCTGGCCATTCAGGTGGTGTGTGATGTCGCCACCACCGGCGCGCAGGAAATGCAGCTTCAAACGTGCGTCGATTTCGTGGAAGATGCAACGAGCATGTCACTGTCGATCCTCAGCCCACGCACGACAGGTTACATCCTACGGTTCAACTTGTTCGTTTTCTACTTCGGCGCGACGACTCCAACCAGCGGCACCAACCCGGTTTGGGGGGGACGTGATGGTGTTGACGAGTACATGCTCACCGATCCCAGATCGCCGACTCTCAGATACCTTCCTGGCGGAGCACCTCAGATGGCCGTCCTTTGTCTCAAAGAGGTCGTGACCATGACAATCGCAAGATTGGTCCACACCATGAAGCTGGAGCAGAAGTCTAGGTGTGATGCAGCATCAAGCAAGCAAGAAGAGACCACGCCCACTTGCGAACCTGAAGCCTTCAACTCGTTTGTGGATGATCTCCTGCGCGGTGTTGTGGACGATGCGACCAACAGGGTGGATTTGGCAAACTATACCCAATTGGCGATCCATCAGATCCACCGATCGGGTGGGAGCGAACTGTTCTGGTTCGACATGATGCACATGTGCGGCGAAGGCTTGTTTGGTGATGGAGAGATGAAGCCCTCCGGAATGGAGCGCAGCATCGATCATGATGCCAACGGCACCAACATCGACACACATGAAATCACTCAGCGCAGCAGCACCATGGGGTTGTTTTCCCTGTGCTTTGCTATGCTCGCGAATCTGGTCAAGATCTCATCATCCAGGATTCGGAAGGTGAAGTCATCCGAATCCACATCCCGTGACATCGCCAGCAAGCTCCTCGGATTGGAGCTGATTCACCACTTCTTGACATGCTGGCGCAAGGTGATTGCCGAACTTCCGTCGTCAACGGAGGGCATGAGGAAGGCGTGCGACACATTCGTATATTGCATCCGCCGATTGGTGGTGCCTTGTCTCGTATCCAACACGAGGGAGGCGATGAGCGACTCCCGAGTCAACAGACGTATCCTGCAGATATGCGGTGTGCTTTGGGACGAAGAGACCTTCCGATCAAACATGAAATTGGAAATTGGTCTCATGTTTGATCATTTCCTCAACAAACCATTGCAAATCGGTTTCACTTTTCGCAACAGCCCGAACCAATCGATCGGCAAACGACGGTATGTGATGGAGCAACAGATCGACGCCATGGCGGAGATGGAACGATGGCTTCTGAATTCGCAAGACGACCTGTCCGCGCTTTGCATCAATTTTGACAACTTCGTTCCCAAGACCACCCGTCCGCAGGATCTGAGTTCCAGCATCCAGTGGAACATCTTCCAGAAGCTGTGCTCGAATGTTTGCAACGTCATCGAGTACTGCGGTGAGTTCATCGGTAACCAAATCCGTCAAAGTCAGGCCATGACGTCGGTCCAGGACGACAAGGCCGAAGCCATCGAAGGTGATGTGCAACTGCTGGAGAAGTCGAAACGTCTCAGGGAGTCAGGACTGACGCTCCTCGAGCACATCATGAGCGTCGTTCTGGATGCGGCCATCACGTATTGTGGCCCTGCATTCGAAGCCTTGATGAAGGACTGGGCGGAAGGGGATGGATGTATGGACGATGCGAATATCTCCCGTGTTCTCCCTGACGACTTCGATGGTTCATCAACTCCCACGATGGACGGTGGTGGCAGGCTGAACGGAAAATCCATCCTTCAATACTGGGATCATGCCATCACAGAAGAACGCCAGCACTTTCGCGACACGATTGACAATGCCTCCACAGGCGATGACGAGAACGACGGTGATGATCACTCCGCCAACGCAGCAAAGAAAGACGAAGGACGAGACGGCAGGGGATGGGACGTCAGTCCGATGGACAGCTCTGTCCGACGACGGGACTACTCCGAAAATCTTAGGATCGCATTCGACCTGGGTGGAACGAAAGGCATCGACAGCTGCATTGACTACCTGATTGCCTGCAATATCCTAACATCATCTCCGAGAGACATCGCCTCTTTCCTGCGTGTGAACAGAGGCGAATTCAACGCCAGCGATCTGGGTAAATTCCTGGGTGAGGGTGGTGTCGACGCATCGGAAACGGAACGATTCAACCTCATCCGGTTCAACTTCATCCGAGCGAATTCGTTTGCTGCCATGAGTGTCGAGCAGGCACTGCGTTACCTCTTGACCAATGGCGGGTTTCGATTGCCAGGCGAAGCACAGCAGATCGATCGCATCCTCCTGGCGTTCGCGCAGTGCTTCTGGGAGGACAACCTCGGTGATATGAACTACTGTCCCTTCCAAGATCGTGATACCGTCCTGCTGGTATCCTTCGCGACCATCATGTTGAACACAGATCTGCACACCGTCACCGCCAAGAAATCCAGCTCGTCATCCAAGAAGTCATCGAGTCGCCGAGCACGCAAGAAGATGACTATGGATGAATTTTGCAACAACTTGCGCAAGGCCGAACAGAACGAGGAGATGCCCATCCAGTATCTGCAGGATATATACACGTCGATTGAGAATGAACCCATCCAGATGATCGATGCGGGGACCATCAGTGATGATGGAGCTGACCGCCTTCCGCACGAGCACACCAACAGCGACAGCAGCCAAAATCTGGCAGCCGCGGACGATGACCTTCAGTCACCTTCTCCGTGTGCTTCCGTCATGATGAAGAACGTGAAAACCATCGATGCCCTGTTGCGGGGTTTCGCAACACAACTGTCACCATTGACAACGATGGAAGAGTATTGCGCGACAGCGGAGGTCGGCAAAATCAATGCGACGGAGAGCATCAGCAGGGGCTGCGTCTTGAAAACGTGGCACCTGACCTACGGCGTGATCAATTCCTTGTTGGAGAAAGCACATTTGGACATGGCGGTGCTGGAGTCCTGTACGAAGTTGCTGCGCCTGATGCTGTGCATCACGACCTGCCTCGACATGCGGATGCAACGCAAGGCTTTCTTCGGTCAGCTGGCGCGACTCCGAACCTTCCACAATCGACGACAAAGCAAGGCCAAGGACGCGTCGACGGGAGATAGTAGATTCGAGAAGGAACGCTGGTACAAGAACATAGAACGTGCCTGCAACCGCGGTGACGATATGGGTAAGTTGCACGCGCTGGAATGCTTGCGAAAGATGCTGGGTTCGTTCGAACCCGTGGCGGTGGACACGGTGGGGAGCCGTGAGTTGCTGGTATCTGCCGTTGCCAGGCTGGAGAATGCCGAACGTTTGCTGAACGACCCGGGAAGGAGGCTGATCCGAGAAGGCGCTCTGATGAAGCGTGCGAATCGGTCCGGGCGAGAAACATCGTACCAATTCTTCCTGTTTTCGGACGTGCTGATCTACGCCAAGCCAGGAAGTAGCAGTGGCAGCAGCAGCAAGACGAAGTACACGATCCATGAGGAACTCCCGCTCATGCAGATGAAGGTCGTCGACTGGTTCCCACCATCAAAGAAGAAGGAAGCCAAACGCGCCTTCCAGGTGTACCACCCCCGCAAGAAGCTTCTTGTGTTATGCAGCTCGCGCGAAGAGCGCGGTTCGTGGGTGCAATCCATCCGCGATGCCATCTCCCGCGAGATCGAAAACAAAGTGGCGACGGAAGCTGCTCGATTGGCGGCAGCCAAATTGCACTAGAGAGAGTTGAGTTGATTTTGTGCACATGCATACTTGTCCATAAGCCATACTTGCAATAGCAGAGTAATACTCTTTCTCTCTCTGTGTGTCCAGAGCAGTTGCTTTATCATCATCGTCGTCATATTCGTGTGACAAGTGAGAACTGTTGATCACGGTGGAATGAAGCAGGTGCTCTTTGCTGCTGCATGTTTCACTCCAGAGAATAAACCGAATGATTTCTGCGCTCTGCAAGTACGAAGAGGCTACTAGTATTAGTACGATGCACACTCTGAGATCCCTCACGAGGCAAGTGCCACTCTGCCAGTCTCTTCCTGCGAGGTGATTGTTGTCGCATCTGGCAATTTGGTGTCCGGAGCGACCGGCAAAGACTGTGGTTCGTCTGTCGGAACCTCGGGCATTGCGACAGCCGCGTCCCCGCCGTCAAGGGCCAGCAGCTCCGCTTCGATGGCGGCTTCATCTTCCAAGCTGAAGGCGCTCTCATGGCCCTGCCCCAGCAAGGTCGAGACCTCCTTCTCGACATCCGCCTGCTCCTGAATTTGATCCATCAACTCCAGCACATCATCCACCGTGGTCTGCTCGTGCATCTTTTGCAACGCGTCCTTTCCAGTGCGCATCGCCTCCAAAACGGCGGCCTCGTTCTGCTTGGAATCGATGGTCTGAACCATCTGCAGGACGGTGAGGAGCTGATTCTCCACAGAATCGACCTCGTTGCGCTTCATCTTCTTGACCTTGAGCAGCTGCAATGCCGATTTCGTTTTGCCGGCCGCCTTGGCCGCCTTGGCACGCGAGATCAGCTTCTCCTCATCCTTCTCCAGCCGTGCTTTGTACCGCGAGAGGCGATCGCGGGAGTTCTTGAGGTCCAACATCGCACGATCGATCTGGGAGACCGAGGCAGCAGCCTTGGCGCGGTTGGCATCCTTCTGTTTCTGCTTGGAGCTGTTGCTGCTGGACAGAATTCCTCCCATCGTGTCTGTACGAGTGCTTGTACTATAGGTGTACTTGTAGATATATGGAGTCGATCTTGTGCGGTGCGTGGTGGCGTGACTTCTGTGGACTCGTCAGTGCTCCTCAGGTTGTTGGGATTCGTGAGATTCGTGAGATTGGTGGAAGGGGACTTTGGAAGATGTGGACAGCTTGCTACGAACGCAAGATCTTTGAGGAGATAAGATGGACTTCCTCAGTGGACCTGTGGTTGCCTCTGTGTGCCAGCATCAGATAGAGCATTATGCCAGCGACAAGCCGTTGCTGTTGCCGCTGTCGCTGGTGTTGAGGTTTGTTCTCGCGGTTTGGCCGTGTCATTTTTCTTCCCGAGTCTTGTTTCTCCATCAGTGGAGTCGTGGGAGGACAGATTAATCGTGTTTGACTCGTTCGATAAGAACACGGAACATGACGTCGTCCTGTCCTTCGCCAGCTTGTTCGTGTTCTCCTCTCGTCATCAAAACCGCGTACTCTGGGGTAGGCCGACTGCAAAGTTCCCTCCCTAAATTCAAAGGCAGGCCAAGGGAAAGGAAGCATACAATTGTGTATTACATGCATCCAAGAGCACTCTCTCCTCGCAGATCACAAGACAACTTTGTCATTCTTACATATCTACTGGTGCGAACATGGATGCATAGTAGTACTCATACATAGCGTACATGTAGAGGAGATGAGCAAGGGCGGTTTGCTCCGCCTCTTTCTCGTCTGTCATTGATTTCGACAATGCACTATACGCCTCCGCTATCGCCGCGCCATCATTGCCCTCTTGTGTTCATGATCGTACTTCGACACGTACCATACTGCCGAATGGTATGGCGCCTACCTCCCAGCACCTGCTTGCTCCTACCATACAATGCCATACAATACCATACTATGCTATGCTATACTATAACTATCTACTAGTATGCAGCTGTGTCATACATTTCGTACTCGTACTCGTACTCGTACTCGTACTACAATAGTAGCTAGCGGCTACCAGCTGGTATGTATGGTGCGTTTGGTCTCTTCATGCTGGCGACAGTCACGTCACGTCATGGTTCGTAATGGTACCATGCGACCACGAACCGAAGAGAATGGTGCCAGCTTCAAGCCGTTCTGCTCTCGTCACAATGTGCGCCAGCGAAGAAAGAACAAAAAGAAGGAAATAGGGGAAAAGAACACGAGTGAAGAAATCTTCGACGGAATCAAGCATTGACATTGGGGAGTCCAGCCAGTCACAACGCGCCACAAATTCATCTCACATTTTCGTTGCCACATCAACACAAATCACATAATTGAGCAACTGACGCAGCACACACACTGACCGCATTCATGAGACATGTTGAAACGGTCAGCAAAACATTCCACTGCCCTTCGCTGGCCAACACGAACAACGTCGACAAATGACGTTCCGTACCGCTGATGTGTCAACCTTCATTCCCAACGGCGGGTGGCCATAACCAAATGCAACAGAATCCGCCAGATGGCGCGATCGAACCATTTCTTCCGCCGTTGTGGTTTGTGGCTTCGTCAGCGGCGCACATGTCCTCATTGTGCAGAAAGAGAGAGAGAGAGAGAGCACGCCAAAACGCAGTTGATTGTACATTGTGTGTCGGTGTGTCGCTTCTGCATCTACAGCAACCAGATGGACACAACAGCTGACGCGCACAAATCAAAGACGAGGACGGCCGATGATGATATCCATCGCTATGTCCATCACACCATGTCCATCACACCATGTCCATCGTGACGGCCATCCCCATCTCGGACACCCAAGGGGACGCAGGACAGTACTTCAAGAGACGGGGAATCGGAGGGTTGCCGATGGCGAATCAATGTATCGGTGGGATGCATGCCATACATCCAGGAGGTGAGTGATACAGTCCTCTACTCTACTGGTCGAGTCAACAGCGCTCTCCAGCAACGGGCGCCAAGCAATCGTTGATATGTGGGAGTGCGCCTTCCATCCTCCGCATTCTTCATCACCGTTAACATCAACTCTACATCTGCCAGTACAACGGCGCCCAGCACCAATGCCACGACGAAACTTCGAGAGTACCGCAACTCAGGCAATGAAAACGAAAACAGCAACGACGACGACAACCCAACGCCATGCGCCTCTGCGTCGAATGCAATAATGGATATTGATGATGATGATGACTACAGTGAGACAACGACACTCACGACAGTCAAGCGACTTTTGCCCACTCAACTCTTGTCGAAACATTAGAGGCCAATGGCAACCACGATGTTTGAAAGGGATTGACAAACCAACGAACACAAGGTAAGTACGAGAACTCGCTACGCTGCTACGACTCGGATAGAGTTTAATACCATGCAGTCGCTCCCGGATTGTGCTTGCCCTCCTCTCACACCACATCATACTCCATCGCGCCCAGTTCCTCGTCCCTCGCGGTCCCCGACCACACCTTCCAGCACCCAAACATCCAGTTTCCAACACCCAACTCCCGTTTCCACTTTCCAACAGTTCCATTCGCGAACCAGACCCTGTGGATGGATACATTGATGCAAACACGCATGGGGCACTCTCCATGTCTCCCACACGGCACGACACCGCACCACACGAATACGCCGAGATGCTTCATGGTAGCCGGCGATACAAGATCGTCTGCAGCTTGTCTTCTGGTACGTCTAACACATCCAGAAACACTGCGAAATATCGATTGCCTCGCATCCGTTTCACCTTTTGGGATGGCATCGGGAGAGATATCTCACCTTGGACGGGCATCACACGGATCTTGCAGAACGTCATGTCGTCAAACTCCGAACCGCCGCTTGAGCCGGTGTGGACGCCAGCCTTGGTGTTGCCCATCATGGTGCTGAGGGATGCGAAGGTGATGGGATTCTTGATCTTGACGATATCGCTGCCTTGGAACTTGCCCTCCAGAGTGGGGTACAGTAGCATGTTGCTATTGAGAACGCCACTGCGTTCATGGTCGGCGCCCTCCTTGACGAATATATCGAAGAAGCATTTGCCGACGACATCATCGCCCACCAGCCTCCGCGCGGCGGCGTTGGCAAAGGAAATCCGGAAAGGGAAGGTGGTCAACGTGATCAAGCTGCTGGATCATCGTTGTACGGTGTTGCATGGTGATATGATGAAGGGATACCACGAAGGGATGGCATGATGTGTTGATGTACAATCGAATGCAAGCGATGATGAGAGATAGGATGGGACGACAGAAGTCCTGTTGTGCATCCTTGTGGCGCTTATTTACGAAGGTGATCACAGGCGACACCCACAACGATGATCCTCGACGACCACACCATACACCCCTGCTCGAAACACCATGGATAACATCACCATCAGCGCAGCAGCGATACCAACAGCTGCAGCAGATATAGTCACAGACACAACCGCAGGAAGGGCAAGCACTCACGTTGGTCTATCGGTGCGACATTCGCTGAACCAGGATGAGCCAGATATACCCTGTCCACTGGTACTACGACTGTTGCTGCTGCCGTTGATCGTGGTGTTGGTTGCGGAATGCGGTTGTGATTCGGCGGTGGCCGATGCACTTGTTGAGGCGATCGCACCACCTGGATTGGCCGTGTGGGTGACATGGGAAGCCTCGATGGAAGCAACATGCTGGAGTTGGGATGGCACGAAGCTGGAGTGATGAGCGGCATCGTGATGAGTGGGGCGTGATTCGGCTTGAAGACTGTGCTGTTGGTGCTGTGGAGTTGCTGAAGATGATGACATCCATGGTTTTGCTTCGGCGAACTTGGTTGCCGTGACACTGATATCGGTACCAACACCAGTACCTGCAACTTCACGACGAAAGGAATTGGTGGAGGAAGCATGATGATGCGCCCTTTGATCGTTGATTGATGATTTTGGGCTCCGATTGGGCTCCAAATGCCTGGAAGCCTTCTGCGGGTCTCTTGTGGGTGCAGAAGGGTCGCATCGCCGAGATGGTGCTCCTTCGCATGATTGCGTTCTGTTGAAACTTGGGAACAGCAATTCACGATTATCGATGCCGTTGACGCCGCTGGTACGATTGACATCACTGGTGAAACCAGCACCAGCTCTGGCACCCACACCGACGTTGGATGCCGACATCGAAGCAGATAGCAGCCGATGCATGGGTGGTATGAATTGCCCATGATGAAACGAGATGGGATAGTTGGTCTCGGAAGTCGGCTCAGACGCGGGTGCCGATGCGAGAGGGTCGCGATCATATGACATCAACAACATCAACTGCGACATCCATTCGTCTCCAACAGCAGATGGCCCAATGTCATTGTCAGGTGGTTGCGGACCATTGCCTTGCTGCGGCTGGTTCCGTCCATGATCCTCACGGGCGTTGTCCTCACGAGCATTGCCATCTTGATCTTGGCCGCCTGCGCCAGCCTCATGGTCTCTGTCAATGTCACTGCCAATGCCACTGTTTCTTGCACGACGCTTCATTGTCGGAGGTCTTCGGCGAGGTCTGGACGATGTTGCCAGGACTGATCGATGAGCTGATGAGTTGACGAGTCGATGGATTGGTGCAACGATGTGATGTTGATGAGGAACGATGAAGGTGTTGATCAACGAACCGCGGTGGTCTGCAATGTCAGCTGAAAGCAGCAGCAAGCACAAGTGAGACGATGTGAGACAGCAATGCTTCACTGGTGGATCGATGGATTGTGCGCGCCGACACAGTCGATTTTTCTGCTGGTTGTGATCTTTGGGCTGGTTTGGTCTGCAGCGATGACAAACAACGGAGGTCCCTCGAATCGACCATTGAACTCGCTCACGAATAAACGTACGGCATCACCCGCTCACCATCAAAAGCGACAATGTGCGAAGGATCGGATGGAGTTGCAGTTGGATTGGAGTGCGTCTTTGTCAGCATCGGATTCCGGCAGTGGAGTTGAACTTGAACTCCGGGTCGATTGGCACTTGATTCTTCCGAGCAGGCTGTCCTGCATGTACTCACTTGCCAGGACTTGCATCACTTTCAACTTGCATCACTTTCAACGATCATCACTTGCAACTTGCAACGATCATCATCCAGGGACGGAAGGTCTTTGTTGCATGCCTGACATTGCTATCTGTCTTGCTTGGTCCCTGTCATGGCAACGTTCCAGTTCCTCACATACCCCTGCTCGTTCCTACGTCTCCAAACCATTCGACTGTCCAAAAAGACGCTGGTGGGTGCAAATACTCGTACCAGACTCTTTTGAATACCTCGGAGTCCTCGTCGAGTACACACTCCTCTGATCCACCACACTAGCACCACACTAGCACCACACAAAGCACCACACAAAGCACCACACAAAGCACCACACAAAGCACCACACAAAGCAGAGCAAGCGATGAAATTCAATGGACACGAGAAAAGGCCGACCACAAGTGAGGACTGCGAAGGACCGCCGCGTCATCGTGATGAAGCCAATAGCGTCGAAAGAGAAGGCAAACGGAACAATTTTGTGGATGGCGGTTTTCGATGAGTCAGCATTTCATCGACTTACGTATGCGCACAACGGCTTAAACAGTTCTCCGCCACGTCAAGGTTGCGCACTTAACAGGAATCGACACCTGGTGACACCAAACGTCTGCTTTTGTTGCAGCAGCTTGTACACACACCAGCCTGGACACAAGGCGCCTCTTCCTTCTGTTGCCGAGCAAGCAGCAACATCACCAAGTCCTCTTCTCATCGAGGCTACGATCCAGAGGAGAGGGGCTGATCGATTGATTGCTTCATCTGCCTTCTCGGGGTTGTCAAATGCACCATCTTGCTCTCAGTTCGCTTCTTTGCTTCGTTTGTCCACGGCTTGGATTGCGCGGTGTTGCAATCTGAAGATAGACACGGACGCGTTGCACCTGCTCGTGTTGGGACGATGTTGCAAATCCTTCGACGATACTGGGCGTTCGTCGATTCTCAATAACCCACCAAACGTCACCACGAGCAGATTGATTATTGCACCATTCTAATACATCATGATATTCGAGTAATAGGGATGGTACGGTAGTCGACAATAATACTAAGTATTTCCACATTTGCTCTCAATATTATTATATGCGCTGATGCAGCACATCCGCCACCTCAGCGTTCACCTGTACACGCATACCGCGTTGTTCCTGCATAGGGCATGCCGTTTGAATACTTCTCAACCGCTCGAACGCAAAGGGAACGATGAGAGGAAGGTCACAACCGTTCAAGATCGTCTTGAGTAAATTCTCTACATTCATGTTCTTAGTATGGTACACGATTGGTGTTGATCGTGTAAGTCGATATCTTCGGACGGTGTCGGACAAGGCGTCCTTCACGACTATTCCGATTTTGAGTGTCCAAACCAAGTTTTCGGAATGTCGAAAATCAGAGACCTTGTGCTGTTGCTGGATCTGGCTCTTTTTGTGGCGGGCGCAACGGGAAGGCATGTTGTTCCGTTGGATGATGGCAATTGCTTCGCTTTGGCTGTCTTTTCGTGGACGGTGCGACATCGCATAGATGTCTTGTCTTCATTTGTTGATATTAATCGATGTCGTAGACATGACTGTGTTGCGTGTCGGAATTGTTTGGAATGGCTGGTGAAATCGAGGAGTTCTCGAAGGTCTCTGCGTTTTTGCACGATTGGTCGAATGTGCTGTTGGTATTCGTCGTGTACGAAGAATTTGTCAGGAACAAAGGGAAACGGGAAAGGGGAACAGAGATGACCGAAACAGCGCTTGTGCGCGTGCCTTTTTGTTGGTGCGGACTGTTGCTCCTGCCTTTGCTCGCGTTGTTGTTGAGGTTGGCGTTGGTGGGTGGTGGGTGGTCTTCACTTCGCCACAAACATCACATCTTCACACTTTCTCGCTTTGGCGTGTCGGTCTTCTGGGCACCAATACTCACTTCTTTCCTCTTCATTTACGTTAACGTCACCGCCAACGTTCACAACACTCCACTTGTACTCTCGGTCGTACCATAGTATAATATTATATTACATATTCTAGTATTCTAGTATATGCACAGGAGCACTCGACCAACATTCTCCATCGATCAGTGGTTGGCACTTCTGCCCATCAAGCGCAGAGCCGCAGGAACCAGCATCCGAGATCGTCGATTGCCAACTATCAATCGTCACCACTCAATCAGCAAGAGCCACAGCGTCTGGCTCTCTGGAATCGAAGGATGAGAGCAACGAAAGCAGGATCTGTGGGTGCTCTCCTGGCGGTCTTTGCACCGCTCGTGGTCTCTGGCGAACTATCGCGCGCGGACGCTCCCGCAGGTGCCACCAGCACGATTTCAGGGCAGAGCGCGGAGCAGCAATCACAGTCTCAGCCGCAGCAGTCGCATTATCAGCCGCAGCAATGGTCCGTCTCGAGGCTGATTGACGAGGGATTCTGGGCCAGCCACCCCAACTCGTCGGCCTCATCCGGTTTCGACGCGTACTCGCGAATCCAGTATGGCCGTCAGCACGAGGACGATCTTCTGCTGTCCGATTTGATCAGCTGGGTGAAGACCTTTCCGAACGCCTTCATCTCCGACAAGTTCAAGGTGGCGCCAGTGTCGCCAGGATCCTCCCTACGCGGGGCGGTCGCCACGCAGGACATCGCGGAGGGCGAGACGTTGGTTAGCATCCCGTGGAAGGCGGGCTTTGCCATGCAAAACGAGGTGGACCTTCACGACATCCCGAGGGAGACGCTGGAAATCTTGATGGAGGACGGGATCCATGAGTTCGATCACAACTTGCTGTCCTACTACAGGAATTGCGTCTCAGTCGACAAGATCTATGCCGAGATGGTCAAGGAGGATCCCACACCGTACGGCGTCTTCCTCAAGTCGCAAGAGCGCAACTACATCCCGTCTCTGTGGAGCGACACCGCCAAGAAGATGCTCTATTCCATCCTCCCCAAATCGCTGCCGCCCATGGAGGACATCAACGTCGATCTCGACAACACCTTCTGGGACGAATGCCAGGACTTCTACGGCCTGCCGGACATCGATGAAATCATCCTCTCCCCGACGAGCGACATTGCCGCGGCTGTCATGGATGACGACGGGAACTACAACGCCGACGTCAACGCTCGCTCCGAGATGGACGAGCGGGTGGAGCTCTACGTCCACGCGTGGCAGATGCTGACGGCGCGCGGTGACGCGGAAGAGCTCGTACCCGTCTACGATCTATTCAACCACGGGAGCGGCGATGCTTACAACACCAAGACCCTCGAGTACGACGACGACGTCCACACGCTGGTGGCCAGCCGCGACATCCGCGCCGGCGAAGTCATCAGCAACAACTACAATGTCTGCAACGACTGCGAAGAGCGCACGCATGCCTTCGGAACGCCTGAGATATTCCAAGACTACGGCTTCGTCGAAGATTATCCGCAGCGGTTCATCATCTTCAAGCCTCGCATCAAGATGGAGATCCGCAGGAAGCCACGCCACCGCGGTTTCGAGGTCGAATTTCTCTCCCCGCTGTCGCAAAGAGGAGTGGATTACATGCAGAGAAATCTTGAAGAGCTTCAGGCCATGTCCCTCAAGTACGATGAGGAGGAACTGGGATGTCCCGACGGGGTTTCGAAGGCGCAGTGGAACATGGCGTGGGACATGCACAATGCCTATGTGCTGGCCTTCAAAACGGCACTGAAGGCTGCAGCGCACATGGAGCTGTCCGATGAGGTTTGGAAGATGGGAAACCGTTGGAACGAACCGGGCAAGGAGTACGCGGGCATAGAAAGGGATCCGAGTCAGGATGAACAAGCCAACGACGGTGAAGATGACGACGCTGATGCAGGCGAATCATAGCGCACTCGTGGCAATCGGGCTTCGTACAAATAGACCCAACATTCGTGTGAAGATCCTTGTGATCTTTGAACGTCGCAAGGGCATGCTGCATTTGGAAAGTGTTGATGATAGTGTTCTATGGTATTGCGTAATAGTGAATATGATTTTATATTAATATAATATTATATAATAGAATAATAGACTGATGGAATATACCGCCACACTCGCACATAGTAGGACTCTCTGCAGAGAAGATTAGTCGTACTACGATGTACAGCTACACTCCACTCCACATCGCCACACCTCCCTCCACATACCATTTTCGCGGGAAATTTGAAATACAGCGCGCACTTGGTTTAACGGTTTCTAACCTACCAACACGCATTGAGCTCCCCCAACGGCTCCATTCTGTGTTTCGCCAGTTCGCGTCAGGCGTCCATGCGATGCTCTTCCCGCCCTCATCTATCTCGGCGAGATTGCGGTTGTGCTTGTCGCTGTGGAACCGACCTCTTGATGTCCAGAAAGGCAAAGCGACAAACATCGGTGGCATTCATACTCTATTATACGAGAAGTAGAGGCGTCAAGAGAGAAGGCATCACGTGCGCAGAAGCCAGGGCATCATCCACAAAAGAATTCAATCTCGCCGTGCCTTCAGAATCGTGCACCAATGCATATAATACTATACACGTAGATTGCACCGTGCGACGGCGACGGCGACGACAACTACAACTGCAGTTACAACTGCAATTACGAGCACAAGTAGAAGGCAAAGCAGCCATCGATTCATCCATCTGCCTGCCTGTCTATCTGCCTTTCTGCCTGTGGAGATCACCATGATGACAAAGTCGGCGACAGAAGACAAGGCCCGAAGATCGATCGGATCGGTCATCCCGAATGGTGTCAAGCATTGCATCGCCCTTGCGGCGCTGATGCTCTTGTCATTGCCAGTTGGTGCTTCCCTCGTAGAAGCATCGTTGGAGACATCGGCACAACAGCAGCAGCAGCAACAACAACAACGAGAGATGACGGCGAGTCCGGACAAAGCAGGGACAACGACGCCATCCAAATCGAACAACACCAAGAACAGCGACGTGGGCAGCAAAACGGAAGCCAATGCCGACACCAAAGCCAATACCCCTTCCTTCGTCGAAGACGCGAGCGATCTGCTAACCATGAACATGGTCAACTGGGTGCTGCAGCATGAGGATGCCTTCATTTCACCCAAGATCCAAATCCGCCGTCTGCCGGATCAACCCATTCGTGGGGTGTACGCATTGGAGGATATTGAGGAGGATGAGACCCTCGTCAAGATTCCGTGGGATCTCATGATCACGCCACCCGAAACCCTTCGGGAAGAGGTCGAGGAGATATACCTGGAATCGATCCAGGAGGAAGAGCACGAATGGTACATCCGTGCCTGCCTGCCGGTCCTCAAGGTGTACCACGCCATGCAGGAGGAGACGCCGTACGGTGCCTACCTCAAGGCGCAACCGCGCGGGTACCTGCCCAACATGTGGACCGAGCAGGGCAAGACCTTCCTGCGTTCCATCCTGCCGGAGTGGTTGCCACCGACGGAGGGGGATCTCAATTATTACCTGTACGATGATTACTGGAAGGATTGCAAGGATCTGCTGGGATTGCCGGATCTGGATGACCTCGAAATGACACACACCAAGGCGGACAAGTCCAGAGCTCGCGGGGATCAATCGGACTCCGATGGTGAGGAATATGAGTACGAATATGAGTACGAGGGCGAAGACGAAGCGTCCGATGGTGATATCGATGGTGACGACGAGGGTGATGCTGAAGCGGCAAAAGCGAAGAAGAAACTGCCTGTGAAGGACTACGATATGGACCTGTTCCTGCACGCCTGGATGATGGTCGTCGCAAGGGCCGAGGATGACTGGATGATCCCCGTGTACTGCAATTTCAACCACGCGAACGGTGATGCGCTCAACACTGCCCACGTGATCGAGCGGGAGGAGTACTTCAGCCTGGTCGCGGCCAAGACCATCCTGGCAGGATCGCAGGTGTTCAACTCGTACAACCAGTGCAACTTCTGCGGGGAACGGCACCATCATTTCGGGACGCCGCAGATGTTCATGGATTACGGCTTCATCGAGCAGTACCCGCAACGGTACATGATCAACTGGGAGGACGTGCGATTCAAGTTCGACATCCACCAGGTCGACGACGATGAGGTGGAAGATGACGAGCCAGTGGTGACACCGAAAGGCATCGAGGCCGCGAAGGACGGCGACAGCGAAGAACCTTTGTGGCAGGCCGACTTCCTGTCCCCCCTGTCCCCGGACGCCGTGACGTACATGAAGGACAGCGTCGAGGGACTGCGCCGGTCCCTGTCGCAGAACAAGGAACGCGCCTGCCCCGACAACGTGCCCAGCAGAGAATGCGACGTGTCATGGCAGATGCACGAGGCTTACTTGACGGCATTCTCCGTGGCGTTGTTGTCGTCCGAGCACATGGAGGTTACCGACGAGGTGTGGGAGATGGGCAAGTACTGGTACTCTCCTGGTTTGGAGTATTACGATGACGAAGAGGATGAGAAGGAGGAACATGAAGTTGGAGGTGGAGAAGAGGAAGATGATGACGACGACGATGATGAAGATGACGACGACGAAGATGATGATGATGATGACGACGACGAAGATGACGACGAAGAAGATGATGATGATGATGGTGATGGTGATGAGAAGGAAGTGAAGCAACAGCAGGAAAGCCATGATGAACTGTGACAACGTTAAAGCTCCCTCGACAAGCTTGCAAGCATCATCCTCGTACTCGTGCTATACCGTACATATAGACATATACATATGATACTATACATACTATTATATGAGTCTGAGTGGCTTGTACGGGTATGACCTGGTACACAAAATGATCCACAGGATAGAACTGTACGAGACGATGATGAACTAGTGAAATAGAATAGAATAGTATCTACCACACCAATACATGCTGGATATAGAGTCTAGCTCGCCGTGCCAATAGAATGCAATACAACCGCAACCGGATCGGCAGAGAACAAGCAGATTGCAGCTCATGTGATGGAAAGAACGACTCCGTGTTCGTTCGCGCGCAGCGGGTGTCAGAAATGTGAGGCGGCAAGACACGCAGATGGCAATGTTCGCTGCGCGCAGCTGGAACAGAACAAGATTTGATTTCTGTTTCGCAGCGCATGTGGTAAGTAATAATATCATCACGGATTTCATATACATGATGTGTGTCCTGAGCAATGACATCCACATCAACGAGAAGGCAGGAAATTGAGAACAAGCACACTCAACCTCGGCGTTGGGTCGCGACAAGTGGCGTGGGAGTGCTGGCGGCAGAACAACAGCCAACTGCTGCCTGGGGTGCGCCGTCCCGCACCGAGTCGGCGCGAGACTGATGGACCCACATCCAACCAATGGATGGGTCACGGAAGAGCGGCGTGTCACGAGATGATGTGCGAAGTTGAAACCCAAGACACAAAAAGACGAGAGGCGAAACGGAAACACGCCTTGTGAGTCGAGATTGGTCGGAGAAAGAATCGACTGGTCTGTCAGCAATGCCGACAAGCGAAGGACGGCCGAAATGCACCACGGAGGCGAAAGTCGTCAAGCGAGAGAGAGAGAAAGAGAGAAAGACAGGTGAGAACCGCACGAGGCTGCTGCCATTCGATAGCTCGTAAGTTCGTATTGCCACTCATGGCGGCGGCATGCATTGTGTTATGCTGAACACATTGAAAGTGCGGAAGGTGCTGAACAGGTCGAATGTTCCATGGTACGTGCGAGCTGCTGTGCGTGATGCGTGGCATGCTGATGGTCACAATGGCGGTGATGGCGGTGATGCCAAACAGGAACCGAAAGGGCGATCTCGCGATGGTTGGCATCCATTTCATCTTCTTCTGCTTCTTGCAAGTGAGTGTCAATGGCTTCTTGTCTTGGTCTTCTCTGTTTGGGTCTCCAGCAAGGCTGTGGCGAGCCTCCAACCAGTGGGACACGATATCCTTTTCCATTTGCGCTTCTGTTTGCGTGTGTGGCTGTGCTCATGGCTGTGCGTGTTTGCAGGAGATGTCCAGAACAATCTGAGCACGATACTCTGGGAGAATGCAAACACTCCATTCTCCTCATGCCATACCATACCACACCATACCGTACCGTACCGTACCATACGAGCTACGGATAAACCATGGACAACACACAGCGCACACACCACAACAACGCAACATTGAACAAAGGCACTCCACTCTGCTTCCACTCCCACTTCCACTCACAAATTCTTTCCGTCTCCACTTGCTGAATTTTGGTCTTCTGGTGCTCACTTTCTTTCAGCAGTTTCATCACTCGTTCACCACCCATCGTCCACCCATCGTCCACCACTCATCCATCCATCACTCACATTCGTATTCACATTCGCATTCACATTCACATGGAATAGAGTAGACTAGCGCAGCATCGAGTACAGCAGATGTAAACAACACTCGCGACACCATTACAGCAACATATCATACGACCATACATCCCATCCGAATACACCATACGAGCATAGATACTCCGCGTGAAGACCAGCCAGCATGATAACGATGACGACGGCGACAACAACGGCGATGACGGGACCAGCAACGACGCAGGCATGGACGCCATCGCATTTCAGAGGCTCGACGAAGATGGACAACAAGGCAAACACAACTACGCACGGCTCCAACCACCCTTCCAGATACTCGTACTCCGACACATGTTCTGTCACATGCTCCAACACGTATCCCATCAATGGTGTCATCAATGGCTCCATCAATGGCCCCATCAATGGCATCGTCTTTGCTCATCAGTGCGGCGTGGCAGGAGAAGCCCACGATGCAGCATGGCCGTCTTTGTCATCCTCATCCACCAAACATGTGCAGATGCGCTGCGGCACACCATCCAAGAAGACCAACGTCTGCGGCGGCACCACTAGAGCCGCCGCATCTCATGAACACTCCTGCGACCATTCTTCTTCCACCGCGGATGAGACGGTTTCTGTGTCATCCTCTGGCTCTTCGGCAGGCTCCTCCCCAACACCACCACCACCCACAACGTCAACGTCAACGCTAACATCATTCAGAACGCAAGTGACATCGACACCGTTATCATTTGCATCGATGGGCTCTTGGAAAGAGCACGTCATCAATGCTCCTGCCGTGAGCGTGCCACCCTTCTCACCGCAATATTACACGCCAGCAGCCATCTACCCTGCAACAAATGTACAAATGGTTTTACCGCATGGGGCCTTCGTTGCGTCACCACAATCAATCAATGTTCGCCGACCGAAGTCCAATAGCAAAGACATGAGAAAAGCCCGTGTCAATCAGGCGCCCGCCGCAACAACAACAACAACAACAACGAACCCTGGGGCACACGTAACAACTTCTCACGGGGATTCAACGTCACGTCGTCGATCTCACAAGTCAAAGGATCGCAAGCAACAGTACCACCCATCCAAGAACGGCGCGTCCTCCAGATCACGACGTCGTAGTCGCCGTCAATGTCACAGCCAATTCGTGCCGCGTCCGCACGTTCTCGCGCCGGAGCCCTGCTTCTCGCTTGACTGCGAGATGGTGGGCATCGCGGGAGATCGATCAATGGTCACGCGTGTCACGCTGCTCAACCTTGCCGGGGCGGTTGTCATGGACGTCACGCTCTTTCCGGACCAGGAGATTCTCGACTACCGCTCGCACGTCTCGGGCATGTCCAAGGAGTACCTCGCGCAGCATGCCACCATGACGCTGTCTCAGTGCCGCGATCTATTGCACGGCATCCTCTACAACCCCAACACCAAGCGGTACGCCCTCCTCGTCGGCCACGCGCTGGAGAACGACCTTCAATGCTTGGGCATGACGTTCTACCCACCCCATCGCATCCGGGACACCGCCAAGTACGAACCCTTCCAGCAGTACCTTCCCTACCGCGGAGCGTGCAGAACCTACGACCACGCTGGAAACGGCAACACCGCCAACGTCGTCAACAGCATGTACGGACCGCGCAAGCTGAAGGCGCTCGCCAAGCAGTACCTCCACGTCTCCATCCAGGCGCCACACAAACCGCACTGTCCCAAGGAGGATGCATGGGCGGCGCTGCAGCTCTACCTCCTCGTTCAGGTGGACTGGGAAGACCGCATGCGCCAACATACCAGTATGCAAGGTTGAACACAACAACAACCTCGCTCATCGTTCGAGCGCTTTGTAACACTATCACGATCATTACATTGTACCATATTCTATCATACATACGGACACACTTGAACTGCTGGTACAGCAACTGCACATTACAGTACAATACAATACACAATTAACAACAATAGGAGCACTTCGCTCCATGTCAGGGGGGACATGATGACTCTAAGAGATGAAACAAGATATCACACCATGCCACAACGAAACACTTCATAAGAGTGCATGGTAACATATTGTATAATATAAATATTATCCACTTCATCCAACAACGCAGCAATAGAGAACCACTCGCCGTCCACATGGAACTTGGACTACATCACCAGCTGGGGAAGCAACTGAATCGTTGGAACTGCACCACTCGGGGCCCAATCCCGAAAGTAGGATCGATCGCTACCATCATGTCTCTCGTAGTCTGCTTGGGAGCATACGGAATGACGGCCAGACAAATACAATGACATACAAATCCGCGAATCGTGTCGTTTTCACGGAATTTCCGTGGATTGGCAGCCATCACGAGAACACGTTGTCATTGCTGGGAGGCATGCACATAGTTCGTCCCACCATACCATAGTCGTACCACACGATCGGATGATCGCCAGATCTGCTAGAAGGAGTATCTGTTCCATCATGCCACCAACCACAAGGCGTGCGAGCGCATCAGCCAGCGATGCAGGAGGCGCAGCCAACGATCATGTTTCGCCAGAACCGGGAGAAGCGTGCGAAGAAGCAATGAGCGTGCGCTTTCTCATGATCCTGTCTCCGGCCAAGACTCTGGACGTCAAGAAGCATATGAATGCCAAGGAATCGTTGATTCCGTGGACCATGCCATCCTGCGATGTTGCCAAGACGAAGAAGCTGGCTCAAGCGATCCAGAATCGAGCCCGCGATGCCAACACGACCAACTTTCTGGGACTCGCCTCGGCGTCTCTGCGTCAGACCGCGTTGCAGTATTGGAGGGATTACGATCTGGAGCCGTCCATGACGAACTTGGCAACGTCCTGGAAACCGTGCGGGTACACCTTTTCCGGTTCCGCCTTCCAAGGTCTCGACATGGCGTCGTTGACGACGATTCGGGAATTGGAATACCTGCAGCGCAATTTGAGAATCTGCGACCCCTTGCATGGATGGCTGCGTCCCATGGATGTACTGCAACCGTACCGTTTCGACATGGAGCATTCCAAGGACATTGTATCGGAAGTGACCGACGGCAAAACGAACAAGCTCGTGGAGTATTGGCGGCCCGCCATCGCGAAACGGCTGCGATCGGAACGATTCTGCATTTTGAACCTCGCCAGCGACGAGTACGCACCCTTCGTGATAGATGCCAAGAAAAAGAACAACACGACGATGGTAGATGGTGTGCGCACGATCAAGGTCATCTTTCAGCAAGATGGGCGGGTGCTGTCGGTCCACGCCAAGCGCGCACGTGGGTTGATGGCACGGTACATGGCGCAGCATCAGGTGACGACGGTGGAACAGATCCGTCAATTCGATCTGGAAGGTTATCGTGTGCATGATGAGAGGTCGACAGAAACGACGATCGTGTTCAATCGGCGGAAGAATTGGAAGGACGGTGGTATCACAAAGAGAGCATCTGTATTGGGAACCAGCAAGGATGAGGAGAAGACACCAGCAACGGCGGCAAAGCGGCCGAGGCGCAACCGGTAACCGCAGGTGTCGTTTTGCGCTGCTGTAGGCCACGCCACAGAATGCGGCAGAATTTGGATTCACACGTGCTCTCTCTTGAGAGACTCTAAACATGGTTGATGGACGGCGCACTGAAAAGATCAAAGTTTATTTTGTTTGGAGATGGTTGCGCACAAGGAACCTCCAGTATGTTACCTGCGCTTGTGCATCCCACACACTGCAAGTCTGCAGGATATGCTCGTAAGTACGAACTTGTCCATCAGAGTGAAGTACTCTGAGGAACAGACGTACATTGCCGCGACGTGGTGTTGGGATCTTACTACTGCACTTCTGGTATGCCGCATCAGTAGTTCCCACAGTAGAGCGCCGCTCTATTTGATGGTGGTGTATCCGCGGTTACGTCTCATGCAGCGCACGACGAAGAAGAGGATGCACATGAGGCACACACCGAAGATGGAGAAGAAGATGCTCTCGTCGAAGGATGACGTATCCGTCGTGCCGGCGTTGATGTTGTAGTCATCGTCGGCGGTGCTGTTGTCCAACGGTGGTTTGTAGTTGTAATCCTTGCCGACCAAATCGTCGCTGAGGTACCACGTCTGGGGGCTCTCCATGCTTGGATCGGGGTACAGATCCATGACGAGGTGTGCGTCCTCGTTGTCGACGCCATCATGGATGTCCATGCAGGAGCCGTACAGTGATTCGGAGGAGATCGTAGGAGCCGGGATCTTTGGGATCCAGCCTTCGCGGATGCCGCGCAGGAAGTCCCATTCGATGAAGGCGCTGCCCCTGTTGTTGTTAGAAGTGTGGTTGTGATAATGGAGTGTACAAAGTACGTGTGAGATGATGTGGTATCAGCAAATAAACAATGGCAACATGCTGGCAAAATAATGCCCATGCGACTATTCATACGACACCAACACTCGCGCGATGCCGATAGGATCTCCGGCAATGACGAACTCACTCCATCTTGAAATTCCAGAACAACCAGCCGCTGGAGACGCCGGTATCGGCCGACTCGTACGCGACCATCTGCGCCTTGATGTAGCTCTCGAGGAAGTTCTTGCGCGCTGGGGCGAGCTCGCGATCGAGGAAGAGGGCCGTGCCGTTGGCCGCGATGTGCTTCATGATATCCGGCGTCATGGCGGTCGGCAGCTGATCGAAGGCGCCGCTCCACTCGCCGACGATGCGCGAGAGGCCCTTGGCTGGTACCTTATTCTTAGGAGCATCCTCGAAGCAGCAGCCGTTGACCGTCTTGGTGAGGCCGCGGCAGACGTAGGCGACATGCTGACGCGGCAGGAGGGTCCGTCCCGGCTTGAAGAAGATCTGGTAGGCATGCGAGTCGAGGTAGGTGCCGTGATGGACCTTTTCGTCGGCCCAGAATCCGTTGTTGAACTCCCAGACGCGGAAGGTGTCGCTGATGAAGACGGCGGTGTCCTCGTGCATGGTGGAACGCACGATTTCGAAGGCCTTGTTGTAGTAGTTGAAGAGGATGTCGAGATGGCAGTCGGCGAACGGCTCGTTGAGGAGACCAAAGCCGGAGACGACGTCGGTGAGGCCCTCCTCGACCATGCCGTTGACGAGGTCCTGCAGGATGGTGAGGGTGCGATCGATGTTACCGGAAGCGAGATCCCAACCGTCGCAGGTGGAGCGATCCTTGTTGTACCGACCGGAGTTGTCAAAGCCGTTCTCGCTGCCCGGCGCACCGTGGAGGTCGGCCCAGATGGTGAGTCCGCCGACCTCGCGGCACCAATTGGCGAATCGCACGAAGTAGGGCCAGCCGCCGGAGATCCAGGGTTCGGTGGTGCCGTCCACGGAGGTGACGTCGCCGCGGATCCAGTAGCTCATGGGCACGCGCAGATGGGTGACCCCGGAATCGCGGAGATCGATGACATCCTGCTTCGTGACGAAGGTGTCCCAATGGCGTTCCATGTACTTCTGGGGGATGTCCGGCGTGGCTGCGTGCTTGTGGAGGGCCTGTCCAAGGGTGTACTCATCGATGGGGTACGTCATGTAGTCGTGCGAGATGATGGGATGGTAGTCGTTGTTGGTGTCGGAGGTTGCGATGGGGAGGATGGGCTTGCAGACGGCTGGATCGCAGAGTTGTGCACCCTCCGGCATGCCGACCTGTCCAGGGTACCAGCAGAAGTTGCCCTCCGTGTGGCATGTGTTCACCGCGAAGAGGTACGGGGTGATGAAGCGCTCGGCTGTCAACCAACCGCCCACGTTGACTCCGCGGATGTATTGCTTCAGGTTCTCAGAGCCAGATTCATCGTTGTTGTTGTTGTTGTTGTTAGCTTTCATGTTGTTCCTGATGCTGTGATTGATGGATGCTGTTGTTGATGGCTACTGTCGAAAGTATTGGACCGTGAACAATTTTATGACCTTTGTGTGTGCAGAGTTTTGTTCTGTGTTGCGTTGATGAATGGGGAACTGCGCTTCCACTTCGGACGTTGGTTGATGTTGGTGGTGACGATGACGATGATGCTTCTGGTTCTCCTCTGGCCAAGACGACGACGACGACGACGACAACGACAGTGACGACACTGATTCCCAACATCACAACAGAAGCAGCAGCTCGTTCACCACGGTAACAAACGAGACCAAATCCAACGACTGGCAAAGAAGGATTTATCGACCAGACGGACAGAAAGAGAAAGAGAGAGACGTGTGTCCTCATGGCACTGATGTCACTGACGGAGTCCTCATGATGGCAAGGTCGTTGTTGTTCCATCATTGTTCTGGAAGTGCGTGGTGTGTGATGGGGTACGTTGCGCTGCATCTCTTTTGCGTTCATTGTTCTGGTTCTCTCAAGGCACCTATCTTCCTTTCCCCCATCCTTGCGCCCACGCGACAGTCCCTTGTGTTCCTCCGCAAACACGTGTGCCATCTAGTCGTCTTTGGTTGGCTACTTTGTACCTACGTCAGTGTTCGTTTGTCGCATGTGACAAACACTCCTTATCAACCATTCCCGAAAGTGTTGACTCACGAGTGCTCATGGTACGACGTTGCCGTCGACACGTCACCTCTTGATGTTGGGGCTCTTCCAAGTACTTCTGGTGTTGTTCCCAATCTCATCATTCCGATGGAACGTCATCACCTGTTCGCAGAACATCTCATCTTCGTGTCGCGACTGTCACATTACAGACGAGTACTCTCTCTCTCTATCTGCAGAGAACGACAGCGAGAGAGCAGATCCTCCCTATCCAGCAAACCTAAAAATCGATCAAACATACTCCTGCAATATATCATATGTCCAACGTCAATGCACAAGATGTGTGGGCCGCCATGCTCCCTGCGCAGAAAGGGCAGAGAGAGAGAGAGTGTATGAGATCGGCGGATCATCTCTCAATGATTCAAGCTTGATTGCATGGGCGTTCTGTGTACTCAATTATGCAATTGCATTCAGGAGTAAAGCTCTCCAAGGCGAATGTTTTTGAGATATTTACTCCAAACTATTCTACAAGCTGCATTCGCCACTACCATGGCCAGCCACCCTTCTTCTTTTCCTGTGGAGGTTTCTGCTGCTGCTGCTGCTTCTGTTTCTTGTTCTGAAGCTTTGGCTGGTCCTTTGCCTCGGGCGCTTGCTTTTTCTTGTTCTTGCCAAACAACTTGCCCATGAAGTCGGCATCATCATCGACGTAGCCTTGCTCGGCATACGGCAACCGCAGATCGAAGCGGCCGCCGTTGTCAAACTTGCCGCCCACGCCGAATTCGCCACCGACGCCGAAGGACGCCATGGGCATGGGGATGCCGCCGACCTTCTTGGGATCGCCGTACTGGTCGTTCAGATCCGAGATCTGTCCCGACTTGCGACGCTTCTTCCACTCGTCGATGGGATCCTCGCCCTTCTTGTAGGACTTGGATTGCCAGGCCCACATGTCGTTCTGCTTCTTGGAGGCCTCCTCGCGGCGGTCCTCGATCTTGGCGAAGTAGGCGTCGCGCTCGGCCTTGGGCTTGTTGCGGCGCTTGAGGATCTCCTGCTGGGCCTCCCACTGCTCATCGAGGTCGTCGCGGCCCGATCCGCCGGCCTTGAAGTTGTTGTCAAACCATCCCATGCGCAGCTGCGTCGTGCTGTGCGATGGCGTGACCTGCGGAACGAAAGCCGACGTGCAGGCAAGTCCCGCTGTGGCCATCGTCATGGCGACGGCTGCGGAGCTCGTATTGACCCTCATCCCGAATTCGATTGCTTCCTCTGTCTGTCTTTGGTGTCAATCAACCACGCAATCAGTCGAGCAAACACGGCACCTTCCTCTCCAGAATAATGTTGCAGAATAGTTCGTGCTCGTACTCGTATGGTAACTTGTTTTGTGACACCCCTTCGCTGTTGTGCTTTGTTCTGGTTCTCGTTGTTGGATTCTTCCGTTCTTCTCTGTTGTCTGCGTCTGTTTTGTGGTGTGTTTTCGTGTGTCGACAAGTTGAGGTTGGTTGACATCTGCGCGGTTTGCCGAATGTCGTCACAAAGATCCAATGGAAACACGACATGACGTCATGATCCGCTGATGTGGTTGGCCGCAAGATGGATACGTTCATCGACTCGGTTGATCGAACCAGGATGGCAACTGGTGATGTGATTGGACCAAGGCAGCTGGCTCCGATCCGGCCTCCGTGATTGGGACACGACAAATCCGTCGAGTTTGCTGTCTGTCGTCGGGACAGATCACGGACCTGCCTTGCCAGCCGTGACTCGAAATGAGCAATGTCCCCGAAGTATCACCGAACGCATTCCGCACCATTCAGATTTATGAACTGGACATGAAACAATCGGTCGAAGGAGTCGCAAGGACACAACGTCAGTCATCCAAAATTCACGGTCGTATCACTGACGTTTCGCGTGTACTTCTACGCGAACTCGTACATCACAACATCGTGCGTGGAACACCAACGCAGATGTGATTGACGTGTTGGCGGGCAGACCGTGAGGACGTCGAGAGCCACAGGGAGACTCGGTACATTTCCACGCGGCCGGAAGCAAAGGGAGAAACTCCGGCAAATGGGTTCTTGTGGCGATGCGTTGCGTTGCTGATTCCTCTGATTGTTTCTCTTTGTCGAAGAGGTCGTGCGTGGATGGGAATGCCTGCTCCCACTCTGTTTTGGGTGTTTGGTACACAGCCGTACTCGAACTTGTACTCGTGTTTACGTACGGCACACAACACGCGATGGAAAATCACGAACATGCCAAAACACGAGGAACTGGGAAAAAACGACGAAGATACGTCAACCAACCATCATCAACGAGGGGGTGTCTGCAACAACGCAGTGTTCACGACACCACGAACAGAGTTTGTACACGTACTACAACTGTAATTTTGCGAGGTACGGCCACGAATACACGGACGAGTAACACGTACGAGTGCATGTATGGCCCAACACGCACAGAGCACACATCAAGCCCACCACCCAAATACAATTAGCGACCACTCAAAAGGACCCTCACACTCCCATTCAATCGTCATCCGCATCAGCAACTGCGCCACGCACATCATTATCACACTATCATCAAACTGCTCGCTTTGCATCGCATCACTGCCATCATCACAACATCACTGCCATCATAGCATAATAGCATCACACAGCATCACAACATTCTCATAACCAACCATTCTCATCGGAGGATAAAAGAAGCACAAACATCACAAACATCACCAACCTCCATTCCCAAGAGTACGCTTCATTCTGCTCTGCCACACAACGCAACACAACACAATACAATACAATCCATCACCTTTTCCCATCATCCTCATAACTCAACAACAACAACAACAATGATGAAATTGGGAAGAGTTCAGATGGTCGCAGCGCTGCTGATGGTTTCAGGGACAACGATGGCTCCAACTGCATCAGCGTTCTCAACCTCCAGCCCATTCACGGGACACCAGCCTCTGCAGCTGCAGCAGCAACAGCATCGAGAAGGCAACGCCAGAAAGCGAACGACCCCCCAGCACCAATGGACCATGTACCTGCCCCCTGCCGGACCCACCTCGCAGACGCCGCCCATGACCGCGCAGAAGATGCTCAAGAGCGTCGGCGCCGAACAGGAGAGAGGGAACAACTGGAAGCTGTCGCAGTCGGTCCTGGCGTCCTGCGATACCCTGCCGTCCTTTCGCACCGCGCCCGGCCTCCTGTCGCCCGCCACGGTCTCGCGGCTGGGAGAGCTGGTGTCCGAGTCCGACGGCGACAACGAGGCCGTCGTCAACTTCCTGGACACCTACCAGCGGGATGGACCCATGTCCTGCCTCTACATGCTGTCAGATCCCAACGTTCTGCCGCATCTCACGGAGGCCATGAGAGAGATACGCTAGAGCAGATCATACTGCGCCCCATCGACACCCAGGAGCAGCGCGGTGATGGCATGGAGCACAGCTGGATCGGACCGTTGCACGAGAGTGCCTACAACGCGCTCAGCTCTGCAGCGATTCCATCTCTCCTGTCCCTCTCCTTCTCTCGCCTTCACCTTCACTCTCCCGTTATCCATCCTTCCCTGACCTGCCATCGCAGCAGATCGCCGCTATCCACACCATACAAGTCTGTACCATCCCCTCCCTTCATTCACTGCATCAGTCCATCCATGTATTACGACCTATAATATGTCATATTATACACCACACATCACATGCATCAGTCCATCCGCCAGCCAAGAGCAAAGCAAGCAGCAGAGCAAGCAAACATGTTGCATTGCCCTTCGTCACGTCAAACTGAATCAAGCCAAGGTATCTCCCACGTCAAACACTCCAACTGCCGCTGAGGCGCGACTACATGCAATACAGACCAGGAGAATACTGGTCCCTTCATGCATTCTCATACTCATACACCCAGCCCATCAACCATCCATCCATTCATCTACCAAACACGCAACCAGCAACGCTTCTCGAAGCGGAAACACGCAGAGCAACTAACAACAACAACAACAACAGCCAGCCCAAACGATCCGGCACCGACGCCGAGGACAACCACAAGGCAGAGCGGCAGAGGTCGTGCCACTGTGGTTCAGGGGAGGCGCATCCATCCGCTGATTGCGATCTCCCCAACACGACAGCGCATCTGAATCATCAGGATCGTCAGCCCAGCGTCGAAGTTGTTGCCGGCTCCCATCTCCACAAGGGAACAATGGCCTGTTTGCCCATCATTCCCACGACAGCACTCTTTGCGATCTTCACCATCAACATCGGAATCACAAACACGCAATTGTCGCGCCCTTGTCGCAGGCGTCAACCACGAATGGCCCCTCAGACAAAGAGTACTTAATTTAGTCAACATTGATTATTTTATCATTCATCCCTTCTGCAGTCCGTGTCGCTTGCGACATGCCAACCTTCACAAATGTGTCCAGCGTTCCTCCTGTTTCTCGACACACGAACACTGAAACAACGTGTTCCACAAATCGATCCATGTCGCGATCGTCATCTCGGGATCATCTTCCTTCGTATTAGTGAACACCACCAGCATTGTGAGTGTGGATACCACACATATCCATGGTGGGTTCTGTCAGTATCGTGAAAGCATCCTGCTTGTGCGGAACGGCGATACGGCCATCACGTAGTGCCAAGGAATCGCGCGATCATAGTGGATGTGTCGACGGAGAAGGTGCGTTGCGGTGGTGTTCTGGTTGTGCATACTATGTGCTATCCGGATCGCGAAACAATAATGAGACACAGCACCTCCGTCGCATCATTGTGTTGTGCGACGACCATGCTGCGCGGATGGAATAGGGTTGGCGCCCGATCTTGTACAATACGATTCACTCAGACTCACGTACGCACTGGTGCATTGCTACAGGGACGTTGAAGAAAATGGTGATGCTCCGGATACAGTTCGATGCTATCTTTCGAAAAATTCCACTGACTCTGGAGTTGTACTCGCATCGTATTGCATTGTGCGTTTCTATAACAGTTCATTCTCTCTAATATTTCATTTTTACTGTGCTGTTGCTGTATGGCATCATCATCGTACCGCACACGTACATCATTGGATGTTTCTGCGGTGCTGTCTGTGCATACTTGTGCCGCTGTCTTTGTGATGGCAGCATTCCAGCTCTCTCTTTACTCGTAGGGAAGTACGGTCGTCTGACGCCCATTTGTGGTACTCGAAGACCATATCGCCGTAGCGTTTCGCGTCGGTCCTCTCATCCTGCTTTGGCGCTCCAGATGCGTGTCCAGCTTGGCAGGACTGCATCATGCTCCACCATCAAGCGCGCATGTGCCAGTTGGTTTAGTTGCCGCCGTTGATGCAGCCCTGCGTGAACGACCATCCCAGCCACCACGGCGTGGAGGGACTTTGGGACGACAGCTGCGACGATGACGATGTCGAATCTCTCCTGGAAGCATAGTTCTGGGATGCTTGTCGCTTTTGGGCGGCTGTGTAGTGGGTGTTGCCAACGCATCTGACGATCATGGTGAGGTATGGAGATTTGTGATATGTACGAGTAGAGCAGTGAGGTGCAGAGTAGAGTAGATTACAACCGATGGATGTAGATTGCGGTGCTTGCGTGCGAGGCAGTGTGTTTGGTTTTTTGCTTTTGTGTTGGGGCTTTTGCTAATTTGTGAGCACCCTGCATCTCTCCAAGACGATGATGGGTGTGACCAGCCAAACGTACGACTATGCTCTGCAGGACGCTTTCTCCACATCACAAGGGTGCTTTTGTTCGCGGAACATACGCGCGAACCCAAAAACTGCGCAGAGCGTACGAGTATGCACGATCTGTGGGGAAAAGCGTGATCGTGGCCCCTCGTGAGCAGCAATCCCAAACCAAGACCAAAACACGACACAGAGGAAGATCATGACTCCGGCCTTCTCTTCGCTGGTCAGCACCACGATCAACGCTCACCGATTTCGGGTGATCTGTGGGCTTTTCCTCCCTGCGCGTACTTGAGAGCACACGTATCAACTTCCAGGGGTCATCACATCACCAAATCGCCATTGTCCGCCAGCCATCACTTACTATTGTTAACCTCACCAGAGCGTAGGTCGTACTGGTCCAACTCCGATAGGACCCCGGTCAGCGAGTGCTCCACCGCGTCAAGCCCAAGCACGTATTGCCAGCCACCAATAAGAGATATTATATCATAGAATATCATAGAATAGTATTCTATTCTAGAATATTATGCAATATATATGAGATTCGATGATACGACGATGCAAGATCAGCAGTTGTTCAACTCACTCGTACATGTTATACTAATACTACATGATGTGTATTGCTCTGTTATACTCTACTACACTATGGAGTACTCGCATATCAGCACATATGGGCATTTGTCTGCTTACTATTGATGTTGTACGACACCTCGTGTACTCTCTTTCTCTACAGAGCGAGACTGTCGCGCATCCACATTTCGCACGATTGCGATGTTGTGTCGAGTATGATGCCATAGCTCGTATGGTACTCAACAACTATTTGGACTCGTATGCGCATGTATGCTCTGCTGCGATCATAATCACGAGACAATCGTTTCCACAGAGTCCTCCTTCCACATCTCGAGGTACATACGAGGAGACAAGAGCAGACTACAACCAACTCGCACGTATTGGCTGAAATCTTCAGCTCTTCACATTTTATTTTCAGTCTCTCGCCGCACCCCATCATCACCTTTCACGGATCACTTGGATGTACATGCAAACGTGCACGCATTCAGACACATATCCATCCAACCATCCAACCACCCGCCCCCTTCCTGGTCTTCTTCACATTCATTCGCACCAGGGAACAAGCTGCAATCCCATGGCGCGCCCAAGTACCGTTGATTCCAATACCCATCCGTCGCCGTGAAGCGGCCCGGGCAGATACCTCGGATGGTCACGCCGTTCACACCGCCCCACGACATCCCCAACCGGTACACATCGCCGTTTGCGTTCACGTACCGTGCTAGCACGTCGATGGCGGCATCGTCGATGGCGAATTCCTGACAGTACATGCCGATGGAGAGACCGTAATGCTGCTGATACATTTGGATCGTGCTGTGACATGATGGCACCATCGTTGCTGACGTTGCTGCTGTCGTTGTGTCTTTGCTGTTGTCGATATTGTTGCTGCTCCTGTTGCTCCTGTTGTGGTAGAAGTTGCTGTAACTGTCACCAAGACAGTTCTTGTGCCCATACCATTCATTGCCGTTGTCGCTGTTGTCGCCGTTGTCGCTATGGTTTCTACTACTGTCGGAAGAGCACTCGCCGAATGGCTGGATTGTGTACGATTCTCTCACCGTCGCCGGATCGAACTGGAGCAGGCTGCGGATGTAGCTGCGCGTAGATGTATCCCTGTCGCATTGGCCACGTTCTTTCGTCGTGACGAAGCATTGCGCCGAATTGTAGGCATTCTCCGACAGCAGGCAGCCGGCGTTGAACATCACTGCGTCGCCGCGTTGCACCCTGCCATCGTGACACGCTCGTTGCAAATCGCCGGCGGAATGGAAGAAGATGATCTCCTGCACGGGCTTACTGCAGAGCTGGGAGAGGCCACGGATGTCCTGCGGGAAGAACGAGGCAATCGCCTCCACTCGGACGTTGTACGAGCGCAACGTGTCGATCACGATCTTCCAGATGTGCTTGGGGACGTGGCGGGACTTCAAATCCAGCACCAATCCAATTGGTTGCTGGATATGGTTGCTGATGTCGCCGCCGCTGGCACCATCAATGCTGCTATTGCTGTTGCTGCTATTGCTACCGTTGTTTGTGCTCTTCACGAGGCATTGGATCATTCGGATGGATTGGATGATGCTCATGTTGGGACATTTTGATTCCGCCAGTGCCAGCAAAGATGTTGCAATTCCATTCTTGTTCGATGTGCTGTTCATGGACGGCGAGGATGCCTTCGTGCGCAATTGCGATGGATCGCATTCGGCATCGTCGCTTTCCTCCGCGCAGTCGGCCTGGAGCAAGGAACCCAGTTTCAATGCTTCGGCGAACACCGCCATCCACTGACGGGCGTAGATGCCACCGCCCAAGGTGCGTCGGCTCCGCTTGAGCCGTGAGAAGTTGAACTGCTTCAGCACCCCCGTCTGTTCCAGCATGAGATGGTTCAAGTTGCCGTGCGAGATGAGCATCTTCTCCACGAGGGCTTTGCTGCGGCGTTTCAGCTCGCGATCGTAAAATGCGAGCCTGTTTTGATGCTGTTCATGCTCCTCTTGTTGTCGCATGGATACCCCGTCAATGGTTTGCGCGGGTGCGGCTGTTGCAGAAGAGAAGGTGATCTTAGCTTCGTGCTTGGCACGTTCATCCAGCACGACCTGCACGCGCCGAATCAAGGACGGATCCACAAAGACGTCCCATTCGATGTTGGGCAATGCAGTGGGACGTTCCTGCGTCTTGAGCGCGTTCACTACGCCGTACGCTGCGACGACCGGATTGTTCTCGGCCCAATGGATTAGCCGCGGTGCCTTGACCTTGGCCACGCGCCGGCTGATTTCGACATAGACATCAGGCATCAGATGCCGCAGAATGGAGATCCAGTGCGGATCATTCAGGAGGAAGGGCGCTGCACCAAAGAAACTTCCGTGCGCGTATGGCATGTTCTGAATTCCTTCGAAAAGGGCCTGATCATGCCCGATACTTTCCATCTCCTGTCTATTGTGCTGTGATTGCGTCGGTGGGAAGCGAACGAGTGCGTGCTGCTGCTCTGACAATGGATCTGCCACCAGGTACCCTTCCATTGCAGTGCTGTTGCTGATGATGTTGTTCGTGATGGTAGGTGTGGCTGTAGCTGTAGCTGTAGATGTGGTTGTGATGGCAGTCGTGTTATCATCGCCACTGCTGCCGTCACTGCTGCTGCGGCTGCTGTTGTTCCCGTCGTCGGTGCCAAACGACTTGGCGGTGCCCAGGACATCACGGATGGCACCCAATGCGGCATCGCCATCCACAGAGGACTGGTCGGCGCTGACCGTGCTGTACTGCTGCTGATATTTGTGGTGCTTGCGATCATGGGCCTGCTTCTTGGCGAATTCATTCTCGGCGCGGCGCAGATGCCTGCGGACCCTGCCCTCGCGGAAGGCTGAGACGGTGCGGCCCAGCACGGTCTTGCGATCCATTTGTCGCAGGAGGGATCGCCGGCGTTGCGTCATCTCCCTCGTCTGGTACTCTTTGGATCCGTACGCGGCACGCAGCCACACATTGCGTCGGCGTCGCACCATGCGGTAAGACGACACGGCCACGGCGAAGGAGAGGATGAACTTGAGGCAGTGCCAGATGGATGCGAGGGTCGGATTGAGGAGGTGGTCGGTGGATGCTCCCCAGCACAGTACGTGTCGTTCGATCTGATCCATTCCGAAGGAAACGAGGAAGTAGGCGCCGACCGTGAAGGCGAGATGGCCCAGGATGGAGGATGTGAGATGCGTCCAACCGAACAGGCGGTCTTCCAGCTCGATCTGCAGGTCCAACGGCACGAGCTCTTCGTACGCCACGGCCTCCACCTCATCTTCCAGCTGATCCATCGCGTTGATGATCTGTTAGCGTCGCCGGTGAAGGCAAGTTAAGTTAAGCCAAGTTAAGGCGACGTCAAATCAAGTGCACATTCGCATTATACATGCCATAATGTAACGAATGTGATGGATCAGTGTACCATAACATGATGTTTGCGGAGCATGGCGACATTACGAGTCCGATGTGCGAATGGGGAGATGTTCAGCGAGCAGGTGGATTGTGCATGAAGCCAAGTCGAGAGGATAATAGAAACGGAAATTAACAGAATAGGATAGAATTTAATAGAATGGACGGCAGCGGTGTGAGTCAAACTCGCTTGAGTAGAGCAGATTACTCGTAGTATGGTAATGATACTCATTGATGCTCATTGATACGAGGAGGATTGGATTGAGGCATCTGTACCATATTGGCTCGTATTATACACTAACAGTTGTTTCGTCGTTCTATGAGGGTAGGATTCAATGCATCTTGGACTGGATCAATCATGACACCACAAGAGCACTCGCACTCGCACCCAGACTCGCGAACATCAAGCCAGGGTCAAACAAGCAAACAAACAAACACACATTCATCCATTCATTCATTCATTCATTCATTCATTCATTCATTGCTTCGCTCGTTCGTTCGTTACTCACCGGTGCTTCGCAGAATGTCAACACATTTGTATGGGCATCCTCTGTTAGCTGCCGACGAATACCGTCATGACTATACTCGTAGTTTGGCCCGTGTCCATGCGTCGAACGTAGTGAACGACCATGCTGCTGTCGATGCTGCTGTCGATCCCTGCCTTGGTGAATAATCGGGGGTGACGGAAGCAAGGAACTCATCTCGTCGCTGTCCATGTCGTAGGCGCTCTGCGCGTAGGATGACTCATCATAGGTGGCGAGCGAGTTGCTGTTGTTGTTGCTGTTGTAGTAGTAGTTGCCACTGTTGTTTCCGTTGTCTGGGCGACTGGTATCGTCGTCCAAGTTCAAGCTCATGATGATCAACTCTATCCTCCTGCCATCTTTGTGCCTCATGCCATCATTCGTGATGTTGTTGTCAACATGATGGGTGCTTGCATACGACTTGCCTCCAACGTACGACGAAAACGGTGTCACGACAACGCCTGCTGGAGAGTTTTCGCGGTTTGCTCTGTGTTGGTTGCTGTTGGGAGAAGCGGTGGTTGCGTACTTGGAGCTGTTTTGTGTTTGCACTCTCCGATCCGTCTTCTACGTCACAAGGAACGGATTCCACGTCATGGAGCACCAATCACAACACATTGTGGAACATCATCAGTGCCGTTTCGTTGTGACGGAAAGGTGTTGCGGCTTCGGTGCTCGCAAAGTGCCTTGGACGACCAAATCATGACACATGCGTTCCCAGAATACCTGGACGACGCAAGGCACATCACGAGGTTGCTCCCGGCAATCGCAAGACACAAGGTGGGACCGAACGCAGAGAAGTGACTCAGCCCAGACGTGTGGACCGCAAGCACGAACATCACGTACGACCCAGCCACAAACGACTACACAATGCTAGACAACCACAACCTGGGCACCATCATGGACTAAGACTTCCCAGCAAGCATAGTAATCACAAACATACTGGAGACAATGCAAGCTGCAGCCACCCACCACACCTCTGCATGTGGCTCAGATCCTTTGCACAGCCATCAAGTGCATCTCCACAGTCAGTGTGACCCTGTTGGGAACATGCCCTTCTCCCACCACAGCGCTGCAGTCCGCACAGGGCAGAATAGGCTGGATGACCCTGGTATGGGATGGATTGGCCCTTCAGTGGCCGGAACATGCTCTGCCAGTATCAACCAAGAGATGGCAAACCACCCCCAGACTGCTCTGCAACTGGAAGGTCAGTGTGACGAACCTGCTCTGGCACTACACACTAGCCCAGTGGCACAGCCACAACCAGGCCAAGTTGGGCCAGGAATCCTCCAGCATGTTTCCCCTCCTCCAAGAGCAGGTGATCAGCCTCCGGAAATTTCCTCCCATGACATGCCAGCTGTGATTAAGCCACTCTAGGACAGGCCCCCTCCAGCAATGAATGAGCTATTTGAGTATCGCAGGATTTGTTCTTGATGATTCGGCTGCTGTTGGCGCCAGCCTCGGGAGCATCCCCGCTTGAGTACACGTACGACTATGAGAACGAACAGGTGACGTCTGCAGCACCCCAAACCTTTTGCTGGCAAACAGGAACACGATATCCGGGAAGGGAACCTCGATTCATCTCTCAACATTCTCATCCAAGATTCGAAGTTTGCGCAGGGATGGAGAGAATTCCAAAGAGAGCAGAGAGGTGAGTGGAGAGCTGCGACTCGAGGCGAGAATCGAGGTTGGCGTGTGGTGAAGAATGCGCCGGAGGACTCAGCATCAACGACTTGAGCGTAGTCGTACTACTATGCTTGTGTGGATGTTGGTGTCAAAAACTGACATCAATGATGGCAATCGTGCTGCCCAGCGATGTCAATGCCGATGTTAAGAAGGTTGGTGTTCATGCCACTATTGCTCTCTGTCATTGGCATCTGTCTCGGTCTCTCTCTGCCTTCCTCTTCTTCCTCCTCTGTCGATCATGTACGCGTCTGGTTCGTCCTCACCATAGACTTTCAATGGCTTCGATGTCGTTCTCTCCCATGAGGGAACGCTTGCGCCACACACACACACCAATTCACATCCACATTCGCATCCACCTTCACCCTCGCCAAGGGAAGAAACGAAGCGAGCAGATACGGACTATTCCTCTGTTTGTCCTCGATTTATCCTGCTTTCCTCTTCATGTCTCGTGCAGTTCGTACTACTACTCTAGCACAAAGAAGCAAGTTGTTGAAACACTTTCTGCATAGGCGTCACAACGCCCAGAACGTGTCACGTGTCGAATGATGTCGACCCACATCACCAAACCACCACCAAGTCGTGTTTCAGTCCCGTTTCTCTTTGTTCTTGAATCGTGTACTGAGGGTTTGAGAATGTACCAATTCTGCGCTTCTCTTGATAGATGCTGTTTGTTCACGACTGCTTTTGCACGTTTGGGAACTGAGACCGAATCAACTCCTCCGAACCACTATGACCTTCGCTTGACATCTTTGCGAGTGGGATCAGTGGGTAGGATGGTGCGAACATGGAAGCCTTTGTGTTGGAGTGAAATTTCATCGAGGTTGAAGATGGTGCTCCGAATCTGTCTCTTCGTTGCGTTTCCTTTGTTTGGAGAAAGCATGATCGTTTGCATCACAAGAAGAATACGGACAGAGCCGGGAATGTCATGATGCAGCGCAACGGTGGTTCCCCTATGTATCCTTGTATACTTGTGGGTACAATGCCACACTTCGAACCCCTCCAGTGAAACCAACAACAATGAGAAGCGTGGCCGTACGTCTGGCGTTCTTGCTCATCAAGATCCAGCCACCACAGTTCGTACTGCGCCATCGATCGTGCCCTATCACGTTTCGTTTCTGCTTTCAATTGCTTCTCCCTCTTGGATTTGTCGCTTCTTCGTTCCTGTGCTGGTTGTGTGGCGGATTCCACTCTGGTACCCACGAGCGGCGGAGTTCCGTTCTTACCTGTTACAATGATTCCCATCCCTCCCCGGATCTCTTCATGTGGCGGGTCCGAGTAGGAGGATACGACTATACCTGCGCACATCCATCCATCGATCTTTCCTCTCCTTCACACTTCGGACGCACAGGTGGGCACGTGGGCGGCATCACCTGTTCTGGATACAACAGCGCGAGCATGTTCCGAGCTTGATTGGTGAAGGCGACAGAACCTGTGCATCAGCCTGGCGACGTCACCACCAGCACAGAGGAGAGGTGGTTGAGGAAAGTCCGCAAGAAACGGTCATCATCACGCGGAACACAGAGCACTCCGCGATGTTGGATGTTGCTGATGGCAACACGGAGGGGAGGAAGGCGTCATCGTGCGGCGGTGCGGTTCTCGGCACGGCAGCAGCAGCTGGTGCCAGCGATCTCCAGAGAGAGTCCCTCGTGGTTGGAGAGGAGCACAGACGAATGAGGCCGGTTCCAGCCACGCAGATCGTGATGTGAGTGATCCGCTGTGCGTGCAGGTACGTGTATGATAATTATTAGTCTCAGCTTCTCCGTGCCTCTCCCGAGAGTCTTCGTTCACAACTTCTTTGCGCACACCAGTCTCCCTTGGCCCAACCCACCACACCAACGCACACACAAGAATGAGCCCTCGCCGCATCAGTATAGCACGATAGAGTGCCACAGATAGAGCGCCGATGGGGCAGATGAAAGCTGTGGTGACGGTGGCAAGCTCTGACATTGCAGTCTGGTGGAGACAGAGCACGAGTACGGTCCTCATCTTCGTCGTGTGCCTACTCTCGTCGCCTTGTGAATGCGTGTGCTCCTGCACATGCTACTATTATATAATAGAATAGAATATAATACTATATATGCTAATAGCTCGTAGTTATTCTGGAGTACGATCTCTTGGGAATCGTCGTGCCTCGGTCACAACCGTCTATCCTGCCTCCCGTCGCAGGAGAGTTCAATGACCGCAGCGAATGATGGAAGTTGACTGTGGCGTGTGCCGTGCTCGCGCGTGTATGGCACCAGCGCGATGCCAAAGCCTTTGTTGGACATCGAAGGAGCTGCTGCCAGAGAGCGGAGTCCGTTGCGATGCTGCGACTGTTCATCTACCCCTGATGATGGATGGATCTTTCTGGTCCAGTTCGGGTGGCCATCGTCAGTCTGGCTGAGCCACATCTGATGCGTGTGAAACCAAGAGGGAGAGATTCCACCGGATAGATCGTTGCTCATACGACCACGGACACGGATGGGCAGGCAAAGGAAGGGACTCCTTCACATCGCGGGCGTCAGAATCTTAACCTCTCTTTGCGACAGGAGCAATTCGGCGAATGCTGCGGACTCGAACTCTGGGCATTCCAGACACCAACGAGGTGGGCTCTGGAGATGGATTGGCAGAAACCACGAACATGCATTCGTGCAGAGCAGACCACTTCGGGGAAAACAAGAGTACAGCCCTTGTCATTGCGTGTGCGTACGAAGATGTCCGACAAGATCGCATAAATGATGGAGGCACTGTTGTGCAACACATTGTGTTCGGCATTCGTTTCTGCGTCGTTCTCTGTTTTCACATCACTGGTGGATGTTGATGATCCTCCAACTTCAACGTCATTACCACCCATATTTTGCTGAGACTTAACCGTAACCAGAGTTTCCAATACGAACCCAGGACTACAAGACTTGGGCGAAGGAAACGGAAGTCCACGAACCTCCCACAGCGCTCTTGGCTCTTCTCTTCCTTGTTCCAGAGCGACGCAGACATCTCTGCGGTTACTTTCTATCAATTATTCTCCAGAGGAAGACATGATGCTTCCATTTCCGGTACCCATTGTCATCAGTGGTGGATGGGTTCTTGTCGGATTGCGCGCTGTTATGAGCCGTGGCCTTGAGGGTACAAACGATCGATGTACTTTTTTGGAAATCGGGCATCTTCTTCGTGAGCCCCACACGACCGATGTTCCAACAATGCAGACGAGCAGATTCGTCGGGTTCTGTACAGAGCGAACGGGTGTCGGCGAAAGTCTCTGATCGGACCACGTCCAACATTTATCCAAGCCACCTCCGCTCCAGGATGTCTTCTTTGACACTTGCGGCCGCCGAAGGACAAATCTCATGGATGGAGACGAAGCCTTGTGCGGATCAGAGGCGGACAAAGATAGCGTGTGTGCAGGTATATCATGCTTCGGACAACCAGAACGATTGCAACCTTCTACCAAGACTTCCTCACCCACGGAGTTGAGGCGCCAGGGACAAACACGAACATACGCTTCGACCAGTCGCAAATGCGCATTGCCGGAGACGCTGACGGCGGAGCACAGCAGAGGTCCTTCGCAATGAGCACCACAGCAACTGTTTCGTGTTTCTCAGATTCGTGCCTTGCTGAGGAGCGGAGTGACCCAGAGAGGCCAGTCAGCCGGATGAGGAGGTTGAGACCATCTCTGCGCTTCGCTTCTACTCCCGTAGCCATGGGAAGGGTGGTACGTGATGGCTGGTCCAAGTGCGCTCTGGATGCGCTTCGATACTTGGTGGTTTGATTGCCGCTCGTTGTCCACCTACCTGCTCTTGCCTGCTCCCAGCACTTCCTTCACCACAGTCACAGGAACAGTCACAGAAACAGCCACAGACCATGTTGGCGTTGACCAGATTTGGTTCGGATTAGCGACCTTCAACCAAGAGAGAGGCTCACAGACAGAGATCCTTGTCGTTTCGCGAGCGGTGATCATTGTGTTTTGCCCTTTCTGTGGAAACAGGAACGGGAGCAAGGGTCAGCGTGATGGATGTTGAGGCTGGTCGAGGCCGATTGAGGATGTTGCGTTGCATGGTATTGGGCAGAAACTGCAATGCGCCAGAAACCGCGAAGAACAGTGAAGACAGAGCAGCGGTCGTATTCTACTCACAGGACAAAGCGCAGAGAAGACTCGCACAAGACATGGCATGATTTCCTCCATGGGCAGAGAGGGAGGGGGAGTGAGGATAACAATGACAAGGAGCCATGCGGCTCTGCGACTTTGCTCTATTATGCTTTATCTGAGTATAGCACGAGCTCGTAGTCCACCATGTCCATGCCCGTACGACTGCTCGTTGTCCTCTGATGATCCAAAAGGCATGACTCGTCCAAATGTCGAAGGCGTTGACGGTGTGCAGCAGTCGCGCCAACACGGGCCAGACACGGACACCAATGTGGCCGTGCAGATCTTGTGAAGCCACTCGTGACCGATTAGTTGCTGTTGTGTTTGGTGCGACACGAACCGCTGTTGGCACAAAGGGTCGCAAGTCCTGCATCCTCCGAAGTTCCATTCGGCCATTTCGGTGAATCGCGCAAGGCTGGAATTGACTTAACTCCGGATCATGAGCCAGGAATGTCAAGCGCTACGTGCCAAGACAGATCAGGAACGACAGTCCTCTTTCTGCTCCTGGTACAACTCTTGTGGCACAGTGTGGGACAGAGAAGGCGATCACGACGACGCAAAACCAACGCACGAGTAACGATCGGTTGAACATGAAGTGTCATAGGTTCAAGGTTCGTTAGGCCCAGCGCGTATGCAATTGAGGAACTTGGCTGGGTTGAGCGGCCCTTTTGCGCGTGATCTTCAGTGGTGGAACGAGTCGCCTTCGATTTGGTTTGAGGTCTCGCTTCTGTACCCAGACATAGTTGTGACATACATTTCCAACGCCTACTTAACAATACGGTTTTCAAGAGACATTCCCGATTGAAGTTGATGCAGGTGGTCGTTGTCCTGCAAACCAGGAGCGTTGGGTTTGCGATGGTCATGTCCCCGGTGATTGTGTGCGTCTGGAGGATGTGACGAGCTGGGCGCCTTTGTTGTGTGCGCGATTGTGAAGTTCTGGAATTAGAAGCGCCCACCATGTGTTGAAGCAAGACGTGGCTGGTATGATGAGGTGGCTGGCGAGACACAACCTCCGTGTTGGTTTTCGCGGTTGTGGGCTCCGAAGTGAGGAGAAATCCATCTTCAACGTTGCAGCTGTCCCTGCAACGACTTAGCGTGGGGCGTTGCGGCAATTTCGCACGAAGTCCATAAAAACCACAACCACACATCTCCACATTCACCACAATCCCGAAAATCGAAGAAAAGGAAAGAGCAGAGCACCCAAACGCTGAGCAACTTTACCCACAACAATCACCATGATCATGAACCCATCAGTCATGTCCACGCAGCTACGGACAGTGTCGTCGTCACATCCCGAGGAGCACCATCTCAGGGATGGACAAAGGGATGGACACAGCCATGCGCATGCCGCCAGCAACGACCCAGCATCGCCACCATCGCAACAATCCCCGGAGGCCGCAGACTCCTCCTCTCCTCTGTCTCCACCATCGGCTCCCACGATCTCCATGACCCCAACGACGTCGCATCCCGCATCCCCCTCGTCGCTCCCATCGCCTCTGTCTTCGTCTCCGGCGACCCTGCAGAAGGGATCGATCCGCAGACGCTCGGCCAAGGCCAGCAAGAGCAGACGCAGCAACGAAGCTTCTTCTCAACAGCACCATGCCCCGTCAAGGAAGGTGAAGGAGACCCTCACGTTCTGCGACACCACGTACTACTGCAGAAGCCAGCCGCACATCATCACCTACGATCCCACCGAGCCAGTCTTCTACGATCGCGATGACGACGAGGACAGCGTGGACGTCGACGAGCACGCCAGCAACGATGGCCACAACAGCCGCACGCGCAGCCTGTGCCACTCCTCGCACAACACGTCCAGCACGGAGACGCTCAACGACGACGACAGCAGCACGGAGACCACCGAGACCGTGCGCACGTCTGCCACGACCGCCACCTCCACCTCCAACACAGATGGCCATGACGATGACGACGCGCTCATGACGCCGAGACTGGACGAGGACGAGAGCAGCACCAACCTGCACCTGCACAAGGTCCTCTCCAACCTCGAGCAGTCGCTGGCCAACCCAAACGCGAGCATGGGACGCACCATGTCCGAATGGAGCGCCCTGGGACTCGTCCGTTGCCACATGCAGAACAAGCCGGCCGTCGCCCTCCTCTGCTTTCAGGAGGCCCTCAAGTGCTGCTCTTCGCGGGCCTGCATGGAGATGGCCATCGTCTACCACGACATGGGCTACTGCCACGAGCGCCTCTACCAGAACAACGAGGCCGACTTCGCCTACCAGCAAGCCATCACGATCCTCGACGAGCTCTGCATCCCGCAGTCACACCCACGACGTCTCGCCACGCAGCGATCGCAGTCCCGTGTCACCAGAGCTTAGGCGGCCAATCGCATTGCAGCACAGCACATGCCATACAAAACGCATACAATCTAGACTATCATGCCATATAACGAAGGAGCGAGGCATCAAACCAAACGACCAGCCGCAGCCCATAGATTTCTTAAATTTTAAATCATCAAACATGCCAACACGCAAACCCACGTTACATCCTCCTCTGCCCGTAGCCGCATGAGTACTCTGCCACGACAGACCGCTTGAGCAAGAACGACAACGAGAATCGCACACAAGTCCAGGGCACGGCAATGCGGAGCACACGACAGCGACGCAACAAAGCACCTGATCGTGACGAAAAGACAAGAGGTTCCAACCACGCACAGTCCAACCAATCCCTCTTCCACGAACCAAGGCGCTTTGTCAGACGGCCTTTGTCGTGCGTGCCTTTGGATAAAACTCACCCACAGATCAAATAACTGTCGGCTAAAACATGAAACACAATCGCCAACGCACATTGCAGCATGTTCGGTACTGCCACTGTACAACGTCGAAGGCATCACGTGGTTGAAGTTACACAAAGAGCGCATACTCTCCTGGCACCAATCCGAACCATCTGATTGTCCAACTTGAAGTGACAAACCTCTAAATGTCATTTGAATACCGCGCCAGTAGAACTGGAACTCCTTTCACGATTCCAATGACCATCTGCGCCTCCGACTCATGTGATCAAGCTTCCCTTGCGCTACAATGATAGATATAGAATGGAGTTGATAGAAGAAGCTGTTCTCCCGTCTCGGTTGTCGGACAGACGGACATCAACCTTTCTCGCAACCGAAAAGATCGCATCGAGTTCCGTTTCACCGTCTGCGAAAACGAAATGAGCATGAGTTCTCACTGTGGACACTGACACTCGCCATGAAGGGGCGCGCTCCTGCGTCGGTTGCTCCTGTTTCTCAGGCGACAGGCATACGCATATTCCCCGTACGCAATCGCACATGCAGAGCAATGGTTTCACGTGGCAGAGCGTTCAAGTTTGTTTGCTGTTATGTGATCTATGGAGTGCTCAAGATCATGTTCCACTCTATTTGGATAGCCAGTACGTGCCATGCGTATTGTTTTTATTGCTGCCGTTTGCTTTTCGATTTGCTTTGCTTCAAGATTAAGCAGCAACCTTTTCGATCCATGCAGCGACCGGGCCAATCTTCGCGTAGGACTTGTACATGGAGGCGAGGTTGGGGTACTTGTCGAGGTCGTCCATCTTCATGAAGCCTGTGATGACGTTGTCGCGGATCAGACCGAAGAGGGCGGCATCACCCCACAGCGGCATGTTTGTCTTCTTGCTCACGCTGAGGTAGACGTCGTGGGTCTTGAACTTGCCATAAAGAGCATCGAACTTTGTGAGCTGCTTCGGAAGGGATTCCTCGCGGTACGCCTTCTTCTTATCCTCGGCGTCGTCGCCAGAGGCAAAGGCCATGGCCACCCAGAGATCGCGGAATCCCTGGTATTCGTCGCAGACGAGATCCTGCACGTAGTCGCCGTACGCATCGCCGGTGGTGGCACCGAAGACGGCGCCGATGTACTTGCTGCCTGCGATGGCCTGCGACAGGTGGACGGAATCGTCATCCTTGCAGTAGATGACGGGGGCGCTGCCGCATGGGTTCTCGCCGCTCTCGACCATGGCCTTCTTGGCCTCCGGCCACTTGGCGCCGTACAGATCCTCCGAGAATGGGATCTCGTTGGCCAGCATGAAGAAACGCTGGACTCCTCCGCGTCCTCCGAGGCCGTGTGGCAGGGAGATGTAGCGGAAGACGAGATTGCTGGTTGGTGTGATCTTCATTGTGTTGTATTGTGTTTGGTGTTGTGTTTGAGGTGTGCGGCTGGCGAGGTGATGCTCGAATTCGTCCGGTTTCTGTTTTTGTGTCAATCGGGATTTTGTGAGGTGAAGGATTGTCGCTCATGCGAAGTCAAATGCTCTGCCCAACACCACACATCAACGCACAAGCACAGGACGCACGACCTCGCATGAACGTTTCCCTGCGATGTGTGTGGACACATGATTCTCGACGCCATGAAGATACCACCATTCCCCACGCTCTCAGGTGCGTCGCGGAGCAAACGGCGTGCACACAATGCTCAGCAGCACACGCGAAGCTTTGGCGTGGTTCGAATCGGATCGTCCATGTTCATGGGCTCGGGGAGGGTGGACCCATGAAGATGGACATGAACATAATCGATCATACCAGATCACGGTAGATCGAGATGGAACAAACCACCAAAGATGGCCTGGGCAGTTCCGGAATTGGCGGGGTTTGGACTTTGTGACAAGGGGGGAACGAGTCGTGGATGAGACATTCCAATCACGACTTTGTGGGGGTGCGGGCGTTTGTGGAAGTTATTTTGAGGTTATTATGGCGGTTTGGCGATGTAATGATATTCACTCTCACAAAATTGGTCCCATTCCCGCGACCGTTGGGGACACCAACAACAACAAACGTGGACACGGCAAAAAGTCTTGACCATGGCACGCGATGTGGATGAACGCCATGTGCATGACGGTGCGCTTGGCGTTGACATCAGAGGTCTGTTCACAACGCGAAACAACAGCCACGTCAACTTCAGCAATAACGACAGCAACGACAACAACGACACCAGTGAAAGAAGAACAGAGTGTACCATACCGCTGCGTACCACCGGCAGGATACAATACGAGCGCAGAGCAGCACAACAATACTCGCAGAACGTTGATACGATGCCATCCACACGAACGCCACTGCTGCTACTGGCGGCATGCCTGCTGAGTTCCGCAACGGCCAAACCACGCATCCCGCTGTACCTGGAGAATCTGGATCCGAATGATCCCGCCCCCATCATCGGAGGTGCCGCATCGGAGGCAATGATGAATAACAACGAAGGCTTCGATCGCAGCGGGGAGTACATGAGGATCCACAAGCTGCAGCTGCAACGCAAGCAGAAGGAAGAGGCGGACCGACGAAGAGCGCTGTACATCCGCAGTCATCCGCACAACAACGAGCAGTAGAATCATTGGTGCTGCGACGCTGTGGTGCGACGTCATGTGCATGCAGCCCAAATTGATCAGAAGATGATTCCGTCGCACTCTGGTACGAAGCGGAACGATGACGAGATCGATGTACTATGCTTTGCGATCAAACGAGAGAGAGAGAGACATCAACGCAACCTGAGGACAGCACGAAAGAAGGATGTTCTTTCGACGTTGACACTGCGATACTGTTCGTATTACAGACCCCGCAGCGTAGCAGTACGCGCAGCCACCGAATTCGTCCAAGAGCAAGCGTGAGCTGCACGTGAAAGAGATAGAGGAGCAAGGCCAGATCTCGTAATATAGTAGAGTACATGCATCCTATACATAAGTCCATATGTATTGGTTAGTAACTTCCACGTGTTGACAAGCAACTTCACTGTACACCGAGTACGCGAAAGAGCTAGCAGTGGTAGAGAGGTAGAAGAACGGATACAGTGCTGGTCAGCATCACCTGGACTCACCTCTCTCTCTCTCGCGCCAGTATGTAATAATAGTGCCATACGTCTCTGCAGAGGATGAAGCGTGCCGATTACGTATTGTGTCTTGCCGAAGTGACATCAGTTGGCGGTTCTAGTTGTGGCACAATGTCCAAATCAAACACTCCCAACAACAGAGCGGAGCACTCCATCACAACGCAACACGAAGACAATCAACGTCCACGGAGCATGACACTTGACGACAAGGATAACAAACAGACGAACAACGATGGCTTGGCGAGATATCATGAACTATCTACGAAGTTACCCTTTGTCTCTACGTGTTCATGCAAGATCCCACCACAGCGAATCCGGAATATCACGACGTTGACATCGTGGCGTCCGGACGATCCCACAAGGACTTGGCGATGACGCCAAAATCGTTGGGGTCTGTAGGCGTGTGTACTGCCGAATGTTGACTTGTTGGAGTACGGTGTGTTTGTGTGTTCGTTTGTGAGTGTGTGTTCTGTATTGTTCCGGATGGGTCTGAGTGGATATTGATAGGCACAACTATACAACGTGGAGTGATCGAGAGATGGAGGGAACGCTGCTCCCCGTGGGCCCCCGATCAATTCAATTGACTTGATCCAGGAAAGGTTGTTTAACGGTAGAGTCCGTTGTTGAAGATGTCGATGACGTAGTCAGCCTGTGGCTCCTTGGCGGTGAATCGTCCCTCGTACTTCTTGAGGAGATCCTTCTCGGCGGAGGAGAGTCCTGGGATGCTGTACAGCTCACTGACGGTCTTGTATGGTCCGTTGGTCACGATCTTTCCGGCGAGGTTTGGGTAAAGACCTGGCATCTTGAGGTAGACACGGACGTTGGCGTTGTTGACGTCAACGATCTGGGATCCTCCGAGGAGACCGACATCGTCGTAGTCGCGGATGGCGTTGGCGGCTGGCGCGAATGCGGCCATACCAACAACGGCGGCGGCGGCTCCGGAAAGGAATTCACGGCGCTCGGCGGCCAATTCGGTGGCTGGTCGCGCGACGTTTGGGGCGACGAACGCAGCGGCGGTGCTGTTATCGTCATCGTTGTTGTTGGCGTCAATGTTTTATCGAGTGCACGATGAGTGTGTGGGTGCATGATGGTTGATTCGGTTGGAACGGTATCGAAGGAGAAGGGCGAACATGAAGGTGGAGAACGTTAGACGAATGCTTGGCACAACAAAAGATCATGGTTTCGCGACGCGCACTAGGCTGGGATATGTCGGAAGGAAGGAAGGCTGGCGGTTGGATGGTTTGGCGGATCACTTTCCGCGTGCGCAACAGTTCCATTCGATTGTCTTCGTGCTTGTTGTGCATAGGAAGTTGGTGATGTCGTCTGGATTGGTCGGAGTTTGTCGGGTGGGGTTGATGGGGTGACGGCGAGTCTAACTTCGCCGCGGTAGTGACGTCTGGCGTTTGCTGTCCAACCAGGTCCGTCCGTAATGCTGCGCTAGGCGATCGTTGCGGATGAAAGGAATCGTGTGCGACGGATGGTGGCTGCCGCAGTGTCTGTCATCCACCAGCATCCCTCTGTCGCAGTCTTCGCTTCGGCCCACGGTGATGCATCAAATTGCCCCCTCCGTCCCCAGCAGCCCGTTCGACATCACGGTCGCCCCTCCCACCCGGTTCCATCCCGCCCTTCCTTTGCAGAATGGCCGCATGTCGTCCGGCCTGCGCATCCGCACCCTCTCCCTCCGTTCCACATCATCCCTGCGTTGGTTGAATCGAACGGCTGTTGCCTTGCTCGTAGCCTCCCGTTTGCAGTAAGCCAGCCACAGCAGATTCCCATCAGCCCATGCCATCCTGCATCCGATGCCAAGTCCGCCACTGACACGTAAATCGGCACCAACGGCTGCGCAGTGACGAAGCATGACTGTTGGCACAAGGGTACAAGCAGCAGGCGAAGCGCCTTCCATCGATGCAACAGGCTGTTCCTAATTCACATCTCCCATTGCACTGCACTGCACGACAGACACTGCCAGCAAGACTGGGACATTGCCGTCCAACCACCACTGCGAGTCGACCACCATCATAGCCACAATCAAAGCCACATGTGAACACCGATAGGGGTGCATCGCACTTACGAGGCAAGGACGGCAAAGATGGCGAGCTTCATGGTGAATTCGTTTGTTGGTGAATGCGCGGAGATGGCGAGAGTAGACTATTTGTGAACGATTGTTGCGTTGGTGCTGTTGATGCTGTTTTGGGGTCGGCAGAAGCGAACGATGGCGTTGATTGGTGTGTGGTGCACAAGCGCTCGCGATCGTACGGGCGTGATGCCAGATACGCGTTGATGTCCCAGTGTCGCTGTTGACGCCGCGTTTCTTTCTTCCGCGCGCTCTACTCTTGACACGATGCCGCATGCGCGCGAAGGAGCGACCCAAGAAAGACCACACAACAGAAGCGCCGTGCGCTGGATCACACCGTAATTCGCTACCACCGCTGGTACGGCACATCAAAAGACACAACACTGCGCAACACAACACGACACAACACAGCACAATGCAGCGCCACACGGTAAAGAACGATGCACGTCGCGATCCGACAAGCCTTGACGTCGAAAAGATCGCGGCAGACAGACTTCACCCTGTCCACAAAGTTGAATGTATCTTTTGATTTGTTCCATCGAGTCGAAAGCATGATACAGTCCTTTCCATACTTACGTCAGGTCCGCAGAATCAAACACACTGACGCCGGTCAGACTGTGACAAGTGTGTCTCGATTCATACGACTACATCCCATGTCGCAGACGTGTCTTATCGGCGACCCCAAACGCGCCTTCCGACCCGCATGCGCGCCACGAAATCGTGAAACAACGAAGCGGGCAATTCGCCATCACCGTTCCGCCTGTCTCCAACGGTCGCTCTCTGCGTTTTTGTGTTGTTTCGTTTCGCTCTGTTCTGTTTCGTTTCTTACTTGGTTTGATTTGCCCTTGATTCTGATGTGTGTTGTGATGTGATGCGATGTGTTGTGATGAGATGTGATGAGATGTGATGAGATGTGTCGGTGGTCGTTCATGGTGGAGGGAGGGAGTGCTCCACCCTGAATGCACTGTTACACCAGCTATTGACTGATCGGATATATTTACCTTCTTTGACAACAGTGCAGACTGGAGGGAAGTGACCGAGTGGAGAATTGTATGCAATAGATTCAGACTGGACCAGAGTTCAGTAGAGTTCAGTATAGTTGAGAAGAGAGTTGCTCAACTCGACTCAATCCACCAGGATCCCGAAGGCTGCCTCATTCATCACTTCGCATCACGTCACATCGCCTCGCATCGTGCATACTCCCACATCACCGTAACACACACCACCATATCACACCATATCACACATCGCAACACCGACCATCGCGAGTCATCGGTGAGAGCAAGACAGCAACGATGGTGCAGCAACAACGGGGACATGGGGCTTCCAAGCAACGTCGGCAGCAACACCAGGATGCGGACCAACCCTTCGATGAGTCATGGCTTCCACAGCCGCCTCCATTGCGCCGACCACCACCATCAGCATCATCGTCATCAATGCCATCGTCCCACTACAACAACAGTCACAGCCATCGCAGCACCCAGCGCAACAGTAACATTGTCAACAACGATAATGCACGCATCCAACGCACCGTCTCGGAATCATCGGACCTGTCCGAACCATCCTTCCTCAAGGATACCGTCCGGGAGATGAATGACATGTTTGAGAACTACAGCTGGAGCACGGAGGTGGACAACATTAACAGCAGGGGACACATGGATGATGATTCTTATGATGATGATGATGACGTGCAAGTTCACATTCACAACGAAATTGAGATGGAATTGGAAGAAGCAGAAAGGTACTTCCATCATGCACAGCACCAGCACCAGCAGCAACACCAGCATTCACCGACAGAGCTACCGACCATCCAGACGTACCAGAACATGATGCGTGGCAACCAATGGATGAAGGACAGCAGGAGCAGCAGCATCAGCAGTAGCCCGGACTCGGCAAACAACACTCCCACCCGTAGTACCACCGATCCGAAACAGGATCTTGTCGTTGCCGTACCCATTCATCGCAAAGCAGCCTACATGAAGGACGAATTCCAAACATACTACCATGCTACTAGCATCAACGAAAGCACCAAAGACTCCATCGTGCACAATACCCATGACACCAATGGTGACTCCAATATGGAAAGTGCCAATGATAATGGCATCGCCTTCCTCCCATCGCGTTCCAAATCGAACACCGACGATGACATGATCAGCGAGAATGCGAGCAACTATGAGGACATATATGATGATGCCATTGAGGATTACATCATGGACAAGCAACACCTGCAACAGTCACGGCGCAAGCTGCGACGGGAGCTGGATCATGCGCAGGCGGAATCGTCATGGCATGAGAGACAGCAAAGACCGCGCGCCAGTTCTATGACCACCAACACCGGTGGCATCGAAGCAATCGCAAAGCAGCAGGCTTCTGCGACACCAGCGACCAGACAACAACAGACGCGTTGCAATCGATGGAACGGCGACGTTGGAATCCAGCATCATCATGACGAACGCAGCATGTCGACAATCACATCTCCAAGCGCAGCAGCTAGCACGACTTCTCCACAGAATTCTTCCATCACATCTTCCGTGTCCCTGTCCGACACGCACCGCGAAACGGAACGCAAGCGGCGGCTCGCCAACGTCATCCTCATGCAATATCATCAGCAGCTCGGTGACGAGGAGACTGGACGTGCCCAGCATGCGGAGGATTCCTCGGGCGCTTCCAGCATGTACACATCCGGAAGCTCTTCGGAGGGATCGCGCACGACCCCGGAACAGCAGACAGCTGCCTCCGTACGATGGATGCCGCAACTTTGGAATGCAGGCAAGGCAGCTTGTGCGCCAGCACTCTCAAACTCCACAGATCATAACAACAGCAGTGTTGGCAACAGTGCAGCGCATCACAATGAACCTGCGCCAACGTCAACAACGACGACAACGATATCCTCATCGCAGGCGTACGCGACAAACAATCCGGTACGAGCGAAGGACGCCAAGCATAGCAAGGATTCGGAACCATCGCGACTGGAGGCGACACCATCGGAATCGATGCCCACATCAATCTACCAAATGAGCAGCTCCACGGACTCTCTCGTGTTCTCCGCCATGTCCAACGAACTGTCCGAGAAGAACAGCTGCATCTCCATCAACCCTTCCATGTCTCCGACGCGCAGATGCGGCAGCCTCCTGTCTGATGCCAGCAATGATGACGACTCCGTGTCGTCGGCCGAGCTCTCCTTCTTGCAAGTGCCTTTTCGCCGATCTTCAAGTCGAGGAACACAAATCCCACCACCCAACACGGCACCGAGCCGAGGAGAAGTGCCGACACAATGCAGCAAAGCCGTCACCGTGCTGGGCTACCGTTCCAAGCAGAAGCGACCAACCTCCGCAGGAACGAAGGCAGCCCAGAGCAGCGGCGATCCTACATCACCAACGGCACAGCCAGCTGTCAACCAGGATCATGGGAAACACAGGGGTTACGCGCACATCAGTCCACCGAGCTTGAAGGGTTTGAAGTCCTACCGCAAGAGCAAGCGCAATGTTTCTACCGCGTTCCCTTCTCCCAACGATTCTCAGGCCATGGAAGGCAAACGCAGACAGCAGCAGCAATCCAACAACACGAACAACAGCATCAAGAAGAACATGACCAGCAGCAGCATTACCAGTACCAGTACCAAGAACAGCAGCAACAACAGCAACGGCCAAAACAGCCCACCACAGCAGCAGACCAAGTCCATCCTGAAGAAGAGTCGGTACAGCAAGTTCAAAGCCATCGACGCCATCACAGCACGCAACACCCTCTACAACAGCGCACCGCAGCAGGACATAGACCTCTTCGCCCCATCCTTCATGGACGACAAGGTCTCCTCCAACGCGAGCAGCAGCGAGACCGGTACAGACCAAAATGGCTGCAGCCAATCATCGGACGTTGAAAGTGGATCCAACGGATCTCTCATCATGATAGGCAACATGGATCTTCTGTCGACGTCGAGCAGCACCGAACCGCCCATTGAATCTACAGGACGCCAATCACCCGACCTCCAACGACGCAAGCCCTTCAAATGGAATTGTAGGAGCATGGTGAAGCAGTGTGCGTGTGTGATGGGAGTTATCAGTCTCATCGCGTTGATTTTCTTGGTGTACTTGTACTGGGATGCCAACTCTCCGTCCCGTGGTGTTGCCGCGACGGCCCAAGCACCTGTCAACGACTTCTGCGCGGATGCCATCGGGCCGATATCCATCAAGGATGGTTCCGTCACATATGGCACCACGCTGCGTGCCACCATGGAAGACATCTGGCAGGAATCACAAGGAATGGGCATCCAAACGGCGTGTCCCATTCGCAACGGCGACAACAATACGCAAAGCGTCGGTGTTTGGTATCATGTGGAAGGAACGGGCAACCCAGCCCTTGCCTCCGTGTGCCAAGCCGGCGTCGCGGTGGAAATCTTCATCTTTCAAGGTGCATGCGACGATGATCTGACGTGCGTCGGATCTTCATCATCGCTGCTGTCGTCGTCGTCAATATCACCGTCGAATCCTGCGATGTCAGACAATTGTGAGGCATTTGCGGTGTGGCAAACTACCGCATTGCAGCCCTACTACATTTTGGTGCGCCAGATATCACCAAATGATCGAGGTGGCGGATTTGCACTGTCCATCGATCCCTTCGTTCCAAACGACACCTGCGAGCGCTCGATTGGTCCGCTCCAGCTCAATCTTACAACCACGACCACCACGTCGCCGACCATCGCGGACAACGATGAAACCATCGATGACGCCGCCTATCGCATTGAATCTTCGACCGTTGGGGCAACAGATTGGGAGGTTGGGCAAAGCCACCTTCCTACATGTGCACAGAACGAGAACATTCCAACCAACGGAGCATGGTACTCGTTTGCAGGAACAGGCGGATCGTTGTCTCTCTCCACTTGTCACAGCAGCACCGATTTCGGTGCGAGGATCAGCGTCTTTACCGACAGTGATAATTCTGAAACGAACGGAAGCCTCGTTGACAACAAGATCGATAGTGGTAGCGACAGCAACAGCGATGCTGGGGCACGGGCCGACTTTGCAAACGCTTGCAATGATCTGTCGTGTGTCTCAACTCAATTCGATAGCTGTCCAGATGCTTCTTCGGGTCACGGAAGCATCACGTATGTCCAAACGAAGAAAGATGTGACATACCACATCTTCGTCCATGGAACCACACAGTTCGACGTCGGTGACTTCATCCTCGAAATCGATGAGTCCAACATGTCCAACGATCAATGCGTGCACGCCGAGGGGCCGCTGCAACCAGGCATGGTCTCTGTCAGCGGCACGACTGTCAACGCTACCTCCGACGAGAGCATCGTTCCACCTTCGTGCGGCATCATCGTCGACGATCTCAGCCTGGCACAGTCTGAAGCAAGCCGGGTCTCATCGCCGGGAGTCTGGTACTGGGTCGAAGGCAACGGCAAAACCTTGTCGGCAACGCTGTGCAACTTCAACAGCGCTGACCAGACGGGATCCACGGCCGACGTCCGCGTCTCCGTGTATCAGGGGGACTCCTGTGGAGGTTTGAAGTGCATGGCGTACCAAAGCGCGCAAGATGTCTGCAGGCTTGTGGTTTGGTCCTCCATCCCATCGCAGCGATACTATCTGCACGTGCAGTCTCCAGAAGGCACGGAAGACGACTATCGTTTGCATATGGGGGAGAGCGACACGGGACGTGTTTGTCGATCAGCTGTGGATCTTTTTGCCGACGACCATGGTGATGTCGATGGTAGTGATGGCAGGAGTGGCGGGGGAGACACCCAAGGCAAGGTACCCGATGGTGCTTCATCAGCGACGAGCGGCAGCACAGCACTCTCACGACGCAGCTTCAGACGCAGCGTGGTGATGGAGGGCTCGACGCGATCGTCACGATACTACGAACGGGGCTCCTTCTGTCAGTACCATCATCCGAAGAGTCCCGTCACCTGGTTCCGGATTGTCGGTACAGGCGGAAACATGACAGCATCGGCATGTGCAGCATCGGATGGCTTCCGACCCATCATCTCCGTACTGTCGGGCACGTGCTTTGACCTTGGATGCGTGTTTGGGACTTCCCTGAATGCGACATGCTCAGACCAATCGTCAAGCGTTCAAAGCTTGGCGTCGCCATCATCGTCGAATGGAGAAATCACGCTCGGAGGATCGGGAGGTGACGAACAGGACCTACCGCAGCAATGGACGCCGCAGGCACCTCTGGGGGAGTTCACATGGAACAGCCGTCCCGGTGCGGAGTACTTCATCTTGGTGTACGGAGCTGATTCAGATACCACGGGCGATTTCGTGCTGCAGGTGAATCGTGATGTTGCAGACGACGCTGATGTTGATGGCATGCGCAGCGATGATGATGGCCAACGAGGTGTTGGTGGGGGTCCAACCAGCGATGATGCTGCAAACAACAACAGTACCGATACATCTTCCGACAGAGGATACCTGCAGCTGGGGCAATCCGTCCCTCTGGGATTGTGGATCACGATCTTCGCGCTTTTTTGGATGCTGCTGTTGGTGATGATCTGGAATCTATGTTGCAAGCGCCGCAAAGATCGAGCAGACCTGTAGTACTCTCAAGTGCTACAAGTATACCGGGATGAAGGGGAGAAGTGCAATACCATATGGTACACTCTCTTGATGTACTTCCACATGCGCCACATGCTGTTGGGGATAGAGACGTTCCAAACAAAGTCAGTATGCACACTCAGCTTCAAAGTCTCGGCATCAACGAGTGATTCAAGAGGGGATGACGAGATCACGATGGGATGGGATGTGATACTCGGTCAGGTTACGACTACAGAGCAGAGTATGATATCATATGATATATTGTAATATAGTATTGTGTAATATAATGCGCTACCACCAACAAGATCTCTGGAAACATCACATGACTCTTGTTCTTCATTAGAACATGAAGTTTACGTTGCTTTGCGGGATTGGATACGTGATTCGTCAGACATGTCTTCGTTGATGGGTGACTGGTGTTCTCATTTCAAAAACAAGACACCCACACCACACAAGGGTGCCGGAGACCAACAAACGAGAGAGCGAACAGACTCGGACAGAGCACAAAGGGAAGCATCGACGATGGCATAGGTCGTATTACTATAATAACTCGTATAATACGATCCTATACCATACTATTGCTCGTACCAGCAACCCGCTGGCCTAATCTCTCGTTGCGTCCTTCGTCGAACGAAAGAGATAATACACAGAGGTGGACAGCACCACACCGTACCGCGCCGCATCGCGCTGTGCGGGAACGTATCGGGCCGAACCGAGCTGAGCTGAGCCCGTGGCATCAATACCCATCTGCTCACGCTGCTAAATGCCGAGGCGTGGCGCGCGAGAGAGCAAAGGTTCGAGAAATGGTCGTGGGCGAGTCGATGAAGGATCGGCAACATGCGCACGACGTCACGCTGACTTCCATGACGGCCACCGAAAGTGGCACAGCCAACGGCAATCGCAACAGAAGGAACGCCGCAAATACAAATCAACATGGCGAAGAGAGCAACAGCGATCAGAAGGGGGGTGGTTTCCACCATGCATCGTCCCAAGCCAACCCAACAGGGACGACTGCTGCAGCTGGGTTCGCCGTGGCCTCATTCGTCGCATCAAACGCTCCTTCTCTGATGCAGATGCGTCGCAAGGGCTGGCGGGTTTGTCTGTCGATCTTACTGATCGTTACTCTGGTGCTCAACAGCACGAGGAGGATGGATTCGCCATTGCTTGCCACACGAACAGATGGTGGGGGTTCCGGTTCACCATCGGCGTCTGCGCAGGCGTCAGCACCTCACGCACAGCATCAGAAGGCAGGGCAGCATGCTGCGCCATCCCCACGCCCAACATCACCAGAAATGCAGACTCGAAGTGAGGCAGAACAACAGCAGAAAATGGCGGCAAGCCAAGCAGTAAACGCATCGACCACCGCAAGGACAGCGACAACAGATGGCCGCGATGGAAGCAACGATGGAGGGCATGACGACATTCAACGCGAAGCGCTGAAACGGTACAAGGACAAGGTGCAAAGAGCTGTGGATGCATCTGCGCGACTGGACTCGCAATGTTCGGTGGATCCAAACGCTCAAGCAGCTGTCGCCACGTTGCTGGGCCCTGCATACGAATGCCTCAAAAAGAGCTCGCTGCAGCTGCAACCAAACTCTCTGGCGTATCCGATTTCCGATGCCCATGCACATTTCAACGAGATCCGGTCTACCATGTCGCAATGGGGTCAGCACGATGCATTCAGATACCACGCAGCAGCCAAGTACGCAGGTCCGTGGATTGAGAATCATTTCATCTCACACTTCGAGACCATGTACGATGACAGGATCGGCGGTGCAACAGCGTCTGAGGAGTCATCCCAATTTTGTCTGCACGAATTCTTCGGACCATACGTCCCGATCTTCCTGCCATGGACCGATCACTGGATGCATGCGGGGCGGCAATACCCAGACGATCTGTGGCCGACCTTGCGAACCGTGCTGAGACCCGCGGTGCCGTACATCGTGGTGGTGCAGAATGCGGAAGGGTTGCTATCCCGCGTTCCCAAGTTCTCGATGTTTCGCATCCCCAACGTCCTCGTTCTGTCAGCCGGCGGCTTCGGTCATGTCCCAATCCCGCTGCTGAAGCAACCAGAGGATGCCTTACCAAACGCAACAGCAGCATCCAAAGCAACGCAGCCGCATACTGGGAATGTGGGCAAACGGCATCAGACCGCGGTGTACAAGGACCCTGCCGATCGCATGTACGTGGCATCCTACGTCGGCAGCCGCATGCATGCTCCGCGGCACATGAGAAACCGCATGGTCACGCAGCTCTCCCAGCTCAACCTCGCCACCCCAGCACACGACAACAGCCTGCGGCCGTTCGTGTACCACGAAGGACCGACGTGGAGACGGTACATGGCCACCTCGTGCTTCTCCTTGTCCCCGCGCGGATATGGACGTACATCGTACCATCTCATGGAGACGCTGCAGATGGGATTGATCCCCATCCACGTGTACTCCGACATTGCATGGATGCCGTACGCCGACTTCCTTGAACGCGAGCAGCTCGTCCTGTCCGTCCCCTTTCATGACGTGCGAAAGTTGGTGGCCGAGGAGCTGCTGCCGCAGAATACCAGCTGGAGCTTCGATCGAATACGCGACACAGAAAGGCGCATTCGGACCTATCGCGACAGTCACTTTTCCTTCGCCGGTGCGATGCATCATATCGCTGCCTTCATGTTGAATCCCAGCAAGTCCGATCTGCAGTGCCAGGCCCTGCCCCAGTCGATCCGAAATGCGAAGTAGAGCAGAGTAGAGGAGAGTACACCAGCGAGCAGAGCAGAGAGACTGCATCTGAAGGAGCAATGCTACATATTATATGGGCGAGTATCCCTGGTGGAAGCAGTGATCCTGCGCGTAGTAATAGTACGTCCATGTCTCCGTACTATACTCATAGCCGTCCTCTCTGTTGGTACCCGTAGCTTGTGGGTGGCCAACTTTCGAGTTCAGTCCCGTATTGTGAATGAATCATGAACTCAACGGTCACATTGGGTGAGTTTGCTCCTTGGCATGCATGACTCAATCAGCGATTTGCGTCTGTTTGTCTTGAAGTTTGGGTGATTCGTGCACTGGTGACTGTCACGGGTCATTGTTTGTTGTTCGTTGCTCTGTTGGCGTCGAGAGAAAACAGCACCAACCAAGACAAAAAGCAACCACAACGAGAAACCAAGCAAGAGAGAAGGCACGAACATCGACAAGAGAGCCACAAATCGCAAGATAGCAAACACCACCATGAGAGGGATATCCAAGACGGCCGTTGCGGCGATCAGCGCGGCAGCGCTCTTCTCCATGGCCGATGCCGATTCGTACACGCACAAATACAAGCAAGGCGATCATGTTGAGCTGTGGGTCAACAAGGTACGAACAGCGGCGTAGACAAGATTGCGCGCGAGAATTTGGTTTGGTTTCGGTTGAGTCAGTCCAATGCGACATTGTGCGATGTCAGGCGTGGCAGCGCCAAAGCATCATGTAAAGGCAGTGTGGAATGGCAGCACGGCATGGGGGACTCGGAGCGTGGTGGTGTAGGAAAGGAACGGGATGCAATACAATGGAATGGAGTGCAATGGAATGGAGCGGTATGAACACGGAATAACCGTGAACGCCATCTCCCGCCATCTTCGACAGGCGAGACTATGTGCAGTGTAACACCGTCATCACCTGATTGGTTTGTTCACAAATACCAATTTGGCACCATTCTGAGCTCAAGAACGAATGACCCATCTGCCATTTTGATTCTCACCTTCCTCCTATCAATCGATCTATCAATCGATCTATCCATCTATCATTGGTACATATACTCATCCATCGACCACCCACACACACACACACACATACACAACTGCTCTACAACCACTCTACCCACGCTGCAACAACCGACGATGGCTAACTGCACGTGATGATCATGAATTGACGAAACGGACACGCAATCACATGTTCCGGTGAATGCAACTGGCATCGGCACTTTGGCAAATGGGACTTCATCTTCTTCCTTCGGATCGAACACTCCATTGATTGCACACAATTGTCAAAATAAACGAACCGACGAAACAACAAATGCACATCCCCTGGACATCTCTTGGACAATCCTGTTGATGCCAATACTCTGGCGCCTTTTGGGCTCTTCCCCAATTTCACCACCACCCCCACCACCAACGATGACCATAATGACGACAATCACGACAACGATCCCAAACACAGGTTGGACCATACGCCAACCCCCAGGAGGCTTACGAATACTACACCCTGCCATACTGCGCACCGCAGACAAAGCACCATCCCGAAACCACGGGAGGCACGGGACGCTTCAATGAGTGGAAGGTGCACAGCATGGGAGAGCACCTCGGTGGAGGGCATGCGCTGAGACATTCCGGCCATGACATCCTCTTTATCGACAGCAACAACAAGCAGGAATCCTGCACAACCAAGCTCATCAGGCCCTACATGGTGGAGCACTTCACCAAGGCCATCCAGCACAGATGGTTCTACCAAATGTACCTCGACGACTTGCCGGTGTGGGGAATGGTCGGAGAGATGATCGAGACCGAGAAGCAGTTCAAAACCTCCGAGAAGGATGATCTTGCCCGTTTGGATCACATGAAGGACATGTCGGATGCGGATGTTGCCAAGTCACACTTGCACCCATTCGTCTACACCAACCGCCATCTCAAGATCAGCTACAACGGCGACCAGATCGTCGAGGTCGACCTCACCTCCGACCCGGAATCCCTCAAACCAATCGAGCTTGACAAGGAGTACACCTTCACCCTCACCATTGAGTTCGAAAAGACCGACAAGCTCTTCCACAGCCGATTCGATCGCTACCTCGACCATGAATTCTTCAAGCATCCCATTCATTGGTTCTCCATCTTCAACTCCTTCATGATGGTCCTCTTCCTCATGGGACTTGTCGCGCTCATCTTGCTCCGCACGCTCAAGAAGGACTACGCCCGCTACGGAATCGTGCAAGACCTTGAGGATGGCCTTATGGATGACGACGGTGAGAAGGAAGGTCTCACAGGTGAAAAGGTCGAGGACGCAGGCTGGAAGCAGGTCCACGGAGATGTCTTCCGCGCGCCAATGTGGTTGCCCTTGTTTGCTGCTCTCGTCGGAACTGGTTGGCAGTTGATCATCCTTACCTTGGGCGTCATCGTGTTCGCCGTCCTGGGACCAGTCCATGGAGAGGTGCACGAGGAACGTGGCGAGGTCATGCAATCCATCATCTTCTGCTACTCCTTCTCGTCCATCCTTGCCGGTTACACCTCCGGAAGGCTCTTCAAGGACTACTTCTCGACCATGCCACGCAGGACCAGCGGCGGCGACACCGCAGCAATGAACAGTCTCTGGCAGGCCGCCATGGGGCTCACGGTGCTTCTCCTTCCTTCCGTCACAGTCTTCATCCTGGCGTTGCTCAACTTGGTGTCCATCTCGTACGGAACCATCAACACGATCCCATTCATGGTGATCCTGAAGCTCTTCTTCCTGTGGATCTTTGTCACTGTCCCACTCTGCATCGTCGGCACCCTCCTCGGGCGTCACACCAGCAAGGTGACCGTGGGTGCCGGTGGCTCCGCTTCAGCCGCATCGACCACCGTCTTCCCATGCCGCGTCAACGCCATCCCGCGACCAATCCCAGAGGATGTCCCGTGGTACGGAAAGCCATCCGGCTTGATTCCACTCGCAGGACTCCTGTCGTTCGGATCCATCTTCATTGAGCTGTACTACGTCCTGACCTCATTGTGGAACTACAAGTTTTACCACGTGTACGGCTTCCTCTTCGGCGTGTACTGCATCCTGACCATCGTGGTCGGAATGACGTCCATCATCGTCGTCTATTTCTGCTTGAATGCCGAGAACTACCTGTGGCAGTGGACCGCCTTCGGATCCGGTGCATCGACCGCCGCCTACGTGTTCCTCTACGGCGTCTACTACTTCCTCTTCAAGACGCAGATGCACGGCTTCCTGCAGACATGCTTCTACTTCGGTTACATGGCGCTGATCTCCATCAACCTCGGTCTGCTCTGCGGTACGCTGGGATACTCCTCGGCGAATCGGTTCGTCCGCGCCATCTTTGCCAACGTCAAGGTGGATTAAACTCCCTCGTGCAGGGCGGACGCAGCACAAGAGGACAACAGAAATGGGGCGAGAGTCCAAGAAGCCAATATCGGATGTGCATCACCAGCTTCCTCCTCGCTGCTCGCACGAAACAAACAAAGGTAACATATCATAGGTAAACACATAATAAATCGAAACAGCAAGGATACAAAAGAAAGGAGTCGACAGAGAGATTGCTCTGGAGAGGATTGAGTTGTGTCTGCGGAGGAGCAGAAATGCGGAGATCGCCGTCACCGCGGCCGCGAAAAATGCCAAGAGAGGTTGTACTTGTACGTGAGTCACGGTTCATTGCGCTGAACTCGTGACTGAGCATGAAATCAATCAAAATCCGACACCACAAAAACCACACGTCAGTTGGCGGATCGCACAGAACAACTTGCTTGATGTGTTGTTCCTGTGCTTGATCGTATTATACCTTGCAGTCGAACGAGCACGAGTACGAGCATGAATGTTGCTATTCTGCCGACAACCACAGGGGAAGAGTATCATCGTTGCGCTCACGGCAGTGCTTATTCAGTATCCGTTGAACATCCAGACAGCATCTAGACAGCAGTCGCACAGTATCAGTCGAGCGCTGACCATGAGCATCAACGGCCGGCTCTGCTTGGCGATATCGCTGCTCTCTGCGTTGCTTCGGATTCTGCCTCTCGTTTCCACCACGCAGGCATTGCAGGCTGTCGGTGGAGGCCACTGCTACTGTCCTCATCTTTCTTATTCTTCACACACGCACCACCTGTCGTTCAGCACCCAATCCAGCAACTGCAGGAGACGAGTCGCGCAGCATCTTCAACCGTCTTCACACCAGCCAACTTCGCTGCTGCAGCTATCTGCTCATTGGAGACGCGACGATGATGGCAACGAGGACAGTGACGAGCCATACGAATCCCCCGCTGCCTGGCTGCAAGAACGTCTGGAGCTGTCGTCGACGGAACTGAGGCAACTCGAACGACGATTGCAGAATCGGGCGTCGCTGTCGTTGCAGGATCTCAGCATCAAGGAGCAGATCGAGCCCGTCTTGTTCTGGTTGCAGCTGCGTCTAGTGTTGGAGAATGATCGGCTGAAGCGGCTGATCCTAAAGCAACCGCAGATGCTCACCAAGAGTTTGGATGAGGATATCTTGCCCAAACTCTCCTGGTTGGAAGAGCGGTTGGGTGGCGCGCAAGCGGAAGGAGGGTCCATCCAGCTGCCCCTGGAGGAGGATTTCATTGATGGGATTTTCCAAGATACCGAGGCCGACTTTGATTCCGCAACAACGGGAACGACGACGCCATCCATAGAGCCGATGGGTGTATCGTCAGCGGACAAACTGGGGGATTTCGTTGTCGGCGTATCACCGATCGATGGTTTTGGCCATGTGCTAGAGCAGGATATTCGCAAGCAGCTGCAGCCGTCGTTAGAGATCATGCAATGCAGGCTCAACCTTTCCGACGATGATCTGTCCAAGCTGTTGCAGAAGGTCCCCACAGTGCTTCGATGGAACGAGACGACACTCGATACGCGCATGTCCTTTCTGCAACAGCGGTTGGAATTGACGGACGCACAGCTGTCCAAGCTGGTCCAGAAGTTTCCGTGGGTGCTGGGCCTTAATGATCGTGAGAATCTGGGACCTTCCTTGGATTACCTGCAGGAACGGCTAGGCTGCACCACCACGGAGATAAGCAAGCTCGTGCAGCGCATGCCCGAAGCGTTGGGGCTGAGTCTGGAGGAGAATCTAAAGCGCAAATTGAGCTACCTCGAGGAACGATTGCAATTGGATCAGGCGCAGCTCGGCAAGCTCGTCAAGCGTATGCCAATGGTACTGGGGTACAGCATCGACGAAAACATTGAGATGAAGCTCACGTGGTTGCAAGAACGTCTCAACCTCGACGATGAGCAGCTCAGCAAGATCATGCAGACCTCGCCGGCCATCCTCAGCTATTCCAGAACGAACACGATCGAACCCTCCCTGGAATGGCTCCAGAATCGATTGCATCTGGATGGCGACACCGCCCTCAGCGCTCTCATCCTCATGAACCCCACCCTCTGCGGCAAGAACGTGGAGAACTTGGAACGCACCTACCTATTTTACGAGGACTGCATCGGACCCGACGAGGCCAAGCAACTCGTCATCTCTGTTCCCGCCGTGCTCACGTACAGCCTCGACCGGCGGTTGATCCCACGATTGGAGCAGGTGCAGGAGATCGGCATCCACGTCGATGCCGCGCTGATCCGTCGCATGGCCAAGTACACGAACGATCTGTGGGAGAAGAGCGTCGTGCATCAGACCAAAAAGATGAATCGGAATCTGTGATGGTATCGTTGGAGTATGGCACGAGTGGAGTGGGTACTTTAAATTTCCACATTGGTGGAGACGTTTGGTTGTGGGCATGCCGTACTAGGACGTGCGAGCACATCAGTATACTCCACAAGCAATGAGACATTCAAGTGATACCTGCACTCTGTCACGGTTGGATTCATGCTGTAGTTGCTGTGACGCACCCTTTTGCCATGCTGGAATTGAGTCGAGTAGAGTGCCTAGAGTGCTCTCAAGAGTATTAGGTACTCTGGAGGTTCTGCGAACGCGAAAGCGCGATGATAGGCTCTATTCTCGACATCTTAGCCTTCGTTGCCACGATCTTGTTGTTGGTTCTCTGCTGACAAAAATTCGACAAATTTCTGTTCCCGCCAACGTTGCCACCACTCGGCGTTGCGTCCTCTCTCTCTGTGTTCATTGGCATCCACACTCATTCATCGGACAATGCTTGAATCAGAGTTGTGCACAGGGATCATACACAAAGATCATACACAGATATCACACACAACGTAGGTCCCACTCATCAACATCAATAGAATCAACATCAACATCGGCAGCATCATCAAATGATCCGAAAACGCATCGCGTTGTTCGGCGGCACGGGCCGCACGGGACGCAGCTTCCTACGCAGCGCCTTGCAGGACCATGACGACATCAGTGTAACCGTCTTGGTGCGCAACCCTGACAAACTCGGATCCCTGGCGCATCACCCGCGTCTCACGACCGTGCATGGATCGTTGGAGGATCCCTCCTGCGTCGAAGAGACCCTGCGGGATTCCACGCATGTGGTTTGCATGATCGCCGCGGCGTTCTGTCCCAATGACGAGTATCCTCGCGGTTGCATGACCATCTTCGCGCAGCAGCTGACGTTGTTGCTGAGTCACATGGAGGAGAAACCAAAGGTTGTCATTTACCAGGTGAGCATCGCAGTGTGTCAGTTTGTCGGTGTGTCAGTGTGATGCACGAGTACGGTGCTGCGGGCTCTGCTGTGCTGTGCTCTGCTGTGCTGTGCTACACAAATCAGAACAGCAGCTGTGCAGAACTACCAGCAACGCACAGCAACACAATTGCTCTCAAGAGTAGAGTAAATTCAACTCACCTCGCCTCACTTCTGTCCAACATGTTACGTTGCACAACATGATTTGGCAATTCGCAACTCTCATATCGTGCAATGCACTCCGATATGACATGATTCATCATGCATCCATCAAAGGCCGGGGGCTTGTCGACCGACGGATCCGGCAAACGTCACTGGATCTCGAGCATCTTAGGACCCACGAAGTACAAGTTCATGCTGAACAAGATCCACGACAACGACCAGGTCATACAATTCCTCGCGCAGAATTCGCCAATTCCATACATCATCACTCGGGCTGGATCTCTCTTCGACGAAGAAGCAACGGTGACAGCAGAAGCAGCAGCAGCAGCGGGAGGTGCCGATGCATCCGCACAGGTTGGATTGTTGGAAGCAAAACAAGCACCGGAACTCTGCCTGAAAACGGTAAGCCACGCAATTGACATCAGCGTGTTCCAGCCAACGAGCCGCGACAATTCATTCTGCTTATTCTCACCTTCACTTGCACCCCCGTTCCACAATTCGCTCTCCATCGTTGCTTTCCAATCTCTCTTGCAATCTCGCACTTCACCGGCTCCACTATATGTTCATCACAATCATGGTTGCGAAAGCCACCGTTGCCATGGGACAAGGTATCGTACCAATCCCTGGCCCTCATCACGCTGGAATTGCTGGACGAGGAATCCATGTATGGCAAATGTCCGTACGTGGTCCCCATGAAACGCAAGTGCATTCCATCTTGTATGATGTGATGTAATAGAGTAGGTGCTATTATATTATATGCACTTACTCTGTATCTTGGAACTGTCTGCGTGCATGCATGCAAGTTTGTGTTGAGAGGAAGAATCCATGTCTCCAAACGTGATTTGTTTGGGCTGCTATTTTATGATCGCCTATGGAACTAAAACTAGACAGTCGTTCGTCGTTTGGGAGGAAGAAGCAGAAATAGTGCAAAGGTAAATAGACGGCGAATTGGAGGTGGAAAGTAGCGATGAAACAGTCATGAACGAATCTTATTATTGGAGTGAATTCCGCGTATGCGTATTTTATGGAAATCCTATTCCGAGCAAAACACCCGAGGAATGGTTCGCGTTGGAAAGGTGCGATGACCAAAAAAGACCAAAGCGAAAATCCGCCATGACCATCATTCAACACAAAATCAAAGGCAGATCAACTCCAACAACCACCATGAATCTGTCGCAGAGAGCGTTGTTTGCTGCCTTGCTGGGCGTTGCGGTGTTGGCAACTGGAGGGGATGCCGCCAAGGCGGATACCGATGACAGCTGCGGAGGCTGGGCCGATTCTGGCGAGTGCGAAAAAGTGAGTGCTTCATGCAGTGGGTTAGAGAAGAGTAGAGTTGCGCGGAAGTGGTGATGATGCAGAGGAGGTTGTGCCGATGATGATGCGAGTAGAAATGGATAGAGATTGATGCATGGATGGATCGGATTGGCAGGCCTCTCACAACTTGTTTGGCTGTCTTTCTCTCTCTGCATCGGCTCGAGGCTGATTCGTTCCATGACATTGATCTAATCGGATGCACCGCAACGACGCCAACGATGATGCCAACGATGACGATTGGAACCCGCAGAACTTCGAATGGATGCGGGACAACTGTGCCACATCTTGCGGCAGGCTGCATTTGTACGAGGATGCGAACAAAGAGGTGCAGGAACACGCTGCGAAGGACGAGGAGATCCTTGCCCAGGTCGATTCGTTCTTCGACCTGTCCGCAAACGACATCCACGGCGTGAAGGTGGATTTCGAGGAGTTCCGCGGGGACGTGACGGTGGTGATAAACGTGGCATCGCAGTGCGGGTTCACCGACAGGCACTACAAGGAAATGGTGGAGCTCTGGAATGAGCATCTGAAGCCGCTGCAAGATTCGTCGAGGCAGGTGCGATTGCTGGCCTTCCCGTGCAACCAATTTGGAGAACAGGAGCCGGGCACCCACGAAGAGATCCATAGTTTCGTGACGGATACGTACGGGGTGGATTTCATGATGATGGAGAAGGTCGATGTCAACGGACCGTACGCATCTCTCGTGTACAAATACCTGAAGAGAATGGCCGGGCCACTTCATATCCGTTGGAACTTCGCCACCTACTACGTGATCACGCCCGATGGTCACGTGATTCCACATACCGGAGCAGCCCCCCTCGACTTGAAGACCGTCATCTTCCACCACGCTACATATGATGAGTTGTAAGTTGTGTGAAAGTCCAATGAAAGATGAATTGGATGACGATGGATCGTGAAGGATGACCATGCGTACCTTCTCGTAGAACGGACGGCGAGCATGATGCCCAACGAATAAGAGCGAGAGAGTGCGACCTGCTCGTCTTAAACACGAGTATGCCCCGAAGTGCTCGTACGAGTGGACAGTATTCTGTTCTTCTCCTGTGCATACTATTCGTCTGGTAGAGCCGTGGTCTACCACCATGCCGCATGCACTCGTAGCTCGTAGTATAATACCATGCTTGGTTTGTCAGCAGGACGAATCAGCAACATGTGATGTTCTGTAACGAATGTGGGAGCATGCGGACGAACTATTAGCTTGTCGGAGCAACAACCATTGGTTTAGGTCCAGTATACTCATATGATATATAATATTCCATATAATATCATCTGATATAATGTAATATAGCATTAGTATGCAACGATGTCTGGTACAGTGGTGAAACTGGATCGCGTCCTGTCATCGTGGTGCTTTTCCCTTCGCTCCCCGCGATGACTCGACTGGTCGGTCTGTGGTGTCCTCACACACAGAGCACGAGCTAAAGATGGCCAGTCGCGCTCACTCGCGAATCGTCGGAATGCAGTTCGTGAACAGCCACAATGGGAAAACCCGGCGAATGCAACGACTGAAACCTCAAAGAGAACAGTCACACCAACACAACCGGTGGCAAACCACGAGGCACCAAAGAGGCTGCCATTGTGGGAGGAGGACTTTGTTCTGCTCTGCGACCTCTTCTAATAGAATACATCATAACACCATTAATCCTCTCCAGCTCTTCCCCTTAGCATTCGCCGAATCGCAGTGTTGGCACTGATCCCTGCTGTTGACAGAGAGGCTACTACTATAACTATACGTGCTTGCGAGCTGCCGCCCAAACCTGCGAGGGAGCACCAAGCGTCCAGACACACAAGGCTTCTCATCGCAACACAACGCAAGGCAAGGCAAGGCAAAGGCATCGACAGCATTTGAAGCAACAATCGCACCATCATCCAAGAGAGGGAGGCTGGCCATTCTGCCGCTCTTCTGTTGCATCCAATCGTCCCAAACTATTATAGATAAGACAAGGCCGCGATAGGCAATACCATACAAAGAAAAGCTGGTGTGAGGACGCCCACATCCGTACCACCAAACTCGCAGATCGTGATATTGGTAGAGTCGCCTTGGTCGTACGACCTGTCCACACCCACGCCAACACAAGTGCATCCACAACGATTCGACGACAGTTCTGACCAGCGTCTTCCACACCTTGTGCAATAGCTCGCAGACGAGCAGACCATTCAGCTATTGGTGGGCTGGAAAGGGAAGGGAAGCGAGGTGTTTGGTTGCCGAATACTCGTCCATTTGCTGCGAGCGTATCATACGAGTGTGCCACACTATACGCTTGCGTTAGAGAGAGAGAGAGTAGTGCGACCACTACCACAAGTATCACCGCTCGAACACGGACAGCTCGGGAGATTGCTCTGGACAACTACGACTTCCTCGGAAGCAAGGAATAATGTCATCATCTTCCATCGGAGCGTCTTCACTTGCACCACCAGCGTCCACGTCGTCATCGTCGTTGTCAACGCCGTCATCCGCATCCGCCTCGATGACGCCCTACGAACACGCAGCGACGTTCCAGAATACGTCCGCCGTGGTCAGCGGCCATGTCCTCTCGGGAGATGGTCTCATCGAATACTCAAAAAAGCATGGCCTGTGTCCGTTCTGCGCGCAAACAAAAACGCACACGCGCCACAGCAAGATCATGTCCGTGCGGTGGGTGCCGAAGGACGTAGACTATAGCCCGCAGGGTGATCTCGTCGTGTACAAAGGATTCTGCATACAGCCCACGTGTTTTTCATCCCTGGAGCACGTCCAGGTGCTTCTGGGGGAGCGATCTGCCTCCAACCATCGGTCCAAGCGATCCAGCGGCTCATCCACTGGGCGTAGCACGGTCACGTCGCCTCGGGCAACGCGGGCCAACAGAAGCAACAGTAGTAGAAACAATGTCAACAGCAATGCCAACAACAACGCCAACAACAATGACAACAGCAATGCCAACAGCAATGCCAACAACAATGCCAACAGCAATTCCAACAGCAATGCCAAACGGCGGGGCAGCAACAACCTCAATTCCTTGTCCAACCATTCCAGCACCTCGGATCACAACGCATCCTTCTCAAGCGATCTCGACGAATTCAACCCGCAGATGACGCCCCGAGGTTCCAAGGTCCGAACGAGAACCGGCGCTGCCGACATACAAGCGGTCATCAACCTCCAGCGCACCTTCCCCAATCTGCCAAGCGAGAGTCTGTACCCGTCCATCACAAGTCCATCGCCCAGCAACCGCTCCAGCGGAATGCCCGGTACCAGCATCGATGACCTGCGACTAACACCGCGAACAGCGGCCCACACACGGGCATTCCTGCATTCCGAACCTGCCCTGCCCGTTGCCAACGATCTTCCGTCCGCACAGACCCTTCCAAACACAAAAGAAGCCTCGGCGTACTCGCATTCGGCCAGATCAGCTCCATCCCTGTCGCAGTATAACCAGTGCAAGCCGACGAACGGTCTCACGGTCGACAATATCGCATCCATGATGAAGCAAATAAAAACGGGGCAACCGCCAACGCTTGAACCATCCTCAATGGCAACCGCAACCGCAAACGGCGACCCCGCCCGGTCAAGGAGTCGAAGCCCCAATCAACCAAATCTCAATTCGCTGTCCAGCCCCACAACATCCGCCAAGCGCGCCATCCCAATCCAGAATCAACCATCGACACCTGCTCCATCGTCAGCATCATCACAACCGCACACACAATCGGCACATCAATTCCTCAGCCACACGCATGTGCGACCATCGACACAGACACAGCAGCAACAACAACAACAGCAACACGTTGCATCGAGCAAACCAACAAGTACAAACTCCTCCAACGACACCTCGTCGTCAACGAGACACGATAGAAGTCGGAATGGGGCAATCGAAGACTCTGGCGCTAGGGGCGTTGTCATGAAGGAGAATCGCGAACCTTTGCTGCGGATATCTGCGTCGCATCCGCCCAGCAAAGGGCATCTCAGAATTGCCGACGGTCACATCAGTTCCAGCTTCGACGACGATGATGACGACCGCGATGATTTGCAACGCATGCAAAAGCACATTGACGATCCTGCCATGGTGGAACTTAAGCTGCTCATTGACGACCGCGATTACATTGAATTCTTTGCCTGTCTGGAACGCAGGGCTGTCCTTCCAGCTGTGTGCGCCATCGCCATCTCCCTCTTCAACAAGAAATTCATGGAGCATCAATTGTCCGCGCCGAGATCGGTCATCCTCGTGGGCGACAACTGGATCAAAACACTCTTCAAGCACATCAAAGAGTTCTACGTTCAGGACCCGAACGTTGTAATCGCGGGTTTGACGACCTTCGTCTGCGTCACCATGCTCGCGGACAGCACTTTCTACAAGCAGGCCATGCTGAAGAAGGGTGCGGCAGTGCAGTGCGCTTTGACTTTGTTGGAGCACTATGGTCCAAACTCAGATGGCTTTGCACCCTTGCAAACCAGCGGGGGCCTATCTGCGAAGACGTTGCGTGCCAAGCATTCCAAAGTCCTCACCTTGACCTGCGCGTGGATGGAGATCATGTCGACAAGCGAAGAAACTGGTATCTCAGCAACCTCCAAAGGCAACGTGAACAAACTCATACAGACGATGGTGGGCATCGTCGTCCGCGGCTCGCACGCCGCTCCGAAGCCCTACGCCGTGCGTGCGCTCTTCCACTGGTCCTGCCAACGACGCAAATCCGATCTGAACACCACGTTGGGGCAGGATGTTCGCAATGCCATGAAGGATACCTGCATCGGGGCCACGAAAGGCCAAACGGTGACCGTTCTGCAGGATATCGCGATGGAGTACGCCGCTCTGCATGAAGCGCAACGTAATGACGGGGAGGATGGCGATTTCAACCAAAGCACGTTCGAGTCCGTCATGGGGCTTCTGTGGAGGCTCAGCGTCCCCTTGACGGAGCAGGATATTGGGAACATGGACTCCAAGTGGTCCACGATGGGCTGGTTGCGATTCCTCCTTGCAGTGCTCGAAAGCCAAACCTCAGCCGCGTTTCCATCATTTGTCGTGATGGAAGCCTGCGTCGGGTTGATGGCGAATCTGTCCGTCCTCATCCAATTTCCGCTGGATCTGGCACGGCCCTACATCGAAGGCATCACGCAATGCATCCTGACGCACTCCCTCAATCCCAGCCCACAAATCTTGGCCAAACATCAATCCACCAATGAAGCGGCGACAACGGCGGCGCATCCGCACCGCAGCGTGAGTACCTTCTCTCCACATGAACGACTGGGATTGGCAGGCGTCCATGCTATCTGCAACATGATCTCCTCCAAAACGCGGCGAGATCGTGCCTGGAGAGGGCCGGGGTGCAAAACAGTATCGTTGGAATGCATCATGAAGATATGGCAACGCCATCCAAGACTCGCCGATCTACAGGAGCTTGCATGCCTGTCCGTGGCCTACGCCTGCCAAGGCAACAAGGATCAAGAAACGATGAACGCGCTTGTGGAGCTGGGGGTGCTGGGTCAGATCAAATCGTCTTTCGATCTCTTCGTGGCCATCCCTTCGCAGGGCTCCCGACTGGAGGCCAAGGAGGCAACCCTGTGCGCCGTCTCGGTTCTGTCGCGCTGCCATGCCGGCGCGGTGGAGTTGGAACGCAACGAGTTGGGTCTGATGCTGATGAAACATCTCAAGTTGGAGACCAAGGACCGATTCAAGACCATCATTCAGCACACGCTGAGGAATTGCAAGGATCATGGCAAGGAGATCCTGATTCCGATGTCGTCGCTGCCACTGGCGGAACGTTTGATCGACCACTTCATGGACGACGTGATGTTGAACTGCCTGAGGCAATATGTACAGAATGGCTTGCCCATCGCCGATCCCATCCTGGGGCCGGCCATCGAAGGGCTGTTCCATTGCATGGAAGATCAAAAGAAAGCCGCCTCAATCCAAGATGAAGGTACGCACATCATCTCCATGCTGTGCTACCAGCTTCCATTCAGCCGTTGGGAGCAATCCATCATCATTGAAGGTTCCATCGTGTCCGACATCTTTTTGACGCAACGGTTGCTGTCCATCTTGGGAACCGCGATGAAGCAGCACCGATCCAACACCAGCATCCAGATATCCGCATGCACGGCCGTTGCCAACATCCTCACGAAGGTGGAAACCGATGACGATCCGACGCTGCGGCGTGCCGTGGAACCATTCCTGAAGCAGGTGCTCGACGTGCTACAATGCCACCGTCACCAGAACGTCAAGGTGGACATGGCAGCGGTGCAGCTGTTCTGGTCCCTCGTCGTGACGTGCAACCCTGATGATCTGCGGCGTTGGTCCGTCCGCATCCTGCAATCGGTGTTGGAATCCATGAAGACCTTCGAATCTCATCAAGACATGCTCGTGCTGTGCTGTGATTGTCTCATGAGTTTGCAGCACGACAAGGATTGTTTGGAGGTGATCGGCACGGCCGACGGCGTGTCGCTGCTCATGAAGTTGCAGCTCTCGCAGTACGACAACATCGCCATCTCGGCCGCCGGTGCTCTGTCCGCCGTCCTAAAGCTGGTCTTCACGTCCAGCCGGCACATCATGGCGGAATCGGAGGCCATCAGCTTCCTCATCCTATCGATGACGCAGCGATGCGACATCCTCATGGCGCAGATTTACATCTGCTCGATCTTCGAATCCATTCTGACTTTGGAAGACGACCACGTGAAGACGACGATCGGCGACGGTGGCGGTTTCAACGTGATCTGCGGATCGTTGGAGAACCATGGCACGGACGCCACGTTCGTTGGGCATGCTTGCAGGTGCCTGTCGTCGATGATCCCGTTCCTGTTGCCAGACACATTCGAACCGATGAGGGAATCGCTGGGCTCGGCGGTGAAGGCGTGCTTTGAGAGTCACGCCGAGAATGAGGACATTCAGTCGTTGCTGCTCGCCGTTTGGGCTGCCTGCTGCACGCGCGATCTGTGTGACGATGGGTTCTACTTGCGGTACCTCGTGGAGGACACTTCCGGCGTGTCGTCGATACAACGGGCGATGGTCACTCACATTGGATCGCTGGAGGTTCAGCAGCACTGCTGCACGCTGGTCCGTCTGCTGACGACGCCAAGCCAACATCGGGCGACCCTGGGCAAGATGGGTCTGGGGCAGAACGTTCTGAATGCCATGATCGTACACAACCAGGCAGCGTCACTGATCAGGGAGGGTTTGTTCGCCATGAAGAATCTGGCGGCTGAACAGACGAACAAGGAGGCGCTGCAGGCGATCAACTCCGAGCGTATGTTGACGCATCTGCTCTGGATGAACTTTGACGATGCTTCCGTGCTGTCAGCCGGACTCCCGGCCATGAACAACATCGCCGTCGACGTGGTGCAGCGCACGATCTCCGCCCTGCACGAATCTGTGATCCAGCTGGTCATGCTCGCCATGAAACACAACCCGGATGACATGGCGTTGCAAAAGAACGGCTGCTTCCTGCTGAAGAGCTGCACGTACAACCCGATCAACATCCGCACTATGATGAAGCACAAGGCCGGACTGATCGAGGTGTTGAAAGCCGCCTCGCAGCAGTTTCCGGAGAGTTGCAAAGATCGCGCCGAGTGCATCGCGCTTAAATTAGAAACGTTTCAGTGAAGCAGAACGCGGAGGTCGTACGCGCACGAATAGTACGAAATGGCATGGTGTGGCGCGATACTACTAATAGTAAGATGTGGTGGACTGTGTCGAGTGCCCCGTAGAGGAGTACAGTATGATACGGTACACACCGTGCACTGGTGCCACCTTCAAGTATTGTTCTCTTTTACTCGGATTCCATAGCAGAATACTATGTTGTATAATACAACATAATAGCAGAGTAAAGTCGAGTACATGTGTAGAGTAACATGTACGGGTATTAGTACATAGAATAGTATGGTATCACAGTCGCTGCAGCTCAAAGGCACGCCCACCAGAACGCCCGAAGGATGCCATGCCATCTCCGGCCACGGCACCTTGCGCCAGATCCACCCAATAATTGTACAGCTTGTAGCATCCATAGACGAAGACAAGACCAAGCAGAAAGCCGCCGATTCCGCCACCACTTTTCCTTCTGCCGCCGTTGTATTGATTGTTGCCGTTGGTGTTGTACTGGCCGTCGTTGTACTGGCCGTCGTTGTAATTGGCCGACGAGTCATCGTAACCGAAGGTGTTCTTGTCTTGCGGCGGCGGCGGCGGCGGCGCCTTGCGGAACGCCACTTCCCCGGCCACGAGAATCGTGCGACCCGTCTGCTGGTTGCAGTTGGCCAGAAAGACGACGCCGCGATTGCCCGCGAGGTCGTGCGCAATCTGCACATGATCTTGATTCCATTCCGTCGGATAGGCCGGCACCATGATCTGCTGGTGCAGACCCGTGAACTTTTCGGAATCGACGACGATTCGGCCTTGCTGGCACCAGAAGATGGTGTTGGGTGCGATGCTGTCCGCGCCTTTGATGGCCTGCTGCTCGTTGACCGCCGCGATGTATCCGATTCCGGCCCGTTCCGGATAGTTGCATTGTTCGAGAGACGTGCAGGTTTGCGGCAACGCAAAGATGAGGACGTCGAGGATGCTCTCGCCGGCCGACTTCTGACCCCCCTCCATGCCATTCTGCAGGTCGATGACCTTGAGTTTGAGGTCCTGCAGATCCACGTGGCCACCGGAGGGACCCAGGTCGCCGTCCGCGATGTCGATCTGGCCGGGACGGATCTCCTGCCATTTCGGTGGTTCGTTTGCATCTGGCTCCTGCAGCCGTCGCTGCGTTTGTCGCTGCTGTTGCTGTGGTTGCTGCTGCTGCCGCGTCGAATCCATTGACAGCACGATCGATGATGGAGCTGTTTGAACTGATCGTTGAAGTGATCGTTGAAGTGATGGCTGGACTCTTCTCACCGAAGCCACAGCATGATCGCTGATGAGAAGGATGATGGCAATCGTGAGAATCTGGAATGGACGACCCTTGGACATCTGCCACCGTGATGGTGGGTGCGATGGTGTACGCGAGGATCTCATCGTTGCGGATCCTGATTGCAGCAGTGTTCTAGAATCAAGAGGATGAGTCGATGAGACGATGAGACGATGGATGCAAAGCAACAGTGTCACTACTTCACGAGCACCGTACGAGTACAACCCTTGGGTGGTATAGTAAGTAGCCCCAGCAACTGCTCCGTCCCTCTGCTCTCGGAAGTTTGTGACTGCAGTGTTGCTATTCATGGAGTTCTCGGCTTTCGCTCTTGTGTTTTTGGTCGAAATCTTCCCATTTTGTTGTTCCTTTGTTCGAACTGTCCGACTGCACCTTTCGGTTCCGACCACATCGACTGCAGAAATTCGTCGAAATCGCCTTGCGCGAATCTTCGCGCACAAACAGTCCATTCCCGATTCGCGAGTTCGTCGTGCGTCTGTCCGTTGACACCAACCGCCAAAAAAGCGCGTGGCCGCGTTGCCATCACCCATCATCACCAATCCGCAACAACAACTTGACGACACAGCGAGGATGCCGATCATCGTTTCTGCGTGGATCGAATCCAGAGAGAGAAGCAGAAGTTCCAGACGAGCTGGACCCTGCTCGGCCACACCACACCAAGCCACCTCTTGTCAGTCATCGTTGATCACCAACAAGATCAACAAAACAACGAGTTGCAATCGGCCAACAGAAGCTGCGAAGAGCTCCAATCGACCCAAGCAAACCCCAATCAAAGCTATACTGCCGCTACAACACCATCCATCTCACAATACCAGCGGGATATCAATAGCATTGCACAGCACACACGTAGCTACCAAAAGCCAAAGCCATTTGGAGCAGAACCAAAAGATACGCCATCGCCGAGCAAACCAGCTGGCGAAAATCAACACAATTCAATCAACACAATTCAATCAACACAATTCAATCAACGCAAACCAAATCAACAATGAAGTTCCTCACATCCGCAGCCGCGGCGTTGGTCGTCCTGACCGCTGCACCATCGGCATTGGCCTTTGCGCCATCCAGGACTGCCACTGCACCAGCCATCCGGGCTGTGGCCAAGCACCAGCATGTGGCAGCAGCATCGCAACCAGTCAGCTTTGCAACTGCCCTGCAGGCTGCATCCTCTTCTTCTCTGTCAGATGCGGTACGTGTTTCTTATTGCTCGTGGTGTATCACATTCTGCTCCATCCTGTCCAATCTACTCTGGTTTGAAGGCTAACTCGGATTCTCTGCCATGGCCGAACGCATCATCCAGAGGAGATCATCTGCAATTTGGTCCATGTGATTGGTGTTGTCATTGGCATTGTCGCTGTTGTTGCTACTGCTGGTGCTACTGCTGTTGCTGGTGGTGTTGCTACTGCTGTTGCTGGTGGTGTTACTGTTGTTCATCATGCCACTGGGACAAACTACTCACAAAGTCATCCGCACCTGCGTGCGTCATTCATGTCGATCCAAACGCAATGCCACCGATGATATCACATCACCATACCAATACATACTCCTCTGCAACTACAATACAACACAACACAATACAACAACATTCATCCGCAATGCCATCCACTCCTGCCACCGTCGACGCAACCAACGGCTCATTTTTCATCATCATACATTCCTCATTCGTTCATTCCGATTCAACACCTATTTTCCACTTGACGATCTTTCCAACACCCGACATTACGTTCCATGCGCATTACCGTCACCACCGTCCACACCAACTTCCACACGCTCATGCTTTATACCCATACCGACTCATCAGACCGCATCCCCAGAAGAGAGCGGCTCACCCACTCTCGCCAAGAAGCTCTTCGATGCCTACGTCAAGATCGCCGACATCGCCACCACTCTCTTCCCCCTCTGGACCGTCCTCTTCACGGGCATCGCGCTCAAATCGCCATCCAGCTTCTCGTGGTTCACCACTGAGTACTTCACCTCCGCCCTCGCCGCCCTCATGCTCTCCATGGGCATCACCCTCACTGTTGATGACTTCAAGGAGGTCGCATCCCAACCGATCCCGATCATCATGCAATTCTCGCTCTGCTACATCATGATGCCTCTTCTCGCTCTCGGCCTCGGAAAGGCGTTCAACATCGATTCTGCGATGCTGGCGGGCATGGTCCTTGTCGGATCCATCAACGGTGGACAGGCTTCCAACCTATGCACCTACATTGCGCGCGGTAACGTCGCCCTCTCCGTCCTCATGACCACCGCCACCACCATCGGGGCCATCTTCATGACGCCGCTTCTCTGCAAGGCCTTGCTCGGGGCCGTCGTTCCTGTCGATGCCGCCGGCATCGCATTTTCCACCATCCAGGTCAGTAATCGTTATGGTTTATGGCGTGTGATTGCTTTATGGTGATTCTCGGTTGCTCGTTGTGACTTTGAATCATTTCTCACCACTTGAAGACTTCATATTCATACACTTTCTGCACCATCACAGGTCGTGCTCGCGCCCATCGCCGTCGGCATGCTCACCAACAAGTTCTTCCCGAACTTTGTCAAGAAGATCCTCCCATTCGCTCCGGTCGTCGGCGTCGTCTCCACCTGCCTTTTGGTCGCTAGCGCCGTCGCGCAAGTCGCGGAGCCAATCCTGAATGCCGGATGGGGATTGCAGGTCAGTATCGTAGTAGTACCAATGCGATTCAACTTGACTTGTTGTGCGCTGCATACAATCTCACTCTCACACACATCCTCATGACGTCCACAACGACAATACCTCACCATCATGTTTCAAACTCGAATACTCCACATTATCCCCGGATACAACAGATCCCGGTCCTGCTGTTGCATCTCGTGGGCGGACTCGTCGGATACGCGCTGCCACGCATGACCGGATTCAGCGAGGTCTCCTCCCGAACAATGGCCATCGAGACATCCATGAAGTCTTCCGCCTTTGGCTTCTTGCTGGCCAAGCTCCATTTTGGACAGTACACCGCACGCATCCCAAGCGCAGTCTCTGTCGTGTGGATGGCCCTGACAGGAAGTCTCCTTGCCGTCACCTGGCGATTCATCCCGGTCAAGGATGAATAGAGCCGAGCAAACACCCGGCTTTTGGCAAAACGTGCCAGATAGGAAAGCCGAGAGATTAAGTCCGCCTATAGACACACTTTGGAGCAATTGCCTCCTGCATAGCCGCACTTGCAGACAAGTCGTTGTCCTATTTTGCATTTTCTTAAAATCTTGTGTCCTGGTTTACTTGCTTTTTGTTGTTCACAGAACACCCTCTGCCGCGGTACTTGTATCACGCTCCACAACCCGCACGATACAACATGATCGCATTTCGCAGTTGGCATAGTCCGTCCACATCTCCTCACGGAACGTCGCCGCCGATTTATCCCCCAACAAGGAGCAGTATTGGAAAATGGGCGTCCCGTACTCCGTCTCCCTCTCTTCTGGCGTCCGTTCGTCCAGCTTCTGAGATGGGATCAGCTTCGGTACGTACCAAGGCGTCTCGTACTGTCCCCAATGTAAGATGTAATGCAAAAATGCTGAATGGGTGCACACCAGCATCTGATCGTACTCATCCTTCCAAACATCATCACGCAACGCCGCACGTCCGCGTCGAATGACCTTGTGAATCTCCATCGATTCCTTCATGGCGTTCACGTCCACGTTGCGCCGCATGTACTCGGCCCAGATGGGATCGACATCGGGATCCGCAGAATCGAATTGGACCATCGGGAATGCCCGCGATAGCTCGGCGATGCTGCGGCGACGATCGCAATTGTAATTGACGGTCTCCCGAATGCCATCCATGGCGAACAACGTCTGCGTGGGAAAGCTCCACAGCGCCGTCTGGATGCACCGCGTCATGGTGGACGTGACGCAGTACAACGACGTGCTGTCGCGCAAGAGTTCTTGCGATGCGAGCTGTTGGCATTGGCGTCGTCCATTCTCGGTGAGCTCGGCGTCGACGATCTCCTTGTAGTTGGATTGGACGTTGTGCGTGCCTTCGGCGTGCCGCACGAGGTGGATTCGCTTGACGCTGCCGGCGGGGTAGAGTCGTCGCAGCTGCTCCAGTTGATCGTGAGGGTACAATCGGAAGGGTGCCGCGTGTTGCTTTGGGATGGGGAGCGACGTTGTTGAATAGTCTGGTTTGGATGCCGCTTGTGATGATGACGCCTGTGTCGGCGACGACGATGGCGACGACGATGACGGAGTGGACAGCAAGGCCATAGTTGGAGATCTCGCGTTGGCTTTGAGGTTATTGGTACCCGTGCTGCCCGGAGTACTTGCCAGCAGAGAAGATGGAATGGCAGCCGCAGCAAGGATGGAAGACGAAGCAGAACGGTTGGATTGAAAGAAGCCGCAAGGAATCGTCGATGATGTGAAGGCTTTGCCTTTGCGTGCGAACTGACAGAACAGCAACAAGGATGAAGCTGAGGTTATCACCTTCATGAGCCACGAGTGTGGTGGTGTCACTGCTGATCTGCTCTCGGAATGCTGCTACTCTACTCTACTCGTACGACTATGGCACTGACTATGGCACTGACTATGGCACTGATGTCAATGTCGACATGCGGTGAATTGTGAGTTTCGAAGAAGTGAAGCGGTTGGTCGTCAGCCGCAACGTCACTGGCTTCCGCATTGGTTCGTGTTTCGGATTTTTGGCGCCAACACGAAACTGCATCCAAGGAATCTCCGCCCCTTCAACACAAAATGGGATGACCCGCCGCACGAGCTCGTTGTGGGACCTGGTCGTATTGATACGAGGAGGTCGTAGCTGCATGTGTTGGCATTTGTATCTGTAGATTCTCTCAACGAATTCAAGCATGTAAGTATAATATAATATGATATTATACGACCTATTCTATTACACAATATTATATAATATACTACTATGTGCTCTCCAGCCCTATCCATCTTGATCCACGAGTATGCGGAACCTCGGTCGTATCTCAATACTAGAGTCGATCGTAAACGACCTCGACCTGGATCTACGAGTACTGACATGAATGTTCATCAAAGCGCTTTCCTTGTTAATATGCACTGCACCCACAGTGATACCTACGAGTACTACATAGCAGAGTACATGCATTCAAGCCCAAAGTCATCACCTCGTGACGATATACCCTCAAATACTCCAGAACAGAGCAGAGTGACATACTCGTGTGATAGGTACTATGTGAGCTATGATACATCGCACGGCATGATACAGCAGCGCACTGTACCATACAACATCTACTGGTCGCACTCTAATTTCATGCGCCCGCGTCGCGCCGCTTCGTCTCAAGCTTCGGCCGCGTCGCACGACGTTTGTACTGCTCCATCTGCTCCGTCACCACCACCAAGGACTTATCTTCCTCCGCAGCGCCGTCCTTGTCGGGTCCTTTCGACGTTCGCAGTCCTCGTGTCGTTTTCTTCGTGATCCATGTCTCCGGGTACAGCCCCTCCGGCACGCCAATCTCGTGCCTGAAGACCTTGGGCAGGAAGGTGTGCGTGGAGTACGGGCGATCCACGATGGTGATGGCGAATCGCGGAATACGAGACAAGGTGTATTCGACGTTGGGCATGAGCTGGCATTTCCATTCCACGTCGGGGTTGTGATCGACGCTGAGCATGTAGACCGTGTATAGCATAGTGTCCTCGAAGATGGGCTGGCCGTCGCCGTCGACGTCGTTGGGGTTCCATTGCACGGGTTCGACGTAGCGGTTCTCGATGACGCAGGGAAGGAAGCAGTTATGGGTCTCCCATTTCAGCCAGTTGTGTTCGATCTCCTCGACCTCCGGTGGCGGATCTTCCCATTCCTCCGAGAATGAGCAGACGAACATGAGGTTGTTGGGGTAGGGATCGTAGAGCTGCTCCTTGCTCGTGCGCAGGATGGCGGTGTCCTGGAATTCGCTGTACTGTCTGGCGGACATTTGGTCCATGGGCGGTCGCCAATTCCAGGAGCTGACGTGTGATTTCCAGGCAGCCCTCCAGGCCTCGCCGTAGTCGATGAGGATCTCGTCGCCCAGCCGAATATCCTTGGTCGTCACGATATCGATGAGCAGTGTCTTGCCATGTATCTTGACCACCTGCTGCGCGGACATCTGGAAGAGCTCTTCGTGATGGTGGCGATTGCGATGGTGCAGATCGTCGTGATCGTAGATGGGCGTGTGCCAGACGATCTTGGCATTTGCGTCGTCGGGATCGCCGTGGTTCAAGTAATTGATGAGCGGTCCGGTGGGAAGGAAAAGCAGGTCCGAATCGGGATGTCCCAGGCAGTAATTAAGAAGCAGCTGGTGATCGGGCACCTTGTGGGGTATCGTGTCGGGCATCTTGATGTCCTTGCGATCTATGGGGGCCAGCGGCGAGGACAGCAGGACGGTCCCCGCGTCGACGTGCACCTTTGCGAACAGGCCTTGCCCGACGCGGGGATGGTACGAACTGCGCACGTGCAGGTACCGATCCAGACACATGACGTCGTCCTTCTCTGGCTGGAAATGCGACAAGAAATAGTTGCCACCGTCGAAGTTCGCATCGGAGCACTGCACGACCAGCTCCTCGCCCGGCACGATGGTGCGCGTCGCGCGGTACATGAAGCTGGAGTATGGCGAGAAAGATCCCGCGGTCGGCGGCAGCGGATTCTGCATCCATTCCTGGAAGTCCTGGTCCTGCAGCTCGTAGGGATCATTGGATTCTTCAACGTGATGCGCCAATTCGACGTTGTAATTGCTGGACGTGCAGGGCGCGAAGGCAGCGATGCCCGGCATGTACATGAACATGCCGCTGTGGCTCGTCAGCGTGAGATGCGGCAGGACCTCGCCGTCCCAAACGTACTCCCGGAATGGCGGATGTTCGGAGTCGTCCCAATCGTAGATGGGAATGAAGATGGCTGGATCGACCTGATCGCCCTTGTTGATGAAGTTCCCGGTGAAGAGGCCCAGACCGAAGCCGTGCTCCTCGTGTTGCTTGATCGGAGATGGTCCCATCCAGTACCCGCACGAGTAGTGTCCCCTCTTGCGGCCTCCTGTTGCCTTGTCGTCTGGTTTCTCCGCTTTCTTTACTTGCTCTGTTTCCATGTCGTCCGGCATCGGACACGACCCACCGACGCATGGGCCTTCCTGTGCTGCGTCTTCCTTCTCGTCGCCGCGGTGCTGCATTTGATACAGATCCTTGAGACCATGCACGGGATCCTCATCATATCCGCTTGTCGGCGCATCCTCGTTGGCTGGCAGAGCCTCGCAGAGCTGCACCAGCAGTGGCGGGAGCAGGGAGAGAAGCAGCCATGATCGCAGTCGGCTGATCTGAGACTGTGCGCAGGCTGGGCGTGACGATCGGTTGGTCATCGTGGATATCGTTGCGGCTGGTCGCGACAATGTGAGAGTGTGGCAGAGCCGTGCTATATGCGTGGATGGAGTCGAGTGACTTCGGCTATTCTCGGATGCAGGAACAGGTGGCTATTGTCCTGTCTTAGCACGGCGCGAATACGGTTTGAGTGGAGTAGAGTGGAGTAGAACAGAGTATTATGACAGAAGCAAAAGAGGACCGCAGACCAAAAGTATGGTGGAGCGGAACAGAGTGCTCTCCTCCGATTGAATTGGCAACGGCACAGGTGGTTTGGTGTGAACTGGTGCGAGTAATAGTGCATGTAGTCGCAGATCGCGTCCTCCTGATGCATGTACTGCCACGAGCTGTGTTATCACCGGGATTCTCATGCCCTTGCGATCTTTCCATCACTGCAAGTGGCAGTGGTGTTGAAGGGAGCCGTTGGTGCTTTGTGCCCGAAACTGCCTGTCATTTTTCCTCAGTCGATCCAGGGAGTCCACCTTGGAGATTCCACGACCGTGAGTTTCGTTGTTGACCGTTCGAGGTCACCTGGGAGGCATGAAACGGTCGTGAAGGCGGAGCCGTTCGCAAACAGTGGTGCCCTGCCGTGTCACGGATTATGTCTGTCATTCATCCAATGCTGCGCCTCTGCATCTTCGCCAAACATGTTTGGCAACACGTGCTGTTGGAAAAGAAAGGGTGCTGGTGCGACCAGACAACTCAGCCACGGCCAAAGACAAGGAGAAACGGAACTTGGTGTGGCTGGAACGAAACAGGGACCTCCACGGAATAACACGGCACCAGACGAAACCCAACGACGCGACCGTTCGATGAAACGAAACTTTCTCTCCCTCTTGTGCACGAACACAGTCGTCGCAGAGAGACATCCCACCTGCAAACAGAGGAGCGCAGACAACACCATCGCTGCACATTCGCAAGAGTATGCAAGCACCATACCATACACAGGCGTTCTGGCCTGTTCTTCGCGTTGTATCGCTGTATGAAGCGATGGCGCTGGCAGCAATGAGCACTGCGCATCTCTTGGCGCCGTACAAGCGCTGCACCGCCTCATGAAAGCATTCCCCGGCTGCCGAGCATTGCATTTTTGCAAAATTGAGTAAGAGTGCATGTTTGCCACATGCTCTGATTGCATCACCATCGCCATCCATCCATCCATCCATTTTTGCCAACCATGTTCCGTTCCTCCAATCCGACCAACGTTCCGAACGCCATCATTGTGCAGCTGCTCTGCACCCTTCCCATCTTCGCTGTGCAGGTGCTTGCCAAGGGAGGAGGAGGCGGCGGTGGTGGCTCAAGCAGCGGGGGTGGAGCTGCGGGCAGTGACGGAGACGGTGGCCCGGCCGACCCGGCCTCGATCGGGATCATGGTGGGCATCTCAGCTGTCTTGGCGGGTATCAGCTTTGCCGCGCGGGTGTATTGCAGTTCTCGCAATGTCGCTCCCAAATTGGCAACGGCCTCCTCCTTCGTGGACCAGAGCAAGCAGGCCAAGATCAACGTGCTGCAGAGCAGCGCCAACCATGTCGACAGCATGATCAACATCGCGGTTGCCACGCCGCGTAACGGCTGCTATAGATGCACTTACAACGAGAACGACCGTGCCTATCCATCCGAGGAGCACCTCACCTTCGAACCGACCACCGTCAAGAACGCCAGTTTCGATGGCACTAACGTCGACGACGACATGGAGAAGCAGAACGCCATTGAGAGCGTCAGCGGTGGCACGACGCTGTGGAAGGTGACAGGCAAGGGTTCCGACAACGACGGCAACTTCCGTATCGACGAAGGATACGTCGCCGCCAACGGCGATGCGTTCTGGGTGGAGATCTCGGAAACGACGGTGAGCCTGGAGGTGTTGGTCACGGGCCGCTTTGACTTTGTCAACGGAAAGCTCAACTCTGCATCGTGGATGTGTAACAAGGGGACTGGCGGAGAGCTGTTCCATTTCAAGTTGGATCAGGCAGTGGAAGATGGCACAGTTATCACCAGCATGTCGGGCAGCGCAGAGCGGGTCAGCTCAGTTCGGTTCGGTCCGGGGCATGCAGGCAACCACAGCGATGGCAGATAATGTTCCGTGTGGCGCTCCACGAATACAAGTACATGAATGTGTACATGAACGTGTACGTGAACGTGCACGATTCATACCCACCCACTGCACTATACTCTGTTGGACGAGCTGCTCTGCTGCGCTAGATGACATGCACTTCGTCGGAGACTCATACAGTTTTGATTTTCTTCGGGCAATGGAAGACATTAAAATAGAGCAGTATGGTATTGTGTTTGAAATGACGTCCGCATTACATCAATAGGGAGTATCCTTTGCAGAAGTCTCCCTCTCGGGGACTTCCCTATCAAGTTGACCGACTCTTTCGTGTCCCCTTATCTCATCAATTTTATTCTGGATCTTGCAGCGCCTGCAGCTTCATGCTTGTACTTGGTCATTATTTTCGGCTACCTCGAGAGTATTACTTTCTATTGGTAGAGTGGATCGATTTGGAGCCAATCTTGATCCTGTCGGTTCATCCATTTCTCGCTTCTGTGCACAACCCACCCCATCTCTTCAGCCACCTTCCCCTTCACCCTGCCGCAACTTCAGGTCATTGTACGATTCAGCCTGCCCAAGAGATCGTCCCAAGTCGACACGCCTTCAAACAAACGATCCAGATTCACGTCACAGAATTCACGCTTCTCGTAGACAGTGCGGTGGAATGCCTTGCGGTGTGCCGCTTCACCGTCAGGAGATGCATGCCACTCAGGCATCCACTTCTCCTCCAGCGTCAGCGACATGTTCAGGAGCTCTTGCAATTCATTCTCCGGCGGACAATCCAGCGGGAGATCCGCGAAGGTCTTGTTCAGAACACGTTTATGATGCTCCGCCAACTCGTCTGTCATGGCCATCCTGGTTCGGTTGGCTTGTGTGGCTTGGCTGATCAAACCGCGTTGTGCTGCAGTAAAGATTACGTCGCTGATTGCGAACCAAATCCTTGATCGGGAGTTGGCCTTGGTGGGCGCTTCTCGTTGCTCGAGGTATTCACATGACTTGGGAGTGTCTGGAATGGTGTCGCACAGCAGCTGCTCAGAGATGTGCCGTTTGCTGTGGAAGTTCATGATGTGGATGGGATAGCCGCTTTCTCTCCACGCTTGGATAATTCCGTCGATGAAGACATAAGATCCACTAGGATTTCCCGAAAGAGTCATGATGATGGGACCCCTAGCGTGCGGCTTTGAACTTCTCTCCATCCACTCTCGAATACTTGTCCACATGTTTGCGTGCACTACTCCATCTTTCGTAGGCCAACAAACTGAGGGCTTGCCTTCCTCTGCATCCATCCCGGCCATTTGCTTCCAAGAGCTGAGCATCCAGTCAAAGGCGCGTCGGTAGGTGACGACCACCGATACATCCCAGTCTTTGAGGAAGTGGGACAAGTTGCTGAAGTACGTCGGACTCTGGAATCGTGTTTTGTCGTACCAGGTGGAAATGCCCTGAAACTCGCTGCTGTATACCAACGAGATGTTCTGCTCTTTGGCCGCATCAAGTACTTGTTGTGTTTCCACTAAAATGGCTGGCAACTCCGATGGCACTTGCTGTGCCAGTTGGTTCCTGTACTTGGAGTAAGGCTCGTGCAGGGCCCCTTTGTGGAACAATTGTTCGATTGAACACAATCGCAGCCCTTGATCCGTAAATGGCTTTTTCAGGCATAGTAGTCCTGAATCCCAGTAGTGATCGCTGGCAAGGATCTGCTTTTTTCTGAGTTCCACCAGGTCCGCTTGCAGGGAGGTCGTGGCAGTCTTCGGTGGTCCGAAATGGAACACTATCCGGTTTTTCTTTTCTTTGGGAGCAGCCTTCATTGGTAGCTCCGCTGGTGGCTTCGTTGGTGGCTCCGTTGGTGGCGCTGTTGTCGAATCCATTCCTGATACAACTGTGCGAACGTCGGCTTCTGCGTGTTCCACGATGGGAGATGACCGCAGTTCCTCAATGATCGCAGATTCTGTCTTTGCATCAGCCATTGTTGAGCATGAACACCGCCATGGTGAGATCAGCATCACGGAGGATTGGAAGACCATGAAAGAAAATGCCAGCATTGCGAGTATCGTGGTCTTGTTCGCCGTGGTCGACTGGCGACGACTGATCCCATCGCCATCGTTCATCTGTTTCGCCGAGGGAGATGCGACCCTGCTATGGCTGCTTGCCAAGGTAGCCTTGCGGTTCGAGTGCTTGAGTCCACCAGCCTCCGCATGAATTCCACCCGAAGAGGGATCCATCGTCGAGAATGTTGCCTTGGACTTGGGGCTCGCCGATGTTCGTGTGGTTGGCGTGGTTGGTGGCTCCAGCGAGAGCGGCGTTTGTTGATGTGTGTCGCGTTTGTCGCGCTTGTTGTCGTTTTTGCGGAAACGTGTCCACAACAGCATCACATCGCAGAACGCCCGCACAATTTCGCGAGATGAACACACACAAGCATCGCGATGGCAATTTCACTGCGTGTTGATCCAATGACCTATTCCAATGACCATTCGAAAGGACCTGTCACAATGACCAGGATGACCCCGCTCCTTTCCTTGGATGGTGTTTGATCTGGTCTTGGAGGGAATGAATTTATTCAACGTAGTCCATCGCGACACCTACAGGAATCTAGAGAGAGAGAGTAGACACAACCTCATTCATCGATCTTGCCTTTGGGCCACTATCACATAAATCATCGTGGTTCCATGCATACTATTCTATGATTCTAGTCACAAGGTGTGAGACCTGAAGGTCTCGCGTACCGATTGACGGCATGCTCGAGACACAAGAAAAGTCGCCTGGGAAGAATTCGAGCTATCATCCAAAACAAGAATATGTGAATACACGTTTTATTGGGGGCTGTCCCAATTGCAGCTTTCGCAATTCACTATTAGTTATGAGACGAGTGTTTCATTATTAACGAAACGCAATCAGAAAGAGGCCAACGATAGTGCAATGGACATCAACGATCAGGTCTCTCTAGAGAGACCTTGGGATAGCATGTGTTATTAAAAAACACCTTGTACGACCGTCATTCGACAGTTCATGCGCCTCTGGAACCTGGTGCACGTCTGTGTATCAACACGTTTCGAGCTTGGACATCAGCGACAAGACAGAACGATACGACAAAGACATGAGAGGTCGCAAACATCAACGACCGCACATTGTCCAATTGAAACGAAGAGAGATACTGGTGGTGGAGCAGCTTGTTGTTCCCTGTGGTGATCGCAGGACCGCGAGCACATCAATGGCGAGCACAAACTCGTGCAACAATAAAAGGCAAACGACAACGAACAACAACAAGGCGGGCTTCGTGCGGTACATCAGATCATCACAGTGCAATCACCAGACAATCAACGAATTACCTCGTACTCTATCTGCGCAAGTACCATACTCGTACGAGTACAAGAGTACGCAAGAGTATGCATTGTTCGCATAGTCTGGAGCCATTGCCACACACATATCAGCAATACTCGTCGTATCCTACGATCGCATCCTTGTGAGTACCATTCTCCTATCATCAAGTGCATACCATACCATACTTTTGCCACATTCTCTACTTGCATCGCCTTTGACGACAATCGATCTTCGCCCACCATGCTTCGTTCCTCCAATCCAACCAACGTCCCGAACGCCATCATTGTGCAGCTGCTCTGCACCCTTCCCATGTTTGCTTTGCAGGTGCTTGCCAAGGGAGGCGGCGGTGGCGGTGGAAGAGGTGGAGGCGGAGGTGGAAGCGGATCCTATGGTGGAAATGGAAGCTTCCACAACAATCAGACCAACAACTCCAACGACGACCCCGTCGACCTGGACATGACCATGATCGGGATCATCCTGGGCGTCTCAGCTGCCTGTATCGGCCTTGGCGTCGCCGCGCGGGTGTATTGCAGTTCTCGCAATGCCGCTCCCAAATCGGCAACGGCCTCCTCCTTCGTGGACCAGAGCAAGCAGGCCAAGATCAACGTGCTGCAGAGCAGCGCCAACCATGTCGACAGTATGATCAACATCGCGGTTGCCACGCCGCGTAATGGCTGCTATAGATGCACGTACAACGAGAACGACCGTGCCTATCCATCCGAGGAGCACCTCACCTTCGAACCGACCACTGTCAAGAACGCCAGCTTCGATGGCACAAACGTCGACGACGAGATGGAGAAGCAGAACGCCATTGAGAGCGTCAGCGGTGGCACGACGCTGTGGAAGGTGACAGGCAAGGGTTCCGACAACGACGGCAACTTCCGTATCGACGAAGGATACGTCGCCGCCAACGGCGATGCGTTCTGGGTGGAGACCTCGGAAACGATGGTGGGCCTGGAGGTGTTGGTCACGGGCCGCTTTGACTTTGTCAACGGAAAAATCGATCCCGCACGTTGGGTGTGTAACAAGGGGACTGGCGGAGAGCTGTTCCATTTCGTGTTGGACCAGGCAGTGGAAGATGGCACAGTGATCACCAGCATGTCGGAGATGTAAGCATGATGGTGAAGTGAGCGTGCAGATGAGCACAGCCACGCATTGTCGTGCTGACAACACTCCATCATGAAGCAAATGACATGTACTATGTGTATGTAACTAATATTATCAACAATAGTAGAACAAGACTCACTCGAACAAGCTCCGCTACAGTGAACGAATTGTATGATACCAGAACATGAGCAGAATACCCTGGAGTGCATATTGCAAAACTAGCTGCAGTTGCTGGTGCCACAGCATGCTCGCGGAACCAAACCACGAGGCGTGATTCCGTATCTCTGCGAGTACTTTGTTCGCGTAGCATGCACAATAGGGTGCTCTACTCTTCTCTGCTCTCTACCAATCCTCGCCCTCTGCCCAACCCAGGTTGTTGCACTCTCTGCGGTTTGTCCAGGGCTGGCAGATTGTTTGCCAAACAAGAAGGTCCAAGAAAGAAATAATCGAATCGTGACAACCCCGAACACGACTGGAAAGATCCGACTTTGACCGCCACACTGTCCACAAGAAACCAAGGCAGCGTCAGCACAGGTGGTCGCAGCCCACACCGCGTGATCATAACATGTACGCATGGGAGGTGTGGCACTTGTATTATGTAACATAATATGCCTGACTACAAAGATCAGATCGGAGCTGAGAAAACATCGACCAACACACCCTTGCACACACAATCACAAGCAATGGTATGACTTGACGCAACATGCTGCGATCTCACCAAACTGCGTCGCGACGCACGCTGCATCTCTGCATGGTAATCCTCGTCTGCGTGCAAGCCAAAGGAGGACACGGTGGTCACGGTGGTGGCCATCATACTCGTGCGCGGCACAGACATGGATCGTCTGGCGATGAAGATCCGGAACCGTTGAAAGTCATCGCCATCTTCGTCTTGTTTGCCACCATCATCGTGTGGATCGAGTATTGCAAGCATAAGAGGGCGTCGTCCAACTACAACAAGCTATTGAAGGCAACGAGGCAACGGGTGTTGTCCAGCAGCGGCGATTGCATCAGTGGTACCAATGACAATAATGGCTCTAAAGCGACTAATGACACCAACGGCAATGAGGAAGACAGCACTGACAACAATAATGACAAAAACAATGACATCAACAACCGCCACCACCCAACGAACGGATTGTACAAATGCAAGTACACCGAATCTCGCAAGGCATTACAATCGCAGGTAAACCTGTCGTTCCGCCTGGCTTCAGCTCCGTCGTATTTGAACAACGACGACCACGACAGCAACGACGAGACGGTATCCATCATCAACCCGCAACTATGGCGCATATCTGGCCACGGTGAGGACGACGACGGGCCATTCCAGATCACGACCGGATTCGCAGCGCGCAACGGTGATGCGTACTGGGTGGAGCGGACATGGGACAAGCGCAACGTCCTGATTCGAGGCCGATTCGATTTCGAGATGAACGAACTGCGGCAGGGCCAATGGCTGTGTGAGAATGGCGTGTCGGGAACGTTGCAGCAATTTCAATTGGAAGATTGTCGCGCGCGCGAAATCAAGCCGGAGACGTTTGCCAGATCTTGGCTGTGGCCGAGGCATCGGCGGTCGTCGCAGCGTGCTAACATGGAATAATATCATAGAATATGATACACGAGTGAGTAGGTGTTGTATTGTATTGTATTGTATTGTACTATATAATATTGTATTGTATTGTAGTCGCAAGTGTTCTACCTGGATATTGCGCGTGCATGCGTGCGTCTATCGTGGCGCCTGATGCAGTGTGGAGTCCTCATACATAGAGTGCTCCGTTGGGACTGGAGGGTATCTGCGATGCTCCGAGCTGTTCAACTCTTGCCGAACAATCGAGCGCGCAGAGCCCGTCTGATCGAAGTCTTGCCGCTGGTCGCTGCCGCGTCTGCGCTGCTGCCGGATTCCTGTGTTCGTCGTCTCTGGCGGTGTCGGCGGCTCGATGATGATGACGACGTTGGCGTTGGTGCTGTGGTGGATGCGAGGTCCGAAACGGCCGTGCTGTTGAAGACCTGGACAAGCATGGCTTCGGTCTCCGGCGTGAGCTGCCCCGACGTTGTGTTGATGGATGCGGCGGTGTAGGGATTCGTGAACGAGGTGGCGGAGAAATCGTGCTCGTCGTCCTCATCGCCACCTGGCTGGGCCATGCCGTGCACCAAGCGCCAGGCATGGATGCGATGCTGCAAGGCTCGGTTAGGCAGGATGTCGCGCGGCAGCAAAGGCTTGCAGTGGATGGGGCAGAAGGCGTTGCCGGAGTTGAGCCATCGCACGATCGCCGAGCGTTCCATGTTGTCGCCGTATCTGGTCATGATGGGGAACTTCATGATCTCGTTGGTCAGCGGGCAGACGAACTCGGCCGGCACCTCGTCCTCTTCTTCATCGTCTTCGTCGTCGCTGCTGCTGTTTCCGGCGAGGTCCTTGCCGGTCTCCTTCTGCTCCGCCTTCCAATCGTCGATCTCCTTCTGCAGCCTGTGGTTGCGGATGACGCAGGAAAGGCCCAGCGGCTTTCTCGTCAAGGGGCAGGCGGCTTCCTTGGAGAGCCACTGGAGGATGGCCTTGCGCTCGAAGTTGTGTCCGTACCTGCTGTACATCGGCTCCTTCATCACGTCCAGCGTCAGCGGGCAGATGAATCGGTCCGGCACGATGTCGTCTCCCTGGTTGGAATCGGCGTCGGAGGACGAGTCATCGCCGCTGGAAGCCGAGCCGCATGAGATGGAGCACAGGGAGGCGATGCTCTCATTGCCATCGGCCGAGGAGTAGAGAGAGGGGGACATGACTTGAGATGTCGGCATTGACAGTGATTCTGGTGTTGCTGTTGCTTGTGGTGTTGGTGTTGGTGTTTGGAATGTCATGGTGCTGTTCGATGGAGTTCGTGGGTGATGATGGTGTTGGTGATGGTGGTGATCGGTTTGCACAGGTGTGCTTTTTGTGAGCTTTGTGTTGATTGTGGGTCTTGGGTTGAATTGTGAGGGGTGTGGGTGAGGAGTTGTGATGGGCGAAAGAATGCCGCGATCCAACGCGATGCCGCGTGTTGTTGGTGTGTTGTCATGGGCGCAACACGACCAACATGGCGCATCGAGGGCGTAACAAACAACAGAACGAGGAATGAAAACGACAAACGAAGGAAACAACTGACAACATCACCGTGATCTTCTGCAGTCTTGGTTGCTGTGAGTGTCAACTCCAACATGGCACACTACAAATGCTGCACGCAAGACCGCGCTGTCAAGATGGTTGATTGGGCGCACGAACGCTTCTTGTGTGTTCTCCCCGCTGCCATTTTGTCAATGGCACCCGTCAAAGCTCACTCTTGCTCCGACCAAAGTATCAATGGTGGCTTCGATATTTCTCTTCAACGAACGGACGGAGGTCAGGCTGGCAACGACGACCACCACATCTCGCGAAATCGATGAGCGACTGAGATGGGAAGCGAACATTGGCCACAACGGACGAGGACAACTACCACACGGAACTCTCAGAACTGTACCTGTTTTCCCTTCTGGTTATGGGCATTTCGGAGAGGAATGCCAAGGACATTCAATTCCCCGAAAAATTATCTTTGACAACCTTCAATGATGCAAATGCGATCTTTGATATCTGTGCGACATCGAAAGGGCGCAATTGATATCCGAAACTCTCACGCCAGTGTGCAGGTCCTTGCAGAAACCCAAGGTTCTCAAACTCACGCACAATTGGCACCGCATGTTCACCAGGTTGGTGTGATGAAAACGTGCCCACGAAATACATGTCCATCGGCGAAGCTACTTCCACAACATGGCCGCAGCGTTCCGGCGATGTGACCGAACAACATACTGGTACGGCGTGGTAGAACTTCTCCGCAGCGGCGCTGTTTTCCCGTCTCGTCTCTGGAGGAGGATCTGTGGCTCTTGTATCCAAGGGAACGAAAGACACGAAAGGAAACAACTCGATTCCACGCTTTTCGCGCCTCGCGAGCTGAACGAGCACTTCGTCGCTCTGTCATCTCGTCTGTAGAAACAAACAAGATGCGGGCAGAGCAAGTCTCGTGATGTCCTTGCTCCACTGGTGCTTGTGGCAGCTCGTCATTGTTGTGGGGCAACGCCCATGTACATAGCTATCATCGTCGCCGATGAAACCTCGCCTTCCCTTTCTGGTCTTGGTTGCGGTGATCCCCCGAATATTTCTTCCATTCGCGCAGTAGTAGCATGCATAGGAGCTCACGTGGCGCTGGGGCAACATGAGGAATGATGGCCAGCACGCAAGCACCAGGAACTCGCCGAGCATGAAGGGAAGAAAGATCCAACAAAGAGGAGGAGAGACAAGGAAGAAGTCGAGAGTTGTTCGGGAACGAGTTTGGGGGTCGCTGCCCAGAAGGTCACAAATGCAAACAAAAGCATGAACCGCCTCCACACCATCAACCAACCATTCAGGCATCAGACGGCAACGCATGGCGCTTTGGTGATGGTGTCGACATTCATCGGGTCCTTGTCATCAGAGCCACAATGACAGTGACAAAAGTCTGACACCACTACCGCTATTCGCAGTCTGGCTAAGCTTGTTGCCTTCGTTTCCCTCCGTGTTGCAACAGCGCAAAGGAGACACTGACGCCTCCACAAATGACTTTGAAGAGTAAATGGAATGGACAGAGACCATCACGTCCGCGATCGACGAGCCTTGCAACCTATTCGTGTCACACACCACTGTGGTACGCGAAGGAAAAAAGGAAAAGGCCCCTTCGTGGTGTGCACATTGCTCGTCCCAATGCTCATTAATCGTACGGCGCTGGCCACGGGTATGGCTCGGACAGGCTCTGCTCTGCGCGCATCAAGACTCTCTGTTTTTGGTCGTTGTCTGCGTGGCGTTGCTTCCGCTACCGCCGCACAAAAAGTTCCAGGCAGTGTCCGAAAGAACAGATCGCGACAGGTCTTGCCCCAATCCCCGAAGGCAGCAGTCTTGCACAGCATGGTACCACGATCTATCGCAATGGCTGGGGTGAAGGCACGAACGAAGACGAAGATTGATACAAAACAAAAAGTCGGTTGTCTGTGCCCGAGCGAACATGGACTGGAAAAACGAAAAGGGTTTGATCGCTGCAGTTCTTGGTCGGCCCTGACCTTTTGGCTGGTCTGTGTTCGTGGACGGACGTCGGCGTCTCATCGGCAAGCATGTGCTGTGCTCCTGGTACCTCCACTCACGCACGACCTCGTTATTGCTGTTGCTGTTGTGTACAGAGCCATGATGGACAAGGGATGAGTTGTTTTGTTGGTATCGAGAGGGCATCTCATGGATTGATGTGGCTGTTGCTGTCTCCCGCTGACTTGTCTTGGGATGGATCCGTGTTCAGATACTATCATGCACAGTGATCGTCTCTGCAACGTACGTGTACGGTCTGTGTTGGTAACGTGAAGTGAAAAATCCTGTCCGCACCGCGAGAAGCGCCGGTATCGCGCCAGAGGAAGGATCATGGTTGGTGCGAAATCGGCACCATAATCGTCGTCACGACCTCACCAAAGAGGAAGAGGCTTCGCGCGACGCCACCAGATGGCATTTTAGTTCTTCACCTCAATGGCAACGAGAGTCGCGCGTAGCAACAACGATCAGCCATGGATGTTGGAAAAGCGGCGAAATGCAGGTCCTCTTCGGTATTGGAGACGGTTCCTATGCGCCATGATGATTCCGCTCTCGTTTGATACGGTCGCCTTGTTTGCCATGCCCATGTTCATACTCGCACACCGCAATCGAGCAGGGAGCGACTCTGATGAGCTCGTCCTCCACCACTCCATGTCCGATGAAGTGAAGCTTCGCTGGGCATCGCCGTCCCGCCAGGGAGATTAGATGACATGACATGGCATGACATACCAGCTGCGCTGAATGCATCCGCGCCAAAGCGATGGATCAGTTTCTCACTTGGCCATGCTCGTTCACTTGGCCTGGTATAGATGTCATTCCAGTATGCAATGTTGCGAAAGTGTAAGTGAGAAACAACCACGATCGGAAATGGTTCCGTTGACAGGTTTCGACATGGGTTTGGCTGTTGTTCTTGTATGGCTGTCCCTGTTGTATGTCTGTTTTCGTCAAAGCAAATAGAAGTTGTTCCAGAAACATAAACAGTCATTCACGCTTCATACATACGTGACTCAGCCATTTTGCTTTCACGTGGAATCAGCGCTGACCACGACACAAACTCGTTCCTGTCCTGCGATCTTGCCGCAGCTGTTTGTGCTGCGATGACGCATCCACACCCATCAACGCATCTTTCTCTCCAGAGTGAGAGTGAGAGTGATAGTGAGAGTGATAGTGAGAGGGGCAGAGAGTGAGACAAAGACAATGACGCACACCCACATTCACACTCACACTCACAAATAGACGAATAGACAGACAATGAAACGCATTTTACCGTTGAGCAGGAGCATCCTCACATCTTCGGTGAGACTGCGCAATGGCGCGACAAGATCCCCAAGGCTGCTGACCAACAGCGTTCCATGTGCAGCATCGCTGTCGACTGCCACATCTCGTCGAAGCCAAGGAGAGGTGGACAGCGCAAGGCGCCGCGAGATCCCTCAGGATGGCTTGACTCTGTCCCACTTTGTGAGCGACACTGTCAGCCAGCGCCTGTCGCCGTCGTTGGCTTCATCTAGCAGCAGCAGCAGCAACAACAGTAGCAACGCTTCGAGTGCAAATGAAGCCACCATCAAACCGCACACGTTCTCCATCAAGACGTACGGCTGCCAGATGAATGTGAGCGACACGGACGTCGTGCGAGCGGTGCTGCTGCAAGCAGGCTATCGCGAGGCCAAGCGCGAGGAGGACGCGGATATCTGGCTGACCAACACCTGCGCGATTCGCGACAATGCGGAACGCAAGGTGTGGCAGCGGCTGCGTGGATTGCGCAAGCAGAAGCAGGTCAAGCTCAGGGCTGCCATGAAGGCCTACAAGCAGCGGCAGCGGCGTGGTGTCGAGAGTGTTGTCGAGCGTGTTGGCAGCGATGCGATGGGTGATCACGACGATGGTGTAGCTGTGCATGTGAGTTACAACAACAACAACAGTCACGACAGCAACTATGACAACAAGGATGACGCTGCGTATGTTGTGAACAAACATGATGCGCCACCGAAGCAGGTCGTAGGTTTGCTGGGTTGCATGGCGGAACGATTGCAGGACGAGCTGTTCAAGGATAATTTGGCAGATCTGGTGGTTGGACCGGATGCCTACAGGGACATCCCTCGTCTGCTGGATGACTTGCTGGTGGATCATGCGTTGTCCACACAGATTGGCGCCAATAGCAGTAGCAACAGCAACGACAATCACAACAACGACCATGACGACGACGGTGACAATGATACTGGCGTCAGCGACAGGCAGGATCCCATCCACCAGGCCATCAACGTGCAGCTGTCGCAGGAGGAGACCTACGAGGACATCCTGCCCGTTCGCGATCCGAACACGCTGCAATCGGGATCGGCCGGATCCGCTTTCGTATCCATCCAACGTGGGTGCTCCAACCGCTGCGCCTTCTGCATAGTCCCATTCACGCGCGGAGGCCAGGAACGCAGCCGCCCCTACGACTCCATCCTGGACGAGGTGCGCCATCTTGTGCACGACCACAATGCCAGGGAGGTGGTGCTGCTGGGGCAGAACGTCAACTCCTACCATGACCGTTCCGACGCGGCCATGCTGCTGCGACCCAACACGCCCAGTCCGACCGTGTCCAACGACGGCTTCCAATCCAGAATTCGCCGCAGCCATCACGTGGGCGGGTACCATTTTGCGGATCTCGTGGCAGCCGTGAGCGACGTGTCACCGGAACTTCGCGTGCGCTTCACGTCGCCGCATCCCAAGGACTACCCCACCGAGCTGCTGCATCTCATGGCCGAACGTCCCAACGTGTGCAATCAGCTGCATCTGCCTGCGCAATCCGGATCGACGGCCATGCTGAAGCGCATGAAACGAGGATACTCGCGCGGGGCCTACCTGGAGCTGATCGACGCGGTGCATGCCATCCTCCCCGACGTGGCTCTGTCGTCCGACTTCATCGCGGGTTTCTGCGGTGAGACGGAGCAGGACCACCGCGACACCGTCACCCTGCTCGAGCACGTGCGGTACGACCAGGCCTTCCTGTTCGCCTACAGCATGCGCGAAAAGACGCATGCGCATCGCACCATGCAGGACGACGTGCCGGTTGCCGTGAAGCAGCGGCGGCTGCAGGAGCTGATCGACACGTTCCGCGAGCAGGTGCACGCCAAGAACGTGGAGCACGAGGTGGGCCGCACCCGGTTGGTGCTGGTCGAAGGCGAGGCCAAGCGCAAGTCACCGCAGGGAGACACGAATTGGCATGGACGCACGGATCAGAACAAGCGCATCCTGTTTCCTGTGAATGCGAGTCATGCGCAGTACACGTCGATGCGGACGCACGTTCGTGGGCATGATGGCGTTGATGATGGTGATGATGATGATGATGATGGCGTTGATGATGTCGTTGGGGATACTGGTGATCTGGTGCAGCTCGTGCCGGGCGAGTACGCCGCCGTCAAGGTGACGGAAGCCAAAGGACACACGTTGCGTGGTGAGCTGCTGTGGAAGACGACCCTGTCAGACTTTGCAGTGTTCGAGTCGTCGTGAGTGCAGATCATAAACGACCAGAGTGAAACAGTATGGTTGGACTGCCATTACTACACATGAAATTATATAATGTTATATAATCATAGAACATGAAAGGATGGGTGCAATGTGGCAACAATCTGCTCCACACTGCTCTACTCTACTCTAACCGATGATAGTCTGTCTCTCTGCAGACAGAAAGAGAGTATTTCAAAAATGGTTGACTGGAGCGAACACCGTCACGTTTCGACCAGTGAGATTTAGGCGAACAATCCGCGCAGACAAAGAACATCCTCGTGTTGAACTGAATCCGAAGAATGACAGCTGTTTCCGTTGGCATTTCTGCGCGCGAGTTTGCCCACCATGTGAGAGTTTTGGTTGGCATCACTGGCTGGATTTTGCGTTCTCTGCAATCAGAACACCACACACACACATGTTCCGAGAGAGGGAAGCAACGCTGTTCTCTTGGCACATGTCCCCACGACCTACTGCACCACGCGCTCGACGATCTTTTCGCAGCTGCTGGTGTGAGCGACTGATGCCGTTCGAAAGATCACAATTGATGGATCGGCATTCCTGACACCATTGATGCATTCCATTGATCCAGTCCATCCCTTCCATTCATTCCACTGCTCCTTGCGGACGATCTACTATATTGCGACCGTATAACAACACCCACTCGACACCCACTCAACACGAACATCGCAAGCACAGAGCACACATTGAGGGAGCATCGCGCCGCTGGCTTACTCTCAGCACAACACCATGCAGACGCAAAGGCGCCTGGTGCTGGCCATGACGCTGGCCATCCTGATGGGCCATCGCAACCGCTTTGGCGCGCATGCCTTCATGCAAGCCAGGCCGAGGCCCTCCTTTCATCCTTGTCCGGACGCACATCCCAATGAGCGAGTGCAGACCAACACTCATGCAACAGTGTCGTCGCCACTGAACGCCATGAAGGACAGCCATCAGCAACAAGACCAAGCGGCTGCCAGAAACGACAGGGGTTCTCATTCGAACGGCAGCCACGCGGACGCGCATCAAGATCGGCAGGAGTTGGAGCACGCGATCAGTGCCGCGATTCTGGCCAATCAGACGGAGGCCGTCATCTACGAGTACGATCATGCCGCAGTCACCCAAGTCACCAATGACACCATCATCAATGGTCTTGTTGCTGACACTGTTGCGGCTGCGGCTGTGATTCCTGTTGTCAGCAATGGTGTCAGCAATCATGTGAACAATGGTGTCAGCAATGGTGTTAACAACAAACATATGAACAAACATGCCAACAAACATGATGACATCGGCACTGCAGGGTCCATCGGGCAGGGGCTCAATTCCACCACCACCGAAGATCCTATTCAGTATCTGGAGGACTGCATGGAGGCAGGCAGCACCTTCCAAGAATGCAGCTCCGCGGCGCTCGCGGCCATGACTGCCTCCACTTCTGCGACCTCCATGGCGACTAACTCCACTGCGGCTGTTCTCGATGATCAGATGGAAGAGGCACAACTGCGAGTTAAGTCTTCCCACATGTCACCGCAATCGTCAGAATCAGCACATCCACCGCCGCCGCCATCAATGACACCTGCCAAAACCAACGACGGCAACGACGGCAATGTCGACATTACATCCAACGATATCAGCTACCTCCCGCTCTTCGAGTACTACCAGCAACAGCAACTGGAATCGGACCTCATCCTCCAAGACCAGCAGCACCAGCTCAACCAGACCCTCCTCATGCTCGAGGCCGCGGAGATCCAGCGCGATCAGTACCAGCGCAGCTTCCTCCTCGAGCAGTCCACCAACCAACAAATCCTCACGGAGCTCGACCAGGTCATGATCGACTACACCAACCTCCAGACGCAGGCGCACGAACAGAACGACACCATCTCCCTCATGCGCACCGCCTTTCACGACTACAAGTACGTCGCGGATCAGCAAAGATCCGATCTGCAGGCCGAATTGGATGCCCTGCGAACCCAAATATCATCCGAGGCCGGTGCCAACGTCGAATCGCAGATCGCTTCGCTGCAGCAGGAACTCAAGCGCAAACGGGACCAGCTAAGCAAGGCCGAGGACGAGCGAGATCAGCAGCTCCGCCTCGCCAACCTGCTCAAGAAGCAGCACGAACGGGAACTCAACGACGCGAAGGCGCAGTCGCGACGCCAGCTCGCCGACCTACAAAAGGAGCTGCAGCAGGCCAAGGACAAGATCGAACGGTTCGAGGCCAAGGAGGTCGAGAAGGTCGCGCTGCAGAAACAGAAGCAGGATGACGAGCGTCGCAAGCAGCGTCAGGAGGAGGCTGATAAGAAGCAGATTCAGCTCGAGCAACAGCAGCAGGCGCGCCGCAAGCAGATGGAGGACGAGCAGCGCCGGCAGGAGGAACGACGGCAGCGACGTGATCAAGAAGCACAACGTCGCAAGGAGGAGGCGCAACGACTCGAGCAGCTGCGTGCGGAACAACGTCAGCAGCAGGAACAGCGTCGCCGTGACAAACTCAAGGCTGATCAGGAACGTCGCGAACTGCAGCAGCAACAGCGACAGCTCGAGATGGAGCGACAGGAGCAGCTGCGCAAGGACAAGAAGGAGGAATTCGCGCGACGCGTCCAAGAGCAGAAGGACAAGATCCTCGCACAGAACAAGGCCGCAGCCAGGAATCAGGACGGTAGCGCCGCCGACAGCACCAGCATTCAGATACCATCACCGTCACTCCGCATCGCGACGCCGGATTCCGTGCCCATCATCAATGATTGGGTCGTGCAAAAGTCAGGAGAAGTTACGGGAACGGTCTCCAACCATCCAGAAATCGATGATGGCACCGACATCATCACCAGTAGATTGGCGAATCCAAGACGGGCAGCTGCCAACACCGTCGTTGCGACGCAATCCGGTTCCAACTACAAGCTGGGTTCTCCGTTGGTCGTTGTCGACGAAGAAGAAGAGGAAGAAGAAGATGCGCCCAACCCTGACGCCAACAAGGCCAACGTCCACAAGAACGTACAAGATGACGACGACGCTGGCGACGATGAGAAGGAGGCGGAAAATACTAAGACCCCAGGAATTAGCTTCAAGGCACCCTTCAAATCAGCGTGGAGTTTAGGAAACATCGCCAGCACGCTCGGCGGCGGCTTGATTCTTGGTACCGGCGTCGAACTCTCGGACGAAGCCAGGAAGCTGGGTCTCACGGGACAATCCTTGGCCGACGGCAAGTACATGATCACTGCCAAATCCATCAAGAGCGCCACGGGACGCAGCTTCATTTACACGGGATACAGGATCGATGACAACCAGCAACCCATCCTGGACACCGCCTACGCCATCAAGGTCACGTCCAACCGAGACGCCCTGCGCCGCGAGTACGAGAACTACCAAAAGATTCGCGTCGGCGCCAACCGTGGCGTCATCGTGCACGTCGAGGAGTTCCTGGAACGTGCCGACGACAGCTCCAAGAAATGGGACAAGATGTCGGCGCTCGTCATGGAGAAGGGCGAAGAAGACCTCAAGATGTACCGCTACCACCATCCCGACATCAACGACGACGTCATCGGGAATATCCTACTTTCGGCCTTGAAGTGCCTGCAGCACGTGCATTCCGTGCGGTTGGTGTGGACCGACCTCAAGACGGAGAACATCATCCTAACCGGTGAGGATGAATTCAAGGCCATCGACTTTGAAAGCGCCATGCCGCTCAAGTCCAATCCCATGGATTACACACCCGAGGCGTGCCCGCCGGAATTTGCGAAAGCCTTTGCGAAGGAGGAGGCGTACGATTTTGTGCTGGAGTACAGTTACGACGTGTGGTGAGTTTGGTGGTTGTTGTATTGTTGTTGCCGTTGTATTGTTGCGTTGTTGTATTGGGTAACATGCCATGGACGTTGCGTCACTGAGCGAATGGAAACCACCAGCGTCAGTGGACAAGCAAGAGATGGTGCTGGTTCCCTGACTTGTCCATCGTGGCTTCCATCTTGATTTCACTGACTTCATATCTCACATTCATTCGTTCCCTTGCAACAACAATCATACCTGCAACATCTTCTACGACAATGTTCCACTCCACTGCACTCCATTTTATTTGCACTCCATTCTACCTCGCTTGAATTCACTTCAACACTCACGACGTCGATCAGGTCGTTCGGAATGCTGGCATACGAAATGGCGACCGGTAAAGGATACTTCGATGGAAAGACGCCCGATCAGATCATGGCGGCATTGGCCAGGCTGGAGCACCTCGAAATAGCGGAGCAAAGCCAAGGCGCGATTGAGAACAAGGACCTGCTGCAGATGATCCAATCCTGCTTGCACATGGATCCGAGGAAGCGTCCCACAATTCAAAGCCTGATGAGGCACAGCTTTTTCTCAAACAAGAATGGCGGCGGCGGCGGCGGGCTGTTCCAGCTTCCATTTGGCAAACGTTGAGATATCCCACCACGAGTACTCGGAGGCAAACTACCCTCCAAAGTGTTACATGTACGTATGTAAGCGAGCGCATGTTGGTGCTCATTCCACAAGGACACACGCTGTGCCGACGCACAGCTAACGAACCATAGTTTAGAGACATTTCAATACAGATACGTTGCTTGAGAACTTGCAGAGTACTCGCACGCATGGGTGTGATACTTGAAGATAACGTCCGTGTCCTTTAGCTTGGCATGCGCCATGTCATGTGCACATCCATCCGTATTTATTCTACGTGTATGCATTGGCACCTCTCCTCACACAGGGGGGACTACGTGCTGATATTGAACCACCCACGGTACGAGCAGCACATACTGCTTGAATCCGTGTTGACATCTCTCTTATTCATCGCAGCTTCTTCCGTTGCAGTGCTCGCGCAGCGAGCGCCCGTTACAACTTCTTACAATTGTATCGAAGGAAGCCGTCCTCCAATTGCTGGGCGTTGGATATGGAGGGAAAGAAGTGCACCTGCCCATCTAGATCATCCACCACGATGGGAGCGTCTTCGCGCATATCCACAGGGGTCTGCGTCTCGCGGAAATACACCAAAATGGGAAATTGCTTCGACGGCAGAAAGCTCCAATTCACGAAGCTTTCGTACTTCCAGCTGTTCGTGCCTCCTACCACCACATTCTCAAAGGACTCCTGCGTCTCCGTCTTGACGAGCGCAAAGGCGTCGTCGTCGAAGGCGAACCGCAAGGTCGTGGTCTGGAATGCCAGGAACAGAGCGAACGTGGCGAAGAGCAAGGCCGCTCCACCGAACAGCTTGGCCGTTGGCAACTTGTCGCCCTGATCGTTGCGCAGGTCTTCGAGGGCGCCACCGAGGACTCCCACGCCCAGGGCGCCCAGGGCCAGGTTGTAGGATGGCTCGACGATCTCGGGCGTCATGTGATGCACGGTGCTGGTCTCGGGCTTGTGGATGGACGTTGGTTGGAAGGCGTGGGAACCTGCGGCCAAGCAGGACAGCGCGAACAATCCGGAGGTTGTCTTCATCTTGGAACAATACGATCTACGGAGCGTCGTTGGGTAGAGAACTCTTCGTGTGGACTGATCACGAGTAAAATGTTATTCAATGATTGTGGCTGCCACGAGTAGTCGTATGATCTCACAAGATGGCCCATCACCTGTCCACCAACAACACCAACAACCATCCTCTCTCTCAATCCACCCTCGCGGCGACGATGTCAGAAGACACATCAAAGATACGACACTTGAGGGATCTGTCAGGATTGATGACGGTTTGGCGCGAAAAAGATCCATCTTCTAATACAGTAATAGGCGTATGCGCTACTTCGACCAGTCAGACTGACAACAATTATTCGAACGAATCGATGCGCTGGAGAAGAACAACTTCGAAAGTTTCAACAGAAACGGGAAGGGTATCTTTCCACCTCCTTCGCTCTTCGGCAACACAAGCGGCCCCACATCATCACCGACTGCGGCGACAGCAGCAGCAATGGCAACGCACACCGTCTGTGTCTTGGTTCGGAGACTTGGTTCGATGCTGATCGAATCACGACATAAATTGCATCCTGCCAAACCACCAAGCCGCCCTCCACTCCACTCCACTCCGCTCAATCAGACCAAACAGTCAATCGCCTCATCGATCAAGCCAAAGAAGAGTACTCTGGAGTAATCATGTTGAACATCCTCGTCACGGGAGCATCCGATGGGATTGGGCTGGGTGAGTGCGCAGAGTGTCTTAGGATGATATCGCATTGGTAGGTGTGCTCCAAGAGGTGGTCCATCGGGAGCACCGCAGAGACCACCTGAGGTCAAGGTGACATTGTGCACTCTCCGAGGACCCTGCTCCATTTCAAATACGCATTCTGCGAAGGGATGCTTGTCCGCACGGCTGCGCCTGATCAATCGGCGGTCCATGGTTCAGCTGTCCGGCCGGCACGGGCCTTCTTCAAGCATTCTCCACTCGCAAGATTGGGCAACCTCTCACACCTATCCGTCTGACGTATTGCTTGGCACCGCACATGTTGACATACGCGGCTCCTCTGTCTACCATGCCAACTCCAATGATGCTGCTGCTGCTGCTGTTACAGCTCTATCGAAGCAGCTGGTAGCATATCACAAGGCCAAGGTCTTCCTTTGCGCTCGCAACCCCGCCAAAGGTGCGGATGCTCTCAAGGCTGTAGTGGAGCATGGCAAGGCGTCGCTGGGTAAAAGTCATGATGCCGAATCGATGGTCGAACTCGTCATCATGGACGTTGGCGTGGAGGAATCCGTTGCAGCCGCGGCGAAGCAGCTCGCCGACAAGGGCGTCAAGCTGAATGTGATTGTCAACAATGCCGGCATCGCGCCGATCAATGCCACCTACGAGGCCGAGGACATCCTCAACGTCAACCTGCACGGCCCGAAGCGCGTCGTGGATCATTTCAGCCCGTTGTTCGACGCGTCCGCATCATGCCGCATCGTCCACACGGGATCCGGCGCAGGTCCCATGTTCGTGGCCAAGCATGATGAGAACAAGCAACAGCGATTGTGCGATCCCAACATCACGTGGGAGGGCATCCAGGAGCTGGAATCGGAAGGCTGGGAGAAGGACAGCTACAAGGGATACGGGCTCAGCAAGGCCTTGCTGGCATGCTACTCCATGGCACTGGCCAAGCAGCATGACGCTGAAAAGATTGCGTCCTATTGCTTGACTCCAGGTTTCGTGAACACCAAGATGACCAAGGGGCGGGGTGCCAACCTGACTCCTGAGGAGGGCACGTCGTCGCTGCGCCACTGCATCTTCAAGGCTACGCCGGATCAATCCGGGTGGTACTTTGGTTCGGACAGCGAACGCAGTCCGTTGCATGCCCTCCGCAGTCCTGGCGAGCCTGCCTTCGATGGTGTTTATCCTTGGGATAAGCAGAGTTAAATTGAGCGATAATAATGGCGCGCATACTACGTGTTCTATGGCGTTATTCATGATACGTTGTCTATGTCTGAGCAGTGGCAGAACGGTCTCCATGAGATGTGGCGCATTTCGAACTTCATTGCGCGGCGTGTCTACTCCGGAGTGACTCCAGGTGCCATTCTATACCAGAGTATTGTGGAGCACTCTCGAGATTCCAACCAACCAACCAACCAACCATCCATCCATCCATCTCAACCAACCAACCAACCAACCAAGGGCGGACACCATGGTCCAAACCGAATCTTCAGTCCGTCAAAAATGGCGTCTGCTCTTCCAGCACCTCCATGGCTTGTCCTGGAAACCTCTGCCCCCTCTGTTCCATCAGCTGCAATTCGTCCAAGATGGCTTGCTTGGCGGCCACCCAATACTGCTCCGGTACCAGCGCCACCATCTCGGCACAAAACGAAGAGATCAACGTCCGATCCAGAAAGCTGTATTCCTTGGCACTCGACAAGACCTGCGCCTCAGTCATGTCGATGAAGATCGTCTGGCCCGTCGTCTTGGATATCAGCGGCTGTACATCGATCGTGATGATGTTGGCGGCCAACATCTGCACCAAGGTGCGCGAGATCTCGTCGACAGCAACTGCGCGGCCCGCCTCGTTCACGACTTCCGGCACGCTGGCCACCGCATCGCGCATGTAGGGTTGCACCAGGATCATGACGCGGTTGTCAGGATACGCGAAAGACGACAGGCATCGTTCTGCCGCATTCACGTGGCGATCTTCCAGAAGCTGCAACGTCTGGCATTCACGCTGCACCGTCTTCGCGCTGCGATCCCAGCTGACCTTGAGGAGCATGTCACGTTCGACCGATGGTGACGACGGTGTTGCTTCATCGTTGCTGTTGGTTGCGGTAGGTGGTGACGAGGCCTGATCGAAGGCGAATACCGCACCACCTCCGCCAGCACCGATCAATTGTGGTTTTGCGAGTCGCACAGAACGTTCCTCGTTGGTGGTCCGATCTTGAAATCGGAGCAACGTCGGGTCTTCCAGCTTCACAAACCCATTCATCAGATCCCATTCCTTGGTCTGAGTGGCCTTTATTGCTGTCCCCGACGTCTCAGCAGCCCAGGCTGTTGGCGGTTGAGCGTGGATTGCATTCGTCAAGGATAGAGCGCACCACAGGCATGCAATGGACAGCATGGAGACTGCGTATTTCTGAATCATTCCGACGACGGTCGTTGTGCAGTCTCCGTTTCCTTGTATTTCCGAATGTTCCGTCACTGCGTCTGTGGTTACGTCCATGAGTACGGCTGTGAATGATGTTGGTTGCGCCATGCTGTTGTGAATGGCGGGTGAGGCTTCATTGCCACCAACCCCTGTTCGCCTGGAAACGATCGGAGTTCTGCTGAGGTTCCATCCATCGATCCTGCTGCAAAGCCAACACAACACGACGGTCCGAATCACCGCGTATCTAGGCCTCGCAATCATCACGACTATCGCTTGATCGGCCGCTACGTAGATTGTGCGGCATGGACTATTCGCGATATAATTTGGAGAGTATAGTACGTGTGGACTGAAAACCACAAGCACTTCGACGTGTCTGAGTCTGATCTATTGATAGCTGGATCGAGCGATCGATCAATTGGCTGATCTTTCGTACAGCGTGCTAATAATCACAAGGGTACGGTGCATTGGTATGATCGATCGTAGTTGGATTGGGGACTGGACGGATGGATGGATCTATGGATTGATGGATGAGTCATGGGTTTTGTTCGACTGTACGACTGCTGTGGTGGGTTGTTGGAAAATGTCGTGGAGATGTTCTTCGCCAAATTTGGCAGATGCGTGATCGGTCGACGTACAGACACGCGCATGGGGCGTGATTCAATCAAACGAATCGTGGAAGGCTACAATGTCGGGAGTTTCTAGAGAGAGAACAGGGAGAAAGACAGGAACCGATTGTCTGTGTCATCAAGCAGCAAAGAAGGTCAGGGTGAACGGCATCAAGTGCCCTGGATCCGCATTGACATGTCAATGGATCCATCGATACCGGCACGATCCATCTGGCAGAAGGAACAATTCGGGTAGAAGGATGAATGAAGGCACGGATGTGCGCTTTGAGGGATGCGAACAGAGGTCGTCTGCTCTGCTTCCACACTGGTGGTGACTATGGATGACGCGCACACATGCTTTGATACCCACACCAATTCAAACGAGGGCGATCCAATGACGATACGCCAGGGGGCTTGCGGAGCAGAGAAGGCTGCTTCTTCTCTTTTTCCTGTGCTCCGCCATGGTATCGTTGCATTCCCTCTGGCGGATTGGAATTCTTACAGGCGCCGCATCATGTTTCGATTCGAGCTGAGGAGTCAAGGCTTTCTGCAAGCTTGCTCACGTTGCGGCGATAGCGCTTGCGATCGCTTCCAGTTGGCGAGGTCCATGGACGGGCATGGTGGAGCAATCCGAAAGTACACGGGTGGTGCTAGACGCCATCGATCTGGAAACGCTCGCGGGCGGAGCCAAACACAGATGCGGATGCACAGACAGAGAGACAGAGAGCAAGTACTCCGCTCTGTTCGGCTGCATAAGACTTGGTGCGATTCAAATCGCGGCATCCAGGTTTGGGAAAAGCGCGCCGCCGGCATTGTTGGGGCACTCCGCCATACCAGCCATTGCATCCACAAGCAACAGAGAATTTCTGACAGCAATACTCGTAATTTGGTGTTGTACAATACCTTCAAGGGAACCCGTATCTCTCTCAATCCGCGATACTGGAACCTTCGGGGTCCCGACGCTCGACCAGCTACAGATCTCACGATACTGAGGGGCGCTTCGAGTGGAGAAAACAAAGCTGTGGTGCAAGATCTCCGTCAGCAACGAAGACGAAAAAGAAGTTGACAAGATCACGGCAAGGCAACTTCTTTGATGCGAAGAAAAAGGCAACGATCACAGAATGAAGGGAGAAAGAGCCGTACATACTCCAGCGAACGTGGAGGAATCGTCTTGGGAGTCCATCCCAAGGGCGCTTGTGCCTCTTGTCTTTGGTATTCGTTGCAACGGCCGCTGCTCTTATCGCGATGTTGCCGCTGCTGCCACTGCCACTGCACGCTTCCATCTGGTGACCAAACAACCGATGAAGGAATCAAAGTTGTGGCGTCACACATGATCTGGCTCTTGTCCTGCCGCACGTTGCGGGAATAGATCGCGTGCGAGGCTTGTGTGTTCGGAGAGCTCTCTTGGGTGCGAAAGGGCAGAAGCAGAAGGTGAGAAGAAGATCCTTGTTCAACTTGGCCTGAAAGAAAGCAGAAAAATCATCACACCACCATGGAGAGAGGCATCACTGATTTGTGCTCCACCCACGTGCCAAAAACACGGAACATCATCGTTCCTCGATTCCGTCTCGCATTCTTCTTTCCCAGCATGTGCCTTCGGTGTTTTTTTTGTCTTGTGAGCGTATTCGTACTCGTCGTCGCGTGCATGGTATGGAATATAATAGTGCGGTGCGAGGATCAGCAAGCAGGGCAGGGCAGAGCAGAGAGGAGTCTTGGTTTGTTCTTGGGTTGTCGCTTGATTGATCGATCGATGTGTTGAGGTGTTGAACTGCGCGTTGGGTTGATCGGTTGGTTGATTGATGAGTGATCGGAAGTTGATGTCAGAGGGGTGACAGGATGGGCGTGTTCAGCCCCAGCTCTCGCGTCTGCAACGATCACGTTGGCGGTTGGGGCAAGGGATGAAGACTGGGGAGGGGATGGCGGTAGCAAACCGCTTGTATACTTGGACGCACGGTCGCATAGACTAGGTACGCGCAGAGCACACGCAGAGTACTCGTACACATATGGGTAGTTGCACGACTACGCAACAGCCACAACCACCACAACCACCACAGTCACAACCATAGTCACCGTCATGACCGCTGCCATAACCACAGCCACCAAAGCGGAAGCATTGGCGCCCGAACACAAAAAGTGCTTGCTTCTCCCTCCCTGACATACCATAATACGCATCTACCTCGACGAAGAAGGAGGCTCGTCTGGCTGGATCATTGCGGGTAGAAGAACTGCGGATAAGTTTCCTCAGCGACGCAACATGCAACCCAGCTCCATTCCTCCATTTTCTTCCTTGTCAGTTAGGTGCATTGTCCACCATGTGGATTGGGTCAAGTTTGGTCCCACCAGTGATGATTATTGGTGTTTGAGAGGGGAGGCGCGGCGTTGTTTGTTACAGTCTCGCAATAAAGAAAACCGAGGAAGATTCTTGTGGCTTTGCAGAAGACCCTCATTTATTCGCCGGCAGGGTTCGCCGTGGGAGCTTGTTTAACGACAGCCATGCGTTTGTGACACAGAAGTATCCTGGATTGAATTTTCGGGGGGTTTTGCACACACAATCACCCAAACACACGAAACACATAAGAGCGCAATCACCAGTGTGCGAGCACGAGCGCAGGCCTTGGATACTTGTGGCTTGTGCGATCTATGTAGACACGCACACCCACCAAAACTGATGCACAAAGGATGTGCACATGAACACGAAGCGCGAGGGAGAGGCGCGCAAACATCAAGGGGGAGAAGAGGGCATCCGCTGGACCGCGAACACGAGTGCCCCGCAGCAGAAACAGCAGAATCAACAGGAGCAGAGCCGCTCCGAACCAGAACACATCCCTTGCCGCCCAGACGCTGTTCCTTCCCTTCTTCCAGACAGTTCCAGCCGCTGCTGCTTCTCTGTCCTATCTCACTCTTCCTTGCTTCTGCCTCGGCTGCTGCTTCTCGCGTCTGGGTCTCCGCTCGCACTCGCAGTCTCAACGTGTGTGCCCCATTGGTACTCACGCCACACCAGTACTTGCACGCAGTGACGTCTGTGCTCGTGCACTTCATCACATGGTGCTCATACCACAGAAGGACAAGCGCCATACACTCCACCATACACTCCGCCAGACACTCCACTCCGCCAGATACTCCACAGCCCCTGACCAAACGAAGGCAAGGGAAGAGTCGACGCGAAATGAGTTGGTTGTGCATGCAAAAGTCCCTCAACACCATTCCGCTCATCAATCCGCACACAAATCCAGCATCCTCCCAAAAGCATCTGCAGGAGCAACTGTAGAAGCAACAGCAACAACACGATAAAACAACTCATCTCGCACTCGCACTTGTACCCGCAGCTAATTGGACATTTCACCGACAGCCCCTGCCACACCAATACCAACACCATTACCAATACCATACATCCCCTTGGTCCCATCGCGCACAACACACCAGCACGGTCAAGACAACCATGGTGGACCCGCACGAGCGCCTCACGGCCCTTCTGAGGCAAGAGAATGAGACCTACTGCACGAGCGACTACCTCGACCGCATGTACAGAGATGCATCTGCTCAGACTGGCCCACAACCACCAGCTCCAATGCATCATGTGCCCGACGATGTGTGCCGCAGTCCCAACAAGAGATGCCGATCGAGCAGCGCGGACGATGCCGGGGTCGAAGGCACGAATCGCGACGCAAGCGGCCCGTACCTGCCAATCCGAGCATGCCATACAGCCCAAACAGCGCCGGGAGAAGGAGCAGGAAGGCAGAATCCAGACGATCCGAGACAAGGATCTGTAAGATCTACCCTCATCAACCGCTTCTGGCGAGAGAAGTTGTGCGAATGGCAGTATCAAGGTAAGTCGAATCAATTGAAGTCGAGACGATCGTCTGTGCGAATGCCATACATACGAGGCACCCCCCACATTTGGAGGGGCAGCGCAGTGTCGATAGACATTCGAATGGTGTGCTTCCGGACCATCGCAACCCATCGCGATCTGCGTTGGACTACTGTACCACTATATATCGTACGTTCTCGTATGCACCATCCGACCTCACACGTGTCTTCGTGCACCGCTTCTGCTCGCTACGCTGCTGTGCTTCCGCATTGAATCCTGTCCTACTCCAATCGATCACTGCAGTCGTGGATCACTTCGATCTTCGCCGGGATATCGTGGCCGTCGCCATGAACTACTTCGACAGGTACCTTGCGACGTGCGAACCGGTCTACGACAAGGCCGCCTTCCAGCTCCTCGCCATGACGTGCCTCAACCTGGCAATCAAGCTGTACATCTTCAAGTACCTGATGGTGGAAGGATCGTCGTCAACGATGGAGACCATCCTCATGCTCAGCAAGGGCAACTTCACCATCAAGCAGATGGAGGCCATGGAATCCGAGCTTCTCTCTCGCTTGAAGTGGCACGTCCATCCTCCCACCCCCTTCGATTTCATCCAGCACATTCTCTTCATTTGCTCGTGGGATCACGAGGTCCGCGACCTCGCCCAGTTCATGGCGGAGCTGTCAGTCATCGACTACAACTTCGTCCCCTACAAATCTTACGAGATCGCCATCGCGGCGCTGCTCAATGCTCTGGAAGAGCTCATCCGTCGCAACGGGCCTGAACGCCTCGACTTCTTCCTGGCTCGGCTGACCATCATCCAAGCCAGCTTCATCACAGATTCGCCCTCCATCCTGGCCTGCCGCGAGAGGCTCCATGTGATCTATCATCAAGCGGTCGGTTTGCTACCTCACGAGCAGGCCGACGACCCCTCTGCGCAGCATCAACAGAATGAGCAACAGCACGGGCAACATACTCAGAACCACCAGCAGTCGCCGGCACATGGAACGATCAGCCTGAACACCACGGCTTCCGCGGCACGCACAGTGTCCCCGGTCGATGTCGTCGGAAGGCGCCATCTATTGCCTCTTGGAAGCGAGTCGACCTGCAACTATTGATTGGCCTCCAGAAACTTTATCTCGTACATCCAAATCAATCACATACCCGTAATCCTCGAAGCCTCCTTATAAATATTTAACCAATACATTTTTGGGTTAGATCCTATTTTAAGTCTTATGGACATTCAACGAAATCCTGAAGCCATAGGGGTCGAACTCCACCAAAATCCTTCTTGTTTCGCAGAATTTTCTATGACGTTCCGGAGTATTTATCGTAAGATACCCAGTCACGGAAGCGATTCCGATTGTGTCGTTCGTTTGGTACGCGTTAAATACACGTTAGCATGTGCCACATGCCTCCACCTTTTGCGTGTCCCCACCACACACAAATCGTTGCCGAACACCACACATCGCACATCACCTGTCAAGCATCATCGCCATCACTCACAAATTCCCACATCATCACCACACGTTGGCTCTGTTTCAAACTCCCCCTCTGAAGCCGGCATGCCCAGAGCAGGCGTTGCCGCAGGTTCAATAACAGTAGGGTCACCCACTGGCATGGGAAGGACAGGAACCGAGCGGCTAGCACGCGGCACACAAGATCCGTGGCGATGCCCCATGGCAGACAAAAGACGAGACAAGCCATGCCCAAGAAGCGCAGACGGACGACCAGGCTGGACATGGCACCTCTGGACGGAACATGAATGGCCAGGACCTGGAGCCTTGACAGGAGCAAGGACAGGCAGTGCAATTGGTGGCTGACCGGTAGAGACCGGTGGTGGTGCAACAAGCCGTTCAGTAACTGTAGCTGTCAGCACATCCATGCCAGGGTGTGGGCCAGGTACCAATGCAGTAAGATGGTTCTGGTGGGAGTGATGCTTCTTGGTTGGAGCACACTTGTGGGGCTTGTGACAGTTGACCAGCTTTGCCGTGATTGAAACACGCTTGTGGCTGAGCTGAAGTGGGACCTACAGCTTGTTGTGCACAATGTCAGAAAATAACTCAGGCGCGAACTGCAGGTGGAGATTGGCCCAATTAGTGTGCAACAGTCGGATGACACAAAAGACAATGACGTGCTGGGTATCATCTGTGAGGATGTAATAGGTGAGTGTGTCACCACAGGAATGTGCCACTCCCAACCAATATCCTGGCTCCTCGGTTGAATTGGGGAAGATGACTGCAGGTCATGATAGTGCACCTTCTCATAGAAGCAGAAGGACAGAAAAGGGGATGTATCCACAGTGTTGCCATGTCGCATTGTCAGAGGAATGCCATGCCGAAGTGACTGATATGCGGTGATGTTATGAATATCAGCGATGTACCATGTGGTATGAAACCATGCACATGGTGGAGCACCAGTACGATCCAACAAGACATGGGCGTGTTGTTGGATCCACTTGACTGCTCTCAGCTCATCCGGATTCTGCTGGGAGAATGTTGGCTCCATCTGTTCGATGACGATGTGGAGGCCACGAAGAACTTTGTTCACTTCCGCGTCAATCTGTTTCCTGGTATTGTCCAAACAGAACGCCTATGATGCACCCTCCTCACACATGAAGTCTTGGACAGAATGGATGACGCCCTCTTTGGACAATAATCCATAGACATTGATGAAGTGTGATGCCATACCAAACAAGAGTTACATGCATGTGAAGCCTTTCTCAAAGGAGCAAATGTTGAAAAATGCTGCATCAATCACAACAACCTCGCAAAGACGGGGACGACGCATCCAGGAGAAGTGCCACTTCAAGTGCCGGATCATAGGCCAACGGATGACGACCATGCAACTTTGCATGGTGCAACAAATCGTTTTGCGGATGATGCGGCTGGTTCGCCATCCAAGGTATGGGCCACTTTCTCCACATTATCGAGGTCGTGCTTTGCGGCAGAACAAAAACCGACATCGTATATGACATCTGGACCCTTCGTTTTGGGGTGGGGACCAGAATCGTTGCGATGCAACTTGTCCAACGATGCGGAAAGGTCGTCATATTTGGATACCGACTTATCACGCTTCTCTGGTGGCATGTTGGCGATAGTGGGGGTCTTATCGCTGGCCGTGTCAGATCCAGGCGAGGTATCCCAACCAGCAGCCAAATTCGTGACCAACCCTGTGCCTGTGTCTTTGTTGATTCCAGTGCCGGAAGATACACCCATCGACAGCTAGAGCCGCTCATGTTGCTCCAATGGCTTCATCTGACCGATGAAGAGAGCTAGGTCTCCGCCATTTCGGAAACCGCGAGAAACAAAGGATGCATACGCCAACGAGTCAAAAGAGAGCTTGCCTTGCTGTCCAGTCATTGTGTCATAGTCAAGGTTGTTGAGGAGGAAATCGACAGCTGATGTGCCCTGGCCTTCTTCAAGCTCTGTTTCATTATAACTGTAGGGCTTGGACAGATTGGGAGCCATGGAATTGTAGTCCAATCTCAGATACACCTTGCTGGTGTCCAGATTGATTGACGGTTTGGCATTTATGGATGACTCATCGACTGGGACCAAGACTTGGGTCTTGTTGGTGCAACTTGGAGTGTTGTGTGGCTTGGTTTGGCATGAATCAACATCAATGTGTGAACATCCCATGCAGAAGGGCTGGATGGCATCTGGTTTGGTGTTGCAATCCTGCGGATTCCAGCTGATTTTGTTGGTGATGCCAATGGTTCACGACTTGTCCAGATCTGCATCAGCTGGACGGCGGATGTCAAAAGTCATCAGAGCACCATGGATCTGCAAACGGACTTTCCTGCTGTCTACATCTTACATGGGTGGCTTGACGATTGGGTGTCTTTTGCGCAGCGCCGCTCATGGCCAAAGTCATGTGATGGATGCGCCGCCTCCCCACCAACTTTTCCTTCATGTGGACGTCTTCCCGGTTGTCCCAGAGCCTCAAACTTTGGAGGCACCTACATCATGGCCTCTTGGATGCACTCTCCCTATCCTTACCAATGATGATGGCCAGCCATCAAATTGTGTCCTTTGTGGGCTTGGCTGTAGTGCCTCAAATGAAATGCTCTGACAGTCTCCTTTTGCCCATCCACTATAAGTTCCGTGACAGTGACGGTGGCAGTGACAATGATGTTGTTGGATGTTGCATTGGGCCGCTGGTTGGTGTGGCGCTGTGAATGCTGTCGGCCGGCCTTTGTGGAATTTTTGTTGTGTGATGCCATTGTCATGTTGTTGTGTGGAATTTGCTACTGTCGACCAGTCTTCCATGTTGGGAGGTGTGGAGATTACCTACAATTGTACCGAATACATGACAGGAGCATGATGCAAAGCTCTCCATGGGTATCAATGCAACTCAACCACATCGTCGCAACGAAACAGAGCTGATGATGTCTCGCATTGTGCTGTGATTGGGTGTTTCATGACATAGAGGACGTATTAGACAAACACAGGGCAGAATGGATGTAAACACACTCCCACCACTTCTCCCGAATGGGACCAAAACTCGCTCGTGCTATCGAGGATGGACTGATGAATGGCCTCATCCGAACACCTCAGGCGGAGACTAAAAAATTCAAAATGGGAATAGAATCGCTGGGACAAAGAACAGCAACGCGTTAAATTGAATCGATGTAGTCGTATCATTGAGCTGAATCCCGGATGCGGTGAAAATATTCGCACACTGATGGGTCCATCAAACTTAGCATAGGATCTAACTCAAAACTGTATGGGTTGAGAATTTATAAGGAGACTATGAGGATTGCGAATGTGCGTTTGGTTTGGACATCGGAGATATATTTCTGGCGGCCAATAGCAAAGCGGAGGTCGACTCGCTAACAGGGCTAATACATGTGTGATGAGAGCTGTTGGGCAGTTCAAACAGGGTGCATTTGAGTCGTGATGAAATTTCTTGTGGGACAACATGTCGATTTGTGCTCGCCCTGACTGTCCGATACGACATGCAGCAGACGAATTTCATGTACCTTCAACTCAGCAATCGCAGCATCGCAAGGCGGCACGTGCGTTGCAGAAATTGAGAAGCATGGCATGTCGCTATCATGTCCGATTGCGACATCCACGAAGATGGATTGCCGACGCTATTGGCGTCCGTCCTCCTGTCCGCGCTTGTCCATTGAGTTCGCATTGACGTCATTAAAAAGTCCTCTTGTTCGGTGAGATGTCGCATGTTCCGCAAAAAGGCTGAGAGGTGTCGTGTTAGGCGTCAACATGACGTCATACCAAGCCGAATCGTACGACTGGTCAACACGAACGCCAACGCAATCCACCCAAGGCTGGTAGGGCTCCTGCTTGATCCTACGTCCAAGTACCGGTGCGAGTCCCGGTGCACGACATCTCGAAGAAGTTCCGATTTCGAGGTGTCGCCGAACGCCATTTCGTGTGGATCCGTGGCAGGAGCGCAGACTCGTGACGCTTCTGTCGCCGTTGTGCTCAATTGTCTCGAAAGAAAAGATCTTTCGTTCCGTGATTGATGCTCGCGGTGGCCATCAGGAACCCATCAAGTCCCTCTTGCCTTAGCGGTTGTTGGTGGACGAATGGCACGACCTCTTTGGTACGGAGGGCGTTGATGGACAGAAGAGACAGCAATCACGTGTTCGCTCCTTCCCGCCTCTCCTTGCCTCCTGTCGCCATCAATCAGCCAGACATCAAGAAGGCACGAAGGCGGAGGAGACTTCTGTTCTGAGTACTCCAACTCGCGCAGAGAGCTGCAGTACCAACAGGCAGGTGTCCATGGTGTGGTACTCGTAGTTGTGGTAAGCAGTTTGTGCGGTGGGCAGCCACGGACAGCAGTATCCGTGCAGAGCCAAAAAGGCCGGGAGACACATCGACTCACCGACGCATCAACGTCCCAGAACACTCGCATCGACGCTCCCAGCAACAGAGAAGGAAGGGATCGCACAAACATCGCAAGCCGACAGAGCAGATCCACCGATCTTCTCCCAAGAGCGGTGTCGACAAGAGGATCTCCACACGAAGAGCCTCGCCCAACAACAACCACATCCTCGGTTGCGTGTTCGGTACCATCTAACCCAACATCTTTCGTCCAGACCTCCGAAGGTGTCACATCCCCCCTTCGCTTGTGCCCCTCCGCGGCTCAGGATCCAGAGACTTGCGAGATACCGTACCGTCTGTCCATTCTCGTCGTAGTTCTCGTCCTCGCCCTCATTCCGGTGGATGGATCCGTGCGAGCACCATATCCCATACGTCCGGAAGCAACTTGGAGTTTGTGACTGATTCGTTAACATAAGATTATCAGCACCGTCATCAACGGCATTGTCGACATCGATTAATCGAGGTCAGTCAATCGAGCAAGCAATCAAGCAATCCGACAGGTTGCGGAAGCGCCGCTGTTCCCAAATCCAAAAACGACAGCAGAAGAGAGCACAAATTCTCGCCTGACACGACTCCGAGAACGTTCTGAGCCTGCGGAATCTCCCTTGTGCACATCCTCCCGATTTCGCGCGCGCCAAAGTCGACACTCTCCGAAAGAGGCAATTGAAGCGGCGTATCGCACTCTGCACCCATCAACCAAGCACACGTGACGCTCTCTTCATCCCGGAAAGCTGCCACCAGTGCACAAACAACGCACCACAACATCACAACAGGTAAGCTGACAAGCAGACAGGCTGACAGTCAAACGGGCAAATAGACAGATCAAAAGATACCGCACGGGAACAAACCTCCCTGCCTTCCCATTAGGACGCATCGCTGCTGCCGCCTTCACTTTCGCCTTTGCTCCTTCCCCGGCCATCAATCGGGGAACAGCATTGATAAGCGCAGCTCTGTCATCTGTGAGCTCACAAGGACAGAGCTTCATCATCGACAAAGGAAAATCTCCATTGCGACTATCGAGGTGGCTCTGCACCCAACGATCCCATTCAGCACATCAGCACTTCAACATCTCAACGCGTCGACCACCAAAAATCCACCAGAACCACAAATTCAGCACAAAGATCCAAAACGCCGATCAACACATCAAAACATTAACACAACAACACAACATCAATCTACCCCTTCCATATCTTCAATCCGCGTTCGATCACGCACTCTCACACCCTCACATTCACTTTCACGGCAACGGTGGACCACCCTTCCTACACACGCTGCGGCTCCCTCCACAGAGAAACGCTTGGATGCCGGTCATCACTGCCACCGTGCTCCCGTTGACAACCACAGTCCCCATCACAACCACAGCAACCAACACAGCAACGAAAGCGCACACAGAAGTAGAAGCCGAAGCGGATGCACTAGTAGTGGTACACACCAAGTCAGCAACAGCAACGGCAACAGCAACGGCAACATCCTCACCACCTCACGACAAGGGTGATCCTGTTGAGTCCGAATCCCCCAAGATGGCAAACTCGACCGCTAATCCAACCCCAGCCCCCGCAGAACCAAACTCCAATCCGCTGCCGAAAGCATCGCAAACAGACCTTGCGACAGCAGGAACAGACACGGGGACAACCGAGGGCAACAACCACATCGTGATGAACCCAGACGCTTCGCTTGTCACCGCCGAAGAGGGCAGCGGCAACATCCCCGCAGAGCCCCAAGAATTGCCTAGGGAGCCAGACTCGCCACTCCAAACAATCACGACAATCAACCAGCTCCCGGCTTCTGGCCTCACTCCCCAGTTTCATGGATACCATCCATACATGGGCTATCAAGAGCCACCGTCCCCCGCTGGTATCGGCACCGCGCTCTACGACGCAACAAGCTTCGGAGGTAACTTCCACTCTCTCGGCACAGTCGGGAGCTACGGCGGCGAAAGCACTGGCGGAACAGCCATCAGCCTCTCCGGCCAACGCCAACCACCTGGCAGCCCTTCGCAGAACTCAGCCGTGATTCCGCCAGCCTCTCCACTCTTCCCAAGAATCACCAACCCCGGCAGCAACGTACTTCTCGACCATGCCATCCAGGGCGGGATCGCACCGCTGAGTCCTGGTCCGCCTTATCTTTCTCCCGTCTTCGGACCATCCAACGGAGGCATGTACATGGGGACCTATGCTCGCCACCATCAACCGCAGTCCTACCAACATCACAACCAGCAGCAACGCCAGCGGTCTCATCTGCTTCATCACCAAAGGCAGAATCGTCACCAGTCAGACGGTTCACCGGAGGACTATGGTAATGCCTGGAATGACAATCAAAGGTACGACGTGACGTGAGATTACGGATAGCTTGCGTTGTTTTTGCGTTTTCGACTGGCGCAGAGTATTCGTGTTGTTGTCTTGGGTTCTTCCAAACCTGCCATGCACAGAGCTTGCCGAGTTTGCACCTGCGATCCCACGTTCAGCCCAGAGACCGCATCGCACCGCGCCGCACCGCAGCGTCTATCATGGCATCAATGCTCTTTCTCTGGCGCTCCCATGTTGGCTGTGTGATTTGAATCATCGAACTTACCTCAACCACCTCATCCATGCTTTTATTCATCCAACCCTTGTCCCTGCGCTTCTCTTCATTTCGTGATGGTACAACGCAACGCGGTATTGGTATACCATCCGACATTCGACATCACAACATGGCAGAACCCAACCAGGGTTAGTCGGCGTGCAATTCTCCCCGCAGCTCACTGGCCAGACCATTCCCATTCCGTACGTCCCAGGGATGCCATCATCATCCGGAGCCACGAGATCAAGCTCGTTTGACGAGATGCTGCCAGGTCCTGCGCTGCCTCCCGACCAAAAGTCCCAAGGGACTGCCACAACACAACAGACGACCCCGCCAGTTGACGGCTCGAACCCGGCATACTCTCCGTACGGGCCCAGCGGTCTGTCGGCACCACAAAGCATGAATCAGGTCGTTGGCGGAGGTGCAGGTGCACCCGGAACGAGCATGTTCGCGCACAACCAAGGTGGGCAGGGGTGGGGATATGGCACCACGTTGCCCGAGATGTTCGCACCTCCAAGCCCATTGCAGCCAAGACCAACGACCATGGCGCACTACACATCGGTGCCACAAATGCCGAGGATGCACCCGCACCACACGGGCATGACGCACCCACACCATGGCGGGTCTTACATGACCGGCACCTACGGGTCTCAATACTACCCTGCAACTTCTCCTGGACCACCGATCCAAACTTCGGCGTCAAACAAGGGACCTGACGGAGCGAATCTCTTCATCTTCCACATTCCCAACCATTTCACCAACGTTGACATGTACAACCTTTTCGCACCGTACGGTAACTTGCTAAGCGTCCGCATCATGGTGGAGAGAGAGACTGGTCGTAGCCGCGGATTTGGTTTCGTGTCCTACGACAATCCAGAGTCAGCCGCAGTCGCCATCCAAGAATTGAATCAGTATCCGGTACGTCAAGACAATGCACATGTGCATGTGAATTGCGCCGTCGCCTCCACTTTGAACGCCCGTCTGTTTTTCATGGAAATGTCCTGTGTCCTTCGTTTATGCGACAGTGTGGTTTGATGATCACATGGGAGTGTGCGGGCATGAAAGAGAAAACAAGGTAGATTTCCAAACACATGGCAATCGGACGACTTGAGCTGCTTGCTCACATGCCCTCTTTAATTTGCATCGTCGCGTACTGTCATTCGTTTTACGACAATTTAATGAACCAACCAACCAACAAAACATGTGCGCAACTGACCTTGGCGATGTCCCTCCGTCGGTTGTTTGATGTTTTACTTTGCCCAGATTGGTAACAAACGGCTCAAGGTCCAGCACAAGATGATCAAGAACGATCAGAATGGAAGGGGGGACAACTTTGGCACCCACAACAAGAACCAATCCAACCACGGCAACATGAACGCAAGCCACCATCGTGGAAGTAATGGGCCTGGCCAGTATGGAGGAGGAGCGAACGGCGCCAGAGGTCGCAACAACATGCCTCCGCACAGCGCAGCGAATCAAGGCAACTGGCCAAATCAATATCCAGGTGAGCAACATCACGGAGAACCGGATGCTGCGGGCCAGGCTCCTACCGAGGGTCACATCTCAGTGGATGCAAGTGCCGGGACAAGTGCAGGTCTCGACAATGCGGCTGTGCAACCAACCAACGTCGATCATCCTGCTGCTGTGGCAGCGGATCTGAATTCCCCGCTGGACTCCATGGGGGCACTACGATCCGCATTGCCTCAAGCAACGTAAGCCAATCAATTCAAACCATTGCAACTGAACAATGAAGAGCCCAAGGCAAAGGTGCGGCAGTCGAACCTGTAAGTTGATTGACATCAAGCAACAACAAACACGAACACAAAAAACAGTGGGTTGTTCAAGAACTGACAATGGCTCCCTACGATCGAGCTAGAGGGAGAGTGCATCACCATGAACATGGCGGGATCTGATTGATGTCTTTCATGCAAGAATTCTTCCACTTTCCCACCCAATCAATTGGCGAGTCGCTGCTTGTCCCTTTCAAAATGACACTAAACCAAATTGCACCACAATTAACAACGGAATGTTGAAATCGAAGGAAATGATGCCTGTCGTTGTTGCGTAATGGCAGGTTGGTACGAGAACCTGTTGCAACTACTATGCCTATCACACACTCAGAGTTGGCAAGTATTCGAATCATGATCTGCAGCAGTGCGGCTGAAACTATGCCATGTTCCTGATACGATTACGCTTGTTCCTGTACTGACTGCTGATAGGCAGAGCTCTGTTCCTGGGCGATTCAGGCATTGTACGCGAAGTTGAAGAAATCCTGTTCGAGCTGGACAGCTTCCATGAACTTTTTGGTTGCAGCTTTCTTGGCGTCCGAATCAGCATTCTCCGCGGCGCCTTCCTTGTCCAGCATGTAACGCAAGTGGTTGACGATACTCTCGAAATTCTCTCCCGTGTGCAGATCCACCCACTCGAAGCACTCGAAGCGTTCTCGCACGGTGCCACCCAACACGCGGTTGCCCCAGCTCATGTAGCTCCACTCGCACACGGTGATGACGGCCAGCATCTCGATCAAGGTCCCGTTGTGGGCAGTGTTCGCCATGAGGTTGGTGAAGCCGATGGTGCAGTCGGCATCAGGCGTGTTATCACGCTCTTCGTCGGACACTCCGAGCTTGTCGAAGCAACGTTGAAAGTAGGTGGCCTCCTTGGACGTGATGACCGCCGCGAATTGGCACAGGGGAATGCGATCGCCGAGGGACCGGGCCTTCGCGATGATGCTGCAGAGCAACTGCACGAAGGCGTCCAGGAAGCGAAAGTCCTGAATCAGGTAGCGCTTCAGCACGTCATTGTCAATGGTTCCGGCAGCGATTTCGTTGGTGAACTTGTGATGGACGATCTTCTCCCATTCTTCGCCAGCAGTTGCTCGTAGCTCCTCGGTGAATCGGTCCGCGTCTTTCGCTGTTTCGGTCGACATAGTTGTAGGTATGGTATGGTATGGTGAGATTGTGGCAATCCTGAGATGTGATCCTTGTTCGTCGCTTTCTTTGGCTGTTGTTACTGAACAGATGGAGGTGGCGCTCGTTGGATGGTTGCTGTTGCTTTCGTGTTTCAAGCGACTGTTTCTTCACGCTCCAACGTGTGAAATTGTGGAGAGGATTTGTTTTGTGACGATCGAAAATCTTTGTTCAAGGCTGACTCGTGGCACGTCTGTCTGACGTTCGCCACATGGATCTTCGTCATCAAGTTTCCATGTCGCTGTAGAACGTGCTACGCGTACATAATACTATTATGAATAGAGCAGAGTGGGCCAGGGCAGAGTCCCTGTACCTTCACCCACATAGCTACGTCTCAGCACCTTTAGTATTCTATGGTATTCTATTATACACATCAAGACCCATCAATGAAATGTTTCTCGCTCATGCGTGGGTGTCGAATGGTCTACCGCGGAGTTACTCTGTTTGTTCAACTACCACCACCGCCACCACCACCAACATCAACATCAGCACCATCACCTCCCTCATCTCTGTGCAGTGTCTTGGCATCTTCCATTGCTGCTAACGCTTCCGTCACAAACGCAGGGACGAACAGGCTCTGCTCATGATCCGCAAACACGATGCGCTGCGCTATGCGGAGATTTGCAATCTTCTCTTCGATATAAGCACGCGGCAACTCACGGAGGGCCTGCAAAGTGCCTTGCGGATCCTGAACGAAGTCCTTCTCCCGAATGAAGACCGCGAATGCCTCCATGTTTGGCAGGCTCGTCTTGAGTGTCGGTGAGAAGGTTGGGTACCAATCGCTGATGATGACGGGGATGCAGCCCACCCGCATGCTGCGGATTAGAGAATGGGAGTGGGGTGTGTCACCACGGATGACCAAGCAGAACTGAGACGATGAGAACCTGTCCTTCCAGATCCGTCGGTTGGGCAATCCGTATCCCATGCAATTATCTTGCGCGTTGGCATCGCGGCCGTTGATCTCTCTGCTGTTGTGCATATTGCGTATGTTGTCCATGTTGCCGTTACCATCTTGCGCACGTGGATACAGCTGTTGAGTAAGGTTGGTGTGCGTCAACGGAGCATGTCGATAGATGGTGGAGTTGTACAAGGATCCAGTCGTTCGTGTCTGGTAGAATATGTGATACTTCGCCGTATCGAATCGTTGCATGCTTGCTGGGATCAGATCAAGCCCACAGCTTGACTGGCATCCCAACCCGAGTGAGAAAGACGATCGCGTCACCGGTGTCATGGGTCCAGCCATGGTCTCGTAGTCGTTGCCTGCCAGCACGCCGTTCCCATGTGCCTCCCACATGGCACGCACATCAAAAGACATCGCAACGGTGATGTTCTGCAGGTCGTTGTACCATCGCGCCAATGCACGAACCTTGCCCACATCTCCATGGTGGAAAGTGACCAACGCTGTTGATAGCAAGACGTGGTTGTGCCTGTGCTTGTACTGGCTGTATATGGGATGCGCCAGAAGCTCGCGGAAGGTGAGCTCGAACAGATCGACGGTGGGCAATCCACCAAAGCTGGCGGCGGGGCTGTGACCATCGCCACGTCCATCCTGATGCTTGTCGTACCATTCCTGCACCTGCTTGGACAGCTTCATCTTGCCTGGCTGCCACGTGAGGATTTGGCCCGGAAGGAAAGAGATGATGAAGACCTGGGCTTGTTCCGGATCGTACGTTCGCAATGGGTGGCGTTCCAACGCAACGAGCATGTCCTCATCGGATCGGTTGTCATCACCGTATCGTTGGACAAACATGGGGGCGCCGATGCGATGGCCCTGATAGTGAGGGCTGCCTTTGCGCAGCACTGAAAAGTCGGATCGATTGTAGACAAAGTACCGAGCTGAGGAAGATTCCAGGGAACGGGCGATCTGTACCTGCTGTTCCGTACCGTGCTGTGCTCTGCCAACCGTTGCTTGTGTTGCTTCTATTGCTTGTGTTGCTCCCCTTTCCATTGATTCGAATGGATGCGATGCATTGGCTGCCTCAGGTTTCTGCGTCATCAGATAGGAGGACTGACTGACTGCATCCGTGCCGACCAACACATCACCGGTCGATGGCAACAACGGGTGCTTTTGGTTCGGATCAGCTCCTGCCTTGCTCAGCGCCGTGGCCAGCATGCACGTGAGGATCAACCAGCAGAAGATCACAATCGAAAAGACGAGACCGAGTGTTCTCAGTCCAATGCGACAACAGCGCCTTCCTTTTGGTTGCTTGGGAGAAACACCTGCATCATTGTATCTGCGCATTTGGCTTTGTGCATTCCTGTTCGCTGCGGTGGCAACTGCACCGTTTGCTTTGCTCACATCAACTCTCCTTGCGTTGATGGAGGAAGTTGCAGGTTCATAGAAGAAACTCCATGTGGTGTTCTCCGCATGTTTGGCATCGGTGCTCGTACTCGTCCTGTGTTCAGAGCCGTCAGCCATCGGTGTGCGTATGTGTGCATGTGTATGCGTGTGTGCGCATGTGTGTTGTGATGACCTTGGATGACCTTGGATGATCGACTGCGGATTTCGTGACTTGATGTCTTGAGTGGCATCATCGTCTCCAGGCAGTGCTTTCAACCATGGGCGACATGTGTGGAAGAAGTCAGCTTCGGCAGATTCAGAAAACCAAAAAGATGACCGACACTTGTTGAATCGTGTTTCTGGATTGTTGAAGCTGAATCACGAAGTTCGTGTCACGTCACAAGACATGATCAATGTGGTCGATAATCGACTACATCGAGCCACCAACGAATGGAAGAAAAAGTCGCCAACAGAAACAACAGGAACAACAGAAAGCGTGGAAGGACGAACTGCCACCCGCGCCGCCCACCACGACCACCACCACCACCAACAACCGCAAACACAGATTCGAAAGACACTCCACGATTGACCGCGCAGAGAAACACTACAAAGACGCCAAAAATCCGCAAAGCCATCGAATCTATCCAGCCACCAATCAGCCCATACATTCATCCATCTGGCTGCTGCCTCGATCTCTGCACAGGTGTCATCGAATGCGTCGTTTCCAGCATCATCCGTTGTTTGTGTCTTTCTTTTCATCGGAACGATCGGTTTTGTTGGCGATTCAGTGCAGAGCAGAGTAGAACAGAGCAGCAACACTTGGCGCGAGTTTTACACATTTCGGTGGTGAGTAACGAGCCCACAATTGTCTGTTGGGATTCCATCTCGGACATGCATGCATGTGAGTGAGTGCCTGCGTGGATGGATGGATGGATGGATGGATGCATGGGCGTCCGGACATGAATATGTTTACACCGTGTGCCTTTCCTCGTGCTGGCATTGCTGTCTGCGTCTCTTGTGGTTCGTGGCTTGTCTGTCCACGCCTTCCCTTGGTAGAATTTGGTGGTTGTGCACTGGATGGAAGGTCGGAGCTTGTTCGGTCTTCATGGGCTACCACGCCGCACTCGTACATGATGCGCAGCAACCTCCACCTGCGATTCCCTCGGTTGTTGTCACTCCCAGTGTTTCTGCTTGCGCGAAGTCTTTTATGTTGGCATCGTCCGCGGTCTGGTGGCCCTGATGCGCTCGGATGCGGAGGCCAGAGGAAGAAGAACCAGGAGCTGCAATGATGACCGGTTGGAATGACGCAAGGACCTCTCATCACAGGTTCGTGCCCGGCTTTGTGTTCACAATCACGTTTGCGACGGGCGATCGCCGATCATCATCGGCGTTGATTCGTATGTACCATTATATAACATATGACGCATGCACCTCGTTGTGCGCATCCTCATGCTCAAGTTGATCTCGATAGCACAGCTCCATCCCTCCCAGCTTCATCTAGCGTCTATCTTGCTTTGCATCATTCATGGTGGTGGCATCGGGCATACTCCCCGCAAGGCATGCTATTCGTAACTGTGCTTGCACTTCAGCGAGTACTCGTACTGTATGCCTGCTCATGCTCTCAAGCATTCTGTCCTGCCAATGCTGCTACTCGTACGTACTCTACTCCAGAGAGAGAGAGAGACAGAGTACGCTGACCAGTCTTTCCTGTGCCTGCATACCATACGTACCGCACATACTCGTACACATGCTTGTATGAATGCAAACTCGCACGCATGTGAACACTCATGCCATCGGCTCGACGACAACTCACCAACGATTCCACTCGCAACACCCAATACGTATGTAACACTCGGCCCTATTGCACTCTCAGCAACAACGATCAACACTATCCGGCAATCATGCCGTCGTCCAATCCATCCCAAAAGGAGATGGGCATCTTTGAGAAGCAACGCCGGTTGGCTGCGATGATGAAGAAGCCCTCCTCTATTGGTACGCCAACCAACTCTGCTGCCAAGGGCAATCCATCGAATCCATCGGCGGTCCAAAAGGTCAAGGCTGGTGGCTTGACTCTGACCAAACGGTTATCAACACCAGCAACAGCATCAGCACCAGCAACCGCCTCCTCTTCTTCCACCTCGCAGGTGCTTAGTACAAACCAGAAACCGGCCTTGAAGCGACCTCGACAGAAGCTAAGTCCGGGCAGACCTGCGGCGAAGATCATCATGATCGACCCGGTGCAGCCACAGGGAACCAAGAATGAACCGCCAACGAAGCGCCCATCCCTGAAGCGACCGAACCGAGCCAAACAACCAGGCCAATCGTTAGCGTCATCTTCGGCTCCACCATCGGCCCATGGCATTCTAGCCGCAGCGCGAGCCAACGCAACGGCATCAGGTAGTACGGGCCGAGTCCCAAAGATATCGAGTAGCGGTGGCGGTACGGGAGCGGCCACGGCCGCGACTGAAGCCAGCAAAAAGGGGAGCATAACCCGCCTCGCATCGCTCGTCAGCACCATCGGCAGCGGCACAAGACTGTCCGGCATGACGAGCGAGGATGGCATATCATCCGCTTCCTTCGCTACGAGCACCTTGCCGGATGACTTTTGGAAGAGCATCCGAGAATGGAACTTCGTGACTGACCTCGCTGATCAGCAGAAGGAGCAACAGCATCCGAACGGTCAGCAACAGAAAGGAACGAAGAACGACAGCAGAAAAGGCACCTTGGACGGTTCCACTAATGCTCCTGGCGCAGACGACGATGTTTCGCAGCAACTGGCCAGAAGCAAGAAGAAACCACTGCCTGATACCTTCATCAACCACCGCCATTACATCGCGGCTTGGGCTCCGCTTTGCATGGCCGAGGCAAGGGCGCAGCTTCTGTCTGATATCCTGGGTGACATCGGCCAGTACTTTGAGCGCAACAAAGGTGGGAGAGGAGGAAGCGCGTCGCCGTTGGTTCTCGTGAATGTGGAAACGACGTCGAGATCGGGCACCCACCGACGTGGGAGGAATCTCAACGTACACGAGGACCTGTTGTCGACCGTCGACTCGTGCAATGTCCAGCTCAGCGTCAAGCACAATGGGGATGGCAATGGATTGCAATTCTTTGCGCACGACGTCTGCTGCCTCATCCCAACGATGTACAGCACCATAGTGGAGAAATTACTACGCGGTAGCACATCGAGGGATCTGGCTCGCATCCTCCATGAGAAAGGCATTGATGACGATGGCGACGGTGGCTTCCCATTCCACAAGATGGCTATGGTCGGCCACACGGAATTGACTCGGAAGTCATTGAACGGATTGATCCTGAAGGTGTCGAAACGTCGCTGGGCGCGGATCGGAGAGCCAGAAATGTACCTGCTGAAGATTGGTGGCAACATCACATCGTTGAGAGAATTCACGGCATTATGCAACATCGAACGGTTGCCTCTGCTCAAATACCTGCTCGGTCAGCACTTGAAGGGCGATGGGGAGGGCACGCGCGATGGCATGCTGGACCCGAACAAGCGGCCAGGCAGAGATGGCAGGATATCTTCCGACGAAAAGAGCAGACTGCTGAAGAAGATGGGCGGAGTCCAAGCCTTGGGCAAAGGATTCACGTCGTATGCGGAGAAGAAGTTCAATCCTTCGCAGCTCACTGCCATCTCTGCCTCTGCCAAGGGCTACGGAGACGGTGGATTCACATTGATCAAGGTACGTGCACATGCAGATACGCGTAGAACACAAAGCAGAATCTGCGATGTGGTACGAGCAAGCATGGATGAATGAATGAATGCATCTTGCACGGTGGCGACGGGGCTGGACGATAGAAGTGATCATTGGATCTACTCTCACGTATTGCAACGCTGAAGAGAGGTGTTGCCTGCGGCATGCTCTGTGCGTGCACTTTGATGCTTTCTTGGCGAGTGCATACTTTGGAGAAGGAACAGTGAGTGGGCGTCTATGGGTATGGGGACGAAACGCTCACCAGTTGTTCCATTCGTCTTTGTATCTGACTTTGCAATGATGTTTCATACGGAATTCGATGCTATCTATTCCACATCTCTCCAACTCACTACGATCAACCTCGCTGAATCATGATGGCCATGTTGGACATGCTAAACAGGGACCACCCGGCACTGGAAGTAAGTTTGCTGCATGCCTATCCGTGCTATTTGTATGAAGTGTATGTTTGGCCACAGGTGAACTCTGCGAAAGCATGATTATTACGAGTGCCATCATCGATGATGATACCTGATGCAGTGTGTACTCTGGTATGGCCAGGCTTATACCATACATTCGTGCTTGAACATTGTACATTCGTATTCGCGCTTGTACTTGTACTGACATCGACACTCACACCGACACCATTCGCACCGAATTACATACTCCACTATTGTGCATCGATGCGTCGATACATCATGGCACTTCGCGTCACTCCACGTCACTTCACATCACCAAATCTTGCAGAAACGACGACGCTTGTGGCTGTCCTGAACTCCTTGCATATTCGTCAGTACAACAAGTACTACGAGGAAGTAAAGCGCATTGCAGCCATGCAGACTGGAAACCGCCAAGCAGCGTTGACGGTGGCCCGCAAGGCAAAACCCAGGCTACTGGTATGCGCTCCATCCAATGCCGCTGTTGATAACATCATCCTCAAGATCATGGAGGATGGATTCGTGGACGGGAGCGGGAAACGGTACAACCCAAGCATGATTCGGGTGGGAGTTGGGAAATCACCAGCCGTCAAGGATGTTGCCCTGGAAACCAAGGTGGACTCCATCCTTTCCGAACACATGGACGCGGGCCGGTTGGACTCCACGATCGCTGGCCTCCGCATGGAGCTGCAGCGTATATCTGGCGACATTGCCAAATACAGACGCCGGATCCATGCGATCTCGCAGGCGTCACCCTGGCCACTTGCCAAGGACTGGGAAATCAGGATCGACGAGAAGACCTTCGATGAGACTGGCATGGTGTACTTCGTCAATCACAAGACGCAGATGACGACGTACGAATGCCCGCCGCCGCCGGAACCTGGCGAGAGGCAATTCCCAGCAAGGGCCATGCCCGAGTACAAGTCGTACGTTGCCCGCATCGTCAAGTCCGTCGAGGGATACTTCAGCATCAAATCCAACCTGGAGCGCACTACAATCGTGAAGGGCACTTTGGACAGCGGCGCAAATCGCATTGCTGTCCGGCAGTCGCTAGAAAGCCATGTTCTCAACTCCGTTCACATGGTGATGACGACGCTCGGCACAGCGGGAAATCGGGTGCTTGAGGGCGTTGACAAGTTTGAGGTGGTGGTTGTGGACGAGGCGGCACAGAGCGTGGAGCCGGCAACGCTATCTGCATTGCAATTGGGATCCCGGCATGCCGTACTCGTGGGAGATCCGCAGCAGCTGCCTGCCACAATCTTCAACGTCTCCGGACGAGGCTCGAAATTTGACAGGAGTTTATTCCAGAGGATGGAAGAGGCTGGGCAGGACGTGTTCATGCTGAATGAGCAGTACCGAATGCATCCGCAGATATCTCACTTTCCCCGTCACATCTTCTATGGTGGCACGTTGAAGGACGGCCCCAACGTCACCAAATCGACTTATGGGAATCCGTTGGTCAAGTCTGTATGCTCCCGCGTCCCAGCATTCAATGTGAGTTACTGATGGTGACTGATGGTTACTGCTGGTTACGATGTTTACTGATCACGGCTCATTCGATCAATGATGAGCTGTTGCCGTTCCGTCCGATCTTGCCTGTGCTCAGTGTCGTGGCGACTCCGTCGATTATGCCGGCGATGCTCCGAGTTACGAATAGGACTCAGGAATGACCCAAATCCAACCAGAATCGAGAAGGTCTGAATGGAAGCAGCCCACAGTATGCTGCAACCCAGTGCAATGCGATATTCTACGTATGATGTATCATATCACTCACATGCTGAGATGCTGTACTATACTCTGCCACTTCTTTTGCAGCCGTTCACCGTCCTTGATCTGGATTCCCGTGAGGAACGAGGCGGGACAAGTTTGGCAAATTCAACCGAGGCTCATCTAGCGGTTCATCTGTACACGTCTTTACGCGACATCACCAATGGCCTGTCTGCCAAGTCGCGCGTGGCCGTCATTACACCATACAGTCAGCAAGCGGGCTTGTTGAGGCGTGTCTTTCGCGATGCGTTGGGGAACCAGTGCGATCGATTGGTGGAGGTTAACACTGTCGATGCATTCCAAGGCAGAGAGGCCAACATTGTGATCTTCTCCGCCGTCCGAGCAGCAGGCAGCCATGGCATTGGCTTCCTCAGCGATGTGCGGCGCATGAACGTGGCTCTGACCCGTGCGAAGCACTTTCTCTTCGTCATTGCGAGGTGCCAATCGATCGTTGTCAATCCATACTGGAGAGATCTGGTGGAGCATGCCAGAGAAACCAACGCAGTTGTCCGTGTTCCGATGAAGAACGGATCAAAGTTCAGCAAGGTCGATTTTGGTGCCATCACGCAATGGCAGGGAGAGAATCCGAAGCGAGTGGATCCTTTGGAACGCATCCAGTCGGTTCAACCATCTCGGGAGCGTGCAGTAGATCCACGGCGCCGAAAGGCAACCCAAGCGGCATCATCAGGTGTTGCGAGTGGAGGAAGTGTCAGCATCGAAATCCCACCGCAGCAACAACAACAGTTGCCACCAAGTCGAACGTCGTCACAATCAGTCTCATCCTCTTCAGTTTTACAGCAACCACAGCCACGGCCACAGCCCCAACTACAGCCCCACGTACAGCAGCACACACAGGTGAAAATGCAACCACAGCTCCAGCCGCAAACGCAAATCCAACACCAACACCAAACGCAGCCAATGTTGGATACAAGGTCGCAACTGCCATTAATGTCGTTGCCACCGTCTATGCCACAAGCCACGGAACATATGAATCTGCAAGTTCAACCACAGCAACAACTGCAACCACAATCGCAACCGACACAAAACGAAATTCATCTCCAGGCACAAATGCAGCAGCAACAGCAGCAGCAACCGTTCCAATCGCAAGTACAATCGTCAACGCACCAGCAACCAATGGTGCAGCAGCAGCAGCCGTTTCAGCCACATCCTCAGGCGCAGGCGCAGGTGCAGGTTCTGATGGGACAGCAGCAGCTTCAGACACAAATGCAACAACCACAGATTCAACAACAATTCCAAGAGCAACCGCACTCGCAGATGCATCAACTTCAGGCACAGCAGCAGCCACAACAACACCAACAGCAGCAGCATTTTCAACCGCAGATGCAACCACAGGTGCAAGTGCAGATACAACAACCACAGATGCAGTTGCAACAACAATTCCAACCACAAATGCAGATGCAGCTGCAAATGCAGCAACCTCAGATGCAACAAGTGCAACCGCCGCAAGGGCAGATGCAACAACAAAGCATTCGCTCACAAGCGGCAGTGCCGATGAATGCAATGCCAATCGCTGGCGCAGTTGCAGTATTGCCCCCGCCACCCTCTGCAGCGACACACAGACAGCAGCAACTTCCGCCTCCTCCTCCGCCACCACCACCCTCCGCCGCCCAATATCCACAGCACCATATGCCATCACAACTCGGGCAACACACGTATCCAGGAGCAGCACATGGCACGCAGCACCCATCGGCAATGTACCCAAACCAAGACTACAACCAGAACCCGAGTGAAGACCAATATCCGCATCAAACTCCACACCACGTCCGCCGTGAACATGGTGTGTCACCACCCCCGCCACCTCCTCCGCCGCCACCACAGATGCAGCAGCAGCAGCAGCAGGCGAATGCATATTCACAGTCCCATCATGGTTTTCAGCTTCCTCCCCCACCTCCACCGCCACCGCCCCATCCGAGTACTTACAATCCCCACTCTGCCAATGCACAAAAGACAAGACCCAAATCGAAATGGAAAGGGAAACAGAAGCACAAAACCAAGAACAAACAGAAGCAACGACAGAGTCAGAAGCAGAAACAACACATCCCTGGTCCATTTGGTTGATTGGAGCGGGCCATTCTCCCGACCATACTTACTTGTACCTACGTACATATTATGTACGAGCTATCTTCGCAACACCCGTGTTATGTTCGCAACGAGGAAACTAGCGAAAGAGGCGAACTACGAGCCAATTGGCATATCATGCACAAACGACGGCCTTTGGCGCGCACCCTCATTCTCCAACCATTTTCTCGCATTTCGACAATGTACGAGTACTTGCCTTATCCCAGCAGAGGATTGAGGGATAATTGTAGATTATGATTACCTTCCTTCCTTCTTGCCTCCACTTGCTCTACTTCGCGTTCCTCCACAAGTACTAGTATGAGGAACAGTGCTCTCCAGACAACGCACTCAACACACAACGCCCTCCTCGGACCACTGCATTCGCCACACAACAAGCAGGACCATCATTAACATCAACCACAAGAAGAACCAAAGCAACGACTCAAGAAGCAGCATCATCTTCCCGTCAATCATGCCAAGGCCTCCAAACACATGGCTACCGTCTATCCATGGCACGAACACGAGGCGTATTCTCTCTTTTGGCATCGGCTTTACTCTCGTATTGACGAATTTGAGGTGGTCTCAGCAGATGTTGGGAGCCTTCACAACGCCAATCATTGATGCCTACAGAGATGCCGCCGTCGACACTTCAACAGGAGGAGTTTCCAGCCACCCTCCTCGATGGAATAGCAACATCACGGACTTCCCATCCTTCATGCTGCAATGGCCAACTGATACATTCGAACCAGACCAACGCGATATTATGAACGCTTCAATGCCGTACATCTTCGCCATCACCAACTATTCCAAATCGTACGATCCGGAGGATGTCTTCATTTCTTTTCACGGTAGCATCACTGAAGCATGGAAGCAAGGTGGCGTTTCAATGAAGGAGGTCGATCGCACGAATTCGACGAACATTGGTATCGGTCAAGTCAAAACAGCCGCGTGTGGGATAGGCAACCCTGCCTGGCTTGCCCACTTCCCACATCTGATGCAAAACTTGTACCCATGTTGGTCGTTGTGGAAACACTTCCCAGACGCTGAACACGTCTTTTTTTTCTTGGCCGCAAGTTCCGCAAAAACATATTTCGTTGGTCAGTGTTGGGCACTACAGTTCTCAAACTGCTTGAAGCAGAGAACATTATGTTCGTCACCATGCCTCAGCAGCACTACATCGAAGAATTCAAAGATCGCCCCAACAACCTGCTTTTTGTCGGGGGGAAGATCGTGAGTGATCACTGGGAAGCCGTCGACGAAGGTGGTTACCGGGCTGCCCACGAAGATGACTTGTTAGATTTCAGGACGCGTGTCTTGAATCTATTTGGGTTCGGCCGTTGCGTCAATCAAGCTTGTGGAACGACTTCCCAGTCTGATACGCACGCGGCATCCCCACAATTGTTGGGAACCAACGACAAAGTAGACACAGGCGATGGCTCAAACGCCCAAACACGCCGCCCACCACGCATCGCCATCGCCAATCGTTTCGAAACCCGGCGAGTGATTGGAGCGCACAACATCTCCATGCTCCTGCAGGAGGAGCTCAATCTTCCGTACAGACCTCCCGTTTTCTTCATCGATCACCTGCCAGCCGAACAGCAACTGGAGTTATTCTCCAACATCGATATCTTGCTGACACCGCATGGAGCGATGCTGACAAATATACCATTCATGCCTCGTTGCAGTTCAGTGATCGAAGTGATCCCGCGCGCCTATCCTTTTGGAAGCTTCTTTGGAACGCTGGCTGCACTATCCGGTGTCAATCATTCCTATGTCTACCTTGGAGAGGATTTGGTTACCGACACTGTAGGTTTGAGATCGTTGGAGTTGCAAGGCGCTGCGCGCGCAGTTCGACTATGCGCGCCAGTGCATGCGCTCATAGAGGCAGTGGAGATCCAGGTCGATCAGTGGCACCAGTGCTGCAGATTTGCCGGTTAAACAGTTGTTGGAGTCCGTCTGTGGCGAGCATGGTAGTTACGAGTGGAGTACTCTGTATGTCGCACCAGTAGCATCCAACACCAACCTCCAAGCAATGATGAAGTCGTCCACCTTTGTAGAGTGGAAAGTAAAGATCACTTTCACTTTCCTGGTTGTTTTCTGGGGTGATGCTGTAGATGGTCTAGTTAAGCAACGAAAACCTATGTAGCGTCGTTTATTCGATGTAATCAAATTGACCAGGTGGAACATAGTATTGGCGTGACACCATTCCTGACGTCATCAACAACACGCAACCAGCAAGAGATGAAGGAAAGATTTCTTTTTGCGTCGTGGAAGATCACTTTGGGACACGAACAACTGTGTGATTGATCTTGAGTTTGTGTCTGCGTTTGTGCACGTGTTGTGTTTGCGAATTGATTCTGGCGTGACGCAGCCACCACAGAGAGAGAGGGTGATGGAGTGCTTCCACTTTCGCGCGCTCGTCTTCTGGTTCCTCGTTTGCATTTGATGCAACATCCCAAACATCCACAGCATTCCAAGCTCCTCTTCCCCTCTCTCTCTCTCTCTCTCTTTGGTCCTGCCAACCGAAGCACAACCAAAGAACGCACTCCAATCAAAGCACGAGTGCATACTTACCATTACATTATAATATATAATATTATTATACACAGTACAGAAGAAGCAAGCAAACATGAAGTTCACAACAGCATCCACCATGCTGGCGGTCGTGGCCGCTGCCTCCGGCACAGCCAGAGTCGCTGCCTTCATGGTCCGACCGCCATCCACACCGACATCGTCGTCCTTCGTGGCCAAGACGCACGGTATCCACAATGCCCTCCAAACCACGAACGCAGCTGCCTCCTCCACGGCTCTCCAGATGAACCTCTTCGACCGATTCTCGCGCGTTGCCAAGTCCAATCTCAACAACATCCTTCAGAACCTCGAGGATCCTGAAAAGATCATGAATCAGGCTGTCGAGGATATGCAGGTGCGTCTACGTTCATGTTCATGTGCACGTTCATGTCCACCTGTGCTTCACACTATACCACCAATAATAGAATACATGGCAATATGTCCATCCGAGACGCATGACACTCGACACTCACCCTCAGATCATTCATATCTCCCTTCTCCTTTTCATACTCGAATTTCCGTTCCCAAACAACATTGCAACAACATTGTAACAACAATATTCAATCACATGATGACTCGTGCGCTGTCGGTTCATGTATCGATCACCGGCGCCACCAACGATCTTTGCGATATTCGATTATACGTTGAATACATTACATAATAAATGACAACAACATCAACAACAATTGTTGGTCATGTCATCAAAATCAATGACATGCTCAACCCACCAATACTCAACCATCCACTGGATGTGTGCGACTACGACTACGACCTCCGCGTCCACCACGCAATAATTTCAAAAACTATGCAATCCCTTGCCCCGTTCATTTATTCGATTCTTTGACTCTTTGACGCACCTCATGAATCCTCCATCACAGCAAGATCTCGTCAAGGTCCGACAATCTTACGCCGAGGTCACAGCCACGCAACGCCGTCTCCTCAAGCAGAAGGAACAGTCCGACGCCATGTCCAACGACTGGTACGAACGTGCGCAGCTCGCCCTCAAGTCGGGCAAGGAGGAACTGGCGCGCGAGGCCCTGAACCGTCGCCAGCAGTACGTGGACGAATCCGCCCAGCTGCAGGACCAGATCGACGGCCAGGCCGACAGCATCGACAAACTCTACGAGGGTATGCAAATGCTCGAGGCGAAGATCCTGGAGGCGAAATCCAAGAAGGAGCAGATGGTGGCGCGTGCACGCACGGCACAGACCACGCAGAAGGTTAACGACATGCTCAGCGGCGTCACTGGCAAGTCCAGCATGGACGCCTTCAACCGCATGGAGGACAAGGTCGCCTCCCTGGAGGCATCCGCGGAAATTTCCGCCGAGATGGGGGCCATCGGCGGCAACGCACTGCCAGGCACCGCAGCATCATCCATCGAGAACGAATTCAAAAAGCTCGAAGCCTCCAGCGCCGTCGATGACGAACTGAACAAGCTCAAGGGGCTCATCGGCGGATCCAGCGACGCGGACGCCAAGTCGTCAGCATCGAAGCCGCCGTCGTCCGCAAACAAGGCGTTGGATGATGAATTTGAAAAGCTCAAGAAGGACGCTGGTCTGTAAATTGTGCCAGCCTGTTGTTCCTGTCATTGTCATGCGATGGCACGTTCCATGTGCTGAAGTTAGTGTGGAAGGGAACATCTTCTCTCCCAAGCGATGGAAAGAATGGTGGAGCATCAACATTACGACAACAGTCCGAGGATCTAGTCAGAACATGACGCGATATGCGAACAACATTACCAACGGCAACTATAGCGAGAGAACCAAAGCTCTCACCTTGACATCCGGCTGGCACCGATCAATGAATGCATCCGTGGCGATTCAACCTCAATTACTCTGCCTGCATCGATGTATGCACTTGCACGCTTCAAACGGCAAAGCAAGAAGGCGAGCGGAGCCACATCCGAACTTCGTTGCGGGTTCCCAGCAGCTGCCTCTATGGATGGCAGTGCAGGCATTCCGATGTTAATCTTCCCTGGGCTCCGCATCACGAATACTCGACGGGCCAACCGGCCAACCAACGGGAATGCAAGCCGTGCCCAATCATTCATGCTACTATATTATAACGTACGGTGTGCTGCTCCAATTCGACATGCCACGAGCAAGAGTAGCGTAGAGTACGTAGGATATATCATATGTTCATCTATCCCGCTACCAAAACAGTTTGTGTGTGCACGCGCATGTGTGTTGATCTGCGAACAGTGAGTGATGAACAACCACTGGAGCTTCGGAATGGATAGAGTACGGTTGTTTCAATGATTGCTGCCTATTATTCAATCACGGCATCAACCACGCATTCCATCCACCGCGAGTGGCGTTCAGGCTCGAAACATCATGGACGGACATGCTGATCCGCTGGAGTATGCGAGGCGGGCGCGACAGCCGTCTTCCGTGCCTTCTGGAGCTTCTCCTGACGCACCGCGTTCTTTTGCGCGCTGCGGGCCTTCACTTCACGGTAGAAGTCTTCGTACTTACGCAGCGCTGCTGCCTTCTTGCGGCTCTGTTCCTTCTCCGCTTTCAGGTCATTCTTCAGCTTTCGTATCAGCTGCTCCTGGCGCTGGACCTGTTCCTTCGCCGCCATACCCGTCATGTAATCGCTGGTCAGCACCAGGTTGTCACTGGTTGGCTTGTTTCGAGATATGGCCTTGCTCTCTGTACCTGCGCTTGCTTCGTGAGTCTTGGACTGCGGGTCGCCGTCCGATCCATCCTCCTTCACAGTTGATACCACTGCTGCTGCTGCTGCCTGTTTTCTGTACTTCTCCAACGATTTGGATAGCACTGCGAATCGGTTCGTGAACTCTGCCTTGAATCGTTTCATCTGCTCTTTCGCTGCCTTGGCTTCGGCCCGTGCCGACTGCGCATCCTCCACTTGGCGCATGAGCGTAGCGTTCTCATCGCCCAACGTTTTCAAAGCGTCCATCAATCTGAGGACTTGCTTCGTCGTGGAGGCATCTGACGCCATTGTGCTGTTGCCGGCGGTGTTGGTAGCGTTCATTCCGGCTGATGCTGATGTGTGGTGACCACCCACTAAAATAGCCCCGGACCCTGCGGTACCTGCACGGCTGCCAATGGATAGAACGGAGTTGGCCAACACTTGCGAAGCTGCCATGGTCATGCTGCCAGGCGGCGGGCCTCCCCACCAGCTCGATTCTAATCCGTCTGTCCTTGCCGCGCTGTCCATCTGAGACGATGACCGGGCATCCACGCCATCCGCGGCAATCGATGGCGACTTGACCGACTGCTGCTGGGTTTGTGTCGCAGCACTGTGGTGCTGATGAGACGCATTGGCATTGGAATGCGAGCCCGCTGCGTGCTGCTGCTGTTGCTGATGGAGCCCTGCGAGATTTGAGTTGCTGTTGTTGCCAATCGCACCCGTGCTCAGCACACGGCTTGTGGTCAGGTTCTGCAATCGGTTTGCGCGCGCGCGAACACCGGCGCTTCTGCTGCCCGCGACCTGGGTTGGTTGCGCCATGCCATTGCGTCCGTAGGCACCTACGCCTGGTCCCATAGTGGATACGGCCCTCTGACCAGGCTGTGCCGATGAGATGGGCGCCATGTGAATGGAGGACGACCCTCCCCACATGGCGGAGGAAGACATGTAGGACTGGGAACCTGGCGTGACGACCATGAAGCTGCCATCGATAGTGGTGTTCTTCGATAGCTTGTTGCTGCCGGCGTTGCCCCCAGTTCCCAACGCGGCATGGGCCTGATTGGCATACTGCATGCGAGTGTCCAAAGATGAGATGGACTGGCCGAGTCCCAGGGTCATGTCCATGTCTCGGAGTTCCTGTTCTAGTTCCATCATCTGATCAATGGGGTTTTGACCTGCCGCTCCTGCACCACTTCCGTTCCGAGCTTCGTTGGCAAGATTGTCCGGCGACACCCCGCCGGGGATCAGGGATCCTTTGGAAGGCCTTCTGTTGCCGCTGGTGAAAGTAGATGATGACTTGCCTGTTCCTGGGACGGTTGGAGATGACGCGGACGGCGACGGCGAGGATGACGCCCTGCCCAAGAACATGGACTCTGAGATATCTTCCTCTCTGGGATGACCCGACCCCAGAGCCCCTCGGACCACCGCCCGGAGACGTTCTTCCTTGGTTACTGTACCATCAGTGGATGTTGTCGGGTTCCCCAAAGGTATTGAGTTGGCGTCTGAAGGTCCAGCAGCATTGGATCTCGCCGCGGATGTAGAAGATGGTGCAGCGCGAGATGAGGAAGCCGGTCCATTTGCATTGGTGTTAGCGCTCGATCCTGATTGGCGTGTTGCCGATGTAGATGCGTTGGCCTTTGATGCGGCGCTGCTATTTGATTTGGACGATGACGATGGTGTTGAGGAGATGAGACGTTCGATCCCAGCTGTGTTGAGCCTCATAATGCGCTTCAGGGCGATGGCCGACTTGGCTTGGGTTTGGCTGAGGAGGAGCAATGAATTGGAAAGCTGCGGGTTGATCGTCTGAACTCCAACGGCGCAGTCGCGATACAGCTTGGCAGATTTGGCATGTTGCGACAAGGCTGAGGGGTTGGTATCGTTGTTAGTATCGTTGTTGCGATGGCGGTTGTGGTGATTGTATGGACGGACGCGCATGCGGGTGCATCATAGGTGCGGTGCGCACGGGCGAGCGAACGAGTGTGAGTGTGAATGTACATACGTACAGATGTTGAAGGAAGTGAGGTTTGAGTTGCACTGAGCGATTGAGTACATGTGTTTCAAACATCCGGCACGAAGGAGAAAATTCGTGGAGTGTACTCGTATGGCCATGGTGCTCTTTGTGGAATGCGTGATGAGCAACACGATGAGTATGTATGACATGCAACGATGGCGACAAGCTGTACAGAACGGAACTCACCCTCTCCCAACTGCCCATTCTGCTTGGCTTCCGTGGCTTGCAGAGAGGCTGAGCTGGCATCCTGCAGGTTTTGGGTGAGCACACTGTTATGAGTGTTGCTGCCGCTGCCGCTGCTGCGCTTGTGGGGATCCGATTGCGAATTTTGAGACACCGCATTGCTTAGGAGCAGGGCCAGGACATCTCCACGGTTGGTGTCCCCAGTTGCGCCTTCGTGGATGGCACTTTGGAATGCCGTGGCCCGACCGTACTCGTAGTCTTCGTCGTCGTCGATGTTGAGGTGGTCAGGTTCCGCATCCACAAAGACGTCAAATGAAGCGTGGTCGACGGTGTCATGAACTCCAATGTCCGCGATGAAACCTGGCGGATTGTTGGCGATGGACGTCGCGAAGGCAGTCGGCGCAGGCTTCGGAGGCATGGCTCTGACAGAAGGCATCCCAGGTCCCATCGCACGGTTCGTGGGATGGGAGACATGGGTCTGGTACTGACGAGGAGGACGTGGTATTCCAGCGGCCTGGCCGTGCGGTTGTTGTGCCGTGTGGGTTGTGTGTGTGGTCTGAGCTGATGGTGCTGTGGGGATGTCGATGTAGGCAAAGTCTGCGTCGACAAATGCCGCATCCGAGATGATGGGATGCTGCTGCTGTTGATGCTGCTGTTGATGCTGCTGTTGACGTTGGTGTTGCTGACGAGGATGACTTGGATGGTGATGATGATGCTGCTGCTGTGAGCCATGAATATATGACGGAGGCACTTGCGGCGTCATGTGGACATTTGTGGGAATACCCACAATCGGAACCTGTGGATGATGTCCATTGGAACTCGCAGGTGCTGTATGAGTACGAGTCCCCGCACTCGCATTCGCACCATGCTGATGGGACTGATGCTGCTGCTCATGCTGCCCGCCGACGTAGATGGGGATGAGATCCACATCCGAATCGATGAAGCTGCCTTGCGAGGATGCGGTCACGAGGCTGCTGCTAGCGCTTACGGCGTCATCGAGCACGTTGTCTCCGTTGATGTTGCCAGGGATGTTGCTTTGCACGTTGCTTGCGTTGGTCGCAGCAGGTAGACCATCATTGGGATCTTCCGTGACGGCGAATGGCAGCTCCATCACTCCTGCTTAGACTGCACGAGTACAGAGTAAGTTCGCTCTTGAGTGTAACTCCACGTACATACGAATACACTCTCAATCTCTCTCTCTCTCTCTCTCTCTCTGTGCGCGTCTCTGTGTGTGTAAGTATGTGTATCTTACTCCAAGGTCGCGCAAGCAACTCAAGCAGGCTCACAGTGGAGTCTCGCGAAATCCTCAAAGCGCGGTTCGCTCAGTCCACTAGTTCACTCAGGCCAATGGAGCGAGCGATCAATGAATTCAGCCAGACTTGCTTCTTCGCCAGCGTTCCTTCTCTTGTCTTGTCTTCCACAACCGCTGATGACCAATCTATCGATCTCTTCGTGTCTTCCTCGCTTCTTTGCTTCTTCGCCCCTCGTTCAATTCCGTCGTTCAATGCCGTCCTTTGATTCCTTTCTGATCCTTTGTGGGTCAATGCAGAACAACAGCAGCAGTGTCCCCGCAATCTGACGAAGAAGAGAAGAGAAGATGAGGATGAAGATGAGGACGAATGCAAAGAAGAGTATTGGTAGAGCACGACCTATTATATGCGAGAGCAGAGCACCATTCAAACACAAGCGCTTTGTGAGAAAATACGAGCCATGGTGTGGGAACTCACGCTCCAGAAAACCAACTCCAGAATTACCCACGTTTGTGTGAGCGCGCGGAACTGCGAGAAAACTGATCAGGATTCTCTTCCTCGTTCTTTCCTTGTTTCTTTGCGTGTCCGCAACCATCATCAACTCAGTCACGTCTGCCGCTTGTGTCATGAAACGTGTCAATCTTCGTCGACTCACGGCTTCACCGAACAATTCTGCAACCGGGATTCAGCTTCTGATTCTCGTTTGGGCGACCGCCTTCCAAGCCTTTTCAATTGAGGCTAGAGAGAGGGAAAACGAAAAGGGCGAGGCTCGACCTTCCCACACGAAGTACGAACACAGTACGAGTCTGCCATTGCGGTATGCACTATGACCACTCGTACGAGAGGTTCTATTTCATGGAAATATGAAAATTAGTATAGTATATAATAGAATATGATACAGCGATCTACTAATATTCTCATGAATGTTGTTGGCATACCTGATCTGACAGGTACTGTGCCCAAACCCGTGGATCATTAAACTTCTACGAGGACCTCCTGTTGCTGCTGTTGCCTTTGTTGTTTTTGCTGCCGCTGTTGCCACTGCTGCTGTTGCCTCCATTGCCATTCTCATCATCGATTGTCTCCATGTGGATGGCATGGTACAGCTCCTTGGACACGTTCACGAATTCGCTCATGTAGGCCAGCTGCCCCTTCAGCGATTCGTGCAGAATGTCGCGCCCGATCTTCTCCACGACCACGATGCACGGCAGGTTGTTCGTGGTGCGGATCACCTGCGCCGTGATCAGGCGGTACCGTCCGCTCAGCTTGCGCAGGATGCGAGTCATCTGCAACCCGCGCAGCACCAGCATCACGATGCGTCCGCCGTCCTTCAGGCAGTACCATGCAGTGCGCAGGAAGATCTCGTACAGCTGCTGCAGGTCGCTGACGCCCTGCTTGTTGCCCGTCATCACACCCCATGGCAGGTTCGAGACGAAGGCGTCGGCGGAGCTGTCGGGTACGTACCGTCGCAGGGCGCGGGCGTCGCAGCAATGGATCTCGCAGATGTCGTTGGAGCAGTTCTCAGCCTCGGCATTCTGCCGCGCGCCCCTGGCGCTCTTTCGTGACACGTCCATGCCGATGCAGCGGATCCTACGCTGCGTCATCTCCAGCGCCTCCAGCAGCAACGTCCCCGATCCGCAGAATGGGTCCACCATCAGCTTGTCCTTGCTGTTGCCGTCGATGCCCGCAAGCCGGATGAGGACGTACGCGATGTTGCACTTGATGGTGACGCCGTTGCGGAAGCGCACGAAATGCCGCTTGGAGATGTCGTCCACGTTCAGCTGCTGTCCGATGAGCACCTTCGTGGAGACGATGTCGGCGCGGATGTTCACGTTGTAGTTCTTCATCTGCGGTTTGCACGAAGATTCGTAGTACTCGGACATGGCGCCGCCGATCTCGCGTTCCACCTGATCGCTGCGGAAGGCGTGGGGGCCGCCGACGCGCTCGCAGGACACGCGGAAGCCGAGTCGCTTTTGTTTTCCGTCGCCGTCGTTGTTCGGAGCATCTCCAAATGCCGATACTGATGTGGACGCCGATGCTCGTGGTATTGTGGCAGAGTCGCGATGGTGCAATGCGGGGATGCTGCCCTTGCCATCCACCAGACGTTGCTTGTAGTATTCGTAGAGGTCTTCCGCAGTGAGGGTGGAAATGCCATCTCGTTTCGTGACTGGAGTGGTCGTCGTCATCGTCGCCGCGGCTGCTTGATCGGGACCATTGGTGCCATCCGCTGCGTCCTTCGTCACGAGATCGCGCATATCAAAATGGTCCTGGTAGAGGAGCACTTGCATCGCTGATCGCAACTCCATGAGTTGCTTTTGAATTGCATCCATCATTTCATCCAATGTTACATCTGTACTTTTGGGTGTTGGCGTTGATGTTTTTGAAGTCGGTGCATACTCCAACCCAGCGTACCCAGCAATGCCCCATGGGCAAGCAACCGGTCGCCAAGAAGACGAGTATCCATGAGCATCATCATGAGTATCATTATCATCATCATTGGTGCTGCCATCGCGGTCCATCATGGACAACATCTCAGTCAACTCATTGGCCAGGTAGTGCTCTGTTCCGATGTTGCAGGATATCACGAATTTAACATCCGGGTTGGCCTCGTTGCAGAATGTCGTGGGCATGTGATCACCGAACAACACCGCAGCGCTGCTGGTGGACGACGCCTCCAAGGGACCGTTGGTGTTGATGCAGATGGACGTGCCGGGCGTGTAGTGGTAGAAATCTTCCTCCTGCGCACCGTCTGCGCCGTTGGTCTTTTTGATGCGCTCCAACCACTTATCGCGACGCTCGTGTTCTTCCTCGCCCTGCGTGTTGGCCTCGTCCTTTCGTTTGCAGCGGAAGGTGAGATTGATGCGGCCTTGCGTGATGGCGCTCTGCCTGGGTATAGAATGCAGGTAATCGTGCTGGCACTGATTCTCCATGATGACGAGGGATCCCGATTCCAACGCGATCGTCGCACGATCACGTCCCGCGTTTTGCTTGGAACGGATTTGGAAGTCGCGCGTTGCGCCCAAGGAGAGGCTCGCAATTGGGGTGGTGCGACCGATCTCTTCGCGGTCCGTGTGCCATCCGATGCGCTGATTGCCGTCTTCATAGAAATTCAGCAAGCAGACGTTGAATTGGACAGGAGACTTGGTGATGCCAGCGCTACTGCCAGCGCTATCACCGGCATCCGCTTGTGAGTTGTGCGAGTTGTACCAATCCTCGATGCGCGTCTTGATGGTTCGCACAGTATCTGTGAATGGGTTGTGATGTATTGGTACTTGCTGCTGCTGCTGCTGCTGATCAGCCTGCCGCTCGGATGCATCCGGCAAGGAGCTCGGAGCATCGCGGTACTTGTAGTCGCTGGGCGTCTCCTCCATGAGGTACACCCACCGATTGATCTTCCCAGAGGTCTCCCATCCAGTTGTCTTGTACAGCTCATCGTACAGCTGCTGCGATTCTTCGCCAGTGAAGAGGTTGGGGTAGTAGAACACGCATTCCTGCTCCAGTGGAACAGCGTACTCCTTCATGATGTCAGTAGTGCCAGTAGTGCCAGTAGTACCAGCAGTGCCAGGCACACGAGTGTGTCTGATAGACCTGATGACAGATCAGCAAGAGTGGATTATTGTGGACAGATACGAGTGGAGTGGAGCAGATTCGAGTGTAATACCATGGAGTAGAGTAGAGTATAATAGATGTCTGGATACTCGTGGAGTAGCAACGCCGCACAACTCCTTGGTATGGTGCAAGTATGAGTTATGACCTTTGGGCGCAATCTTTTCGGTTTTGTTCTGAAGTGTGTTGCTTTGCGTTTGGCAACGAATGAATGGACCATGTTGTCACAACATCAACAAGATCCGTTCCACATGATCGCGGTGTGTTTGTATGAACAATCAATATATTGTACGTCCGTCGTCAGTGTCGATCCACGGCTGTCTGTTTGACATGTCTGTTGGCTGGATTTGTCTGTTGGGACGGTTTCTTCACTTGTCATGTTTTTGGCCTGACGGGAGCCGTTGGCTTGTTCGATTCACGAGTGTGAGATACCGCGAGCAATCGATGCACGCCGTGTTGTGGTGGCGGGAGGATTTGGTGTGTTGGTTCGTCACAACTCGTTGCCGATGGGTGCTCGTTGGGTTGGATTCCTGTGCTTGTGCGTTGTTGTGTTGGATCTGCGTTGTGAACCAGGATGACGGCATCGTGTTGGATGTGACGGTGACGATGGTGGCGGTGATGGTGATGCCTCTCTGATTCTTCCTCCTCTGCGGAACACCCGATTCCTTTTCCTCTGTCTCTGTCTGTCTCTGTCGTCTGCTTCACTTTTGATTTCACAGCGTATTCTTGGGAGAATGAGGGGAGCACCATGGATGGTGATACTCGCACAGCGGTGATGTTTGGACACGTCTGATGACGACTCCGGTTCATGGTGATGAGGGTCAACGCCGCATCTCTTCGCGCTGATGCTTCGCACACTTTGCTCTCTCCGTCTTGGTTGCCTGTGCAATCGCCATCGATTCACGGTTGCAGAAGCGTGATAAGCCTTGACGCGCTGTCGCAATTAAGTGTGGACGTCGAGTGGGTGATGATTTCACGCCAACGAAGTCCCGGAATTAATAGGCGATGCACAAAGGGGGATTCGAATCTCAGACAGAGAGAAGGGAGCTGGATCTGGCGTCACATTTTAAAAAACGGCTGATGCATCACGTGCAATACGCAATGAGCGCGAACAAAGCAAACCACATGAGGGCACTCTTGTGCTCTGTCGTTGCGTAAAACAAAGTCGAATGTGAACGAATGCGCCCGCGACGGTTGTCATGAAACACGCGTACGAGCTGCGGTCATGGATCGAGGCCTCTTTGCTGCTGTGTTTGCGGGTCAGGGGAGAAGACGGCGATAGTGATCCCGCGTTCACAGCGTTCACCGCAACGACAACTTGGCTGGTCAAGACATCGTGAGCATCCAAGGATAGGAGTGGTTCATGAAGGCGAGGTACCAAAACCAATACCAAAACGAAGCACGTTGACCCCACAGCTGAGGATTATCTCGCTCTCTCTCTCTGGAGATTGCCATCGACCTGCACACTGCTGCTCAAACCCATGGAGTACCCATACTTGCACTCGCCTTCGTTAGAGCACTTGACTGCTTGGCATCATTCTACTCCGTCGCATCTTGCGGAAACCTTTGCAACATTCAGCATCAGCAACGCAAGAGAAAGATGATGAACGCGAGCGACAGCAGCAGCAGTGGAAACGATGGCGAGAGCTGCGATGCATCCAGCTGTCTATCCATATCTCACGACAACAGCAACATTAGGAGTGGCAACAACAACTTCATGGAGTCACATTCTCAACACAATAAACACGTCCATCGCGGTCAATACGACCAATACGGTCAATACGATGAGGAGCAAGGCAATGGCCACGTTGATGGCCAAGGCACGGATGAACACTCAAGCAGCAGCATCGATGAGGATGGAGAAGCGAGCGTTGCAAGCGTTGAGTCCGTCGAGAGCCATTCCTCCTGCGCTTCATTTGCGTCTCATTCCTCATCCCTGACTTCATCCTCAGCCTCCCTTCCATCTCAGAAGCCATCACCGCCTACGTCTCAGTCTCAGATGCTGTCTCATCCACTGTCTCGGTCTGCGAACGTGCTCGGCAACCCATCGTTGCATCTTGATGCTGATGGACGTTCATACCAACATGAGCAACAACATGAGCATCATCACGGGCACCAGCACCAATACCAACATGTCCGTCGCAGCTCCTACTCGAACAAGTGCGCAGGATCAGTCCCTGGCTCAGTCTCCGGATCCGTTGCTTCCACAGCAGCATCATCTGGTGCATCATCTGGAAGATCATCTCTGTCGGCAGCCTCGTCTCACTCGCGCACCCGCCCTCGGCCTTCCGTTGGATTGTCCCGTCTGTCGTCTCACAGGAGGTTCGCTGAGACGCTTCCTCTTCAGGTTGGTACGAGTACAGCTGGTGGTGCCCACATCAAGGGCAATGCTAACATCAATGCCAACGTGAAGAGCAACGGCAACGGCAATGCAAAGAACCAGCAGCCACAACATTCCCAACAACAAACACCTCTGTACAAGCACTTCCGCCGCATCCCGCTGTCGACCATCATCCTCTTCCTCATGCTCCTGCACACCAAGTATCAGGAGTCTCAGATGGTCTTCCGGGCGATGGAGCATTGTCCATGCTCTCGTGTTCAGTCTCATCTGTCACCGATGCCGTCGCATGCCAATCAAACTCAGATTCAAGAACACCAACAAAATGCGCATCAACAAAAGAAGAGCAGACTTGAACGTCAAGAGAACAAGGATAGCATGATGCCCGTTAATGACCCACCTCAGATCGAACGCCTCAGAGGGTCCCTCGTGCAGCACTTCCTTGCGTTGGAACGGGAGCTCCGCATGGCGCAGCGCAACAACCAGACCGCCAATACGTACATGCTCTCCAGTCCCATCTTGCGTAATGCCAACATCACCGATATTCTGACGCATCAGCAAAGGCAGCAAGGCAACAGTAACAGCAACAACAACAAGGATAAGACGAAGATCACTGGAACAGCCTCGCGTCTTCAAAGCATTGATCCGTCCATGCTCACGCTGGATCCCTACGGCTTCTACGTCTCTCGGCATCTGCCCAATGCATACGTCGCGAATCGGCAGGGTGTGCAAGGTTCTCCTTGCTCCCAGGCACAGCAGCGGGTATCGGCGCAGAATGAGAATCCATCGGATCGCAACGGAAGTCAGGACAGCCAGGTCACACTGCTCACACATGTTTCCACCGACAAGCTGCAGCGTCTCCAGCTACAGCTGAAATGGTGGAACGGGCCGGCCTCAGTCGCCGTCTACATCCGAGACATCAAGGATATTGACACCCTCGTCAACTTTCTCTCGAAGGAGTATCGTACGGAACATGTCAGCACTACGAGCAGCAGCAACACTGGTGACAAGAACGGCCAGGGCAATGATGGCGGAGATACCATTGCGTTCCACATCTACATGGAGGTCACGCCTCACGAGGAGAAGGAAAATCCTGGAGCGTCATCAAAGACTGCGACAACTGCACAGCCATCCCGAGGTCTCAACAAGAAAACACCATCTCAGCGCAAGGTGCTGCCATATCCGCACAACCAGCTGCGCAACCTGGCCATGGAGACCTTGTCCGACGACACCTTCTTCGTGGCAATAGATGTCGACTTCGTTCCGTCCTGGGACTCCCATTCCGAAATCCAGCGTCTTCTGTCCCTGCCATCGCATCAGCAAACATCCTCCAATGGCATTCGTCACGAGCTCGTGCACAATCGGCGCCTCTTCGTCCTGCCAGCATTTTCGATGCAGCACAAACCGAGTGCCACACAGGAAGCATCATCGCAGCAAGCCGAGGATGATGATTCTTCCTTTCCCAAAACACGCCAGGACCTCCTCGTCAAGGTACATCGCCATGAAGCGGAAATGTTCCGCAAACAGAAGTTCCCAGCCGGTCATGCACCGACTGACTTTGACAAGTGGTTGGCCTGGGACGTCAACACCGGAACCAGCAGCAGCAGCAGCAGCAATAACAACAACGACAATGGCTGGTATCCCATCGAATACGCGGAATCCTTCGAACCGTACGTCCTGGGCTACTACACGCACAACAAGCCCTCAATTCCACGATACCGCACCGAATTCCGCGGGTACGGCAAGAACAAGCTGACGTGGATCATGGAGATGCACCGCAACGGTTACTCCTTCGGCGTCCTGCCCACCGTTTGGGCCGTGCACATGGACCACCCCGTCAGCAACCAGGACGACCGCCGCAACGAGTTGGATTTCAACAAGTTCATCCTCTATCCGCAGTTCTTGCGGTACTTGGATGACACGTACGGCAGATACAGGGCAGAGCAATGATCGTTGGTATTGTACGAACGTGCCATACTTTGCATGAAATGGCGGGTATGGGTGGAAGTGGACAGAGTGCGTATTTGTTGAGACATATAATAGATAATATTGTACAATCGATCGTCCGCGTCCAGAAATGATCTTCATAACTTCATCTCACAGTAGCTATGCTTGGACAGTCTCGCGTACTCAAGTCGTATCAATGGCGCCCGCAAGTGTATGGCGCATGGAGAAGAGCATTACGAAGGCGTGACCATGCTTGATTGACTCCGAAGAAGAATGATGTTGTCCGCGACCACATATGGTACATAAGCACGGATACAGTAAAGACAAGACAAGACAGAAGATCGTGGAGTAGAAAGACAGAGTGGAGCGGAGTAAACTACTCTATGTGTCTACTACTACGCATTGTCGCTGTCGCATGCTTTACTCTGAATGCAACGTCGTCGGCATGCGTTGAGAAGAAGCGACTCAGCCGCCGATGAGCGTCATGGGTCTGTTCTCGCTGGAATGATCGGAGATGTCCTGCATGTCATGGTGGCCGCCGAGCTTGAAGTGCTTGCGCTGCACGGCGGCATGGACGACCTTGGCCAGCAGATCCGGACGCTGGATTCGGAGGATGTCGCGCAGGCTGATCTCCGTGGCTCCAAAGAGGCAGACCTTGAGCTGGCCATCCGCGGTCATGCGCAGTCGGTTGCAGGTTCCGCAGAAGTGGGACGACATGGACGTGATGAATCCGATGCGTCCTTGCCGTGTGTTGCGTGGTTGCGGTTGTTGCTGCTGTGCTGCTGCATGGTGGACGGAGCGTGAATCATGATCCAGATGTTGATCAGCGAGGTTGACGAGATCGACGGGATTGTAGGACCACCACTTCGTGGTGTCATTGGGTCCATCCTGGAGCCTCTGCAGGGCGTGTCCCGTGCTGGGCTGCTGGTCTTGAAATATGTCCTGCATATCCTGGTAAGAAATGAAATCGTTGGTACCCCATCGATTGTCGTTGAAGGGCATGTACTCGATGAATCGAATATCGATGCCTAGCTGGTTGGAGAGATGCGCGAATTGCGGCAGCTCGTGCACGTTGTCCTTCATGACGACGCAGTTGATCTTTGTGTGCAGGTGCGGCGCTTGGTCGGCGCAGTCCTGGATGGCCTGCCAGACCCTGTGGAAGTATGACTCTGGACGTCGCGTGAGCGTGGCGAACAGGTGCGGTTGCAGGCTGTCGAGACTGACGTTGATGTGGGTGACGCCGGCATCTATGAGACCCGGGAGGTGCTTGGACAGGGTGACGCCATTGGTGGTGATTCCAATTTCTGTGATCTTGTCCTTGTGCCTCTCGGATATTTGCGAGATGAGCGAGACGATGTCCTTGCGCAGGAGGGGTTCGCCGCCCGTGAATCTGAGCTTGGTGACGCCGCCGACAGTGACGAACCAGTCGACGAGTTGGATGATTTCGTTGTTGGAGAGCAGGTGCTCTGGCGGTTGCAAGGGGACGCCGTCCTCCGGCATGCAGTACAGGCATCTGAGGTTGCATTTCTCGCTCAATGAAATGCGCAGGTAAGAGTGCTGACGTCCGAAGGTGTCCTGCAGCACGGCATTGGCAGGGGCGTCCGCATGTGACTGATGCAGTTTGGTTTGCGATGGATCTGGCAGTGCCTCCAGCTGACGGATCCATTCCTCCTGTACCGTGATGGGTGCGTTGCCCATCATGATGTTATCTGCAGACGATTGTTCGTCAATTTTCGTTTGCGTTTGCGCTTGAGTTTGCGCTTGCATTTGCTGTTGGACGGATTGAATGGATGGAATCGGTGGCAATTTGGAGAGCAATTTGCGTGGTTGCGCTGCTGGTTTTGCTGAGGGCTGTGCTGAAGAATTGGAAGGAGCAGAGGATGGTGACGAAGAAGAGACGGTTGGCGCACTCCCCCTCCTCTGATCCTCAATCCTGAGCTGTTGCCGCAGAGCTTCCAGCCTGGATTGCTTCGCTTGGCTCTGTCCGTTGCTCTTGATTGCGTCGCTGCTCACATCTGTCGCTCGCCTGCCCTGGCTCGCATCATTTGCGTGATCGAAGTGCCGCTCGATGTGCACAATGGGCTTGACATTTGCCAGTCTCTTCTGTCCCTTGCGTCCATTCTGCCTGTCCAATCCATTGTCAGCAGCGTCAACGTGAGCATGTTCGTCGTCATCGTCATCACTTGCAAAGGCCACCGCAGAAGACGAGAGACCTCTCTTTGACCTCGCAGAGCGGGTGGAGAAGGAGACGATGGCGCGTCGTAGATGAGGCTGCGTCAGTCGGCCATGCCTCGAGGTAACGCGTGAACGCCGTTGCAGCTGCTGCGGCATGCGAGGCTGCCATTGTGCAGATGCCGAGACGATAATCCGGCGGAACATGATGGCTGCTTGTCTGCCGTTGGCTGTTGCTTCCAGCGATATTGGGGATTATGACGATGCGCACAATCAAGCAACAGGGGATGGAGGCAATGAAGTAGCGAAAGTGTTGGACGTGTTGTGTTGGGAGAATGAGAGAGGAAGAGGCGGAGTTTGCGAATAGAGGGCACTCTCCTCCATCAGCAGATGCAGGCAGAATAGTATTGTGTTCTCCCGCGCAATCCGCCTTGGCTCCTGTTCCAACTGCTGAGACTTCGATGGAGCAGGCTGTGCAGTTTGACCGTTGTTGTTGTTGTTGTCGTTGTTGTCGTCATGGAGGCATGTTCATTCTCATGATGCAGATGTGCAGGCAGAAAGAAACAAAGAGGGCGAAGATGTCCAACGATTGGGTGACATCACGTCACATGACACAACAAGGACGCAACCCACGACCACACGTACTTGTTGCAGGAAACAGAACTTTTGCGCATTTCCATCTGCTGCGCAACGCGAACACGCTGGTGCCGGCACTTCTTCAGCTTCTTCTCCGCCTTCGACTGCAACGACACAACAACGCAATTCCAAGATTTCCAATCGTGCATAATTACACGGCACACAATTGTGTTGTCCCGAGCTGACCGGGATTAGATGTAAGTCACGATCGAAGACCAACTGTTTGAAATCCTGTGAATCCACTCACGTTAGGACGGTTCCCACGAGAAGTCTCCAACGTTGCGACACGATGACTTTTCGGTTCGCCTTGTGACATGTCGCATGGCACAGTCCAAGTAACTTCTGTTGGTCCGCTTTCCGTTTCATACTACGACCAGACGAACGAACACTGCTTATTGGTCGGAACCAGCCTTTTCTTGTTCGTGATTTGGTCGGGGTTTGTGGCGTGGCGTTACTCGAGTTAGCGCAGACATCCATTCACGCACGCATGCAAGACGGACACGGGAGTGATCGAAGGACGAAAAAGAGACAACCAGAGAGCACAACGCGTGGTTTTGTGTTGTTTGTTCTCGTGTTGGAAACGCTTCCCGAGGACAACGCGTGATGGTGGTGGGAGACGACAGAAACAAGAAATACCAATCACAACGATGATGGCACCAAAAGAACAAAGATTGGGCCCAAAAGCACCCGGTCGCCGTGGTCGTACGTCTATTCGTGGCGTGGCAGTACTCGCGGCGCGTAGCTCGTTCGGGGAATTGCAACGATCTGGAACCACCCCCTGCGGATAATTGCGCCAACCCAGGGAACGACCAACCTCGCGAATAGTCTCGCTACGTGATTTGTGTTGTGTGTGTGTTGTTTGTGTTTGTGGCTGTCTGGATCAAGGGCGAGGAGGCAGCGGACACGACCAGAGTGCCGCGTTGTGCTGCACTTCGCCGCAGAGGCATACGCGTTGCCCGTACACGCGAGCGCCAAAACGATACTCGTTCTTCCGCCAGCGCTGTCGTGTTCTGCCTCTCTCGCTCTTCCTTGGGGGGAGCCTCGCTCTCTGGACCCACGAACGGCACCGACAACAGCTTCGGCAAGAAGACTGAAGGCCGAAGAGCAACTTGGCCATTGCGGAGTCCACTCCGCTCCACCATTCTAATACCCTGTTCTCTACGAGTGTTCTCTACAGGTAGTCGCTACAGGTAGTCGCTAAAGGTAGTCTCGACAGGTAGTCTCTACTATACAAACAGACAGAGCACCTGCTTCGCCAGCACAGCAAACGAGGAAAGCAACGACTATACCGCCCATCATCTCCCTCGTTAGCACCATAGCTCGTACAAACTCGTACGGTTGTTGTATCGTCCAAGAAGGCGAGCACAATCGTAGTTGCAATAGACACGAGGCCTTGGAGGAGACTGCTCTGCTGGCACGATCTATTCTGTCGCCAAAGTCCCAACTCTGCTTCGGTCGTCAGCGCCAGAGTATAGTGGAGTATAGCAGAGTAGAGTACTCTGGGCTGCTCTGGACTACTCTATCTCCACAGGAACAATGCCCATCGTCGACGTCGCAACGAGAGACGCAAGACATACCAATACAGCAGCAGCAGCAGAAGCAACAGCAGCAGCAACCCATTCGCACACCTCAACGAGCATCATCAACCACACAGGTCAGGTTCACACTCGTCCGCATGCTCCTGCTCATGCCAACTTGCGTGCCAACTCATACGAGAACAGCAATCTTGGGAGCCACAGCAACGAACCCCATGCCCAGTTCCTCAAGACCCAAGTCGGCCTGAACCAAAGGGCGAAGCACAGAAGCAACAGAGGCCACAGCATCAGCCGAAGTCCCAGTCGAAGTCGAAGTCCCAGCCGCAATCAGAATCGCATTCAGAATCAAAGCAGCAGTCAGGGGCATCGAAAGACGGAACGGCTGCAATCATCCAACGCGGAGGCCAAATCTATTGCAGCTCAGGAGACTGCTGCTGGCGCTGCTGTTGCTGCTGCTGTTGGAATCGGTACCAAAGGCGCAGACTTGGACATTCATGCTTGGGGAGGAACAGATGATCACAGCGATCCTCATCACGATCTTCATCACGATCCTCATCACGAGCTGCACAAACATATGGACCTCGTCAACAACAGCTCATTCTCCACGGCCAGCCTCACCACCGCAATGACGAGCTCAAGGACGGTCGTCTCCACCAGATCCACCTCTCCTGGATCGCCCACATCCAACGCAACCAATGCCCTCCATGTCGCTGCGCAAACCGTGGGAAGCGTCAGGGAAGGCAACGACGAAGCCGATCATGATGCCTCCCTTGTCTCCCTCCTCTCCAACAACCAAAGCTGGACGGGACAGCCTTCCCCTGTGCGAACGACTGCGCCCAAACCGCCAACCCGCGTCTTGACCACCTCCTTTGCGCATATCAAAGATGGGGCGCCGTCTGCTCTCACGATGTCGGTCGTCGAAACGCAAACACCGCATGCCCCTGACTATGACTATGTCTACAAGCCATCTCGTCAGCGTCAACGTCAACGTCAACAAACACCATCCACAGAGTCGACAGCATCAACGCCATCAACAGTGTCAATGCCCGCTGACGAACTCGAAGCAACAGCCAATGTCACAGATGCCATGGACGCAAATCAAACATCGGATGAGGAATCTTATCAGATCGGAGACAGCGATGATTCCATCTCCCTCTCTTCTTCCTCTTCCTCCAAGCGCAAACGAAAGCGTGAGCGCGCAAACATGAACGCAAACAGATCGCGTACATCCAGCAACGCCTCCAGTTATGATGCGGATGTGGACGCGGACGCAGACACCAACGATGGTGTTGCCAGCACCTCCTCTTCCAACTCTGCACGCGACTTCAACGCTCCGCAACATCACTATCCGCACTCGCAATCGGATCACCTGCCATACCACAGCGCAAGCGCAACCAACAACATACAAATGAACATGAATCACAGCCATTCCAGCTCCGGCACGCAACCAACTTTCAACACTTCGGCATCGCATCCAAACTCACACCACCAACAGCGACAATCGCATGCGACAGCGCCGATAGAACGTTCCGATCATCATGCGAGACCCAGAGGCAGATCGCGTACCAACACAAACGGATCCACAACCTATGACACAAACAGCCATCAGCATGGACATCCACATGGACATCCACATCCACATGGACAACCACGGGATGCATTCGCGCTCTCCAACTCCAACGTCCACGCTCATGCCCACACCCACGCCTACACCACCCGCATACACTCCTCGGCCTCCACAGATTCATCCTTCCTCTCCACCGGAGGCAGCAGCACAACCACGGCCACCACCACCAACCGCACTCGCCCGCATCGCAATGGTTCCGGCATCAGCATCAGCATGGAAAGCACCACGGACGACAGCACGGAGTCCACCATCGCGCCTCTCCGTTCCTCCTGCTTCCATCGAGCCTCCGTCTCCTCGGATGCATCCACAGTCAACCAGCACAACCGCAGTGAGAAGTACCGCTCCATGATACGACCAACCCACAGCCACGACTCGTCAGCCCTCACCTCCAACACATCGCAATTCGACAACGATCACGTTTACAACGCCCACAATCCGCACATGCACGGCAACCCCAACAACCAGCATCTCGATCCAAAGTCATCCCCCTCCTGGAAATGGCAGCACTGCATCCAGAATCAGTACTGGGAGGAACTCGAAACCCTCCTCCAAACATACAACCCCAAACATCATCCCACGGAACATCAGCATTGCAAGCAGACCCTGGTCAAAAAGAAGCCAAAGAAGCGCAAGCGACGTCAGCTGCGCGTCACCAAGTACTTCCAGAACATGTTCCAAAGGAAGGGCAGCATCGATGCGGACGACAACAACAGCAGCAACAGCAACAATAACAACGATCGCAATAACAGCAATCAGGATGATGGCAAACCACGTGCTGCTGTTGCTGCTGCTGCTTCTTCTGCGAATACTCACACTGGCCTTGCCAACAGAGATCTCAGCCTCGATGACGATGGCAGACCAATCATCTCCACCCTCACCCATGACCTGGAGAGCGACGATGAGGGCATCTCCATGAACACAAACGCAAACACGACCACGACGACCAACACCGCGACGACCAAGTCATCCAGATTGTGGAGGCACAAATCGAAGAACAAATCAAAGGACCTCCCATCCTCCCCCCTTCTCTGCGTCGACCCGCAAACGGGACGCACACCTCTGCACTGGGCCTGCTGGGAACGTGTTCCCAACAAGATCGTTCAAAAGATGCTCTTCGTTGCGCGTCTCGCTGCATCCACCAAGGACAACCAGCATTCCTACCCTTTGCATCTGGCAGTCCAAGCGGGACGTCGCAACCTCGATCTCCTCGACAAGCTCATCAAGGCGTATCCACCAGCTTCCTGGCAACCAGACGGGCAGGGCAAGACACCCTTGCTCTGGGCCATCGACGATGCCATCTACAACTTCGACGGTCCCATCCCCATGGCTGCCACGGGCGTTGCCCCTGACTTTGATCCCGTCAACGCAGACTTCCGCAACGCCGGCAATCGCGATGGAAGCACAATCGACAATCACAATGCACATGACCATCACAATCACAATCACAATACTACCAACGATATGAATGGCGCGGCAGCGAATGGCGAAAAGGTCACGCCACCGCCGTACTGCTTCTGGGGATTCCCCCACTACCAGCACCATCAGGAATGGCAGCAACGTCAGGAACGCAGATTCGCATTGGTCAAGTGGCTCCTAGAGAACCGCATCGCGCGCAACAAGCCCCTCAACATCAACGTCGAGAATCACACCGTCCTCCTGGAGTGTCTGCAGGCAGCTGCACCACCATCCGTCATTCGATTGATCTTGCAAATGTCCATGGACAATCTCCTCGAACCCATGAAGTCAAAGCCGTCGTCTCAGCCGGAAGCCGCCGTCAACGCCCTCATGGGACCGCAGCCCATCACGACGGCGGCCGCCACGTCAAAGAAGGAGCGTCTCTTGGCTGGGCCTGTCCTGTCGTACCTCATCTCTCGACAATACCCCAAGGATTTGTGGATCTCCGTCCTGAATGCGTGCCCAACCTCCTTCCTCAAAACGTACAAGGATCCCATGGGCCGCGGACTGGTGGCCAGCCATTACCGAGTGGCCTGCGTCTTGCACGAAGATGCGCCGGCTCCGCTGCCCTCGCCATCGTTGGCGGAAACCGCAACCGCCATGATCGCTGCAGCAAACGGTGTCGCAACCGCCGCAATCAACCATCCTCCCAACCGAACTCGCAAGCTGCGTTCGCAGTTCAAGCGACGTCGCAATCGTTCCGATGATGGCAAGGGATCCTACCTCCAAACAAGCACGTCCTCGTTGCTCTCCACGTCGTCCATCTCATCGGTGTCAACCCTGCATGACAGCTCCGACAACGAGGAAGGGGAGGACCGCAGCGGCAGGAACAACCATACCCTGGTCGCCAAAGGATCGTACCGTCGCACGTTGCAGGAATGGGCATTGGCGAAGGAGCAGCACGACATCGACTACACACCACCAACACCTTTCATGGAGTGGTGGGATAAATTGCAGCTCCTCCTGGAGTACTGGGCGACGCACGAAATTCCAAAACGACTCCGGTCGGCCAATTCTCTCGGCACCGCCGCAGCTTCCATTGTGACCGATGACGATTCGCACACTGAAACTGAGCATTCGCAGCCTGATGGCAGCAATAGTGATAGCAACGGCAACGACGACAAGACCGTCATCAATCCTGACATCGAGCTGTCGGAGGAGGTTCACGAGGAGCTGCTGATGGTGCATTCCGCCCTCACCAACTCGGATGTGCCTCCATCGCTCTTGCAACTGCTCGTCGCGCTCTATCCCAACGCCACCGAACTCCCCCATCCCAAGACGACCGCGTTGCCCATCCACTTGGCGTGCCGCGTTTGGCGGTACCGCACCGTGCCACCGCGGCGAGGTGAGACACATGAAGTGCTGCTGCTCAATGACCTTTGCTCGCAGCTGATTGAGACGGATCCCTCCTTCCGCACGAAACACGCCAGGTACCGGCAGAGACTTGCGATTCATCATGCCATCGCCGCCAACAAACCATGGAACTTCATCCAGCCCCTCGTGGAGGCCAGCCCCATCTCGTTGATCCAGCGAGATCCCAACACAAAGCTGTATCCATTCCAGATGGCGGCCAAACCAGAGGTCCAGCTCGACGTCGAGGTGTTGACCAAGTCTGCGTTCACGGACTTCGAATGGAACAACGCGATGCCGACCGAAGAACAGGAACGCGCCATGGAGGTCGTGGAAACCGTGATTGAGCTGGAACAATTCACCTTGTGCTTCGAATTGTTGCGCGCCAATCCAGACGCCATCGATCCGTCGGTGATTCGACGCAGAGAAGCGGCGCGCGTGGCACGCCGCGCATCGCTGGGACTGTCCACAAAACGGAGCAAGTCCAAATCCATCCTCGCCAGAGCGGATGATACCATCACGGATGCGTTGCAAATCAAGTACGTGCAAGGTCTGTTCCATCTGGGTCACGTCTCGGCGCATTACATCGGCTGGGCCTACGACACCAACGCGCGCGGGTGGAAGGTGCATCGATGCAACCTGGCCGTCATCAAGGAGGCCATCATGGATGGCTTCGTCTCGACCACGTTGCACCCTTGGTGGAAGAAGCTGAAGTTCTGGATCTGGCAGGAAAGCCGCATCGTGGTGCCGCACAGCGAGGAGTTCCTCCTGCATGCCGCAGTGTCCAACCCAGACACGCCGCTATACGTCATCAACCTGATCCTCGAGATCTTTCCCCGATCGGTGTCGATCCCCATCCCCAACTGCGTCGAATGCTATCCGTTGCACATCGCCATGAACACGCCGAAGTACTTGCCGCTACCGTTCGAGTTCCCGCATCCCAAGACCGCGATCGAAATGATCCTCCATGCAAACCCTGACGCTGCGCTCATCAAGTGGGATCACGTGAAGCTGCCGTTGCATGTGGGAATCACCGCGGGGAAAGGATGGGATGAGCTGAAGGCGGTGGTGGATCAGGAGCCGGATGCATTGGCTGTGCCGCAGGAAGACCTATTCCCATTCCAGATGATGGCCGTCGGCCAGCCGTATTCGGAAGAGAAGCGGTTGCGGTTGGAAGAATCGGTCCGCAATCAGGTCGGCGCTTCCAAGTGGAGACAGCTGACGCCCCACCAGAGGGTGCTGGAGAACAGCAAGGCGTTGGCATCGCAGGACCTCAGCGTAATGTCCAGCATCTTCCAGCTGCTGCGACGCAACCCGCTCTTGCTGTGCCTGGGAACGGACTTTGTGGCCATCCCGCCACATCATCACCGCCGTGACGCAAGCGGCACAGGCAAGGATGCTGCTGGTCGCAGACAGCGGGCCGCCAACATGGCCATGCTGTCGACGCACAAGCGCACCTGGCTGAACCAGAGCTTCGACTCCAACCTTTCCCTCCGAAGTTTGGATTTCCTGGAGGAAGTGTACGAGATGGATTCCTCCAAGCTGTCGCTCACCTTGGAAGATGCATTCGGCGAAGGCTCATTCTCGTTGGATAACAACAGCACTGGCAACAACCAAAGCGGTTCCTCCGCGTCGATCCAATTCGGAATGGACAGCGGTCTCGGAGGCGGCATGAACGGCTTTGGCGGTGTCAGCATGAGCAATGTTGGAGGAGTTACTGGCGGATCTCCCGCCGTGGGCAGCCGACACGCCAGATTTGCACCGTCTCCAGATAACTCCGCAAGCAAGTTCGATCAGTCCATGTCGTTGGACCAGCTGGGAGGCGGTGCCTCGTCGTTTTCGCGAGATGACAGCTTGACGCTGACAGATCTCTCGCACTTGCCATGGGCCAGCTCTCTGGCGCGTGCGCAGCGTCGCAGGCAGTCTCTGGGCGGGAGCTATCACTCGCGCGGATCCACGTCGCCCAATAGCTCCATCCGGAGCGATCAGTCCTTCTCGCTGGATCAGCTTATCCCCAGGACATTCTCTAGAGACGATAACATCTCGGAATCCTTGCCGTCGCGGCATGGCAGGCCACCGACCAGGCCCATGCGCCGTCGTCTGTCGCAGTCTTCCGCAGCGTCCTCACAGGCAGGCGGTATTGCCAGTCATGGATCGAGAGACTTTGAGAGCAGCGACCAGTCCATCACGCTGGAGGGTCTCACCACGGGCACGTTGCCGTTGAACGATACATCCTCTTCGTTCGCCAGGCGTCAAGGTGGCGGTGGTGTTGGTGTCAATGGTGGTGGCAGAAAGCAGCGGCAGACACCCACGAAGGGGGGAAGGAAGCAGTACCCCTTGGCAAGGGCACCCATGAACGATTCCATCCGCGCGGATGGGTTTGGTTTGCACGGAAATGCTATCTTCCGCCGACACCAAGCCGCAGGTAGCCGCGCCAACCAGCAGGATGGTGATGTCATCGAAGAGTTCAAGGAAGACACCAGCAGCGACGAGGCGGAGATGGAGTATGAGGAGACCGAGTACGAAGAGATGGACCCCAACTTCGAATCGCAGTTTGAATTTGACTTCGAAGAGCGGGATCCCAACTTCTCGTCAGAGGAGGAGGACTTGGAATATGAAGAGGAAGATCCCAACTTCTCCTCCGATGAAGGCGAGCTTGGTCAGGCAAAGATCATGCCCAGCTTCGACTCCAAGGACTGCGCGGGCAACAACGCCACTCCGGAGGTGCGTACAAATGAAACACCAAAAGCGGAGGCAACGTCAGGAGACACAAAATCTCAAAATACGAACGACAGCAGTTACGACATTGGTAGTGATGGTGCTGATGGTGCTCCACATGTCGCTACTGGCGATGAGCATGATGATCAAGCGAGCAGCATCACCGCAAGGAAAGCAATTGGTGGGCCAGGTATCATGAGCGTTGCACGCAACGGAAAAGTGGTGGGCGATCTGCGAGAGCCATCGAAGACGAAGTCCGGCAAAGCGGGTGGGTCGAAATCGAAGGGACGCGATGATGCAACAATGGAGGCCAAGTCCATGCCATCGAAAATTGAGAAGAGAGCAACCCTCTCCAAACCAAAAAGCATTTTGCCGAAGACTACGCTTGATGTCACGCCAACTATGGTTGACAAGAAGACGAAGAAAGGCGAAAGCGCATCCGCCAACCGTGACGAACTCCTCAAGGCCAGCATGGCGGCCATCGAGAACGCGGTCCATGAAATCGACAACTCGATGGATATGCAACATCTGGAACAACTCAACTCGAGCTTCTCGTTGACGCCCCCCATGGCGGAGGTGGTCACGCCGGATCATGCGGACATGACGCTCTCCATCCCTCGCGATGGGCAGGTCATGCCGGGCTACGATTTTGGCAGCCGGAGGTTCACGGTTGCCGATGTGTCGCACTTGGACGGCGTCGGGGTTTATTCTCGTGACGCGGACGCTAGCCGGCTGGAGCGCATTGACTCCAATCTGAAGCACGTCGTCGTCATCACGAAGCGAGAGGCCTTCATCATCACACGGGACAAGCTGAAGATGCTCAAGGCGTCAGTGTATCACCGCAATCACAAACGATCATGGCTGCGCGTGCTTCAGAACTACGGATCGCAGCTCAGCTTGCGCGGTCTGCACACCCTGCGCCAAGATCAGGATCAACAGTTGGTGTCCATCGCCATGATCGACAAGAACATGGTCGTGGTGGACGAAGACGAGGATTACATCTGGATTATCCACGGCATTGCTGCGGCCAATCATATCGAACACTTCGATGTGCAGCAAACGATGGAGGCCGTGGCGTACTTTGAACGGTTAGGCGAGATCGCCACATGGTTGGACATCTTCTGCAAGCCAGAGCTTGCCAACTGCGCTTTCCAGGCCAAGGAGAACTCTGCCATCGTGAAGTGGCTGGCACACATCATGACGATGGAGCCGTCGAACGAGTTCAAACCTGCGCTGAAGCAGAGCGACTTCATACTCACGCCGGCCATCCTCCGTAGCAGCATGACGCATTACGAATCGGGCAATATCTCGGAACGGCTGCCGCTGGATAACAAGCTGGTCTTCGCGCTGAATCGGCACAAGCTGAGAAACGCGTTGCGTTTGAAGCAGAGGATACCCATCCACTTCCAAATCCCGCGTTCGCACCGCTACAGCGTCGCTCGCAAGGCGATCGTTCGGACCTTGGAACGTGACCGCGTGCTGGAAATCCTGAAGGTGAAGCAGCTCACGGCTTCGGGCGTGAAGTGCAAGCTCCGGCCGAAGAGCAAATCCCATCGATTCTACATCCAAGAGAAGATCGTGAATATTCCGTACCGAATGACCACGAGACAGTTATCCCGTTACGACGAGAAGATGAAAAAGATGAAGCGATCGACTGCTAGGACCAGCAATGCCAGCAGCACGAGCACGAACTTTGGCATGAGCATGAGCATCGGCAAGTGGGATGATAGTTCGTCAGGGTTCGACGAAGCGTCAGCGGTTGGTGCAAGAGCGATGAGGCGGCAGCTTGAGAGGCTGAGCAACGAGTCGCTGCCGTCCTCGATAGAATCGGGCGTCCCGCTCTTCCTTCAGGATTTGTCGACCGATCCAAACAATTCCAGTACGCTTTCCAGCGATCTGTCATCCCCTCTGTCGGAATTAACCGATTCGTCAGAGCTGGCGAACAGCAACAGCCGTTCCTTCCGCAACACGGAGGGCGCTAAGATCGACCTGTCTCCGGGCGTGCCGTTGCCACCGATGGATGGGATGCCGTTGGGAACTCCAGTCGGTGACGATGCGCAGAGCCCGACCTTTGCCTTCCGAAAGCATCCAGGACCGCCAGCAGAGAAGCCAATAGCTGACACGCCTATCGTCAGAGCGCGCAAGCATGTGAAAGCAATGAAGAAGCCAGATTTTCGATTGATGAACGACCCGCCGCCGCTGGTGCCCGAGTGCAAGGAGGACGAGCTGGGCAATGCCACGGATGAGGGTTCCTTCTCAGAGGAAAGGTCGTCACTTCTTCCATCGTTGGGTACATTGGGCGCGTCGGGCTCATTGAGCGAATCGGATGGCGACAGGAGCACAATGGTGAATGGAAACCAGATTGCGTTGCCATCCATCAGCCTGACGCAAAAGCATCGTGATGGACCGAGCCACGTGGACCCCGGGACGGTGGTGGATGCCGACAAAGGCAGGGACGAGCGAAAGAGCGATGCCTCGGCTACAACAGCGAGGTTGATCATCGCCGTGTCGTCATCATCCGAATCGAACCACAGGACCTTTTTTCAAGATGGTGCATGTGACGATGTTAGTGGCAATGACGATGACAACGACAACAGCCATGGTGCCAGCAATGTCGGTGGCGGTAGCGATAGCGATAGCAACATCGTTGAATGCAGGGCTGATTCTGCAACGAGCATTGCTAGCAGCGGTAGCATCAACGCAAACGGCACAAACAATGTGCTCAAGAGCAGCAGCACCGCTCAGGAACTCCACACATCGCAGACCGGAAGACACTTTCAGGATCTATCAAAACGTGACGAAGGAGCAATGCTGGACCCGAGGAGGACACTCACCAAGGGTTCAAGTGGGAAGAAACTTGGAATGGCACCGGGGCCAAATGCCATCCGCCGATCCTTCGTCGTAAGCATCCCATCGCATCTGCAAGGGTTGAATCAGCCAAGGGCAACGTCATCACCAGAAGATGAAAGTGCCGATGGCAAAGGCGTTGCTGGTGATGGTGACGACGATGACGACTTGTCTTTATCACAACACGAGCTGTTCGAAGGCCAAGCATCACCGCTGGCACCCACCAATTCACACAAGAACCCATGGCTTAGCGCTGTCCTGAAAGCAAAGCGTGGCCAAAAGTAGGTAAAATGTGTAGAATGCGTATGGTACCAAATGTATATATATATGTGCGTGTGTGTGTGCGCGCGCAAGAGAGAGAGACTAGGAACGAGTCGTTGTAGAGCACTCGATGTTGGTATGTGCGCGCAACTTTGGTAGCGTACGCATTGTCAAAGGACATCCCATCGATTGTTTGCCTGTCGCTCTGCTCTCGTACGAGCACCGTACTTCGAAGTACAGATCGTACTGGTGTGCTCACCGTGATCTCAAGGTTGCCGTGTTTGCATGGTTGCGTGGTACCAGAGGTACGATGGAGCCCAAACCATCTGGATGCAGTGTCATTCCTGCAGTGCTCTGCATTGCCTCAGGATCGGACGCCGTGGGTGGTACCCCGCTCGCACGCGTGCCAGTAGAGTTGCCACTGCTGCCACTGTTGCTGCTGTTGCTGGTGAAGTGCTGCATCTCGTCGAGGCTGTTGAGGAAGATGGAATGGATGAGAAGCCTGGTCCAATCATCGACGCCGCTGTCCTGGTTGTGCCTGACTGCATCCAAGAGAACGACGATGGGGTGCGCCTCGTCTTCGACGTTGTTGCCGTCCAGGTGCTGGTATCGGGTGAGGATGTGACCATGCAGCACCTCCCCGACGAAGGCTAGGATGCTGGTCGCGAGGAACCAATATTCTGCCATGCGCACGAGCTGCGCGAGGAAGCTGCCCCGACCGTGGGATCCGGAGGTCGTGACGGATGCGTACGTGGCGAGGGTTTGCAGGACGACGTAACACGATGATGCCTTCGCGATGTTGACGAGGCTCCAGAAGTTGGGATGCGCAGTGTGGGCAAGCACGGCTCCCAAGGGCGCTATGACGGCTATGGCGACGAGAACGGGCATGAGGGAGGCTCCCGGCGTGATGTTGATGACCTGCGAGAGCCGCAGCTGCAGGATGTACGCCGTGGTGAGGCAGAGGAAAGATTGGCCGACGACGTGCACGATGCCGAGGAGATTGTCAAGGAAGATCTGTCCTGGGAAGAATATGTGGCACACCAGCACCCTCGTGACTCCCACGGCCACCAGCAGCAGCAGCGCCCGTCGGAATGGAAATGAGAGCTTGCCGCCTATCGTGCCGTTGGAATCGAACGGCATGCGAGGCGCGACGGCCAGCAACGCGACGCAGATGGTGAAGATCTGTCCCGCCACGAAGTGGATCTCCGCCCCTGACTTCATCGTTTGACAGAGTGATGTGGTGTGAAGCGTGAAGAAGTGTGAAGAAGGGTGAAGAAGTGTGAAGAAGGGTGGTGCTGTGATTTGTTCGAACCTTGATTGATCCTTGGTCCTTGCTCAGGTAGACAGTTGTGGGAATGGTGGCTCGAGTAGTCGTATGTGCGGATACAGACGTGTTGTGCGAAGTGCATGGTGTTATACTATACTATACTATTCTATTATATGGAATATAATGTGTGGCACTACAAGCAGGAGATGAGTAGTCGTAGGTCGAACAGCAGAGGAGCACTGTGTCCTCGTACATGCTCGTGTGAGTGTGTACGACTATGGTATGAGGAGTGAAGCAGAGAGCAGCGATTCATCAAGATGACGGTGCTGCAGGAGTGCCACTTCGACGATCGACGACAACACAACCCATGGAGACAGACCAGCAAGGGAGCGGGTACCCTGCTCTGCTCTCCACCGCATAGTAACTCTATTCAATGCAGAAATGGATCCGACCAGTTCTTCATTGTCGTTGTCAGGCTCTTGTCCTCGCCAGCCAACAACAGGCGCGCACGCGTTGCGTCTTTGGTGCCGCGCAGCTCTCGTGTGGTTTCGCGCAATTTCTTCTGTGGTGTTCCTCGTTGTTCATTTCTTCGATTCGTGTTCCTTCGAGTCTTGTTGTGGCGTCCCATTGCGCACGACTGATTCACATACGGGATCCGAATCACGCGAATCCATTGGTCGCACTTGATCGAATGGATCCAACTGGCGTTCTTCGATCTGATTCGTGTTTGAGCAGACACATCTCACAAACGTGACAATTGAAACGAAACACGCGAAGGCGCGCAACACAAACCTGGGAGAGTGTGCGAACAACGGCTGCTGCTGTCGTTGCCAAGATTTGGGGTTGTTTGCTGTTGGCCTTGTTCGCACCTGATCGCTTAGTTCATTACACTTCATTGTCCACAAACAACAAGAACAACAAGAACAACAACAAGGAAGTATCGGTCGTTGCTCCTTCGCGCTGCAACCACACAAGCACCCGCACACCCATCGGATTGATCCACCACGAGAGAGCTGTTCCCAGTTGACTCCCGTTCTTCACAGGGCCCTCAGTCAATCGTATCTCTCTCAAGGCGAAGCTTTGATTCCCACAGAATCTGTTGGAACTGTTGACGCAATACAAGCTACTATACGACTGATCGACTGATCGACTGATCGAGTCATACAGCAGCGGAGTCCTCAAGTCGTACGACTACTCCACGTATAATAGGTATTGCTGTGTCTGTCCAGATCACGAGAACAGACGTCAAGGCACCCATCAACGCCCCCATCAAAGGCAAGCAGACCGAAGCAGAGCAGATCGATCCAAGGATCCAGACAAGCAAAGCAAAGTAAAGAAAAGAGGCATAAAAATGTTAGGAATGTTCAACGGATTCAACGGCAGAAAGCTGAAGGCGCAGCTCAAGATGGCGGTCAGCCGCTTTCAGATCACCAGCAACAAGAGGACGGCCCTCATCAAGCAGGAGATGCGCAACGTCGCAAGGCTCCTGGCGGAGAACCCACCTCGCGAGGAGAATGCTCGCATCAAGGCAGAAGCGCTCATCCGCGAGGACAACATGATCGAGGCCTACGACATCCTCTCGTTGGAGTGCGAGCTGCTCAGTGAGCGCATCAAGCTTCTTGAATTCAGCAAGGATTGTCCATTGGATCTCGTCGCCTGCATCTCGACCCTCATATACGGTGAGTCTTTCTCTGGAGTGCGACCTTGCGCGACCATCAGGGGTTGTTGTTGTTGTTGTTGTTGTTGTTGTTAATGTTGCTATTGCTGTTGTTGTTGTTGCTGCTCTCCACGATTTCACGCATTTTCACTTCTCTGTGCCACATCCTTGCAAAGCTCATCATTGTGCCCATCCATCCCCATCATTGCCTTCTCTCGTCACCCCCAGCGAGCCCGAGAGTGGACATTGCCGAGCTGCAGGAAATTCGAAAACAATTCCGCGCCAAGTACGGCAAGAAGTTCGAAGAGGCGGCGCTCAACAACGAAGGCGGGGTGCTCAACGAACGCGTCGTCACCAAGCTCTCCATCCAACCCCCTGCGGCCTACCTCGTTCAGACCTACCTCGAGCGCATCTGTGAACGCGAAGAGGTCCACTGGAAGCCGACCATCAAACTGTCGGCAGCGCAGATGGTGGAGCCCATGGCGGCGCCATCCGGATTCTCCGTGCCCGTCGCGAATGGATCCGGTCTCGGGATGGTTCAAGCCGCCACGGGCCTGGAGGGGAATGATCAGGATAGTACTGGATTCGGAAATCCACCAGGCAACAATGGCAACAACAACAACAACGGCGGATGGGGCGGTGGCGACGGTGGCATGACGGAACCGCCGGAGGCCACAGCCACGCCAATACTGCCAACGGCACCATCGCCGTCGGCCACCAGCGTCGGGGTGGACTTTGCCGAGCCAGACATTTACATTCCGGCTGCACCGGGACACAGCTCCACTAGAGCCTCCGTCACCATCGAGCCTATGGGACCGCCAGAAACGAAGCGTGACAGCACCAGCACCAGCAGCAACAACAACAACAACAACAACGATGATGATAACAGTAACCCGCCATCTTCCGCTGGTGGGGGTGCTGGCAACAGCACCGATCGATCTTACGAAGACATTGCAGCCCGTTTCGACAATCTCAAGCATCTGTGAAGCAATCGGTGAAGCAATCTGTAAATCAGAAAGTACTAGAGCATGCGCGCATGTACTGCAATTATCCGATACGACAAGAGCACTTCTGAAGAATTGATTGTCCACTTAATCCATCACTGCAATGAAATGTGCGAACTCCTATACTCTCATATCATATGTTATACCATACAGTACTACCTCTGTGCCACACAAACGCGAGCTACTGAATTGCAATTTCATTGTATCGGGCCGAACTGACTCTACCCTCTCTCTCTCTGGGGAGAGAGAAGCATCCACACAGTGGAATGCACACTCTCTTGTACTGCACAAGAGCAAAACTGCCACGGGTGCGCTCCACTGTATCTTACTCCACATGTACAATTCAGAATGAATTTGTCAGTGGACACCCAAATACCACCTCTTCCACACGGTGCCATGAACGATGCTGTCCCATGGCGACCATCCAACCACGTTCGGCGATGCCAAGCCGCTCCTCTTCGTGCTGTAGGTAATACACGATCTTGCGTTCCAAATCTTCCAAGCTCTCAAAGAACACGATGGAGGTCCCGTCCACCACACCGCGCGGCGGCGACAGCATGGTGTCATGGATCACCAGCGCGCCGCTGGCCATGGACTCGAACAGCCGGTAGTGATCCTCCCATTCATCGCGCTGCGTCACCACCACGATCTTGGACTGCAGCAGGGCCAGGATGTACGCTTCCTCGACGAAGTTCCGTCCCATCTTGCCGCGTTGGCCCTGCAGTTTGGTGGATGCGCGGATGGTGCGAGACGTAGTATCCGGCTGGCCGTTGCCATCAATTTGCAGCGGCTGGTTGTCCATCCGTTCAATGACGGCGGAGACATTGGAACGGTACAAGCCGTAGTTGAAGAACATGGCGGAGCGCCATAGATGAATGACGTCCATCGGGCGATCGGTGTGCGGTGGTGGGCGGTCCAAGAATCCTGCTCGTAGCGATGCCATTCGCAGCTCCGTGGAAATAACACGTTTACGCAATGATTGGAACGGCACGAGTTCATGCAGCTCTTGGACTGTATCACCACGCACCGCGTACGGCATGGCCACCGGCGTGTTCCCCGTATGGTTGCTCCAGAACTCATCAAGCTCCGTGCAAAGGAAACCAGTGACCTGCAACCCCAAGGTCGAATTCCAATGCCGGCCGTCCACCCGAGAACGCACCGCCAGATGCAGATTGGAGAAGTTGGCGCCAATGTTCATGGCATCTCGTGATGCTTCACGATCTTCGTCACCATCATCACCGTCACCGTTGTACTCGTACTCGTACTTCACGGCCGGGCCGACCGCACGACCCCATCCCTTCTCGGCAAGCTCTGCGTTGAAGAGATGGTTTTCGTAGAAAGAATCCTGCCAATAGTCCGCAAAATCCACCAGCAGGACCTTCCATCGGGCCGAGAGATACCACACCATCCTCCTCATGGCGAGATTGCGGTCTGGATTCTCCTCCGTCTTCACCCGGCACACGTGCACGATCCAGAAGGCAATATCCTCAAAGTCCGAGTCATCATGAATCGCGGCTGTCGCTGGTGTATCCTTGAGCACGTCGACGGGGCACCCCTTGAAGGATCCCATGACGCAAATCTTGTGGAGGCTGAGATGGGATGACCCGACGACGCCATCGATGAGAAAGTGCTTGCCTTCATGATTCTTGGAAGGTGAACGCACAGTGACGATACCAACCTTGATGGGGTTCTGAGGCGACGGTGCTGCCATCAGCGCCGCTGTATCAGCTGTTGGTGATCCTGCCGCCGATGAGATGATGGAGCTCCAGATGGTGTCCTCGTGTGTTGACGGATCGCAACCCCCTGCCAGCGACAGCTTTGCAAGCTGAGGCGTTGACTGCTGGCCATAGAATGCAAAATAGAACAGCACAGCACAGCACATAGCAGCACATAACAGCAACATGCAGTGGGGTGTAGCGCCGAGCATAATGGGTTAGAGCATAGCAGAGCATAATATTATAGAATACATCGAAATGGAGCAGATTCAGAGCAGCAGCATGAGTAGTAGCACGAATGTAGAGCAACATTAGTATTCAATAATATAATGTAATATTATACAGTACAATACGGAGACTCCAAACGAATTGTGCACACCCAAGCGGCAACACCAATGGCACTCGCACTCACGTCATGTTCGGTGGGTTGTTGCGATCTCGTCGCATGTGCATCTTCGCAGGTGCTGGGATCGACGTGGATCTCGGAAGACCGCAATGACTGGAAGATGTTGAATGAACACACCGCGATGGCGATTGCTCCGAACCACAGCGGCCTTGATTTCGCCATTGCATGCCCTGCGGAGTTACGGCGGCATGGCAGTACCGGCAACGCTGGTAGAATAGAACGCGATGATTCTTGTTGCTCTTGCTCTTGTTGTTGGTCTTGGTCTTGTTGGTCTTGTTCTTGCTGGTCTTGTTGTTTGGAATGGCAGGAGGCCAACGCAAGTGTGCAAAGGCGCCAAGACGGCTGTCCGAACCAGAGAGCGCACCAGGACATCCTACCATCGAGAGAAATGCGATTAATGAAACATATTGTAATTCACCTCTACCCCATGTTCAATCAATGGGTTCATATTCATGTGTTTCAATGTCTTATGCGACAGTACAAAGACACTATCATCACGTGCAAGTGGACATCACGACTCACAACAACGTCAACTCACATGAAGCGAAACGCCGATTCTGTGACTCAGATGGTTAATTGTAGTGTGCAGATGGAAACAGTGACACTTGCTCTTCGTATCCAATGGATTCAAGACGCTTCTTCCATGTCTCATTCATGGGTTAGCAACGTGTCGGCAATCGTTCGTGTTTGTCTTCGTGGCTACTGGTGCAGCTTTTTGTTGACAGAAAGGTAGAAATGTGCGGTTGTTACACCAGCATGTTGTATGTCTGCCAAGGGTGCGTATGAGAAGTGTCGTTGGCAATCCACGCAAGCAATGAGGCCCAGGAGAGGGTGGAGCCGCGGGGGCTATGATGTCGAAAGGGTGTACGTATCGAAGGCCATGGATGAAGCCGAGGAGAGCGAAAGGGAAACGAATGGGGCAAGGCAAGGCACACCCATGCGGCGAGGTGACGGAGACGGTGGCCAACAGTCAACACAAAACAAACAAGCGACAAGCCAAAAGGGAAAAGCGACATGTCACTCGCCTATGCGTTGCCGAAGGGCAACGTCCGCATCAGAGAAAAGTATTGCAAGCTTTCGGCGAGATAACTGCACGGGCTCATGGGCCTCTTTGGTGTTGACCGGTGAAAAGATGAGATTGCGCACCGTTCGCCGAACGTTTGGCCGTTTGACGGTGAATTGGGAAGAGCGCAAGCAGGACAAAAATGGCGACCAGGCAGCAGTTGTGGCATTTTGTGAAGTGTTCCACCACCACATACTTTTTGGTTCGTCCATCCCGCTTCACGTTGCTTTTGTGAGTAGTACTCTATTGGTACAGTGTCCTGCCCACGCCATTTGTAACTCTTGGGAGATCTCCTCCAGCGTCCATCACGCTGATGGACAAACGAAGATCCATGGCTATCCCTTGCGGAGGACATTGCCCGAAACGAAGCCTCCTGTTCCCTGGTGCTTCCCTCCTTCCAGAGGGACCTCACGGTCTCTGGCCTTGTCACCTGTGGAATCGATTCTTGCATGTCATGAGACGTGAATGTCGCACACTCCGTGAAGTTTTGGCCACCCTTCCCGTATTCACGACCGAATTGATAGGTAGCATCACGAAGCACTTGCTAGCACAAGCAGAACTGCGCAGCGTACAGGGCACTAGCAACTCTAATACCACATACTCGTCCATCCCACATGATGGTCTCGAGTTGATCTTCTTGTATAGTTATATTTTATGACAGACTATAGTGTAATGTTTAGTGTACTCTACATGTTGATAGCAGAATGTGGAGGCATAGTGCTTCCATACAAGTGCTCTCTGGTTGCGAATTGTGGTGGCTGGCAAGTGATAAAGATGAGAAAACTCACGTTGCTGCAGTCGCGCTGCCGGATTGCGTGGCGTGCCGATGGTCGCCAGCCAACCAGAGTGGCATGGAATGTCACGAAACGGACAAGGAGAGAAGATCGGGTGAAGTGACAGGATCCGAAAAATCGAAACATCCCCGCGAAGGCAACAACAAGAAGCACCAAATGGCGCGAACGGAAAAACGAGAGCGCGCACGAGAACACAAAGCAGCCCTCTGCACAGAGAAAACACAACGCACAAGAGCAAACAACGAGCAAACCAACGCGAGAGCGAAGATCGGTGAAGACAACACAGCACAACAGACCACAACAGACCACAACAGACCACAACAGACCACAACACAACAAAAACACACAAGAGGACCGAGAATACAGCACAACTCAGCAACAACAAGCCACAGGCGGCACCCGTCCATCACATAATACACATCATATTGTATTGTAGAATAGTATTCTATTATATTCTATAATACTGACTGGGTTGCTGTGAGACGCTGACGAGACCCAACGGATAGCACAACGCTGGAGTACCAGAAGAAAGCACGGCTGGTCCACAACTCTGTACCCGCTCACTGGTGTACTATTGTTCTATAATACTTACATTTGCTATTACTCTGCCCTAGTATAGCTCGGATTGCTTCTTCGAAGTGCGCGTCAATCATCAGCGATAGCACCATGAAGATGCTCGCCGTCTCTGTCGTTGCCATGATGGCCATGGCCATGGTGGTCACGGTGACGATGGCTGCAAGTCCAGCAGAAGCAACGGCAACGGCAACGGAACATCCGCAGGAAGTCACCAAGCTGACCAGGAAGATGAGGAAGGCAGCCGACTCCGACGCCTTTCCGCCCATCGCTCGCAGAGACATGGAAGACGATGGAACGTGCACCAACACCAACGGTCCAACTCCCATCAACCAGTATGCCATTCTGACCGTTCTCGCGCGTCCCAATACCCTTGTGGACAACGCTGAGGATGCCCGCACTCTGCTGGAGACCAACTTCGTTGATGCGTACAACGCCGTGGCCAGCTGCGCCCAGAATGGGGCTTTCTACACTCTCACTGCCATGTCCATCGTGAGGTCCAGCATTGGCTCCACCTTCATCGTCACTGATCCATCCGCGAACGGCGGCCGCAGGCTGGAGGATGTGGAAGAGGCCGAAGAGATCGACTTCCTCATCCTCATCGAAGGAGAGTGCGTCGGTTGTCCCGACATTGGCGGTGGCAGCGGGCCTGTCTTTATCGACCAGATCGATCCATCTATCCTGGATCAGACCCAGCGTCGCATGATGCAGTTGTGGCAGCATCAGGAAGGGTCTTCCGGCAAGCCAGCTACTCATACAGGTGCAACTGCGAAGCCTAGCGTCAAAGCCAATCATCAGACCCAGACCCAGACGCATGCAAACACAGATGCACATGCAAACACAGATGTAGGTACCCACCAACCACGCAGAGACAGCACGGCAAAGAACACCAAGCAGCGTGGAGTGGAGAGATTCGCCATGTACGGCCTCTCCGACAATCTGCGAGATGACAACGACGACGAAGACGCAATTGAACCCTCCGCTCCATCATCACCACCACGGGGAAAGCGCGGCCGCCTCAAGCCACGGCGATTCCTTGACGGTTCGGAGGAGCATATCCACAATGGCGTCTCCTTCTCCCTTCTGCACAGACGCTCGCTCAACACCGCGATGGCAAAGAAAGACGATGACAAGGACAAGGGCAGAAGTGGTAACGACAACAAGAAGACGAAGGCCAACGGCACCGGCGCGAGTGGAGAAGGGGATAGAGATGGCGAGACACCCGACGGACCAGCTCCCAAGTCAATGCAGGGCGGCAAGGGCACCAAGGCATCCATGTTCTCAGAACCCACGTCGGCTCCAACTGATTCCACCGATCCCAACGGACCAGCGCCTGGACCGGACACCACGGCAGCACCGTCCGGGAAGGGCAGCAAGATGGGAGCACCTCCCTCCGCGCCTTCCGGCTCACAAAAGCAACCCAAGACGGGATCGCCCATGCCGGGAGGCACGAGCAACAGCACCAAGATGTCCAAGTCGGAAAATGGTCCAAAGGAGTGTATTTGCTTTCCACCAACCATCTCTGCCTTCGTCAACGAGTACGATGCCGTCATCCAAGCCACCAACTCTCCCACAGGCGGCAGACGTCTCCAGACCGCCACCACCACCGGCATCGACCTCATCCTCTCTCTCGTCCTCGTGGACCCCTCCAGCGCATGCACCGCCGACGACTTCGAGACACGCACCGCCATCGTCCTCATCACCATCCAGATCGACACATCACTGTCTTCCACGGCCGGTGGTGGTCTCACAGACGGACAGGTGGAGCAGTTCGAGGAGGATCTCAAGAACGAGTACAACGCGCAGAACAGCGGCGCGCTCAACGACCAGTCCTGCGACCCCTTCTTCAGACGCGTCATCAACGTCGAGCTGGTGCAGGTCTTCGAAGGCTACAGCCGCCGTCTCCAAGATTCCAACACGGAGCCTTCATTCCACGGCCACCGCAACATGCAAACCTCGACTGACTTCAGCTCCTCTATTGGTATCTCCACCTACATCTCAATCTATACCTTCTTTTGCTTCAGCTGCGAATCGGGCACGCTGCTCTACGACGACGTCGACTTTGTCACGGTTCGTCGCCGCCGTGCGCTCAACGAGGAAGTTGATACCTACGATGACAGTGCTGACAACAGCAACATTGAAGGTAAATATGGCTACTCATCCTGGACGGCCGAGGAGTTCACCCCATCTCAACACCACGAGGAAGACCCACGCTTCGCCGACATCCTCAAAGCTATCAACGCCCACAAGGCGAAGGAAAGTGCATATGCAAATGCAGGTGAAAATGCTGGAACCAGAACCGGCTTCCAACCCGAAGACAGCCCATTCGGTCCGCCGCTCAATATCAACAACCATCGCCAGCTGCAGTCCGCCATCGCCCACCATCGCTCTCTGCAGGGTGACCCTGACGACACCATCAACCCAGACATCGACTGTCTCTGCAGTGCCAACGCAACGCAAGAAGGTGTCACGGAGCAGCAGATCCTCAACGCTCTCAACGAGACTCTCCAGATCAACAACACCGACCCCATTCTCTTCATCACCAACGTTCAGGAGGTGCAGGAGATCGACTGCTCCGACACCGTCGATGACGAGCAGGTGTTCGACATTCGCATCGCCATCGAGCTCCTGGTCTGCGAGGACGACCAGCAGGTTTCACCTCTCTCCCTCGACGACCCTCGCGTCCCAGAGCTCGAGGCCACCTTCGCCACCACCTACAACGACCTTGTCGCCGAGAGATACTGCGATCCCTTCTTCCGCGTCATCAACAACGTCACCTTCACGGGCATCGTCACGGACGGATCCACGGTCGTGCCGGAGGAGATCAGCGGATCTATCGCCGTCAGTATCGAGGCCATCGTCACCCTGCGATGTCGTGGATGCGATCCGGCTGTCACCACGCTCTATACCGAGGGGCCCTTGCTCGCTACCATGTCAGGTGGTAGGCGTTCTCGCAAGATGCAATACACCGATCATGCCTCCAATCGTGGTGTTCACGATGGTGGTGCTCACGATGGTGGTGACTATGATGGTACCAGTGATATTGGACATGACATGGGTGACGTCATCAACGAACAGCTCAACGACCATCTTCGAAGCAGCATTAATGCACATGGTGATGTCGATGGTGATGTCAACGGTGATGTCAACGGCAGCGACAGCGATAGTCATACTCGTGGTGATAGTGATAGTGATGATAGCACCAACGTGCTCAAACGAACAGCCGCGGATGCCAGGCTCCACATCAACGACAATCGTGCCTGCACATCCAACAGCGTCACACATCCCTACGATACCACCACCACCTCTGTCAGCTCTGCAGGCAGGGCCCTGGGCGCCCACTCCGCAACGCGCGGCGGCGGCAGCGGTGACTCAAGAAAGCCAAGGAGGACAAACGAGCTCACCGAGACCTGCTACTGCGACATCGCCCCCATCGCGGAACGATCGCCATCCGAGCCAGAGCTCATGGCGGTGTACAACATCAACGTGCAGGACCTCGGATTGGCCTGCATCGTTGGCGTCAATGAATGTCCACCTCGTGAACCCTTCACCACGGAACTCTACGTTCAGTTCACGGACACCAACTTTGGCAACCCAACCCCGGGCCAAACATCCCTCTCTTTCCAAGAGGTTGAAGATCTGGTCAATGCCGTCGTCCAGGTCTTCCTCAATCTCTACAACAGTACCGACAGTGACAGCCAAGGCGATTGCGACCCCAGCTTCCGTGACCTCACCACCGTTATCGCGATCGTCAGCGTCCAGATCAACAACGAAGGAGAAACGTTCACCTTCAATTCAAATCGATTCCTCATGGATGAGGATTCGAAAACCATGCACCTGGACAGCGAGGGCAGGGATGACCTTGATTTCGATCGCAGCCAGCCGTACTTTGATGCCGCCATCCATGCCAACGGCCACGGTCACGGTCATAGAAAGCTGCAAACATCCGTCGATTTCAGTCAATACGATCCCAACAACCCAACGCTCTCCATACTGGTCACCGGGCTCGGAACCTGCATATTCTGCTCCTCGTACTTTGGCTTTGGAAATGACATCACAGAAACCTCCTTCGTCACTGTGAGAAAGCAGCGTCATCTCTTCGCGAGCGGTGAAGACAGCTTCGGCAGAGTCGGCAGCGCGGATTTCCACGCAGATGCTGGCATGGGCATCCATGCCCGTACTGTCCCGAGCATGGCGACTGAGGATGTGACTGCGGCTGCGGGCGAGACGAACGACCGCGCCGACTCTGGCATCCGCTCCAACATCCGATCCAGCAAGATCCCAGATTTCATGCACGAGTATGATGGAGTTGCCAACCTCCGACGCCTACAGGCGGATATTGACACCGAAGGAGTCCGAGAAGATGAATCTCAGTGCTACTGCGGTGTCGGAACCAACCAGATCATCATCTTCAACGCTGACGACTTCCGCGACCAGATCGACGACGAAGTCGACCTCCCGCCCGACATCACCCTCGATGACGTCCAGCTGGTCCAGACGCAAGATTGCGAGGCGGAGACGAATGACTTCGTGCCGGAAGACCTGCAGCTCATGCTGCTGGTGGTGCCAGATGTGTCCGCCTCCGACCTGGAGAGCTTCTCCACCATCTTCGAGATGGTGTACAACGAGCTGGCGGCTCAGTACTGCGACATGCTCTTCCGACGCGTCCTCGTGGGAAGCGCGATCACCACCATCAACATCCCCGCCGGACAAACGCCGAATTCGGACGGATGCGTTCTCGGTGACACCACCATGGAGACTGACGGAAGATGCCGTGGATGCGGTGATGGCACGCCGTTGGTGGACGAAGATCCTTCTGCGACGTCCCCCGCCACCGGAGGTGCCGGAAGACGATCCCTGCAGCAGCTCCAGACCGAGCTGGATCTGGATCGCGAGTTCAACGTGGACCTTGCTGGCCGTCCCCGCCATCGTCGCATGCAAACCGAAGACACGTGCTTCTGTGCCGTGGACGCGATTCCTGACAGAGGCCCCTTCCTGCTGGAGCTCTACGCTGCTCTCAACAGCAAGCTCACGGAGATGGGCGTGGAGAGCATCTGCGGACTGACGGATGAGATCATCGACATCCTGCCACCGACGGACGTGCCAACTTCCAGGCCGACCAGCAACCCCACCGTGCTGGCATCGTCGGCTCCGACGGCGGTCCCGACCGCCCAACCAACCAGCGTTCCAACTTCCGCTCCAACATCGGCACCCACGGATGTACCAACTACCCAGCCAACGAGTAATCCGACCAACATTCCAACTGCCCTTCCAACACCAGCGCCGACGGTCTCGCCAAGCGCCCTGCCGACAAATGTGCCAACCACCCAGCCAACGAGCGTGCCCACCCCAGAGACGCCCAATCCAACAGAACAACCCACGAGCGCACCTACAGATTTGCCAACCACCCAGCCAACGAGCAATCCGACCAGTGCCCCAACGAGCGCACCTACGGATGCACCGACGTCCCAGCCAACGAGCGCACCTACGGATGCACCGACGTCCCAGCCAACGAGTGCACCGACTAGTCGACCAACTTCTCGACCAACGAGCGCACCGACGAGCAATCCAACGAGCAGTCCAACAAGAAGGCCGACCCGTATGCCGGTGACCAGCAATCCAACGTCTCGGCCAACAGACAATCCAACCAGTATGCCAACCAGCAAGCCGACCGACATGCCAACCCGTATGCCGGTGACTAGTAATCCAACGTCTCGGCCAACAGACAACCCAACCAGTATGCCGACCAACATGCCGTCTGACAATCCAACCGACATGCCGACTGCCGTGCCAACCGATGCCAACGAACATGACGAATGTGAAGGTGCACAGCCCCTGATTCGTTACGACATAGAATCAACTTTCGCGTTCATTACTGTCGAAGGTTTCGATATCATGAGCGAAGGCCCACAGCCCAGCGCTGACTTCGTCACGACTGTGGATGCGACCCCAGAAGATGGCCTGACATTTTCAGACCCGATGGGAAATTGCAACATCGCATCTACAAACGGTGTCTGGTTGACATTCTCCATACCGGAAGCCAGCGTCTACAGCCTGACATTCGCTGAGAATGACTCGATCACGGCTGGGGTGAAAGTTACGATATTTTCAGGAAGTTGCGAAGGATTGGCTTGCATTGGCTCCTTCGATCTCAATCCTCCACCGATGGAGGTGGGCATGCGCTCATTGCAAGTCATTCTTGAGCCTGACCCTGAGGGACCGGGGCCGTCTCAAGTCGAGTTACCTCTCCTTGACGCCAGTCTGACGTATTACATGTTGCTTCAGAATGCTGATGACTTGGTCCCAGTGACAGAAGGCCTACCGTTCATCTCCAATGGTTGTGCATCCTTCGAGCGCAGCAACAGCAACTTCTGCGTTTGCGCTGCGGAACTCCTCCTTAACGGTGCATCTGTAGAAGGCTTCCCTCCGCAGACAGGCGAACTTGAACCGGCTGTCTGTGCTTCCGACACTTCCATCCCTGGCTTCTTCTATAACCTCGCCTTGACTCCTGCAGACATTGGTGCTGGGACCGACAAGTGGCTATTCTTCTTTACCACGGATGAAGAAGGGAGTGTCGAGCTGACGGTGAGCAGAGGTATCAGCAGTGACTGCACCACGTTCACATGCCAGCCTGCCATTGTCTCTGCCTGCGACGCAGCCTTCACAGTGCGATCCGTGGACTTCACGGTAGCGGGCGACTACAAGCTCATCATTCAGTCCGTGACGGATCTGCCGCCGTTCACCGCAACCGAGCTGTACCAACCATCAGAGATCGCAAGCTTCTGTTCTTCAAGGAATGTCGTCACATGCTACTGCGCCGACGAATTGTCGTCAGCGCTTGTGGGCGGAGCACTCACCTATGGGAACGGCGTCAGTTTCGCGCTGGCATCGGACGGCTCCAGCAACCCTGACGCATGCTTCGACTACGCGTCGTGCGGCGTCGGCTTGAGCAGTCCGGCCAAGTGGTTCCAATTCACAACGCCATCTGTGTTGGCGATCACGGATTTCCGGTTGGGGCTAACTGACAACACAGGTAGCGTGGAGTTGTCCGCCGTCATCTTCAAGACTTCGTCCACTGTGACAGCCAACACCGTCGACAAGTGCGACACCCTCATGTGCGATATGAGCGGCCTAGCGGATGGGAGCACCGTCCAACTGGAGACGGACACGTCCTACTTCATCGTCGTGCAAGCCTCGGGAGCATCAACGGATTTAGAGGCCACATTAACCAACATCGTTCCTCCGGCTAACGACATGTGCGGGTCAGCGTTCACGCTGGTTGAAGGACCCGGGATTGATGGTGTGTTCTCCGGCATCACGAATATGGGGTACAGCATCAACAATCCACCCGCATCGCTGGACAGCGTGGAAGTTGCCACAACAGTATTGGCAACTGGTGAGACCATCACAGTCACCATTCCACCAATCTGTTCGATCTCAACGGAAGAGGGAGTTTGGTTTGCGGGACCGGCGCTGTCAGAGTCACAGGGGGTTGCTCTCAAGGCATTCGAGGCTGACACCGGTCCTGGAGTGCCGATTGTCACGGTGCTTTCAGGTTCATCGTGCGCATCTTTTTCATGCGTTGGTCAGCTTCCTGCGAGCGGTGAGATCCCTCTGTTCTTGAGAAAAGACCGAATGTACTACTTTTACGTACAGCGAGGCAATCCCAACGCTCTCGAGAGCACAGTCTTGACCATGAGAGATGCATGTGCATCAGGGAACGACAACAACTACGCGTCCTGCCAATGCCCCGACTTTCCGTCGGCCGACTCCGCGATTGACGTCCTTCAGACTGATATGGTGCCTGTGGTCTTTACCGATTGCTCGGGTCAACCATCTCTGTCGGGTGCATGGTACCGCATTCCAACGGAAGGCATTAGCGTTGTGATATTCACCAACTCAATCACCGATGCCGAGGTCACCGCTTCGTATGCAGAAGACTGCGATCCTTCCCTCTGCACTTCAACAAACAATCTCATTGACGCCTGCACAACTGGTACCCGGACCATCATCTTGCTCGGCAACGTTCCCGGGGAAGCAAAACGGGACTTTCTCCTCCAGGTGTCCGATCCAACTCAGTTGTCAAGTGCGCAGCTGCTATTCTTGACAGCTGGCTTCACCACCGATGATCTCGGTCTCGGTTGCGACGATTTTCCTTCTACCAAGGGTACCTGCTTCTGCCGTGAAGTCCTTGTTTACTGTGGTGAATTCAGTGCCACGCTGACTTCCAGCAACACCGGGCCCATCGATACCTGCTTTGACTACAGGGGTGCTATCACCAACAAAGACCACTTGGGGGCATGGTTCGAGTTGGATGTGGAAGATTCTGGGGAATACGATTTGGAGATTTCCGTCACCACTTTTTCGCGCGTGAGCGTCCACTTCTATTTGGCCGGCACAGCTGCCATCAAATGCGACGCTTCGCTGTCCCGTATCTCACATCTTACCGGTGTTTTTAACAACGGTTCTGTGCATCTGTTTGCAGGGGCGAAGTACTTCATGTTCGTCGAAACTGATAACGTGGATATACAAGTCGACCTCATAAAAACCTAGCACTAAATATTGCCTACATATACCTGTACTTATGAGATATATAGTATGCTGTTGCACTGTTCTACCCCACTCTACCCTGCTCTGCTCTATTACTCTGTGTTTCTCTGCTTACGTGCTCGGTTGTTTGGAGGTTGCAGACCTTGCCTCTTCCCCGAAGCTCGAGAGCATGGCCAAACAACCTCTATTGCTTCGAGGCACGGCATAGCAACGGAGCCCCGTTGGTGACAAACCAAAACATGGCGTTGATGTCGTCTCGGACCGAGCCAAGGATATCCGCAAGGTCCTTCGTCGCAGTGTTGCCAGCGACATCCCCCGAAATGACTGCGCGATGGCGTATTCCGTTGGAGCGAATCCGCCTGGGTCGCAACGCGGCCTCTGCGTGGTGGCAGATTGGACACTGCGCATGTGCGAGTATTCGCGATGCATCATTGCGGTGTGGATCGTCGGAAGGATGGGGACATGGCATGGGCGTTTGATGATGTTGCTGTTGCTGTTGCGATGAGGGCGTGGTGTGGTCTCCGTCATGGGGATTGCACTGCAAGTCCTCCGGGATGGGCTCCATCTCGCTTGATTCTCCTGTTTGTGCTGCATCTTCGCTTTGGCATCGTGATGAGCCGTTTGCCGCGGCGAGATGATGACAAGACGGAGCAGGGCAGTTGTTGTCAGCGCCGCCGGAAACAGCCGCATCTACCCTCCCGCACATGCGCATGCCTCCATCTTGCAACAGCAGGATCTTGCGACCTGCCTTGTTGAGCAGCAAGTAGAAATCGACGTGCTCGCGGTAGACGGCGTACGAAAAGGGCAGCAGCATGACCGGGTCCTGATCCGGATTTGCGTTGAGGTCACGCATGGCGCTCGCGTAGTCATCCTCCATGGTTCGTTGCAACCACGAGGCTTCGAACGACAGCGATGGCGGTGATGGCGGTGATGACGGTGATACCAGGTTGCCGTAGGATGAAGCAGACGAAGTGGATAGAGCGGGGGTACCGACGCCAGGCACCCCGGCATCAGATCTGGATCTGGATTGGAGGAGAGCAGTGTGATGGATGTACCTGTGGCCACCAGTGGCATTCGGAAGGGTTGCGTTGCGGGGCAGGTAGGAAGTATACGTGGACGAATCGCCCCATTCGAGCTTGATGGTTTGCAGGTGGTAGTTGTGGACGATTCCCTCGACCAATTGGTACAGTGTGTTCGGCGAGACGACCGTCCGCTCCTCGGGATTGTCGAGTATCAAAGCAGTGATGCGATTACTCGGATGGCACAAGAAGTGGTAGAGGCAGGAATCTGGAAACTCGTCGTATCCTTGCAGCACCAACTCTTGCAATACGTGCCCTTCGTTGGTACGGGTATCGGCGAGCGGCTGTCTCGTGGCGTTCCCGCCGCTGCGAATGCTGTTGCTGTCATCCATCGGTTCTGCCGACGATGGCGATGACAATGGCGATGTGGATGGCGCGGTGATCGCCTGCAGGATGGACTTAATGTCCAACCCTGTATAGGACAAATCGAGCGTGCGCAGTGTGCGGCGTGCTGTGTGGATCAACGGAATGACTCCGGTTCCGAGGTACTGGTTGCGCGCCAAACATAGTTCTTGGAGGGGATAGTCGTATGTGTTCCATGGATCGTGTGCGTGCCGAACATGTGTTACCTTCCTCGTTGTGGATGCAGTCCTTGGGTTTCATGTGTCCCTCTCGTGGGTGAATCTGTGGCCGACAACATCAGAATTCCATCCGACATCGACGCAGCCGACCGAATCTTTTCCCAACAACTCACTGAACGAACAGAGCCACGTTCTTGGCGGATTCCTCGGTAACAATTGGACACGGATAACGTCTGTCCAGATAACCGAGAGCCAATCGTGTCTCAACCAAGCAGGCATGACGTAAGCGGGACTCAGACCAGACACAGTCGAACCGGTCAAGGCACACACGACGTATGACCCCACTTGAGTGACGGGACCTGCAGTCGGTCCTGAGGTGCCGGCAACATACAAGGCTTTCGACCAAACCAGTGATACATTCATAAACTAGATAAATTAAAGATACGTGGTGGGCGTTGATTTTGCTTTAATGTCTTCTTAACAGTTTTATGGACCTTTGTAGATTTACGGTCCTCTTGGTCGAATATGAACGCTGCTTCGCGATGACATGCGCACATTGACTAGTTTCTCCGACGCAAACAACGAAAAGTGCGCAGACACGTTTGGGAAAAAACCTTTTTGACGGTTTGCGCACGGAATTTGGCGTGGTGTTCAACAACGACTCAGGCCTGTGTCGTTCAGTTTTGTGGGTTGCGGCCAGTGACGTCACAAACCATGTATTGGTTTCAGCAACTGTCGTGTTGGGAACATTACCGGTACTCCCGGTAACATCCAAACACGAGTCAATCTGAGCAGAAAACAACAAAAACTCTGCGACTGGAGGGGTTCGAGTGGCCCCAGAACTTGGGTACTGGGACACGCCGGGCTGTCCAAATTAAAGGGAGAACCCCGCAATAGAGACTTGCCTGGGCACAATGGAGGCAGCCAGTTTCCTGAGGAATTGGGTCTTTGCAATGCTACTGTGTAGTCACTATAATCTGAATCACACGGTTCAATATGAGAACTTCAACTGCAACAAAGCTCGGGATAAACCAGCCAAACTCTCCTTAATTCACCCCTCAATGGGATGGCTTGCTCCCGGTAGTGATACAGTCCAAGCGTATCGATTGGCTGGGATCGCCAGCCATGCCAACAAATAGCCCTCCACCCGTGCTATCGGTTTGCAGAGTGAGTGGACTGCAGTAGTACCTGCCATTGCGAGCGCCGGATTGTGGAGGAGTCTTGCTCTCTTCGATGTCACCGAATTTGTTGTGTTGGTTCCTGCCAAGAACATGATCGCGGCACCGAGACGAGGCTGGTTGGTTTGGCAGCTTCTTGTGCCACAAATGTCTTCAAGACTGTATGATGTTTTGACTTAAAGTCTCCATTGTCCACGACCGAACTGAAAGAACAGCACTCGTCTCCCTTGTGGCGCGCGTGTCGTTGAGTGGAACATCATTGTTTGTGTGTGGTTCGAGGGGGTGCTTGTTGCCGCCGTGTCCTCACCAAAGCGCGGCTTGCAGACAATGGACGCAACCCATGGCGCTGCACACGAGTGGCTCGTATGCACATATTATATATCACAAAACCATGCACGCCATCGCAATTCCACAGGATAGAACCCCAAGCAAGGCTCGGCATCAGACGCGAAGCGAGGCAAGAAGCAGGAGACAAGGCGAGACAGACGAGACAGGAACAGATAGAAACGAACAGGAACGAATAGATTGTACGGAACAAACACGGAAGGTGCCACGAACCCACAAACTCCAGGCACGAGAAAGCGAAGGACGTCCTGCGCTGTCAGCATAACCGAGACACCCAGCGCATCGAGGCAGGTGGGCTACGTGTCAGCTAGCGGCAGCCTTTGCGCACTCTCGCCGTTCGCGCTTGGCTCTGTCTTTGTCGAAAGTCCAAACCGGCTTCGGAACCAACGTCGAAGCCGACTGGAGTACTCTCTCTCTCTCTCTCTCTCTCTCCAGAATAGAGAGCATTACTCTCTTGAGTCTGCCTCGAATTGAGTTGCGGTGTTTGCCGTGTGAGACACACGCTCTGGACCACAAATCGCATTGGAGATAGACCTCACAAGGAAGGATAAGACGAAGGTCGAGCAAGCAGGAGGGCGCATGCAAGGGTTGTGAGACGCTGAAGAGACCCAACGGATCACACGACGCTGGAGTACCTGTTGCCACCGCAGATGGGGCAAGACAAGTTCATTATCTCGGCTTGCTTTATCGAATTCCTTCTTCGAATTGTGCATCAATCATCAGCGACAACACCATGCAGATGCTCGCCGTCTCTGTTGTTGCCATGATGGCCATGATAGCCATGGTGGTCACGGTGACGATGGCTGCAAGTCCAGCAGAAGCAACAGTAACGGCAACGGCAACGGAACATCCGCAGGAAGTCACCAAGCTGACCAGGAAGATGAGGAAGGCAGCCGACACCGACGCCTTTCCACCCGTCGCCCGCAGAGACCTGGAAGATGATGGAACGTGCATCAACACCAACACCAACGGTCCAATTCCTATCAACCAGTACGCCATTCTGACCGTTCTCGCGCGTCCCAACACCCTTGTGGACAACGCTGAGGATGCCCGCACTCTGCTGGAGACCAACTTCGTTGATGCGTACAACGCCGTGGCCAGCTGCGCCCAGAATGGGGCTTTCTACACTCTCACTGCCATGTCCATCGTGAGGTCCAGCATTGGCTCCACCTTCATCGTCACTGATCCATCCGCGAACGGCGGCCGCAGGCTGGAGGATGTGGAAGAGGCCGAAGAGATCGACTTCCTCATCCTCATCGAAGGAGAGTGTGTCGGTTGTCCCGACATTGGCGGTGGCAGCGGGCCTGTCTTTATCGACCAGATCGATCCATCTATCCTGGATCAGACTCAGCGTCGCATGATGCAGCTGTGGCAGCATCAGGAAGGGTCTTCCGGCAAGCCAGCTACTCATACAGGTGCAACTGCGAAACCTAGCGTCAAAGCCAATCATCAGACCCAGACCCAGACGCATGCAAACACAGATGCACAGGCAAACACAGATGTAGGTAACCACCATCCACGCAGAGGCAGCGGGGCAAAGGACACCAAGCAGCGTGGAGTGGAGAGATTCGCCCTGTACGGCCTCTCCGACAATCTGCGAGATGACAACGACGACGAAGACGCAATTGGACCCTCCGCTCCATCATCACCACCACGGGGAAAGCGCGGCCGCCTCAAGCCACGGCGATTCCTTGACGGTTCGGAGGAGCACACCCACAATGGCGTCTCCTTCTCCCTTCTGCACAGACGCTCGCTCAACACCGCGATGGCAAAGAACGACAATGGCAAGGACAAGGGCAGAAGTGGTAACGACAACAAGAAGACTAAGGCCAACGGCACCGGCGCTAGTGGAGAAGGGGATGGGGATGGCGAGACACCCGACGGACCAGCTCCCAAATCAATGCAGGGCGGCAAGGGCACCAAGGCATCCATGTTCTCAGAACCCACGTCGGCTCCAACTGATTCCACCGATCTCAACGGACCAGCGCCTGGACCGGACACCACGGCAGCACCATCCGGGAAGGGCAGCAAGATGGGAGCACCTCCCTCCACGCCTTCCGACTCGCAGAAGCAATCCAAGACGGGATCGCCCATGCCGGGAGGCACGAGCAACAACACCAAGATGTCCAAGTCGGGAAATGGTCCAAATGAGTGCATTTGCTTTCCACCAACCATCTCTGCCTTCGTCAACGAGTACGATGCCGTCATCCAAGCCACCAACTCTCCCACAGGCGGCAGACGTCTCCAGACCGCCACCACCACTGGCATCGACGTCATCCTCTCTCTCGTCCTCGTGGACCCCTCCAGTGCATGCACCGCCGACGACTTCGAGACACGCACCGCCATCGTCCTCATCACCATCCAGATCGACACATCACTGTCTTCCACGGCCGGTGGTGGTCTCACAGACGGACAGGTGGAGCAGTTCGAGGAGGATCTCAAGAACGAATACAACGCGCAGAACAGCGGCGCGCTCAACGACCAGTCCTGCGACCCCTTCTTCAGACGCGTCGCCAACGTCGAGCTGGTGCAGGTCGTCGAAGGCTACAGCCGCCGTCTCCAAGATTCCAACACGGATCCTTCATTCCACGGCCACCGCAACATGCAAACCTCGACTGACTTCAGCTCCTCTATTGGTGTCTCCACCTACATCTCAATCTACACCTTCTTTTGCTTCAGCTGCGAATCGGGCACGCTGCTCTACAACGACGTCGACTTTGTCACGGTTCGTCGCCGCCGTGCGCTCAACGAGGAAGGTAATCCCTACGATGACAGTGCTGACAACAGCAACGCTGACAACAGCAACATCGAACGCGAATATGGCTACTCATCCTGGACGGCCGAGGAGTTCACCCCATCTCAACACCACGAGGAAGACCCACGCTTTGCCGACATCCTCAATGCTATCAACGCCCACAAGGCGAAGGAAAGTGCATATGCAAATGCAGGTGAAAATGCTGGAACCAGAACCGGCTTCCAACCCGAAGACAGCCCATTCGGCCCACCGCTCAATATCAACAACCATCGCCAACTGCAGTCCGCCATCGCCCACCATCGCTCTCTGCAGGGTGACCCTGACGACACCATCAACCCAGACATCGACTGTCTCTGCAGTGTCAACGCAACGCAGGAAGGTGTCACGGAGAAGCAGATCCTCAACGCTCTCAACGAGACTCTCCAGATCAACAACACCGACCCCATTCTCTTCATCACCAACGTTCAGGAGGTGCAGGAGATCGACTGCTCCGACACCGTCGACGACGAGCAGGTGTTCGACATTCGCATCGCCATCGAGCTCCTGGTCTGCGAGGACGATCAGCAGGTTTCACCTCTCTCCCTCGACGACCCTCGCGTCCCAGAGCTCGAGGCCACCTTCGCCACCACCTACAACGACCTGGTCGCCGAGAGATACTGCGATCCCTTCTTCCGCGTCATCAACAACGTCACCTTCACGGGCATCGTCACGGACGGATCCACGGTCGTGCCGGAGGAGATCAGCGGATCTATCGCCGTCAGTATCGAGGCCATCGTCACCCTGCGATGTCGTGGATGCGATCCGGCTGTCACCACGCTCTATACCGAGGGGCCCTTGCTCGCCACCATGTCAGGTGGTAGGCGTTCTCGCAAGATGCAATACACCGATCATGCCTCCAATCGTGGTGCTCACGATGGTGGTGACTATGATGGTACCAGTGATATTGGACATGGCATGGGTGACCTCATCAACGAACAGGTCAACGACCATCTTCGAAGTAGCATTAATGCACATGGTGATGTCGACGGTGATGTCAACGGTGATGTCAACGGCAGCGACAGCGATGGTCATACTCGTGGTGATAGTGACAGTGATGATAGCACCAACGTGCTCAAACGAACAGCCGCGGATGACAGACTCCACATCAACGACAATCGTGCCTGCACATCCAACAGCGTCACACATCCCTACGATACCACCACCACCTCCATCAGCTCTGCAGGCAGGGCCCTGGGCGCCCACTCCGCAACACGCGGCGGCGGCAGCGGTGACTCAAGAAAGCCAAGGAGGCCAAGAAGCCCCAGGAGGACAAACGAACTCACCGAAACCTGCTACTGCGACATCGCCCCTATCGCGGAACGATCGCCATCCGAGGCAGAGCTCATGGCGGTGTACAACATCAACGTGCAGGACCTCGGATTGGCCTGCATCGTTGGTGTCAATGAATGTCCACCTCGTGAACCCTTCACCACGGAACTCTACGTTCAGTTCACGGACACCAACTTTGGCAACCCGACCCCGGGCCAAACATCCCTCTCTTTCCAAGAGGTTGAAGATCTGGTCAATGCCGTCGTCCAGGTCTTCTTCAATCTCTACAACAGTACCGACAGCGACAGCCAAGGCGATTGCGACCCCAGCTTCCGTGACCTCGCCACCGTCACCACGATCGTCAGCGTCCAGATCAACAACGAAGGAGAAACGTTCACCTTCAATTCAAATCGATTCCTCATGGATGAGGATTCGAAAACCATGCACCTGGACAGCGAGGGCAGGGATGACCTTGATTTCGATCGCAGCCAGCCGTACTTTGATGCCGCCATCCATGCCAACGGCCACGGTCACGGTCATAGAAAGCTGCAAACATCTGTCGATTTCAGTCAATACGATCCCAACAATCCAACGCTCTCCATACTGGTCACCGGGCTCGGAACCTGCATATTCTGCTCCTCGTACTTCGGCTTTGGAAATGACATCACAGAAACCTCCTTCGTCACTGTGAGAAAGCAGCGTCATCTCTTCGCGAGCGGTGAAGACAGCTTCGGCAGAGTCGGCAGCGCGAATTTCCTCGCAGATGCTGGCATGGGCATCCATGCCCGTACTGCCCCGAGCATGGCGACTGAGGATGTGACTGCGACTGCGGGCGAGACGAACGACCGCGCCGACTCTGGCATCCGATCCAGCAAGATCCCAAATTTCATGCACGAGTATGATGGAGTTGCCAACCTCCGACGCCTACAGCCGGATATCGACACCGAAGGAGTCCGAGAAGATGAATCTCAGTGCTACTGCGGTGTCGGAACCAACCAGATCATCGTCTTCAACGCCGACGACTTCCGCGACCAGATCGACGACGAAGTCGACCTCCCGCCCGACATCACCCTCGATGACGTCCAGCTGGTCCAGACGCAAGATTGCGAGGCGGAGACGAATGACTTCGTGCCGGAAGACCTGCAGCTCATGCTGCTGGTGGTGCCAGATGTGTCCGCCTCCGACCTGGAGAGCTTCTCCACCATCTTCGAGATGGTGTACAACGAGCTGGCGGCTCAGTACTGCGACATGCTCTTCCGACGCGTCCTCGTGGGAAGCGCGATCACCACCATCAACATCCCCGCCGGACAAACGCCGAATTCGGACGGATGCGTTCTCGGTGACACCACCATGGAGACCAACGGAAGATGCCGTGGATGCGGTGATGGCACGCCGTTGGTGGACGAAGATCCTTCTGCGACGTCCCCCGCCACCGGAGGTGCCGGAAGACGATCCCTGCAGCAGCTCCAGTCCGAGCTGGATCTGGATCGCGAGTTCAACGTGGACCTTGCTGGCCGTCCCCGCCATCGTCGCATGCAAACCGAAGACACGTGCTTCTGTGCCGTGGACGCGATTCCTGACAGAGGCCCCTTCCTGCTGGAGCTCTACGCTGCTCTCAACAGCAAGCTCACGGAGATGGGCGTGGAGAGCATCTGCGGACTGACGGACGAGATCATCGACATCCTGCCACCGACGGACGTGCCAACTTCCGGGCCGACCAGCAACCCCACCGTGTTGGCATCGTCGGCTCCGACGGCGGTCCCGACCGCCCAACCAACCAGCGCTCCAACTTCCGCTCCAACATCGGCACCCACGGATGTACCAACTACCCAGCCAACGAGTAATCCAACCAACATTCCAACTGCCCTTCCAACACCAGCGCCGACGGTCTCGCCAAGCGCCCTGCCGACAAATGTGCCAACCACCCAGCCAACGAGCGTGCCCACCCCAGAGACGCCCAATCCAATAGAACAACCCACGAGCGCACCTACAGATTTGCCAACCACCCAGCCAACGAGCAATCCGACCAGTACCCCAACGAGCGCACCTACGGATGCACCGACGTCCCAGCCAACGAGCGCACCTACGGATGCACCGACATCCCAGCCAACGAGTGCACCGACTAGTCGACCAACTTCTCGACCAACAAGCGCACCGACGAGCAATCCAACGAGCAGTCCAACAAGAAGGCCGACCCGTATGCCGGTGACCAGCAATCCAACGTCTCGGCCAACAGACGATCCAACCAGTATGCCAACCAGCAAGCCGACCCGTATGCCGGTGACCAGTAATCCAACGTCTCGGCCAACATACAATCCAACCAGTATGCCGACCAGCAAGCCGACCGACATGCCAACCCGTATGCCGGTGACTAGTAATCCAACGTCTCGGCCAACAGACAGCCCAACCAGTATGCCGACCAGCATACCGTCTGACAATCCAACCGACATGCCGACTGACATGCCAACCGATGCCAACGAGCATGACAAGTGTGAAGGTGCACAGCTCCTGATTGGTTACTACATAGAATCAACTTTCGCGTTCATCACTGTCGAAGATTACGATATCATGAGCGAAGGCCCACAGCCCAGCGCTGACTTCGTCACGACTGTGGATGCGACTCCAGAAGATGGCCTGACATTTTCAGACCCGATGGGAAATTGCAACATCGCATCTACAAACGGTGTCTGGTTGACATTCTCCATACCGGAAGCCAGCGTCTACAGGCTGACATTCACTGAGAATGACTCGATACCGGCTGAGGTGAAGGTTACGGTATTTTCAGGAAGTTGCGAAGGATTGGCTTGCATTGGCTCTTTCGATCTCATTCCTCCACCGATAGAGGTGGGCACGCGCTCATTGGAAGTCATTCTTGAGCCTGACCCTGAGGGGCCGGAGCCGCCGTCTCAAGTCGAGTTACCTCTCCTCGACGCCAGTCTGGCGTATTACATGTTGCTTCAGAATGCTGATGACTTGGTCCCAGTGACAGAAGGCCTACCGTTCATCTCCAATGGTTGTGCATCCTCCGGGCTCAGCAACAGCAACTTCTGCGTTTGCGCTACGGAACTCACCCTCAACGGTGCATCTGAAGACGGCCCCTCCTCGCCGCGGACAGGCGAACTTGAACCGGCTGTCTGTACTTCCGAGACTTCCATCCCTGGCTTCTTCTATAACCTCACCTTGACTCCTGCAGACATTGGTGCTGGGACCGACAAGTGGCTATTCTTCTTCACCACGGATGAAGAAGAGAGTGTCAAGCTGGTGGTGAGCAGAGGTATCAGCAGTGACTGCACCACGTTCACATGCCAGCCTGCCATTGTCTCTGCCTGCAACGCAGCCTTCACAGTGCGATCCGTGGACTTCACGGTAGCGGGCGACTACAAGCTCATCATTCAGTCCGTGACGGATCTGCCGCCGTTCACCGCAACCGAGCTGTACCAACCATCAGAGATCGCAAGCTTCTGTTCTTCAAGGAATGTCGTCACATGCTACTGCGCGGACGAATTGTCGTCAGCGCTAGTGGGCGGGGCACTCACCTATGGGAACGGCGTCAGTTTCGCGCTGGCATCGGACGGCTCCAGCAACCCTGACCCATGCTTCGACTACGTGTCGTGCGGCGTCGGCTTGAGCAGTCCGACCAAGTGGTTCCAATTCACAACGCCATCTGCGTTGGCGATCACGGATTTCCGGTTGGGGCTAACTGACAACGCAGGTAGCGTGGAGTTGTCCGCCGTCATCTTCAAGACTTCGTCCACTGTGACAGCCAACACCGTCGACAAGTGCGACACCCTCATGTGCGATATGAGCGGCCTAGCGGATGGGAGCACCGTCCAACTGGAGACGGACACGTCTTACTTCATCGTCGTGCAAGCCTCGGGAGCATCAACGGATTTAGAGGCCACACTAACCAACCTCGTACCTCTGGCCAACGACATGTGCGAATCGGCGTTCACGCTGGTTGAAGGCCCCAGGATTGATGGTGAGTTCTCCGGCATCACGAATATGGGGTACAGCATCAACAATCCACCCGCATCGCTGGACAGCGTGGAAGTTGCCACAACAGTATCGGCAACTGGTGAGGCCATCACAGTCACCATTCCACCAATCTGTTCGATCTCAACGGAAGAGGGAGTTTGGTTTGCGGGACCGGCGCTGCCAGAGTCACAGGGAGTTGCTCTCAAGGCATTCGAGGCTGACACCGGTCCTGGAGTGCCGATTGTCACGGTGCTTTCAGGTTCATCGTGCGCATCTTTTTCATGCGTTGGTCAGCTTCCTGCGAGCGGTGAGATCCCTCTGTTCTTGAGAAAAGACCGAATGTACTACTTTTACGTACAGCGAGGCAATCCCAACGCTCTCGAGAGCACAGTATTGACCATGAGAGATGCATGTGCATCAGGGAACGACAACAACTACGCGTCCTGCCAATGCCCCGACTTTCCGTCGGCCGACTCCGCGGTTGACGTCCTTCAGACTGATATGGTGCCTGTGGTCTTTACCGATTGCTCGGCTCAACCATCTCTGTCTGGTGCATGGTACCGCATTCCAACGGAAGGCATCAGCCTTGCGGTAATCACCAACTCAATCACCGATGCCGTGATCACCGCTTCGTATGCAGAAGACTGCGATCCTTCCCTCTGCACTTCAACAAACAATCTCATTGGCGCCTGCACAACCGGCACCCGGACCATCATCTTGCTCGGCAACATTCCCGGGGAAGCAAAACGGGACTTTCTCCTCCAGGTGTTCGATCCAACTCAGTTGTCAAGTGCGAAGCTGCTATTCTTGACAGCTGGCTTCACCACCGATGGTCTCGGTCCCAGTTGCGACGATTTTCCTTCTACCAAGGGTACCTGCTTTTGCCGTGAAGTCCTTGTTTACCATGGTCAATTCAATGCCAAGCTGCGTTCCAGCAACACCGGGCCCATCGATACCTGCTTTGACTACAGGGGTGCTATCACCAACAAAGACCACTTGGGGGCATGGTTCGAGTTGGATGTGGAAGATTCTGGGGAATACGATTTGGAGATTTCCGTCACCACTTTTTCGCGCGTGAGCGTCCACTTCTATTTGGCCGGCACAGCTGCCATCAAATGCGACGCTTCGCTGTCCCGTATCTCACATCTTACCGGTGTTTTTAACAACGGTTCTGTGCATCTGTTTGCAGGGGCGAAGTACTTCATGTTCGTCGAAACTGATAACGTGGATATACAAGTCGACCTCATAAAAACCTAGCACTAAATATTGCCTACATATACCTGTACTTATGAGATATATAGTATGCTGTTGCACTGTTCTACCCCACTCTACCCTGCTCTGCTCTATTACTCTGTGTTTCTTTGCTTTCGCGCTCGGTTGTTTGGAGGTTGCAGACCTTGTCTCTTCCCCGATGCTCGAGAGCATGGTGTCACAACCTCTATTGCTTCGAGGCACGGCACAGCAACGGAGCCCCGTTGGTGACAAACCAAAACATGGCGTTGATGTCGTCTCGGACCGAGCCAAGGACATCCGCAAGGTCCTTCGTCGCAGTGTTGCCAGCGACATCCCCCGAAATGACTGCGCGATGACGTATTCCGTTGGAGCGAATCCGCCTGGGTCGCAACGCGGCCTCTGCGTGGTGGCAGATTGGACACTGCGCATGTGCGAGTATTCGCGATGCATCATTGCGGTGTGGATCGTCGGAAGGATGGGGACATGGCATGGGCGTTTGATGATGTTGCTGTTGCTGTTGCTGTTGCGATGAGGGCGCGGTGTGGTCTCCGTCATGGGGATTGCACTGCAAGTCCTCCGGGATGGGCTCCATCTCGCTTGATTCTCCTGTTTGTGCTGCATCTTCGCTTTGGCATCGTGATGAGCCGTTTGCCGCGGCGAGATGATGACAAGACGGAGTAGGGCAGTTGTTGTCAGCGTCGCCGGAAACATTCGCATCTACCCTCCCGCACATGCGCATGCCTCCATCTTGCAACAGCAGGATCTTGCGACCTGCCTTGTTGAGCAGCAAGTAGAAATCGACGTGCTCGCGGTAGACGGCGTACGAAAAGGGCAGCAGCATGACCGGGTCCTGATCCGGATTTGCGTTGAGGTCACGCATGGCGCTCGCGTAGTCATCCTCCATGGTTCGTTGCAACCACGAGGCTTCGAACGACAGCGATGGTGGTGATGGCGGTGATGACGGTGATACCAGGTTGCCGTAGGATGAAGCAGACGAAGTGGATAGAGCGGGGGTACCGACGCCAGGCACCCCGGCATCAGATCTGGATCTGGATTGGAGGAGAGCGTTGTGATGGATGTACCTGTGGCTACCAGTGGCATTCGGAAGGGTTGCGTTGCGGGGCAGGTAGGAAGTATACGTGGACGAATCGCCCCATTCGAGCTTGATGGTTTGCAGGTGGTAGTTGTGGACGATTCCCTCGACCAATTGGTACAGTGTGTTCGGCGAGACGACCGTCCGCTCCTCGGGATTGTCGAGTATCAAAGAAGTGATGCGATTACTCGGATGGCACAAGAAGTGGTACAGGCAGGAATCTGGAAACTCGTCGTATCCTTGCAGCACCAACTCTTGCAATACGTGCCCTTCGTTGGTACGGGTGTCGGTGAGCGGCTGTCTCGTGGCGTTCCCGCCGCTGCGAATGCTGTTGCTGTCATCCATCGGTTCTGCCGACGATGGCAATGGTAATGTGGATGGCGCGGTGATTGCCTGCAGGATGGACTTAATGTCCAACCCTGTATAGGACAAATCGAGCGTGCGCAGTGTGCGGCGTGCTGTGCGGATCAACGGAATGACTCCGGTTCCGAGGTACTGGTTGCGCGCCAAACATAGTTCTTGGAGGGGATACATGGTAGCGTCCTCTGTTTGATCGACATTGCCTACGCCGCCCATGTTTGTGGTTGCTTCTGCTGTTGCTTTTGCTGTTATTTCTGTCTGTATCGCTGCTGTGGCTATGTTGGATGGCATGGACGGCACGGCTGGATCGGGCTGGTGTAAGTCTGCGCTGCGACAGCCTCTACTTGTACGTGAGGAGGAATGGCGCTTGTGACACTCGCATGGTGAATGCACCGATCGTTGGCGTTGCTTCTTGTACTGACGACGTCTTTGGCGATGCAACCAGTTGGTTCTGGCAATTTGTATTTGATCGAGGGTGGCCGCCATGGCCCTGGCGTTGGTCGGCGGAATCTCGCAACCGGTGAAGTCAAGCTTCCGAATGTTGGATTTTAGGAGCAGCTGCAGTCCTTTGGCCGGCATGTTGGTGTTGTGCGCTAGGCAGAGTTCCTTGAGAAAGAAGCCGGGATTCTGCGAATTATGTGAATGCGGATGTGGCCGTTGTGTTGCCTTGGTTGTCGCTGCTGTTGTTGTTCTGGTTGTTGATCTGGTTGTTCCGGTTGTCGATCGGTTGGATGGATGGGATGACTGCGATGCGTATGAGATGGGGGAAGTGGGAACCGATAGCAAGTTGCTGATCTCGACAATCTGCTCCATCTGCAGGTCGCAGTCCATGAGCTTGAGGACCTGCAGACGATCCGTGGGATGGTAGTGATGGTAGTTGATGGAGGTCGATGGGACGAACATATTGTGGTGCTGTATATCATCGAAGGGACGCGGACGCAGTAGATGCGGGAGCACGCACGTGATGTTATACTCCTGGACGAGGATCTGACGGGATGCAAAACATGGTGGCGGGGAGAGGAAGCACGACGGGATGAACTTGGAGAGCCAGAAGCTGCATCCCTTCACACACTGGCCGTTGGTGTCGTTGCTGCTGCTATATGGATTGTGCTGTTGGTGCTGTTGATGCTGTTGGTGCTGTTGATGTCGGTGTTGCTGATGGGGAAGGTGATGATCGAACCTGTCGGTATCATCGTAGGGATTGAACCCAATGTCTAGTGCTGTGTCCAGATCAGTTTCCATCGCAGCGTTGGCATGAGCAGGCGTTGCGCTTGGCATCGCAGAAGTAGAAGCAGACGCCGTGGTGGATGGTGCTTGTCCCAAAAGAGGCGAGCGATCGTGGGTGCCGCAGTACTCCATCGAAGTGGTGCACTTGCGGATGTGGATATTCCTGACATCGAGCGAACGCAGGGAGGAGCAGTGCTGGTGGATGGCGCAGAGGATCCACTCCGGTAGGTCCGCATGCAGCACCAGAGAGACCTCCTGCACGTGCTTCATGTGCGACAGTGCCTCGAGCAGAACCAGCAGGGAGCGAGGCCTGAGCGACCATCCGACGGAGACGAACTTGACCGAGGTGTTGCACTTCATGGCGGACGAGAGACGTTGCAGATCGTCCTTGGTGAAGTAGTCCGCAGCGAACCAACCGATCTGGAAGGACGTCTGCTCATTCTCGAAGAGGCGACGGCAGAGGATGTCGGTGGAGGTCTCCTCGTCTTCCTGCGATTGCAGCAGCGAGAAGATCTGCGATGCGTACACCACCGTGTTCACGATGTTGGACGTCCGCTGGTGGATGGATCTCAGCATCCTGGTCGCCATTGTTGCCGTTTGTTGTCGTTTGTTGCGGTTTGTTGTCGTCTGTTGCCGTCTGTTATTGTTCACGTAGGTACGTCTATAGATCGCAATCGATGCTCTGAAGAGGTGTCCTGTTCCTTCTCTCTCTCACACACACAAACAAACACACTTTCTCGCTTTCTCGCTTTCTCGCTTTCTATTATTTGTGTCTCCCTGTCCATCCACCTCTCTGCCTCCTGTCTCCTGTCTCCAATGTACGGTATCTGCTCTGGGTTGTGGAAAGGGTTCGGTTGTGCGCCTCCTTGCCATCCATCACCAACTCTGTGTCCTGCAGCATGACTATCCAACGTCGCTTCTCTGTTCCGGAGAGCGCCACGCAACCATCCAAGGCTGATCACACAACAACCTGTCAAGCGTTGGTACCACGAAACAGAGATTCCTGTGGACTCTCTCCGCCCAGCAGCACAAACACGGAACGGCCTTTTGCGGTCGTGCGAATGCGACAGCAATGCCACGACACCAATGCGTGCAGCAGAGTGAGCATTGTGCGGTGCCTCTCATTGCGGAGAACTTTGTGGAAGCGTGTGCGACGCAAGGAGTAATACCGATAATCTCTGCAGCATAAATAATCTACTTGCGCTCACTTATGCTCCACAAACACCGAGTATGGGCTTCACCGCGACAGGCAGCGTTCTGGTCATGAAGAGTCCACAGCGCTCTTCTCTACTTGCACGACACAGCATCAAGGGGTGTGTTGCTCAAGCACGAGCTCTCTCCGTCTCTTTCGAGAGCGAGGCAACGCGCGTTCTCTCTTTGGGTGATTTAGGTAGTCTGTGGTGTTTCCCCGTTTCTCGTCACTGACGAAGGATCGACCACGTCTGTGTTGGTAGCGCGCCATTTTTGCGAAAGGCGACATTCGATGACGATTCTTGTGCGCCGAAGGACATTAATTTTCCCCGCTGGAACAAACGTGAAGTGGAACCGCGCCGTGAAGGGCCCGATTGATCACTTTAACCAAGCGATGCAGGAACACAGAAAAGCAGGCTGGTGGCGTGTTGGTGACGCATGCGGACTGATGGCAGGACAAACGTATTATATGCCCATCAGTTGGTCCTCTTGTTCAATGGTACCACATGTGCAATACTATCTTTGTATTGGTACTTCTTCGGAATACGGAATCGTGAGTTTTGACTTTGATGCTGTCATTGATGGAAACCACATTCTCGAGTTCCAAGACTCACGGACATCCTGGGTCATTTCCCGCCAAACCTCGGAGTGAACAAATCGTTTCTCTGGCTGTAAATCTACCATACAACTAACGGTTCCTCTCCACAACATCATGGAGAACTATGCAGAGTCGTATCGATGTTCTTTCAATCCACCATCTCCACTTCCAGCAGTGTTCTCCACGGTGACGAGCAGGACGCGTGCTGTCTTGTTGATCATCCAAGTCCCGCAAACATCACGAGCGCTTTCGGAAGGTCGGTTCTTGGATGTGCGCGTGCGGTTTGTCTTGTGGAGAATGACAATCGGCACCAACCAAACGGCTCCCATCGTGTCTCTGCATCATTGTCGGTCGTACAGTACTCTTTGAGCGTATCGTACTGCCGGAGGTGCGACCTACAGCCTCAGTGGCGAAGCAGCATGGCCCCATAGTCGATTGGGCATGTCTGTGGTGGCGATAGCGCCAGGTCATTCTCAGTCGTTGCATTTATTTCGTCTCATTCGTGTTGTTGCCATTGTTGTGGTCGTGTTGCTGTCCTTGGTTGGTTCATTGGAGGTTTGAACATTCTCTCCACACACAGAGAGAGAGAGAGAGAGAGGAGCGTGACAATGGAATACTATATAGTGGCGCTGTGCTCGATATAGTACGGAGAATGTAGCGCGATTGTTAACACAAGTTACCAATACGAGGATGAGGATGATGAAGGAAGCAGCTGGCGAGGGTCGGCATTAGTCGAGGCGCTCGTCTGTATCTGCGACATGTCAATGCTCATTTTCGTGTGATAGGGCACAGTTCGGGTGGTTGCGTGTTCTGGCGCGTCTTCTGTGTCCAATTACGGCGCGTGTTGAATCATGAGCAATGCAACCGTCTCACGACAAAGCGCACAAACCAGAGTGGGAGGCGGCATCGGATGCGAATAGTTCTGGCATTGGGCCACTCTCTGGCATCGCAAACACCTGCATCAGCATCCACTTCAAGCAATACGGTGAAGGAGAATGTCGTGGGAATGCCCTCGCAGATGCAAGAAAGGATGAGAATGCAACAATGGCATCAGCAGTGACATCAGCGGTGGGAACAGCGAACAGCAGCGATCGCAACAACATGTGCGAGATTCTGCCGAAGGCGAAGAATCCAACCTTCCTGTGTCACGCATAAACGAATGCATTCGTGTCGTGGGTGTGCTGCACTGCCCAACTACTCTTGGTTGATAGTCGTCGGTTTGGATGCAATTCGTGCGCTGTTGCACTCTGAATCTTGCACGATCCTTTCGCATGCTACCCTTTCGACATTGCTATCAAAGACGAACGATTGAATCGTATGACGTGTACTGTTAGGTGTAGCCAAAGCATTCTATTCTATGATATGATATTCTATTATACGAAATACTTCGGTCGTGCTCTGGTATGTGCTGCGAGAGAGAGGTCGCGAATGCTGAGGGCATCGCTTCGCAGATGAGGCTTCTCTTGGTGGTGTTGGCTGTGGATGTTCGCATCGACAACACAATACACGATCGCATCTTGTCTTGCAATCTTGCCAAATTGATGCGAATGGTGCTGGGCTCAGTAGATACTCTGCTGTGTCATGCTCCACTTTGCCCTCGTCAACTCTGTTCAAATGTAGATGTAATTGTAGTTTGTATTTATAGCGTACAACGTACGGTTACTCTCTCTCTCTCTCTCTCTCTCTCTCTAGTGCTGCAGAGCGTATTGCTCCGACGTATTGCAATGTATTAGAATACGGTACATGGTTCGACCGGCCCGTTGAGCACAGCATGCGAGCGCCGGCTGCGATACATGCGCTGACGCTGTCGCTGCCTCCTGATGGTGGTTGCGTTGGATCTTTGGATATGCATGTTGGTACAGTGTGCGAATGACAAATCGCGTTAACGCTGGCGGTCCACCCCTCTTCCCCTTTTGTGTGCCTGCTTTTGCATGTACTTGGATGTACCTGGTTGTATTTGGATGTACTTGGATGTACTTTAACGGCAAAAGCGCTGGCTGGTGCTTTGACCTGGGCGCTTATGCGAATGGGACGCACTCGTTGTCGAAGTCGTCGAAGGTCTCGCAGAAGCAGAAGACCCTCAAGCAGCAAGTGACTCTGCCGCCGATGGTGACCCCCTGGCAGGCCGATGCCTGATCGCAGTTGTGCGTGGTCTCGTCCTGGAAGAAGGATCCTTCAAGGCAGATATCGGTGTCGGGCGTGTCTGAGCCGACGATAGGAGTTGGAGTGGTGGGCGGTACGGTGGAGGGGGCGAGAGTTGGATCGATGGTAAAATCAATGGGGATGGTGATGTTGGCTTCACGGTCAGTGTTGGCGTTGCAGACGCAGGCGGCGTAAGGGAACCGGAAGGAGGTGTCGCAGAAGAGGCCGGAGGAGTGGTAACGGCAACAGCCGTCGTCGCAGGAGTTAGTGAGGCAGAGAGCATCGGTGTCGGGCATGTCCTTGGCAGCCTGCACCTCTGGATGTTCGAAGTCCACGCATGGAAAGTGGAGCAGTTTGTTGATGTTGGAGTCGCCGCCCTTGCCGCTCTTGGCGTAGCGCCTCCTTGGCATCACGAACATTTCCTCGTCGTCTTCGTCATCATTGTTAGCTTGATCAGCAGCATCAGCGGCAGCATTGTCTTCATCGTCTTCGTCGTTTGTGTCAACGTTGTTGGCAGATCCATCTTTGGAATTCGTGGCATGTTCCAAGTCTCCGAAGCGTCCGACGCGCTTGCGGATCTGGGGCTGTGCCAGTACTCCCTGTGGCGCGAATGGAGCCCATCCGGAGGCTGACAAAGTGGCGACGATGAGAGCCAGCTTGAATGCCGAGGACCTGATGGTGAATGCCATGGCTGTTGTTGTTGTTGTTGGTGGTGGTGGTGGTGGTGGTGTTGTTGTTGCCTTTGCTTATTGCGAGAGCTGATATTATGAGATGTGCGATGTGCGAGGTGTGAGGTGCGATGTGGCAATTGGAAAGTGGCAATTGGACATGGCAAATGGAAGCTTAGGTATAATAGTAGAACGTGTACGATTGCGTACGATTGTGCACGATTGGTTACGATTGCGCATGGGATTGGTATGGCACCAATGTGAAGAGTTCCAATAGAGAGTTGAAGAAAGTGCACTTGGCAGTGCATCCCGGGAGATGGGAATGAAGTGGACAGATGAAGGAGAAGCGGAAGAAGGAGAAGCGGAAAGAGCAGAAGCGGTAGAAACGAGGGACGTTCCGGAAGAAGTGACGAGTGGACGATTGCTGATGTTATTCCTGCCATCATCTGTTCCTGCATCATCATCTGTTCCTTCAAGTTGTTGATGTGGAAACGGAAGTGAAAGACAGAGACCCGATTTACCGCGCTCCGTTCAAGGAGAGGTTCAAATCCCGTATTTACCATCAACAATGAAGTGGCAGCAGGCAATTGGTGCAGTGATGATAGCGGCGATAGTGGTGGCAGCTCATCATGGTGGACTCGGAAGAACGGGCAAGGCCGTAAAGGTCGGAAGCAACAAACAGGTGGCCTTGCGCACAGTCATGTCCTTGCATGGTTTGCCATGTTCATTGTGTCCTCACCTGTGCTGTTGATGTGCTGCTGTGTGTTGTCTTCGATTGGATTGCGCTGGGTTTATTTTTATGAGAATGGAGAGTGGGAATGAGTTGGGCTGTGTTTGGGGATGTATGATGCTATGGCACGAGTCGATCGCATGATGCTGATACACACACACTCTCTCTCGCTATCGATGGCACAAGTGTTCGTACGACTTGCGAGTATTCTGTGCAGTGATGGACTGGAAAATGTCTTAGCTTTATCTCCACTTCACCGTGTCGTGCTTTGATGTTGTTTGGTGTGAGGTGTTGTGCTTTGGTGCGGTCGGTGGCAGATGCTGGTGGTGCTGCTGTCCTTGGTTGGTTCATTGGAGTTTTGAATATTCTCTCCACAGAGAGAGAGAGAGAGAGAGAGAGAGAGAGAGGAGCGTGACAATGGAATATAGTGGCGCTGTGCTCGATATAGTACGGAGAATGTAGTGCGATTGTCAACACAAGTTACCAATACGAGGACGAGGATGAAGGAAGCAGCTGGGGTTACTTGTGCATGTTTGACATGACATGCCAATGTTCAGTTTCGTGTGATAGGCACAGTTCGGGTGGTTGCGTGTTCTGGCGCGTCTTCTGTGTCCAATTACGGCGCGTGTTGAATCATGAGCAATGCAACCGTCTTACAACAAAGTGTCCAAACCAGAGAGGGAGGCGGCATCGGATGCGAATCAGCCACGCTCTCTCTCTCTTTCTCTCTCTCTCTCTCTGGCACCGCAAACACCTGCATCAGCATCCACTTCAAGCAATACGATGAAGGAGAATGTCGTGGGAATGCCCTCGCAGACGCAAGAAAGGATGAGAATGCGACAATGGCATCAGCAGTGACATCAGCGGTGGGAACAGCGAACAGCGGAGATCGCAACAACATGTGCGAGATTCTGCCGAAGGCGAAGAATCCAACCTTCGTGTGTCACGCACAAACGATTGCATTCGTGTCGTGGGTGTGCTGCACTGCCCAACTACTCTTGGTTGATAGTGGTCGGTTTGAATGCAGTTCGTGCGCTGTTGCACTCTGGATCTTGCACGATCCTTTCGCATGCTTTCCTTTCGACATTGTTATCAAAGACGAACAATTGAATCGTATGACGTGTACTGTTAGGTGTAGCCAAAGCATTCTATGATATGATATGATATGATATGATATTATATTATACGAAATACTTCGGTCATGCTCTGGGATGTGCTGCGAAAGAGAGGTCGCGAATGCTGAGGGCATCGCTTCGCGGATGAGGCTTCAATTGATACTCTGCTATGCCATGCTGTGCTCTACTTTGCTCTCGTCTACTCTGTTCAAATGTAGATGTAATTGTAGTTTGTATTAATAGCGTACAACGTACGGTTACTCTCTCTCTCTCTAGTGCTGCAGAGCGTATTGCTCCGACGTATTGCAATGTATTAGAATACGGTACATGGTTCGATCGGCCCGTTGAGCACAGCATGTGAGCGCCGGTTGCGATACATGCGCTGACGCTGTCGCTGCCTCCTGAAGGTGGTTCCATTGGATCTTTGGATATGCATGTTGGTACAGTGTGCGAATGACAAATCGCGTTAACGCTGGTGGTCCACCCCTCTTCCCCTTTGTGTGCTTGCTTTTGAATGTACTTGGATGTACCTGGTTGTACTTTAACGGCAAAAGCTCTGGCCGGTGCTTTGATCCGGGCGCTTATGGGAATGGGACGCACTCGTTGTCGAAGTCGTCGAAGGTCTCACAGAAGCAGAAGACCCTCAAGCAGCAAGTGACCTTGCCGCCAATGGTGACCCCGTTGCAGGCCGATGCCTGATCGCAGTTGTGCGTGGTATCGTCCTGGAAGAAGGATCCTTCAAGGCAGACATCGGCGTCGGGCGTGTTTGAGCCCAGGATGGGAGCCGGAGTGACGGGCGCTGCGCTTGGCATCGCGGAGGGGACGGGAGTTGGAGCGATGGGCCCAATATCAATGGGGACCGTGACGTTGGCTTCACGGTCAGTGTTGGCGTTGCAGACGCAAGCCGTGTAAGGGAACGTGAAGGAGGTGTCGCAGTAGAGGCCGGAGGAGTGGTAACGGCAGCAGCCTTCGTCGCAGGAGTTAGTGAGGCAGAGAGCATCGGTGGCGGTCATGTTCTTGGCAGCCTGCACCTCTGGATGGTCGAAGTCCACGCATGGCACGTGGAGCAGTTGGTTGATGTTGGAGGAGCCGCCCTTGTCGCCCTTGATGTAGCGCCTCCTTGGCATCACGAACATGTCTTCATCGTCTTCGTCATCATTTTGATCTTCATCATCAGCAGCAGTATTAGCGGCAGCATTGTCTTCGTTGTTTGTGTCAACGTTGTTGGCAGATCCATCTTTGGAATTCGCGGCAGGTTCCAAGTCTCCGAAGCGTCCGATGCGCTTGCGGATCTGGGGCTGTGCCAGTACTCGCTGTGGCGCGAATGGAGCCCATCCGGAGGCTGACAGAGTGGCGACGATGAGAGCCAGCTTGAATGCCGAAGAGCTGATGGTGAATGCCATGGCTGTTGTTGTTGTTGTTGTTGTTGTTGGTGGTGGTGGTGGTGTTGTTGCCTTTGCTTATTGTGAGAGCTGATATTATGAGATGTGGCAATTGTAAAGTGGCAATTGGACACGGCAAATGGAAGCATAGGAATAATAGCAGCGTGTACAATTGCGCATGGTATTGGTGCGGCACCAATGTGAAGAGTTCCAATAGAGAGTTGAAGAAAGTGCACGTGGCAGCGCATCGCAGACGATGGGAGTGAAGTGGACAGATGAAGGAGAAGCGGAAAGAGCAGAAGCGGCAGAAACGAGGGACGTTCCGGAAGAAGTGATGAGTGGACGATTGTTGTCGTTGTTGTTCCTGCATCGTCTATTCCTGCATGATCTGTTCCTTCAAGTTGGTGTGCAAACGGAAGTGAAAGACAGAGACCCGATTTACCGCGCTCCGTTCAAGGGAGAGGTTCAAATCCCGCATTTACCATCAACAACGAAGTGGCGGCAATAGTGGCGACAATAGTGGCAGCAGGCAATTGGTGCAGTGATGATAGCGGCGATAGTGGTGGCAGCTCATCATGGCGGACTCGGAAGAGCGGGCAAGGCCGTAAAGGTCGGAAGCAACAAACAGGTGACCTTGCGCACAGTCATGTCCTTGCATGGTTTACCATGTTCATTGTGTCCTCACCTGTGCTGTTGATGTGCTGATGTCTTCGATTGGATTGTGCTGGGTTTTATTTTTATGAGAATGGAGACTGGGAATGAGTTGGGTTGTGTTTGGACTGTGTTTGGGGATGAATAATGCTTTGGCACGAGTAGACCGTATGATGCTGATACACACACACTCTCTCTCTCTCTCTCGCTATCGATGGCAGAAGTGTTCGTACGACTTGTGAGTGCTCTGTGCAGTGATGGACTGGAAAGTGTCTTGGTTCTATTTCCACTTCGCTGTGGCGTGCTTTGATGTTCTTTGATGTGATGCGAGCTGTTGTGCTTTGAGCGATCGGTGGCAGATGCTGGAGGGAGTGGTGGTGGCAGACTGGTTTGTGTGGACAATTCGGTTGATGCCAAGCGCTCTATTGTGTGTTTTGATCTGTGTGAACGATGTGGATGGTGCGCGATGTATGACGACGGTGTGAGTGGCGTGAGTGCCGACGATGTTGAGAAAACCAAGCGCCACAGAACAGAGAGGGAACGCAAAAGGGTGGTGAACTGCAGACATTCATCATCACCAAACAGCGACCCACACAACCACATGGCTGCACAGCAACAAGGCGCTGCGCCCCACACGACTGCCAGAATCCCCTCTTGAGCACAGACTCATCTTGCTTGGTCGCCGCCACCTGCACTGAGCGCGCAAGTTGCACCTCTGCTGACATCCTGCCCTTCAACCGACTCGCTCACGTTGCAATAACCAGCCAACTCCGTCCACGACCAAGTGTCATGTCATTTTCCAATGGCACCTCCGCCCACATGCCGATGCCCACAAGAACCAAACACACAAACAAGAATTTTCATCTCCCCACTCCGTAACTGCCTCACACACGAATCCGCTAAATATCCAAGCACACACGCTCGTGACTGCCCATTTGTTCGTTTTCAGCGGGGATCGGGACGTGGGAAACGTGTCCAAATAACACTTCGAAGCGCCACTTGGCATCTGTTCGCACGCAACTTTGGCGAGAATCGGTTTTTCGCCAAACTGAACGGCGTCAATGACTCTTGCGGTATGTAAGTATCAAGTCGCTTCTGTGTCACAAATGAGTCTGTCTCGCTGTGGGACATGCCACACAACAGCATACTCCACCTTTTCGTATGACAGATGACGTCAAGCGATCCCCAATAATGACGTCTAATTTTTCAAACTCTGTTCTCGAGCATCCGTGACTTGAATATGATTTTTTCCACACGCTCAACGGTGTCCGAGAACGCCAAAAAGTGTTCAATCTGTCCCTCTTCTGGTTGCGCCAGGCATCAGCCAAGCACAAGCGATGGTGCATTCTGCTCCTCCTTCTTCTCTGTGCACAGGCTTCTTCCCTTGCGGCGCAATCTTGTGGTGCCCATGGTGTTGTCTGGTGGGTTCGTGATGTCTTGCCACTCTCATCGAAACGAAGCCATCCGCTGTACCATGCTTGTACGCGTATGGCGAGAGGCCGCATCGCAGGTTCGTGTATTGGTGGCTCGTGCAAGTCACGACCACAGATGCTACGGCACCACCAGATACGACCCGGGTACAGGATTGTTGGCCGCTGTGAATCGATGGATGGCTTGTGTTCCACTTGACTGATGCGTTCTGTTCCGCAGAACCGGGGTGGCCTTGGAGCGGTTGGAAGCGGAGAAGACCCTTGTGGCAGTGTGTTGCCGCTACTGTTGGATGGTATGCGGCGCAGAGCACTATCTATCGCATAGTCGTAGTACTTCAAAGCGTCTGCCTCTCGTGCTCTCTGCTTCCCATGCGTGGCTTTGCCGGCGGTGAGATCACCGTTGCACGATAGCAACGTACTCTACGAGCCACAAGTGCATACCGAGAATAGTAATAGTATTGGTGGCCACCACACAGCCACAGCATAGCCACCACATAGTAACCATGACGCGGCCTGGACGTCACCTGAACATGGACACTCGAAAAGTGTCTCAGGTGAACGCTTCGCAAAGCAATGTCACAGAGCCAGGATGTGTGACACACCAACATCATCGTTCTTCACATTGGCTCACTTCGGCAAAGAGAAAGACAATGAGAAGAGGCGAGACACACATCAACGCAGCTTGTCCTTCGTGATATCATGATCCCAAGATCCGAAACGGGATCGCCCACATCACGATTCTCAGACTCTGGCGCGAGCGCGGGTACTGGTGCGCGCATCCTTCCTCTCTCTCTACCCCTACACCCAACGGAGTAGCAGATGCAAGACCAAACCAGGACGCATCCTGCCCTGTCCGTCACGGATGCTGTGTCTCCAAGAAAAGAGTTCGCATCGTGCATGTCATCTCCCTTTCGTCCTCTTCTTGTCTTTGTTGGCATACCCATGGGCCTGACGAAGGACAGACGGTCCGCAAGGCCCTCACACAGGAGGAGACACAGAGCCATCCGTCTCCTGTCCTCATAATCCTCTCCGATCCTCATCCTACACACAGTATAACATCATAGCATCACACTATCACCCTCACGATACTGACAGTCTTCACCACCTCCGGTTCCTGTTGGAGGTGACATTCGCGACTCCGTGTGACGCCACCACCACCTCAATGGGACATGGATGAGGACATCATGAACACAGCTTTGCGACGCGTCAACAATCACATGCGCAGCGGCAACATCGCGCTCGTCTTGCCAATACATTCGCGAGTGTGATATTCTACTATAAACGCATAATAGCTTGCTGTTTTGTGTTTAGTTCATGGCCACTATTACAATACTCGAACGTACCCGTACTTGTTGCCGTGCTCCTCTGGACGATGATCCAGTATTTCTCGTGACGACGTCGCCGCCGAATCTGCCACCGTCCCCATGCACTCGTTCTACTACAGATGGACATGTTGCATCACCATTCCCCTGGTTACTGCTCAGTGCCTCCGTATCCGTCTTCTTATGGTTTGCAAATTCGGCATGGCTGCGTGCATTTTACGCACCCGTGCGAGAGGCCGTTCGGTTGGGAGACGACGCTGCCGACGAAGGCGATGGTGATGCTCTCGTCATGGTCCCGCTGGTTGTCGAGGTGGGGTGGATGTCAAGTCCTGCCGAGCGACTCTGCATGTGCATTCGTTCCGTTCTCGCTGCCACCTCCTCTTCCGCGAGCGTCCAGTCGGATCCTGTGCTCGTCGCAAGGTCGGAAGGCAGATTCAAGAGTGGATCTGCCCAGGTGTAGCGTTCTGTGAACGAAGTCAACAGCAGGTGCCAGAACATCCTCAAGAACACAATCATCACTGCCATCGTGGCGATGCCGATGGAAGCACCAGCCATCACGTGTGTTGCTCTCGTGTCCATCACGACGGCGTAACGGGTCAGCGCCGAAGCCAGCGAGCTCAGAGGGAACACGTACGCCCAGTACGCACCAAAGGTCGATGGGTTTTGGCAAATCTTCGGCCCCAGCTTCAACAGCAGCAGCACCATGAAGCAGCACCAGCCCAGGAGAAGCTCGCCCGCCAGCGGAAACTCACCCCTCACGACGCCTTGTTTGGCGGCTTCATTGTCGTCTTCGCCAAAGTCGAACGACGCGCTCGTCGATGCCATGTTCACATCGCCATTCGACGACGAAGTTTCGGGCGCGTCGATCACGTCCAGGCTCAGCGTGCCGTTTTCGATGCCATGCAGCGCAACGACAGCAAGGCTTGGAATCGCAATCATGAGCGTCAGAGCTGGGCTACCTCGAAGGCCCGCGTGCTGGTAGAGGCCCTGGAAGACGGAGATGAGAAGCATGAGGGCAAAGATCGTTCCAATCCCAAGACAGAAGCTCGCCATCGGTATGCCCCACTGTCCCTCAATGTCCGCCTGCACCGCCAAGACGGACAGAAGGAACCAACCCACGATGGAGAGAAAGAACTGAGGCTGCGCGCAAGTCAGCTGCGATCCTTCTGCGTCGCCACCGCTTGGGCTCTTGGAGGCGCCAGCTGCAGATGTGAGCGGCAGTTCGGTGCGATTGTCGTGCCCCATGCTGTCGTCCATCATGTTCGAAGAAGCATCGCCAGATCGATCCGCGCCAAACATCCATTGGGAATACACGACCTGGGTCATGATCACCTGGTACACCAGGCCGATCGAGAACACGGTGACGTAGGCTTGGTTGCTGGATTGCACGGCGTCGGGGATGGAGAGCGTGAGCATGAGCATGGCCAGGTTGGGGCCGTTGCAAAAGTGGATGCGCGTCGACGATCGCCATTCCAGCCAGAAGAAGTCGGGATGGAAGAGGCACTTGTAGAGATAGGCCAGAGTGATCATGACGCCCGACACAAAGGCAGCAAACCACATGATGGTGTTGGCCAACTCGATGTTGTCCTTGCGGAACACGGCGAGCTCTCCGTTGTCGCTCTCACCCCCCACGAGGAAGTCAGCCTGCACGACCGTCTTCCAGAGGAGGGCGTTGCCAGCCAACCCCATGCTGATTCCAAACGCGGTGTTTGGCATGCGGAGGATCAGCGGATCGTCTGTCAGCGGTGCCAGGGCATCGGATCGATGTTGGGAACGTGGCAGCAGGGTCTGTCTTCGCGCGGAGCCGCTGCCGCTGCGATCGTCCAGGCTGCCCATGTCGTTGGACGGGGTTCTGTAGACAAATGAGGAGGCGTTGTCGCTGCTGGATTCGCTCGTGATCTCGAAGTGATGGCTTGTCGAGCCCTTGTTGAAGGCCTTTTTCATCGGGCCGTTGTTGCCATTGTTGCTGCCGTTCTTTCTGCGACTGTTGTTGCCGTTGTTGCCATTGTTGCTGCCGTTGCGGTTGGCTTCGATGTCATCGTCAGTGTTGATCGCATTGCTGGTGTCCATGTTGTTGCCATTCATGTTGCTGTGGTTGTCATCATCGCCGCTGGATTCACCAGGTGCGAGCGGTGCGACCAGAAGGTTGTTCTTCGGTGAGGTCGCAGGGCTGCTGCTGCTGTTGCCGTTATTGCTATGGCTGCTCTTGTTGTTGTTGTCGCCGAATGTGCTCGTGCGCTTCGCTGGCTGCGTCCCAGGGTCGCTGCTGTTGTGGGCCTTTCGGTTGGCCATGGTGGCGTCTTGGCGCTTCGGATGGCCCGTGGCGCTTGTGGTTTGTGAGCCGTTTCCAGGTTTCTGTCCTGATGCCCCCATCAGCCGCGTGATGCCAATCGAAGAATCCGCGTGCGTCTTTTTTCCCCTGTGGGCTTTCCCGCCTGCGCCACTTTTTGAGTTGCCCGCATCGCCAGGCTCGAAACCGCTGGTGTGCTTTCCAGGGCTGAGATCAAGAAGCAAATCGAAGTCGCCTTCACTTTCGTCGTCCGCCAGCGACAGGACCCTCTGATCGGCGACCTGCGCCATCTGGCCGTTGATGTTCCAACCTCGGCTGGTTTCCTTGGCCAGCAGTTCCAGCGCGGCAACGCGACGAAGGTCAGCGGTTGCGGAGTCGACGGAAGCGGGCGTCAGCAGCGATGGGGCGGATTGAGACGAGGAATCTGCCGCATTGACGCTTGCGCCGTCACCGTGCGCGTTGTCGTGTCCGTTGATGGACACCGCGTCGACTTCGGTGGACGTGGTGGAATCCTCGAAGATCCTCGACGATGACATCGAGGAGGATGTGCGCTGCATCTGTGCCATGAGCGATGATTCCATCGTCGTTGAACCCACCGCAGGAGGAGACTTGAGACCACGAAAGATGCTGGTGCTATCCAAGCGCCATGTCAAGCCATCTGCCTTGTCGCTCGCGTCGCTCTGAACACGCTCGAGTGTTGCGGCAGATGGAGCCTTCGCAGTGGTGGTGGAGGCAGAGGGTGCCGAGATGAGCGTTGCTCCATGTGTCTGCAAGGCGAGAAAGGTCTGCTCGAGCTGTCTCATTTTGGATCTCGCCGATGCGCCAATGGACGAGACGGGAGCGGGCGGTTCCGCGCCAGGCTTGTTGCCGTCAGCATCGCCGTCGGTGGCTCTAGGCGGAACAGCGGCTAAGCTTGATGCTGGTGCTGATGCTAGTGCTGGTAGGGACGCCGTGGACGGCGGGACGTCGGTTGCTTCGCGCTCGTCGGGTGGGCTTGGTGGCAAGTGCTCCGTGGAGCAGGTGGCGCTGTCAGGAAAAGCACCCCGATGGGACTTCCCATTCGTACTGGTACTGTCGGAAGACTCCGATTGAGTGGGCGACGCAGTGTGTCCGGACTCCTCAGTTGGAGTGTCGGTCTTGATGGCGAGAATGGACGTGTTGTTGCCGGCGTGAATGGATGGCACGGGGAGGTCCGTCTCCTTCTTCTCTTCACTGTGGAGGTCCTGGAAGTACTCGTACTTGCGCTCGGCCCTTGCTGGCTTGATGTTGGATGGGAGGAGGCTGTCCATGCTGATGTGGGAAGCGTTCGCGACGGTGTCATCGTCCATGGTGGTGGAAAGGTAGCTTTCATCCATGAGGATGGAGCGCAGCAGCTTGATTTCTTGCGCAGGCAGACGCAAGGATTGGTGGCCCCGGGAGGCGCTCGTGCTGTTGCTGGCGGTGTCGGATCTGCATAGGTCGTCCTTCTGGGACACAGAGACAGCCGTGGTCGTGGTTGCGGTCGTGCTCGTGGCCATGGCTGCTGATGTACTCGTAGCCGCCGGGGTGGATGCAGATGCAGATGCTGATGCAGTTGCAGGCGTGGGTAGAGAAGACACCATGGTTGTATGCGAAGTGTCAGATGCGGACGGTTTGCGCGTACTCATAGATGATGACCAGGGTCTCAAGGTGGTGCTGCGTTCTGCGCTCTGCGTGTGCGAATATGCCCTCGCTGAGTATGGGTTGGATGGGTTGGATGGGTTGTATGAGAAAGATGAAGCTCGTGCAGAAGATATGGATGCGAGAGCGGGCTGAGATGCAGATGGCAACGTTGCGTCGTACTCGTTCTGCTGGTGCTGCTGCTGTTGGTGATGAAGCGGCCTGGTTGCTTGTTGGAATCGAGCAAGGCCTGTGGCGATGCTTTGTCCGATGCCCGTGGTAGTACCGTTCCCGGTGCTTGTGCTTGTGCTTGCCCTTGATTCGCCCCTGTCAAACCTCGATTGGTAGGTGGCGCCTGTACTGTGTGAGGGCGTTCGCCACTCCCTTTCTCTTCCTCTTCCTCTTGTTGTTGTTGTTGTTGGTGTTATTCTCGATTGCGAATGTGATGATGCTGTTGCTGAAGTTGATGCTCTTGCTGTTGTCTTGCCATCTGAGTTTATGGCTGAAGTGGAACTGGTTCTGGTCCGATCGTAACCCAAGGCTGAGGTCGTTGTGGGAGTCGTTGTGGATGCTGGGGCTGGCGATGCTGTCCTGCCAAAGAGGAAGTCCATGATTCACAGCGTGTGCGTACGAGTATGATACTCACAGAGCAGAGGACTCTGCACTCTCTCCTCGTCGGTGGCGTACGGTATGTACTATAATACTACCAAATGCCAGTACGACTGCTCTGTCCAGTTCCAACTGCTCTGATCTTGGCGCGCTTCGAAAGTGCTTGCTCGTAGGTGTGGTACGAGTATGGTAGGGTTGTTTGTTGTGGATTGGTATCTCCAAGACTATCTCCACCAATATCTCCGCCAGTATCCCTTGCGAGTCCTGTGCTAATGTTTGTGGCGCGCCACGGTGCTTCGAAAGTGAGATCACGATCCCAACGTGATGTTCAAGCAGATAGAGTATTGGTATCGTGGAGAGCGCCGTGGAGGATATCTTGGACCGTGGAGTGGAGTGTTGTGTTGTGGTGTGGTCGGCACGATGTCGAAGCCAATGCGTCGATCGGGATTAGCGTGACGGAACTTGTGATGAATGTGGACCAGATCGGCGGGATCTCTGAAGTGAATACCAATAGTGAGAGCAACAGGAGCGAGGCGACAGCGATGCAGATCAATCGTGATGTACGATCTATGGCACTGATATGGTATGGTATAATGCCATCAAGCAGAGGACCACTTTTGCACATCCGGAAGCAGCGAAAGAAGAGTCTTCAGTTTTGGATGGTGGGAGCAAGATTCAACTGTTAGTTGCCATTCAAAAGGTCGCCCCTCATCAGTTGCTGGTTCGTGATTTGTTGGTGGATTATGTGGAGTCCGATGTGCAGCATCAGATGTCCATAGTCACCCCCATCTCTCTCCCCCCTTCCCTTGGTTTGAATACGAATACTTCCTGCCGAAGTCCGCGTGTGCATGACACCACTCCGCGCCAGAATCTTTCACCATCTCTCGCTGCCTCTTTGTGTTGATGTTCCATCTACCTTCACCCATTCGATTTCGAAAACATGCAGCCGACCCATCCTCTCCTGTGCCGCTGCTTTTGCCCTCTGCCATCAGTCTTCGAGAGGCAGGAAGTGGCAACAACAACATGGGAAAAAGAAGAGAAAGATTCACGGTCAACACACGCATTGTGGTTTTGAATGAGTCTGTTTCCGTTCGCATTCGTTCAACGTCTTCCCGCCTCGCTTCGCGTTCGCGCTTTGGCTACGTGTGACAACATCACATGCAACGAAATATATCGAAATTCCATGTGTTACGCAGGCCGAACACATGTCCTATTTCGTGACACACATTTTCCCGCGATTGTCTCTTTTGAACCCACATGCAACGCAATATCACAATCGGACTTGGATCGGATGGCTGTCGGAAAAGCGAGGTGAAGTTCCTTCTCCGATCAGAGTGAGCACGATGTGAATGAAGTGCCGACAGCATGCATGTGCACACCAATACTATACCAACGAGCTCCTCGCTCGGCATGCTGATAGAACAGTTCTCCCACCAAGCATGGCGCAACACGAGGATGAGCAGAAAGCAGGTGCCTGTTGTCCCCCTTGGGCAGATGGGTCTCCGAGGTTACGTCTGTCTTTCTGTTTGCGTTCGTTGAATCCTGGAGGGAGCTTTCCGTATTTGGCATGATTGACCGTTCCCAAGCAGAAACCAACAATGGAATACTTGGAGAGAGCTCTGCTTTGGAGTGCATTCATGTGTTGCGGAAGGTTGCGAATGTGGTGGTCGTGCGATGGAGATTGGGAATGGAAGTGGAAATGAAAGTACAAGTGCAAGTGGAAATAGATGTGAAAGCGAGAGAGAGAGAGAGAGAGAGAGAGAGAAAAGTGCAATGTAACATGTCCCCTTTTTTGTCGCGCCAATAGCATGTTGTACGCTGATGGCCATCCAATTCTCCCCCTCTTCTCCTTGTTCCCATCATTCGTCCAATGCACCACAAGAGATGCTGTTGCCATTCCCATACAACGTCGCACCGTACGCACTCGTACAGCACGGCAGCTCATAGGCGGCAGGATGCTAACGTGATAAGCGCAAAGGAGTCACCACACATTGGCAGAGTGATTGGAGATGATGTATTGGACTAGATTTATGGTACATGATATAGGGCGAGGGTGCGATGGTCTATTGTGTTCCCCCATACAACCGCACTGACGCGGTACATTCAGGTTTGCCGTCTTGTGCATTCCCTTTCTGCCTCTCTCGTCGCCTTCATTCATCGCCTCATGTGTTGTTGCCAGTGTCAGTGGCAATGCTGCTGCGTCGCCGTTTGACCACCCCATTTCACTCGACAACACCATGACACCATGGCAACACTCTCTCCAAAGCGGACGCGTGCGTTCCGCAAGAAGAAATTAGCAAAAGTGCATGTAATAGTACGTGGGTGTCATTGGCGTGAAGGTGGTTGTTGGTTAGGCTGCGGGACATTGGCGCATGCCCCTGTAGCGATGACGATGGTGACGACAATAGCGATGACGATGTAAGAATGGCGAGAAAGAGGAAGAGGGGAAGCGCATCTTAGCTGTGGATAGTCTCTGCGCTGACGAATGCCGGACTCCGGAATGGAGCCATTGTGTCATGATGAGCCGCGCAGAGTACGTGTTTGTTTGTTTGTGTGCTTGTTTGTGTTGTTGCGCGCGAGGGCGAGACTGCTTGGGCCTCCCTGAGTCGCGACTGCGATGAAGGACGCCACGTGAACGCCGGTCGTGCGAACTTGGGGTGTGCGAAGTTAGGCCGCTGGGACACACTCGGTGAGGATGTCGTAGCCACCGCAGAAGCAGAAGGACTTGAGGCAGCACGAGATCGCGCCTGTGTCCGGATCATCCACTCCCGCGCAGTCGCCTGCCTCGAAGCACGGCTTGTACTCTGGAGATATCGCCTGCCACATGGATCCTGCCGCGCACTGCAGAGGACTCGAGTCGTCGTGTCCGTAGAGCGGCGGCATGAGCGTCGGAAGAGGCAGAGTTGGATCGAGGGTGTCCACGTTCTCCTCCGATGGTGGGGACGTTGTTTCCGTTGGTTCGGAGGTTGGTTCGGAAGTGGGTGCGGAAGTGGGTTCGGAGGTTGGCATGGTGGTTGGTGTCTGGGTGTCGGTGTTTGGATCGATCGGACCGCCGTCTTCATCGCGGTCTGGATCGACGGTCGGCATTTCGGAGACGCAGCAGCATGGATGGTAGTACTCGTCGTCTCCCTTGCCGCCCTTGCCTTTGCCCTTGCCGTAGCCCTTTCCGTAGTGGCCGGTGCCGTCGTAGGTCTCGTTGCCGTAGCCCTTGCCGTAGTGGCCCTTTCCAGCGTAGGTGCTGTTGTCGCCCTTGCCACCCTTGCCCTTTCCGCCCTTGCCTTTGCCGCCCTTGCCTCCTTTGCCGTAGCCTTCACCGACGCACAGACAGGCCATCTCGTCGTCCATGGTGCTGTTGTAGCCTTTTCCTTCGCCTTTACCCTTGCCCTTTCCTTTGCCGGACTCGTCGTCGCCCTTTCCTCCCTTGCCTTTGCCTCCCTTGCCCTTGCCCTTGCCCTTGCCGTAGCCCTTGCCGAAGCCGAAGTCATCGCAGTCGTAGGTGGAGTTGCCGTCGTAGCCCTTGCCTCCTTTGCCTTTGCCTTCATCGTCGGACTTCAGGCGGCGCGTCGTTGTGTCTTCCTCTTGGTCCTGTCCTCGAACTCCGCGGCTGCGCGAACGGCGGTCATGGTAATCAGAGCTGAACACGCGAGCTTCCACGGATTGCAGAGAGACAGTGGCAGCCACCAGTGCCATCAGGCAGATCATGCTGTTTGTTGATACTCTCATCTTTGCTGCTATACTTGTGTGTATTGGTGAATGAGTGTATTGGTGAGTGTATGAGTGCTGATACACTTGGAGTGATGAAGTGATGAAGTGATGGAGTGTGCGTATGACCACGGTGGTGCAGCGATTGCAATGATGCTCGAGTTATGAGGATTGTGTCTGAAAATGATTGCGAAACGAGCGAAAGAGTTGAAGGGGAATACGAGTGGTGCTGCGTTGTTGCGTGATCTCGCGTGCCGCCAATACACACAGGCACCATGCCACGTCCCATGCGAATACACACGCTTCCCATTTCGGTACGGTCGACGAATACTTCTCCGGTTTCTCTCTTGCCATGCGCAAGAACGATCGTCGCGCGGCGCAATGTCTCTGGTCCCACACATGCGATGCGGGGACAGAACATCAACGTGGGAAAGCATAGTCCATCACTTAGCTGGGCGCTCACAAGACCAAAGCGAGAAACAACAGGTGAACAGCTTCCACATCCATCGGCATCACCTCGGCCAACAGACAAAACTAACCCCCCGACAAACAATCAAACAACGACAACGACAACACCAACATGTGAGCTAAAACGCTCGCAGCGTTGGGGGGTTCGTGCTCCTCCTGCCCAATCGGAACGAAGTAGGGCTATCCAGTCCATTCCCGTCGCCGACATTTCAAAAATCGCCCTGCGATTTTCGGCCGAAGGGATAAGAACAGACTTGTGAGTATGGTCGTTGTTTGTTTATTTAGTGTCCTACAGACGACTCAAATACACAAATATGTCACATGCGACACGGTTGACTATAAACAAAACTCGCGAACCAGTGTCCACCTCCCCATTTTTGCATGTTGTTCGTCACGGAGGTGCGCATTCATCCGTTCCAACCAATTTTGTGATAGGACCAGATAATTGTGACACCGTTGGCATAACGGTAGTGGGTCGTGCTGCACAACTCGGGATTGCTTCAGTGATGCTGTAACGGACGGAGAAGCCAAAAAAAACAAACGCGAAACATCCTTGCTGTCCATTTCACTCTTCCAAAGCTGTCTGTTGCAACGCGGGAATCGGAAATTGAAACGCTAAGCACATTGAAAGCAAGGAGAAGCGGGACGTGTGCACGACAAGAAACACGAAGTCTTCCCGCCATTGTTGGAAGTCATGTCAAAATACATATACAGATCAATAAATGCAAAACAGAATGTTGATGGTGAATCTGAATGCCGTTTTGTTGTCTGACACTGTTCCCACAATGGACACACTATTATCTATACCAACGAGTGCAGGAGTACAGGCGACTTCGACTACATCTGCAACAACGAGAACAATAACAGCAACATGCTTTGCCAGCCAGGATAACTGATGAGCGGAGCATGTAGATGTCACGTATTATATAATAATATGTAATGGTATTTTATGTTACACAGGCTGTGCACGTAGCGCATGTACTGGTACAGATTGGAAGGCGGATTGCGGGATGGAGCGCACCGGAAGAGGGCGGCATGTCTGCTATGGGATGAGACGAAGGTTGATCCATTGATTCATTGATCCATTGATTCATTGATCCATTGAGTGGGTGTTCATGTGTTCAATCATTTCTTCAATTGTTGTTCCTTCGCGCCCCCGCTGCTCCTCCATCGTTCTTATCCACGATCATGCAGAATAGTTTGAACTCTGGCATTCCTGCCTTCGGATAGAACGAGCCTGGGAGGGCAGAGTCGAGCGAAGAAGTATGCTGGTCCGCGCCATCGACGTGCTAGATGCTCACAAATGAGAATCACTTTACATTCAGCGAGATTGATGACTGTGCATGGGATGGTATCCAGGCTGCGTGAATAATCGCGCCACAGATGACCTTCGCATGGCAGCCAGAGTGATTGGGCATGATAGTGAGTTCGTGGACGGCGGCATCGGTGCGCCGACATTGCCTGCGGCTTATGGGTACGGAACGCACTCGGAGACGTCCGTGAAGTCTGCGCAGTAGCAGAAGGACTTCAGACAGCACGCGACCTTGCCGCTGAATGGATCGTCGGTTCCAGTGCAGTCATCGGCCTGATAGCATGGCTTGTACTCCGGGAACTGGTCCTGCCATCCGGATCCCCCAGCGCACTGCAATGGGCTGCTGTCATCGTGGCCTACCAAAGGAGGCATGCGCGTTGGGAGTGGCTGCGTCGGATCGAGAGTTTCGCGCGTGACTGTCTCGGTGGGAGCGCTCGTCGGTGGATCGCCCGATCCGAATGTAATTGGTGGCCCGCCCGGCTGGTTCCTGTCCGGATCAACGCTCGGCTCCGATGATGGTTGAGAGGATGGATCCGATGTTGGGCCTGAAGTTGGGTTGGACGAGGGGCTTGTGGTTGGCTGCAAAGTTGGATTCGAGGTTGGATTCGAGCTTGGTCGAAGGCTCGGACGACCGGAGGGCCGCGTGGTTGGCTGCGCGGTTGGCTGCGCGGTTGGGTTTGCGGTTGGTTGAGCAGTCGGGTCCATCGTGGGCTCGAAACTGTCGCGGACAGTTGGGCTGGCTGTCGGTGCCGTTGTTGGTTGGGAGCTTGGGGCAGTGGTTGGCTGAACAGTTGGCCCAGCCGTCGGTCTGACGCTCTCGCGGATGGTCGGGCTAGCTGTTGGTGCCGATGTCGGTTGCGAGGTCGGGTTCGCGGTTGGATTTGCGGTTGGATCCATTGTGGGTCCGACGCTCTCGCGGATGGTCGGACTACCTGTTGGTGCCGATGTCGGTTGCGAGGTCGGGTTCGCGGTTGGATTTGCGGTTGGATCCATTGTGGGTCCGACGCTCTCGCGGATGGTCGGGCTAGCTGTTGGCGCCGATGTTGGCGCCGATGTTGGTTGGGAGGTTGGGTTTGACGTCGGTTGCGATGTCGGATTTGTGGTTGGATTAGAGGTCGGTTCCATGGTGGGACCGAAGCTATCGCGGATAGTTGGACTGGCTGTTGGCTGCGAGGTTGGGTTTGACGTCGGTTGTGATGTCGGTCTTTCGGTTGGCTGCGAAGTTGGCTGCGAAGTTGGTCCCGAAGTTGGTTGGGAAGTTGGTTGCGCGGTTGGATCGGTGGTTGGTTCCATCGTTGGTCCGAAGCTGTCACGAATAGTTGGACTGGCTGTTGGCGTCGATGTCGGTTGAGATGTCGGTTGCGATGTGGGTCCAGATGTGGGTGCAGATGTGGGTCCAGATGTGGGTCCAGATGTCGGTCCAGATGTGGGCTTCAGAGTTGGCTGGAAGGTGGGAACGGAGGTTGGAACAGATGTCGGAATCACTGTCGGATTTCCCGTTGGTTCTGCGGATGCAAACCCAAAACTGATTGGTTGATCCCTATCATCACGGTTTGGATCGACAGATGGCATTTCGCTAGGTTGGAGACTCGGAGGGCTGCTTGGGCTGCTGCTGGGTTGCTCAGAGCAACAGCACGATCTGCCACCCTTGCCCTCATCACCCTTGCCACCCTTGCCCTCATCACCTTTGCCGCCCTTACCATCGATGCTGTCATCTCCGTCATCTCCCTTACCGCCCTTGCCGTCATCTCCCTTACCGCCTTTGCCGTCGTCGCCTTTTCCTCCTTTGCCGCCCTTGCCGCCCTTGCCTTCGTCACAGATGCACTCAAAGTCCTCGTCCTCGTCTTCATCTTCATCTCCCTTTCCACCCTTTCCACCCTTGCCTTCATCGCCCTTCCCGTCTTCTCCTTTTCCATCATCTCCCTTTCCGCCTTTTCCATCATCTCCCTTTCCACCCTTTCCACCCTTGCCGGAGCAGTCGTAGCCCTTCCCTCCCTTGCCTTCGTCTCCTTTTCCATCATCTCCCTTTCCACTGTCGCCCTTGCCGCTGCTCGATTCTTGGGCGCGGCGCGAACCTCGGATGATGTCTTGCTGTCCGCGGACTCCGCGTCGGCGGGAGTCACGGCTGTGATGCTCCGCACTGAAGACGCGAGCATCTGCGTTGTGCCATGTGAGCGTCGCCAGCAAGAGTGCGACGAGGCATATAGTGTTGGTGATGGATGTCTTCATGATCAGGGTTGTCTCGGTTGCTTGTAGTTGGCTTGTCGATGTTGGGCTCTCAAATGTGATTGTATATGCTTGTATCAAGGTCACGGCCAGTGCTCTGGGTGCTCCGAGCTCGTTGATTGGTTTGCTTGGTGTGCTTGCTTTGTTTGCCTGCTGTTCGCGTGTGTGCTTTGTGTGTTTCACTGCATTGAATTTCAGTTTTATGAGTGCCCCGAGACCGTATCCAACAAAGAGGCCTTCGAGTGAAATGTTGATGTGTGTGGTTGATGTGTTTGGGTTTGATGCTGTTCTGCGCTGTGTCTTGTTTTTGCAACAGGTTGGCATGCGGACTCTGGTTGGAGTTTGGTTGTTTTCTTCCAGGAGGTCGGTTGACCAGACAAAGGTGGCCTGGGCATGCTCGATGTTCGACGGGGAATGATGCGATGGGGAGGAGGAGTTCGAGGAGGGCACTCGGTGATAGCGCCCCGCTTGTTGACTTGCGATGCTTGTCTCCGCGAGTACGGTGCTGTCTTCACCAGCGACCTGCACGCACGAGTGCGTTTGCGTTTGTTGTTGCTGTTGTTGTCGTTTTTGGGGAGTTTCTCGAGAAGGAAAATGTGGGAGCATTGTTCGCATTTTGAACTCCAACGGTATTTCGGAGTGGCGCCACAAAAGAGACAACAGTATTGTCGCCTGCAAGAGAACTACTTATTACGAACGTTATTTTTTCATTCGAAAGTAACGCTTGGCACTCGCGTTTCTCTAAACAAAACATGAGCAGATAGTCCGCACCAAGGCACCGATGTTACACCACACAAAATTGCAACGATCACCAAGATGGCGGATGGTTGGGACATGGAACAAGACCCGTTCCACGATCTTTGCTGCCGCATTTGGAGAAGCGGTGGGGATGCTACAAACGACTTCGACAACCGTTGTTCGTTTCGTGAAGGAGGGGAGGTGCATGTCAACACAATCTACCCCACCTTGCGTCGCGCTTCGCTGTAATCGTATTCCCAAGTTCGCCATAATGCTCGCGATGTGTTGTCATTGGTGAGATAGACGCATGGTCCGTTGTTGCCATCAACCTTGTCAAACGGGGTTTCAACGTGTTTGCCTGGGGGAACCTCGATCAAACCACCGGCCGACATCTACCGAAGTGAATGGGTTCGAGCGGACTCGTATGTTGTGTGGTGTCGCACTGTATGCACTCGTATTGATCCTGCGCATTGGCACTCGTCTTTGTGCGCGCAGGTATGGTACCAGGCTGGTAAGATATACGTGTTGGAGCATGCCATCGCCACAACGTCGTTGCGTGATGAAGAGCAGCAAAAGCATGGCCTTGCGAGATTGTTGTCCGAAATCGTTCGCCCATTCATCAATTCTTGGTTTATCAGTCATTCATGACATCCCGCATGTCTTGACGACAGGAGGGAGAAGAGACACCAGGGACCTCATGGCAACAATACCTCCCTGCGAGTTCGACACGGCTGGCCCACAGTGTTCATCTTGACTATCGCGTCGACTTCTACTTCTGCGTTGGCTTTGGCTTTGGCTTTGGCTTGTGGCATCACATTGCAATAATACGTTGATTCATCCCGGCGTCGGCACATAATCATTGCGGCTCAATCAAGGAGAATGATACAGGATCCAAACAGATCGAACCGAACAAAGCACAGCGCGCAGGTCAAGCTGAGCAGATATAGTACGGCAGAGAAGAGAACGAACGAGAAGGGCGGAGGATAGGAAATATTGTAGCTCGTATGAGTACTATATGAGATTATGTATGTGTATACACGCACTGGCCGATACAGAGTTCTTGGTTTCCTCGTGAGGAGCAACTTCGATTGCGCTACAGTCGTGAGACTTGCGAAGCTCTGCGTCACCTCAGTATCGTGCTTGTACGCTCCGCTCTCGTCATCCGTGGTGTTGCTATCCGACGTGAGATCGGTTCGGATTGGATTCGAGCAGTAGGGGAAGCAAGGAAGGAAGTGACAGTGTGTCCTGGCTGCAAGCGAGTCGCGCCATGGATAACTACTGTCCCGCATGGTGTGTACGAGTAGTATTGCACAAATGCCATCTGATGCCTTGTTGCTATGCTGTTGAGATGCGTTCGACGCCATTCAACGACCATCGGCAACACGATATTGCCGATCACGTGAAACTTCTATGCAGCCGGGACGCATTCATTGACGGCGTCGAACTCTGCACAATAGCAGAAGGATTTGAGACAGCATGCCACCTTCCCGCTGAATGGATCGTTGACTCCTGCGCAATCCGACGCCTGGAAACACGCTTCGTACTCGGGTGCGATTAGTTGCCATCCGGATCCGCCAGCGCACTGCAGAGGACTCGTGTCGTCGTGGCCGTACAGAGGAGGCATGAGGGTGGGGAGTGGCAGCGTCGGATCGAGAGTATCTTGCTGTACCTCGACGGTGGGAGGCTCCGTTGGTGAACCTGTTGGGTTGGAGGTAGGACTGGATGTTGGTTGTGATGTCGGGTTTGATGTTGGGTTAGAGGTTGGATCGGAGGTCGGTGCCGATGTCGGTCTTGCAGTTGGGTTTGACGTTGGGTTTGATGTTGGTGCCGATGTCGGTTGCGAGGTTGGGTTCGCGGTTGGCGCCAATGTTGGTGCCGATGTTGGTGCTGATGTTGGCTGGGAGGTTGGGTTTGACGTTGGTCTTGACGTTGGTCTTGACGTTGGTTTTGACGTCGGTCTTGACGTTGGTTTTGACGTTGGTTTTGACGTTGGTTTTGACGTTGGTCTTGACGTCGGTTGTGATGTTGGCTCGGAAGTTGGGCTTGATGTTGGTTGTGATGTCGGCTGGGAGGTTGGTCTTGAGGTTGGTCCAGACGTTGGGCTTGCGGTTGGCTGCGAAGTTGGTCCCGAAGTTGGTTGAGAAGTTGGTTGCGCTGTTGGATTGGCGGTTGGTTCCATCGTTGGTCCGAAGCTGTCACGAATAGTTGGACTGGCTGTTGGCGTCGATGTCGGTTGCGTTGTTGGTGATGGCGTGGGTGCAGATGTTGGTGCGGATGTTGGTGCGGATGTCGGTCCAGATGTGGGTCCAGATGTGGGTCCAGATGTGGGTGCAGATGTCGGTCCAGATGTCGGTCCAGATGTGGGCTTCAGAGTTGGCTGGAAGGTGGGAACGGAGGTTGGAACAGATGTCGGAATCACTGTCGGATTTCCCGTTGGTTCTGCGGATGCGGAGTCAAAACTGATTGGTTGATCTTTTTGGATTCGGTTTGGGTCGACGGATGGCATTTCGCTGGGTTGGAGACTCGGAGGGCTGCTTGGGCTGCTGCTGGGTTGCTCAGAGCAACAGCACGATCTGCCACCCTTGCCCTCATCACCCTTGCCACCCTTGCCGTCATCACCTTTGCCGCCCTTACCATCGATGCTGTCATCTCCGTCATCTCCCTTACCGCCCTTGCCGTCATCTCCCTTACCGCCTTTGCCGTCGTCACCTTTGCCGCCCTTGCCGCCCTTGCCTTCGTCACAGATGCACTCAAAGTCCTCGTCCTCGTCCTCGTCTTCATCTCCCTTTCCACCCTTTCCACCCTTGCCTTCATCGCCCTTCCCGTCTTCTCCTTTTCCATCATCTCCCTTTCCGCCTTTGCCTCCCTTTCCTCCCTTTCCACCCTTGCCGGAGCAGTCGTAGCCCTTCCCTCCCTTGCCTTCGTCTCCTTTTCCATCATCTCCCTTTCCACTGTCGCCCTTGCCGCTGCTCGATTCTTGGGCGCGGCGCGAACCTCGGATGATGTCTTGCTGTCCGCGGACTCCGCGTCGGCGGGAGTCACGGCTGTGATGCTCCGCACTGAAGACGCGAGCATCTGCGTTGTGCCATGTGAGCGTCGCCAGCAAGAGTGCGACGAGGCATATAGTGTTGGTGATGGATGTCTTCATGATGAGGGTTGTCTCGGTTGCTTGTGGTTGGCTTGTCGATGTTGACGTCACTTGTCTACTCCGTTTCTCGGCTTGCTTGCTTTGAACGTGAGTGATTTGTGTGTGTGTGTGTGTGTGCTTTGTGTGTTTAATTGAATTGATTTGAACTTTTGTGATTGCTCGAAGCAGTATCCAACATGCAGGTGCGCAAATGGGAGGCCTTCGAATGAAATGCTGTTGTGTGTGGTTGATGTGTTTGGGTTTGCCGATGTCCATCGATGTCTTCAATGTTTGAACAACTTGGTTTGACAAGCGGCAACGCAGGGCCTGGTTCGTTCTGTGATCGTCGGATCTACTTGCAGTCGTCGGGAGGTCGATTGACAGGACGATGAAGGTCCGAGGATGCTTGATACTTGGCGCTCCATGATCACTGCGGTGCGTCGCAAGCAAGATGCCTTGCCATCCTCGCGATCGGCCATCTGTGCTTGTTGCTTCTTTCCTCACTTTGCCCTGCCGGATACTGTTGTCCTTGAAAATGTGACCGCTGAACCTGAAGTCTCAGACGTTTGCCAGTAAATCGGGATCGACTGGCGAAACGACATGCAAGTGAAGCCACATGCGATAAGAATAACTACATTGGACGTTTATCAAGACATGTTATAACCGCCACGCCAATTCGTTGACCTAAGTGGCATACCGAAATCAACACTCCTTACCATGTGTTTGGACATCGTTGGAGTGTGACAAGCCAACGACTCTCATCGGGCGGGCTGTCTTCCACATGAAGGACGTGTTCTCCCCTCTGTTATCCGCGTTCGGATCGCCCGAGTCGAAGATTCTCCGAATGTGACCGTTTGTTTTCCTTCGAGTTCTTTCTCAGGGAAGCAAAATTGACAACGGTCATTTGAGATTGTGTCTTGGGAATAATTTTAAACAAGTCTGAATAAATTGCAATGCTCAATGCCAATGTCAGGCCATTCAAAGTGCGCAGTCGTGACGCCGGGTGAGCGCATTGGGTGTTCCGTCGTCGTACAAGAATAAATTTCTTTCGCCAAGTCGCAAAGCCATCAAGCCACCAAGTTGTCAAGCACCCAGATGTGGACAACAAGCCACAGCGAAGCATGCCATCGCGAGACACTGCGAGAAACCATTGAGAAAAACATGGATCAAGCACAAGAAACTGCAACACAGCCACACTGTTTGACAAAGGACTCTGCTTCACTCACAATCCCAAAGTTTGGAAAGACACAACGCTCAATCCAAGCAAACAGCGCATCAAGTAAGAAGCAAAGCAAGAAAAATAACCCAAGATGGATCCCGTTCAGCTCGTCAAGTCGGTGTACTCCACCGGACTCCTCATCTTCTCGATCACCATCGTCTGCGGACTCATCTTCAATGAGCAGACCAAGGTGTCGTCCGAGGTCCACCCAGTGGTCGCCTTGGTCGTCATGATCACCGCCCTCGTCTGGCTCAACATGGTGGAGGGAGGACAAGGTTCCCTCGTCGGTCTCCCACCAGTCGACCGCGACCTCTACGTCGAATCCCACCCAACCAGCCACAAGTGCACCTCCCTCGCCCACAAGGGTGACAACCTCGATCGCTACCTCATGGGACGTCAGTTCATGGTCCTCCTCATGGTCTTCACCATCAACCAGTGCGGCGCCCCGCTTGCCGATGCCGAAGTCTTCGGACTCCCAGATATCATCATCCAGATCTTCCTCGGATCCGGAGCCGCCATGATCCTCATGACCGCTCAAGCCGGACAGCTCAACTCCCAAGTCAACGCCTCCCTCTGCATGCTTGACTACATCAACAACTTCTTCGCCGTCTTCACCCTCTACGTCGCCCTCGCCATCGAGTTCTCCGGACTTCTGCATTCGTGCTACCTCGTCCAGATGTTCTTCGTCTGGGCCTCCGGCAAGGAAATCGAGTCCAAGGAACCACCACGTGACGGTGCCCAGAACCTCTTCTACTGGGGCCGCATCCTCATCTCCCTCGCCATCCTGTGCTACGCCATGGCCGTCACCCTCGTCGCCCTGTTCGATGGAAAGACCACCATGTGGGCCGGAGTGCCAAACGGAGTCGCCGTCATCCTCTTCTTCCTCTTCATGTCCATCGTCGGTATGCTCGAGGGTATGCAGATCGCCTTCTTCGCAGTCGCCAAGCTCCCAAAGGAGGACCGTGGAGACCACCCAATGGCCCGCAAGACCTGCGAGCTCCTCTTCCGCGGTGACGGACGCAACCTTCCAGGATTCATGATTGGACGTCAGATCTGCGTGACCATGTGCTTCTTCATCATCGCCCGTGTCACCACTCTTGATGTCGAGGTGGGCGAAGGCGAGAACATCTTCGGAGTCTCCGACAGCACCCAGGAATTCTTCAACACCGGACTTCTCGGAGCTCTCATCACCACCATCATCGCCTCCATCACATGGCAGCTGGTCGCATCCGTCTTCCCAATCGCCTTCCTTTCCAACCCAATCGTCTACATCTTCCTCCAGTTCTGTCTGTTGTTGGAAGCCACCGGTATCTGCTCCGGAGCCTGGGTTCTCGCTTCCATCCACAAGGCCGTCTCTGGCTTCCAGCTCGATGAGGTGTACATTGGCACCCCAGAGGAGCGCGCCGCCGGCATGAAGCCAGACCACAAGAGCAACCGCAACCTGCACCTTGGAACCAACGTCCTTGTCAATGAGGCTGGTGCCGGAAAGGTCCCACAGGAGTACCTTCACCTGCAGAGAATGCTTGCCACACCCAAGGAGACCTTCACCGAGCGACGCCGACGAATGGAAGCCAACATCCAGGGACTTCGTGAGGAGATCGATGGTGCCAAGACCAAGACCGAGGCAGACATCTACGAGCAAGCCCTCGAGATGGAGATGGCTGCCTTGAAGAAGCTGGACTCGGAGCAGGCCAATGCCACCGACACCCAGCGCTACGAGGAGGACCTTGCGCTCCAGGAGGAGCAAGCCGAGATCGAGGCCTAGGCGTCGCATCGACCCATCCCATCTCGCGAGTTGTGACACTCTCCTCCATCCCGCTTGCCTTGCCCACATCGCAGCCGGACCCCAGCACACACATCCACGGATGCAGCTGTTGCACAGATCTTTGCTTCACACGCAAGCAAATCAATCGCACTCCACGTATCCACAATAACCCGCTCAAACATGAACCCAGAGCAACGAATACGCACGCTTAAAAATATATTTAACACCATTCGAACTGGTTTCCGGTACTGTCGCTATCAGTGTTCGGTAGCATGTTGGTGTTGCATGCCATTAATCGGTAAGTAGAAGGTGAACGTTGCAAGCGCGTGTACAACTGAGCCATTCTCCACATTGGTACATGCGAGTATGAGCTCAGTTGGCAACGCTCGAGTATGATGCTGGTCTCCTGCGAGGATGCTGTCGACGAGCGCGCGCACGAGTGGAGTATGCATACTATGTTACTATTCCGTAGGGTGCTCGAACATGTTATTTCACCCCACTTCCTTGCATGCGTTGGAATGCTCGCCGAGTGTGGCATGCTCCGACTGGAGTAGGACGCGCGCAGAATGCAGGATGATATCAATGCTCGTACTCTACCCGACTTTCTCTCTCTGGAGAGAGCGAGAGAGGGTGCACGAGAGCATTGGTGTCTGCACACACGCTGTAACAGTTGCACGTTGATCAGGTCAGAACTCTGCTTCTTCGGTAATGGCCGCCGCAGCTGCCTCTGCCGCCGCCGAATCCGCTCCCCCCATGGCATCAATCGCAGCTTCCAACGGCGACGCATCATTCATGGCACCTCCGACTTCTGCCTGCTGCTGTTGTCCCTCGCCATCTACAATCGCCTTCGCCGCCAGGAGCGCCTGGGCGAACGCCGCCTCCTCCGTCGCATGCTCCGTCGTGTAGAAGTAGGTCCACACGAGAAGCATCAGCGCCAAGGCGTTGAAGACGCCCCCGAAGAGAATCTTGTTGCCGTAGGATTCATCTGCGACGCCCAAGAAGGTCTGGCAGTAGACGTACGGCACGAAGGTGATGACGTTGAGGCCAAAGATTATGCCGGACGCGTGGCTGGTGCTGGTGCGCATCAAGCCCAAGTACGCGCCGTAGAAGATGGCCAGGAAGCAACGGAACCAGATGATCATGTCGGGAAGCTCTGGGAACGTCTCCGCCGTGGGTTTCGAGTTGATGGACAGGAATTTCGACAGCAACGTCGGCTCTGTGCTGCTGCTGCTGCCGCCTTGGCTGTTGCTTTTGGATGGCATGGTTAGCGCAGTAGGAGGAAGGGGAAGGGAAAAGGGACTCGTCGTGTATCCTCCTTGTGTTTGCTCGCAGTTGTCTTGTGATGCTCTCTCTCTCTACAGAGTATTATTATATAATAGGTCGTATTGCACAAAATTGCACCAATGCAATGCCCGCTTGGCTTCAATTGTTCCTTGCTTCACGCACGAAGATGAGATGCTGGTGGGGTACTCTCTGCAGAGTGATTGTGCTGCTCGGTACGACTCTCTCTCTGGGTTGTGTGGTACTACGAGCTGGCGCAACACTCAACTTTGCTCTACTCTGCAGCTTGTACCGCTGATGTTGCACAAATAGAATAGAATATAATAGAATATATTCTCATAGAATATGATGGAAGTATTGGTATCCGCGGTGTAGCGCACCTTTGGTGAGATGATGTGGTTTTGTGGAGATCCATCATCATCCATCATCATCCATCATCATCCATCATCATCCATCAACGCTGCTGACAGGCTTCCCTTTTCGTTCATGTTGTGCACTTTTTGGTGTTTGGGGATCTTTTGGGCCGGGTGGCACGTTGGGAAAAGATTCAGTGTTGGTTCGTCCGCCATCCGTCAAACTGCGGAGCAATCGACCAGTCCGACCAATTCCTTTCTTTTCGCTTGTTGGCGGAAACGTGGAACTGGATACTCGCGAACACATGAGATCTTCGTCTCGGCATCTTTTGTTGATGTGATGTGTTGATTGTTGGCGTACGATCCATTGTTGGGGAGCAACCCGATCGCAGGTACGTCGCGACAAGCCTTTGCATAGGATGGCATGGTACGACTACGAGCTTCGTGTACGCGCATGTATGCATGGCATTGGCGCAAGACTTGTGCCACAAAGGAGGGTGATGCAAGGGAGCACGAAATGATTCAAGCATTCTCCAGAGAGTACTCGCAGACTTGGGCACTAACGATGTTAACTTGTCGAACCATGCCGTGCACTCTCATGCAATACCATGAACTGACGCTCCATCTGCTAATCGAGAAGAAGCGTCGCGAAGAGAGCAGTGGCGGCGACCAATGAGATTGCGTTGCGAGCCACGACGCCTCCGGATGTTGGTGCGGCGGTCGGAACACTGGTTGGTGTGCCGGTCGCGGATTTGGTTGGAACGTTGGAGGGAGAGCTGGAAGGGGCGTTGGATGGAGCCATGCTGACAGCTGTGTCGCTGCCACCGATGCTGGAAAGGTCCACGGTCTCGCCTGTCGCAGTGACCAGGAGCTGCGTGGAGTACACGTCGAGCGGGGGGTCGCGTAGGATCTGTACCTCCTTGGCGAAGTTGACAAGAGACTGGCCGTACTCAATGAAGGTGTTGGTGTACGCGGATGGATCGGACTTGTCGATCTCTCCGAATGTCAAGTATCCGTCACGGGGAGCGGCAATAAAATCGTTGGTGACGACGGTGTAATTTTTCATCATGTCAATGGGGCTCCACGAATCCTCTTCCAGACGGATGTTCACCTCAAGCTCGCTGATGCGTTCGTTGGTCGGCATGGTGGAGTTATTCTTCCATCGCAATCCGGCGCTCACGGGGAACGCGCCAGTGCTACCGCCAGCATCCAACGTGAAACTCAGGGCGTCCTCGAGCACTTGCTTGATCTGCGCGCCCGTCATTTTGAGAATCACGAGGGTGTTGGTGAAGGGCAGGACGGTGAAGGCATCACCGAATGTGAACTCTCCCTCCTCAATGGACGTGCGGCAGCCTCCGGAGTTCTGGATCGCGACGTCGGCCGTTGGGACGTTGTACAGGAAGCCCTGCGCGACCAGGAGGCAAACCCCTCCGCCGACGAAGGTCCGCTCTGGTTTATCGGAGCATGCGGCATCATAAAATCCACCGCGCGTGTGGCAAAGGGTCGTCTCAGCCGTGGCGATCGTCTCAGCCTCACGATCGCCAACCTGATCACGGAATGGACGGATGGCATCCACCGTATCCTGGTCTTCTCCTGTGTTCACAACGGCGATGTTTTGGAGCAGGACGCTCGTGACGATGGCAGCATCAGACGCATTCAGGTTCTTGCGATCGAACGGAGAATTCTCATCGCGAATCTGGTACGTATCTGGGTTGATGGACACGTACGTTTGCCCGTTGCATTGCACCACGTTGCCGTCCTCGTCGAAGTCCACGTCGACCCGGCTGATGACCTTGAAGTACTCCCAGCTGTGCACGATGCAAACACCGTTGACTAGCTCTGCGTACGCAGAGCGCGGAGTGAATCCGAGCGATGTGAGCGCATTCCCTCCCATCAACGTGTGAGAATGGCCACCAATGATGACATCCACTCCGTCGATCATGGACAACATGGAGGCGTCGACGCCGTAACCAACATGAGAGAGCAGGGCGATCATGGTAATGTTCTTTGTCTTCAGTTCATTGACGCAGGCCGTGGCCGACGCCACTTCATCGTCGAGCGTCGTCCCCTCGTCAGGGAAGGAGGAACGTTCGGTGGAGAGCTTCGTGGTGACACCGCAAATACCAAGCTTCTTTCCATTGGGGAGGTCCTTGATGATGTGGCTCGCAATGGATTTGTCCCCCAAGTCGTTGAGCGAAGAGTTGGGTCCGGGACGGACTGGATGTGGATTCAACAGAGAAAGTGAAGTCAAGTGATGTGCAGCGAAGTACGACAACGATGAGAGGGATAAACAGGGGCATGAGGGGGGTTGGTGGATTGTGTGATTGGGACGGAGAATGAAGTGGCGAGTGAAGTATTTCGCCGGACGATGGTGACAACGATAGCAGCGGCAGCAGCAACACCGACGGGCAATTGACTGTGCGTCGTGGAGTGGACGCGTTTGTCCTCATCATGTAGTAGCATTGGACAGATACTTGCGCAAATGCAAGGCTACTTACTGTTGCTGGAGATGGTTGGCATCGTCAAATTCTGGATCAGATTGGCCAACACGCTGTCTCCCCCGTCAAATTCGTGATTGCCCACAGCGAACACGTCAAGGCCGGCGGCGTTCATCACGGCAGCGTCTGGCAGGACACCAAAGAAGGTGTAGTAAAGGGTGCCAGTCAGGGCGTCGCCAGCGTGCAAGCAGAATGCGTCCCGCCCCTCATCGGTTGCGTTGGCCTTGAGTTGCTTCATCAATGCAACAGATCGGGGTGCCCCGCCTGGATATTGGTTGGATGAAGCAGACAACGACGATTGCCATGCCAGATAGCCGATGCGCATGAAGTACGAGAATTGGGATGTATAACTCGTACATGATATTGTACAAGCGACGGTCAAAGAAGTGACAAGGGGTGAGGAAAAATGAAGCAATGGGACAGACGAAGGGGCTTGGATAAGCACGGCTCGTGGCATGGATACGATTACATATTGCGATGGAATTCGTGTATTCGTACGCATGGCTGGGATGCTTGGCTTGTACGAATGAACTATTTACTATGTTTCATACTATAATGGGATACACGGGCGACCACCAATGCAGATCCCGTATCAGTCCACAATCACGACGATGATCGGATCGCACTCCATTGCCGAACTCACCATACCGCGCACGCAGCCTCGTCACGTTGACAGAGAGACCGAGAGGCACATTATCACCTCGCAAATCGAATGTCTGCTCATCCACATGCGAGTGATGGTCGTTCATGTGGATGAAACTGACGGAAGACCCTTGTCCCATGGTTGCTGGGACGACCATGAGGGCGACCAAGCCCCGCACGAGGAGAGATTGGAACATGATTGGCTTCCTTCTGCTCTTTTGCTTGCCTTTCTGGAGTTGTTGGCGCGTGATGTTGCGTGATCACCAGTGTTTTGTGAGTTCTGCTGAACAACAGCGGTGCTCGACGGCACTCTACACGTCCCAATAGATACCAGTGTTCAGGCTTGTTGCATGCTGCGTGATCATGCTCCTGGTGTGCGGCATCAGAGTACGTTGAGGAGTTGCATTGTATTGGAATGAAGATGTACGGATACTCCTGCAATGCGAGCCAAGTATCCTGCGATATCCTACCATACGCTACCACACGCATGGAGCTGGTACTCAATACTCGTCAAGGAGCTCGTACCATACCCACAGGTCGCGCCCCAGCCAAAGGATTCGAAGGAAGAGTGCCGAGGCTGGTGATGCGTGCCACGCCAACGATGGCAATCTCCGTGTTTTCGTTGCCTCACATCGATGAGACCAACCGAGAGAACAGTTGCCACGCGTGGTTGTTTCCGTTGTTTGGGCTGATGCCGATCCCGACCTCGCCGAGCGTATCTTTGTTTCCTGTCCGAGGGGGGAAGAAATGAATCCACAGAAGGCAATTGTTGTGAATCTATGCAGATTCATGAATCTAGAACATTCGCGTTTCTCCGCGCACATCAAGAGCCCGCCAACAGGAAAACCTCTGCTGGAGAGATGATACCATACGACTACTACTCCACTGTACGACGACGAATGTTCTGGAGTCTCCTTTGGGCAGAATGGAGCACGATGGAACGCATCTGCCATCACCATTTTCCGTTGTGTCTCTCCTTTGGTGGAAGCGTGCTTGCCTTCATCGGAAGATTCATTGCCAGATTGCCTAAATGCAATGCGAAACATGAATCTCCTCAACACGCCCCGAAGAATGAAGATTCCCCCATGACGATGCTCTGCTTCGCTTGATGGTACCCTATCATACTCCGGGTTGTGCATACTTTCCTTCGACGACGATGCTGACGGTACCGACAAGTATTGGAGCCCGGAGCCGATGTTCGTCTCTCCCTCTTGGTTGTGGCCACGTCTTGGCGCCAAATTTCCGCTGGATCTTCACCCACGTGCGCAGGTTTTTCGTGTATAGTCACCGGAGATGGGGGGTGAAACCCTGTCTGTTCTGAATTACGGCCGCGCGGAGCGATCAGGTGCCCAGCGTGGATCTGACGCGTTGCATATGCGGCACCGTCTGTCCATCGACCTATCTAGTCACGATTCTGAAAGACTTTTGGTGTGGCGCTTTGTCTTGTTGTTGGGATACGGAAGCCTCCCGGGAATCGGGCGATTGCGGGACTCAACCTATTCAATGGTGTTCGATCGTAGCATATGGTACATGCTCGAATGTAGCAGTCAATGGCGACGATGTCATCCTCGCTTTTGGTTCATGCAACATACCTCGTGTTCTGGGGTATGATACCTATGCACATTGCGAGATCTTTGACCTTGTCGCAAAATGCAAGTTGGGCAGAGTCGCCTGTACGAGTGGAGAGAGAGAGAGAGAGAGTGGGGTGCTGTGGTACATACCTATTGCAATACTACTCGCCCACAGTGGAGAAATGGATCATCTGAGGTCAGCGTGAGCATCGGAACTGGTACGAAGGTCGACGCGGCAATCGTGCTTGGTAAACGCACATGGTCAAGTATAAGTAAAGTAGAGCTGAGCAGAGTTGTTGGAAAATTCGTGATATTAGTCTGTTGATATGCAAACTTAATGGGAAGGAAGCGTGTGATTGGATCGAGTATCAATCAAGAAGCATGCTGCTGCTAGAGTAGCTCGTACAAGTACTATGCGTGTGCAAGGAAACTTGTTCTTGGACAACGAGCACTGTCGCACGGTATGCAATTTGACTGATGATGAACCGAGTTGACGTGTGAGAGGCGGCGAACAAGGGGAAAGAGATCTACCGCAAAGGGCAATGATGGGACAACTTGATCGAGGTGAGTCACTTCTCCATATTGATACGAGTGCTGGAATGAGCTCAAGCCTTTGGAAGGCTTTTCAAGTACCGAACGATGTTCTTATGTCCTTTCTGTTGCGCGCAGTGGCGAGGCGTCATGCCGCTGTTGTTAGAAACGCGGGTATCCGCCTCGACATTTGGGGAGTCGATCAGCAACTTGAGCATCTCCAAGTTTCCTCTTTCGCAAACCTTGTGCAAGACGGTGTCACCATCGTTGTTTTGCAAGGTCGCATCAAGCGCCTCCCACGCAAGGAGATCGCGCAAGGCCTTGATGTTGCAAAAACAACATGCGTAGTGGATCGGAGTGTCGCCATCGTTGTTTGGGACGTGCATGACAGACACTGCCATATTCACCAAACCAGTTCCGGCGTTTCCATCACGCATGAGCATGGGCTCATGCAAGTTTGTGGTCGGGACGACCTTCTTCTGGATGTAATCGTAGAGCTGACTGAGCTTGGCGAGACCATGGACCTCCAGCATGTATCCATTCTTGCACGTCATATGGAGGAGCGTGTTGCCCTCCTTGTTGCGGAGGCTCGTATTCACATTTTCTTTTGCGGTTTCCATCAGATACGTGACTACTTCCTTTTGGCGAGCCATACAAGCAAGGTGGAGCGGAGTGTTGCCATCCTCGTCCTGCACGTTGACATTGACGTGGGCACGATCGGGTTGGATGAAGTGCTTGACCAGATCCATCTGGCCTGATTCGCACACGATGTGCATGGGTGTCTTGCCCTCCTTGTTCTTCGCCTTCATGCTGGCGTCAGCTCGTCCGGAATCCAAGACGAACTTGACCATGTCCGTCCGCTTATGTATGCACGCCGTGTGGAGCGGGGTGTTGCCTTTACGGTCTTGAGCATTGGCGTCAAGGACGTTGCTGGTCGATTCGACGAAGGACTTGACGAAATCAACCCCTGCATATCTGCAAAGAGTATGGAATGGCGTCTTTTCGTCTTTGTCCGCGATGTTGACGTCGACGGGAGCCTGGTCCAATCCTATGAGATAGGCAATCACATTTTGATTTTGAGGACGACAGGCGAGATGGAATGCTGTGTTCCCGCTGTTGTCTCTCTCGTTGACCTCGATATTGATCTGCTCGGCCTGAGTCAAGTACTCAATCACCTCCATGTGACCGCGTTCGCACGCATCATGGAACGGAGTCTTCCCGTTGAGGTTGCGCGTGTTGGGATTGATCGTGATGTGATCCGATTCCACCAGATACTTCACCACCTCCATACGGTGATTTCCGCACGCGAAGTGGAAAGGCGTCATGCCGTGCTCGTTCTGGCTGTCCACATCAACAGCGGAGGAATTGGCATCGATGAGGCACTCAACGATGTCCTTGTGCCCACGTCGGCAGGCATCGTGGAGCGGTGTGTTGCCGTATTGATTGCCGACGTTGATAACGGCGTTGGCGTTGATCTGATCCAGCTCCATCAAGAATGCCACCATCACCACGTTCTTGGATTCGCACGCCTCGTGCAGAATCGTTCGTCCAGCCTTGTTTTGGATCGTCACATCCGTGCTGACTTGGTCTCCAGCTTCTGTCATCAGGTATCTCACAACGTCATCATGTCCACCACGACAGGCGAGATGCATTGGCGTGTCGCCAGAGCCATCCGTTGCCTTGGCATCGACCGCACCAGTCGATCTTGCGATGATGGAGCGTACCTGATCCAGTTTGCCCGCTCTGCAGGCGTCGTGCAAGGAGGGGGTGGCTGAAGACATGCCTTTCGTCGTCGTCGTCGTCGTCGTCGTCGTCCTTGCTGATGTTGGATTTGCTGTGTGCTGTGTGTGCTGTGTGCTGTATGTGCTGTATGTGTGTTCTATGTGCTATACTGTGGAAAGCTGTTGAATAAGTGCAGAGGCCGCCGTTTTGTGACACCTTGTGCTCCTGTTCAAGCCACCCAGCTGTGCTTTCCGTGTGGCCATGATCGCACACGGCGCGGTCGAAGGAAAACCCCAAAAGGGTTGCGGATCTGCGACGAGTGCCTCCGAATTCCGTGTTGGGAGATTGGTGGATTTTGCGGGAACCGTGGAAAAGTTGGTGATGGTTGTGGTGGCAACTTCCGAGTCTCGCTGGCAACGCGAATACAGAGTAGGTCGAGTGAGTCGTAAACCGGATCCGAAAGACACAAACAATTCACACGTACAGATTTGCGGCGCGGTATTGGTACTTGTGGAGTGTTTTGTTTCATGCCTCTTTCGTGCATTTGGTGGGTTTCGATCGAATGTCCAAACTCAGCAACCTGTCGAGAGTGCCAAATTCCACGCAACAACAAGTCGACAATGAGAAACACAACAAAACTCGTCAAGAGCTGTCGAACAGCATCAATGGCGCTACAACAACCAGCTGTCCAATACAATATCCAAGCGCATAGGTGGAACGGCCATGTAAAGCTTGGTGGATATGCGAGAGGGGTCTGCTGGAGCGGTTGATTTGGGACCGTGACAGGCCAAAGAGCGAAGGACACGAATTGGAGGAAAATTCGCTCGTTGGATATGGTCTCTGTATGGAATACGCAGGCCATTCCAATGATTATGGATGGGCAAAACGCATCCAAGAGGGTATGGTGGAGGTGACCACGAAGTTTGAGGCTTGGGGGTGGCCTGGAATGTGTTGAAGGAAAGGAAAAAGCAGAGGGCAAGAGTTTTTGGGTGGGTGGCAGCGAACATGCCACATGGCTTCGGCGGTGATGGGGGGCATGCACAAGTCACCCAAATCGTCAAGCCACCCAACCAAGACGTGTTCAGCATCAACTCAGGGTGGAGCAGATCGAAGCCTTCTCCACGGATATTGTATGGAAGAGGCCGCAGCCGAGAATGCATACAAAAGGGTCGTCCTCGGTGGGCACAAAACAAGCACAATGGCTTCATCATGCAGAGGTGTGCCTTCGGAGGCATGAGCGCCCGACCCATTCTGGATGCATGAGTGTGTCACCAGGAAATGTGGGAACGCACAAGGGGCATGTGGAGGGGCTGAGAAGGTTGCACGGAGGAGTTACAAATCCAAATATGAACCGCGTCCGGATCGAAAACGGTGTTTCGAAATCGCTCAGTTTCAGTGCAGGGAGGCTTTGGGATGTGTGGTGCAGATATCCGTGAAGAAGCTTCATGGCTACTGGAGGGAGGGCAAAGCATGGCGCCACCCAGAATTTTGTTGAATCAAAGACACGACAGAAAGCAAGCCAACACAATGTGAAGGACAACATGCATATACATTTACCTTCAATATCCAGAATCAATGATAGTCAGGGGTTCGAATGCACTATTTGATCTTAGTTGGAAACGATGTGTTGTTGAGATATAGCATCATACGAAATGATTTGGTTAGTTTCGAGCGTGCTCCAGATTAGTCTATCTTAACCCGACCCATCACCCATCACCCATCACCCACAAAACTTCACAACTCGCGTTATCGCAACACCATTTCACATTCTGTGCGGATAGTACAAAGTAGAGAGCCGGGATGGAATGAATCAAACGAACAGAATGGCAGACTCGTACGAGCCATTACTTGTTGCACTCTGCGCTGTGCATACTAATATCATGTATTCCACTTCGCCATGGAGAGTAGAGTACCTCGTGCTGCATTCGTACGCAACTGCTGGAGGATGAGCATGCCGCCCACAAATACACATGAGGTGCGAGTCGGAGAACTCTCCTCAGCTTCCGACCGTCCTCGTCCGCTTTCATTCCATCCACACTATCTGCTGGACTTCGTGGCATGCACTTGGTCGTATGTGGTTGAGTATGGGTATTTGTTCGGTAGCGCGCCCAAATATAATACTGGGGGGGGAAGAGAATGAGTTGGCATTGATTAAGGACATTACAACCCGCCCTTCGTGTAAAAGCTCGCCACCATGTCACCCATGTATCCATCTCGCATGGCGTGCTTCCATTCTTCGATCGAAAAGGACACTGCGTCCGAATCGTAGTCAGTGACGGCCAATCCGCCATTGTGATAGACATGGGACAACAGGGTATCCAAATACGATCCTCGGATGGCCCACCAAACCTCCTGCGGTGTCAGATTCGCTACGAGGACTCCATCGAGCGAGGATGCAGCGCTTGCACTCTCCTGCAACAACGATGACGATGACGACATTGCTGATGCTGGTGCAGACGAAGCAACCGACGCCAATTCCATGCCACCTTCTCGGAACAGCTGCACCACCATGTTATCGAAGTATCCACCCTGGATGGCCCACACCCACTCTCGCAATGTCAACGTCATGAGAAATGGGTTGTTGCTGTTGCTCTGTGTTCCATCCACCGCTTCTGCTGCAACAAGTCCCCCATGACGCACGAAATGCGCCATCATGGTGCCCAAGTAACCATCACGTGCGGCCCACCACCATTCTTGCATCGTGAATGGTGCTGCATCAGGCTGCGCTGACAGGACGGAAACAGCGAGGGCGGACGCGAACAACAGCGCCGCAGCTCCAAGTCCGAATGATGCGACCGTGTTGACATTGGCTCGTCTGGTGATACACGAGTATGGTGCGAGTATTATATGTACGAGGAGAAGACAAGTGAGAAAACAGAATGGATGCCCACAGATTGAATTGATGGATTGGCGGAGTGCGGCGCAAGAGATTCGCAATTGTGAGGACATTTGAGTATTTTGAACAGGTGTGTTGGAATGGAGCAGATTGCACACACCGGAGATGATGTCATGAGTTTGAACAGTTGTAATACTGCCACAAGAGACGCCGCAGGATTCGACGACAGGAGAGTATTCAATTGGATGTCGAATGCTCGCACACGAAGTCGTTTGTTGCTTTGCCCACTTGGATTCTGAACTGAGTTTTTAACACGAGAGTGCGAGGATGGTGACTGCGAGACGAAGCATGCCATTGCAACCGCTGTTTTTCACGCTTACCGAGCGAGCTCTGCTTGGCCGAATTTGATCTTGTCTCGAAGGGCGGCGACGAGGGCGGCAGCGGTGCCAACATCTCTGCAGATCGCGTTTTCTTCGTCCAGGATATTGGCAGCGCAGTCGCTCTGGATCATCAGCAAGCCTCGAAGGTACTTCTCCGCATCTTCCACCGAGCAGGTGTCCGAACCTGCGCAGTCCTGTGCCATCTGAGTCACCATGAAGGGATCGCTGCCATCAAATTCGCCATCTTCTCGGCTTGGAGGCATGTTCAGCGTCATTCCCACATGGAGCGAAGTTGTTGAGGTTGGGATTGCGGCACCTGCGCTGTGTGTGGGCCGCATTGGCTTGGGCAGAATGGAGGGCGCGCTGAAGGCAGACACCCCTGTGAGGGTGGAGGCTGCGAACAGAGCGGAGACTTGGGTTGACGTGAGGCGCATGGTGCACTCTTGGGAATATCAGCGTATTGGAGCAGGTTCGTGTGGTGACGGAGCGTTTCTGGCGGCAGGCCTTGTGTTGTGGGCCTTGTGTTGTGGTGCGTGGTGCGAGTCGCAGAATGGATAGATGGCGCCAGAGAGTTGTGGCGGGAGTGTGGTGAACGAGCACTCGTATTCCGATAGAGGACTTGTGATTGTGTGTCTGAACTTGAGATCCTTCCTCTCTCGTGTGTTCTTGTTGCGTTCTGTTCTGTTCTCTCTGCCTCACCTCGCCTCGTCTCCTGGTGCCTCGTCCTCCTTTCCCTTGTTGTGTTGCTCTTCGATCCTCTGTTCTTGTCTCTTCTCCAGTTCGTGTTGCGAAGCCAAAGATACCAATTCGTTGATGTTTTTGGCGTCTGCTGATGTCCACCTTCCTCCGACACGAACAAGACAGTTCTTTTGGCTGCGCATCTCCATCTGTTCGACCACAGTTTCACGAGACACATTTGGGCGTCCTGATTTTGACGAATGGTCGTGTGGCTTTGAAGGCTGCGAGCGAGGCCGTGAGGAACATTGGTCATGGAACCAGGACACTCTTCCTCGAACACGGTTAATCGGATTAGTCATGAATGATGTCCTTCCGTCCATCCTTCGTCTCATTGACGAGTCGCACAAGACTGCAGTTTCGTTAGCGTTCACCAGCAACCAAGTGTGACTGCTGGCACTCTGCAAGTGCGCTTGAAAGAGCTCCAGGACCTTGGAACCCTCCAAGCTTGCGTGGAGGCCATCTCCATCTCACTTTTATGCGTATGATCCAGTTCCCTGGCCAAGTTTCCTGGAAAGACTCCAATCTTGATTGTGTTCTATGACTGGCAGGCAAATGATACATTTTGCATCTTCTTCCCATTTTACCAACATGTGAAACCACCAAACAGAAAAGAAACCAAGATATACATGATGCATAAGAGGCCACACCAATGTTGTTGACCTCGAAGACCAGCTTTTGCAAGACCAACATCGTCCTTCCGAACACTTTGGCATTCAGCATGAACACACCACTTTATGCATATTTCTGTGTCCTCTTGACTTTGGAAAATGCTTGCAACCATGAATATGACAGCTTAATCACTACCAACAAATCACATACACAGGCACATACACAGAAACAACTACTACTTTCAATTTCACACTTGACAGATTTCGACACAGAACGGCTTTCACTAGTCGGTCCGGAATGATGACATTGAATCCATGCACAAGAAAAAGGACACTCTGCTGGCACCACAAAACACAAAGCCTGACAAACCCAACTTTGTGTGTGCGCGCGTGTGTGTTGATGTTCGTGCAGTCACGAGAACAAAGGTTGTATCACACAAGATCCGGACCGACCACAACATGCACAAGAGTACACGCATACAACTGATTCGTTGATATCAACATCTAGATCGAAAATAGGTAGCATCTACCATGACTGAAACGTGATTCGACTTGATTTGAGAGAATAGTCGGATGAGTCTTGATGATGCGAATTGTTGGCAAGTTCCGCTCACGGTAACCTACGATCGTGGAAGATGGTGTTGGTTGATAGTCGTCTGTTTGCTATTTCATTACTTGGCTACTCCGATCCTCTCGGTGTGCGCCCGTTCTCTTGTCCGATGCTCTCGGCGCTTCAATCTGTTTCGTAGATTCGGTCTCCGACTATGAGTCAGTACGCGAGATGCTCTCTCGCTCCTCTCTGTATTCTCTCTTTCTCTCTCTCAACATCGTGTGCTCGTGCTACACGATACTCCGTGTTCGATGCGTACTCCGCATTCGACACTCCGTTCATTCAGTACTGGTTCCTACTCCATGAGTACTTACCATTTGAAGTTCACCTTCAGTATCCATCATCTTCATGGGTCATCGGATCTTCGCCTCCTGCTGTGACTTGGAGACAGATGTCGACGTGGTGACATGTTGACATCCTGTTGACGTCAGTAGGCGTCCTTCTGCTCTCCAGATGTCACGTTCCATTGGTGATGCAGCAGCCTGTCAGATGATATCGTCATCTGAGGTTTAGTTGGGAAGTACCTCGAGATTCTCTTGGTACCATTGATGGATGGACGGACGATCTTCTGATTCTCTCAGAAATCGTTATTTGCAAATTTCCTCCAGAAATCTTGCCCCTTTTCGTGTGTCCCATTTCCCCTGTAATTCTGACGAATCACAGTATACTATCGACACGAATGTAGTTATACCGTCCAAGTGCGTATGAGAGAATAGCAGGTGAACGATGCACATATATACGTACATCTCGACATATACTCACATGTACATCTCGACAGCGAATGGTGTTCGGGTTCTGTTGTTGTTGTTGTTGTTGTATCACAAGGATTATGACCCGTGAGCGAAAAGCGGTGCGGTCCATCCAGAATGCATTTTGGCCCAAGCTCGTACGGCCACTCATAGAAAACACAACCTACATTTATATACTTTATCATGCTGGCAACATGATGCAGGTGTTGGATGGTGAGTCCCGGCCTTTGTTATAAGTTATGAGGGTGGCAATTTACTGTTTTAGAGGCAAAATACGGTGCATGCGGACAGACTTTGATTTGTGGGGGGCTCATGTCACGACACGTGGAACCCATTTCTATCTGATTTTCGCTTTCTTTGTGTTTTGCTTGGTGGGAAGCTTGGTAGAGAACAATCATTCGTGCTCATTTCAACGTTACGGACGTTAATGGGAGTCGAGACCGCGATGACGTCATGCTTGTTTCGTTAAGTACAGAGCGATGTCACATGTTCCGTGGTGTGTAGAATCGCCAAAGTCGCGTGTGGTTGGACAGGCGTTCGGATTGACGTCTTCATTCCACCTGGTTCAGATCAGAGCTGATTTTCGCATGTGTTTTGGTTGCAGAAGCGTGCGTTTGCCAATCCATTTCGAAGTGTGTGTTTGCGACACTGGTCGTGGGAGTGCGAATGCAATCGACAGTATTTGAAGTTTGTATGCTGTGTTGCGGCAATGCATTGTGGGCACTCTGAAAACACAATTGCAGTTAGGATTCGGGCTTAGTCAACGCGAATCGGTGGAGGATGCCTTGTGAATCTGCCAGTTTCGACATAGCCATGTGATGCAGTTCAAGAGAGGTGTACTGGATTGAAGATGTGTTACTGTAACAATGGGTAGATGAGTGCTTTGAAGCTAATCTTTGTCTGTTTATTATGAGTTAGCTTGTAGTGTTGGTGGGATGAAGAAACAATGTCACACAGCTTGATAGGGCCCTGCACTGATGTACTTGGTTCAGTGCTTGAGGGTAGGCAATTATTGCGGTTCCTTGCTCTCCTCACATGTAAACACACTGCAGTGTAGGTCATGACACTCAATGATGGCAGTCATGAAGCAATGGCTGTGGCTGGAGTTCACTCTTGGATTCTATTAGCGCACGCTAAATCTCTAACAATAGCGACACCCGTCGACCAATCAGAAATCTCCACTTTTCTTACCTTTTCCGTTCCGAATGGAAATTTTGGTCGAAAATCCGTTGTGTCAGATTTGTGTCGCATTTCGCGTCGCAAGAATCGTTTTCCCTCAATCACAGATCCAAAAATGTCGCGGAAATTGATTTCTTGCCAAGATGAACCAATCTGCCCAATCAGGACAGACTTGGATCTTGGGTGTGACACGTGCGAATCTTGTCCTGACCTTCTCAAGTGAATACGATCAATCGTGTGATCGTACTACTAGCAACATCGTGAGAAGACGTAATTCACAACACGGGCTATCGCGGTGTTTTGTTCATTGACTTTTGCAACTCATCTTCACGCAGTAACACGCACATTTGTCGTGTTGTCTCCGTGTTAATTTCATCTGCAATTGCATGAGATCATGTCATGCCTCTATCATGCTCACAGTTCCAAGAAGACAATCTTGTGAGCTCGACAGCATTCCTACTACCATACGAATAACACAGTAAACAAACACTCTCCTCACCAACAACAACGACTTGATCACTCTACGTTCTCGGTGCGGTATCTTCAAACCCATCTACGATTACGTTCTAACAGATTAACAGTCGCAAGCTTTCACCTACTGAATTGATTGCGTGACAATCCATCCATCCTTCATCCCTCGTTCACCCACGAGCGATCCCTTCACCTTCCATCACGTGACGACGTGATTTCGGCTTTCCTTCGGCTTTCTCGCATCCGCAGAACGCCCTCCTTTCGGTTCCCCTGCTGAGTTCGGGCCTTCCCACTCAGCCATCCAAGACTTCCTGCAGCACCCTCCCGCACCAGAAGACGATTCAGTCAGTGCACTCCAGCCTCAGCTAACCTTCAGCCTCAAGCATCCGCATCCACTCTCTCCATCCATCCATCGCCAATCATGTCGACTCCTGAGATGGACCTCGCCACCCTGGATCACATCCTCGGTGTCATTGGCATTCCTTTGGACTCCACTCCTCGCGATATCATCGCCCATGCGGACATTGTCAGCCCTCTTGACCTTGTCTCGCTCACCGAAGATGATCTTTGCAGCTTCCAACTTCGCGATGATACCGAAGATGGCGAAACCATTGTCGCCGTGCTCGGCGTCAACCACATTCGCAAGATCCTCAACCTTGGCAAGTGGTATCTCACCCAAGCCATCCTCGACGACAACACCTGGAACGACCTCGATCGTACCTCATTCATGGCGTTCACAGCTGAGCAGAACAACCCTTCCCTTCCGTCTTCGCACTCGCATTCGACTGCAAGCTCTCCCATTCCGTCTCCGATGGGCATGGGCCACCACACCACCACTCCAGCATCCGCATTCCGTCCGGTGCCTGAAGAACCTCCGCATGTGAACTTCGCATTCGATCCTTCGGCTTCAGTGCCTGATCCTGCCTTCCCACAACCACCTGTGACTCCATCCATGGCACCCTCTTCCAACTTCCAAGGTATCCATGCCATGGAGCTACCGGCTGACTACGTCAAGGAGTTCAGCAAGGCAACCAAGCGAGAGAGCCTGTCGCTCCCGACACTGAAGGACGACAAGCACTTCCTCACCTTCATGCGGACCTTCGAGACTCTTTCCTTCTCCCATGGACTCAACCACCATCTCGACATGGACTTCATGCCAGCACCCAAGGACGAGGCCTTCTTCGCGAGCCAGAATCGCTACCTCTTCGCCGTGCTCACTGAGCATGTCAAGACTTCCAAGAGTCGGCGCATCATCCGTGCCTACAAGAAGTCCTGCGATGGCCGTGCGGCCTATGCCGACCTCGTTGACAGCTACACCAGTGGCGTTGTCGGCGAGACTCTGTCCATCAAATACAGAGACACCATCGTCGCCTTCCGTCTGGACCAGACTTGGACCAAGACCCGCGAGCAATTCCTCGATGCCTGGGAAACCAAGCTCGATGACATCGAAGAGCTCGATGATGCATGTGTCGATGAGGCGGTCAAGCAACAATGGTTGCGCACCGCCATCGGTCCCGATGTCGACTTGACTCGGGCCTACACCAACGTGAAGTCCAACTCCCGCCAACGTCACAAGCAATCTCGCGGCTTCATCAAGGTTGGTGTCTCCTTCGAAGACCTCCTCGAGTTCGTTCGAGATGAGGCACAATCCCTCGACGCCAACCAGCCTCGCACCACATCTCGGCGCAAGGTCAACAATGCCAAGACCGGTGGCTCTGCTGGCAAAGGCAATGGCAAGGACTACGCCAAGGACGACCGTCGTTCCATTCCCAATGATGAATGGCGTGAGATGTCCAAGGACCAACGCAAGGCATTCCTCGAAGCAAAGGGAAAGTGGCGCAAGAACAAGGGAAAGGGCAAGGCTGACTCCCACCGAGCTGCCAACAACGCTGCCACATCTTCGGGCACCACCGACACTCCTTCCGCAACTCCATCCGCTGGTAACACGGACTCTTCCAAGGCTGGTGACCAGTCCACTGCCATCGATCGCCTTCTTGCACAGACCAAGTCCACCTCTTCGTCTGACGATACTCCTCAACTGGTCTACAAGGGCCAGACCTGGCGCCTTGCCAACTCCACGGTGGTTCGGTACAGCTTCAACAAGCTTGTCAAGGACCACTCTGGCTCTCTCGTCGACAGCGGTGCCAATGGTGGCCTGGCTGGCGATGACGTCCTCGTTCTCTGCAAGACAGGACACACCGCCGACGTCAGTGGCATAGGTGACTCTGCCATCGCCAACCTCGACATCGGTACGGTTGCTGGTCTCATCCAGACCACCGAAGGGCCCATCATTGGTAAATTCCACCAATATGCGCTCTACGGAAAGGGCAAGACCATCCATTCATCCAACCAGCTTGGTGCCTTCGGAATGGATGTCAACGAACGCCCACGGAATCTCCCTGGAGGTCGCCAGACCATCATCACACCAGGAGGCCACATCATCCCACTGGCTGTCCGGCAGGGCCTGTCCTACATGGACATGGCCAAGCCTACCCGCTCCGAACTCGACAAGTATCCACATGTCGACTTCACCGCGGACGACGAATGGGACCCTTCTTCCCTCGACCAGGAGATGAACCTCGACGACGTCGACGATGATGACGCCGCAGCACTCCAGCGCCGCGAGAACAACTCTACCGTTCTCACGGCCTACACTGGTGCTCGCCAAGCCGACATCGCTGACAACCCGGGCAGCATCATTGCCACTCGCAAGCCTGCCGACTACGAGGCTCTCCGACCCCACTTCGGCTGGATTCCAGCTCGTCGCGTTCGCGACACTCTTCGGTGTACCTCTCAATGGTACCGTACCGCCGAGCGCTTCTCCATGCGCAAGCATTTCAAGTCTCGGTTCCCAGCGGCCAACGTCGACCGTCTCCATGAGACGGTTGCGATGGATACGCTCTTCTCCGATACCCCTGCCCACGACGACGGGGTTCCCGGCCATGGCGGCTGCACCATGCTTCAGGTGTATGTCGCCCTCGACTCTCGGTTCACGGCCGGTTTTCCCATGCCATCCGAGAGCCGCATCTCCGACACTCTCCGTGACTTCATCCGACGCCACGGGGCTCCCGACCTACTGATGTCCGACAACGCCAAGGCGCAGATCGGTAACAAGGTTATGGAGATCCTCCGGCAGTATCACATTCGTGATCACCAGAGTGAGCCGGAACATCAACACCAGAACGGCGCGGAACGCCGGATCCAGGATATCAAACGCACAACCAACGGTGTGATGGATCGCACGGGTACTCCCGACCGCTTCTGGCTGATCTGCACGCTCTATGTGGTTGATCTCTTCAATCACATCGCGCAGGTCACCGCCGGCTCCATCACCCCCCTTCAAGCCGCCTTCGGGCAGCGACCGGACATCTCCAAGTTCCTGTCCTACCGATGGTGGCAGCCTGTCTACTACCGGGTTGACAACCCCACCTTCCCCAGCCAGTCCAAGGAGCGCAGTGGACGCTGGGCCGGTCCCTGCCTTCACAAAGGTGATGATCTTACCTTCTGGGTCCTCGACGACGAGACCCAACGACTTCTTCCTCGGTCTGCCATCCGACCTGCCGACGACTCTGCCACCCGCAATCTTCGTGCGGACTTCCCCTTCCCCATTGTTGGGGAGGACGATGGCTCTGATGCCATGAATGTGGCGAATGGGGAGCCAGACGACGACATCTCCGTCCCTCCTGACTCCGACCCCATCGTACACTCCCTCGCCGATTCCATCCTGGCTGACCGCCGCGGCACAGACCCTGAAACAGTGGGGAATGCCAAGGTCCACATCCCGAAGTTCTCTCCCGAGGATCTCGTTGGGATGACCTTCATCCACGAGAAGGATGGCCAGCAAGTCAAAGCGGAGGTGGTGCAAAAGGTCAATGACCTTGACGCAGCCAACCACCAACGCATCAAGATGCTACTCGCACTGGCTGATGGGGAGACGCATGACCTCATTTCCTACGTTGAGCTCGCCGACATCATCGAACGGCAACAGGAGCACAACGACGACCCCGACGCCAAGTGGGAGTTCGACTCCATCATCGGACACGAGGGTCCCCTCTCATCTTCCTCTCCCTCCTACAAGGGATCCAGCTTCAACGTCATCGTGAAATGGGGAGACGGCTCCACCTCCACCGAACCACTCTCCATCATGATTCAGGATGATCCCGTCTCTTGCGCTGCCTACGGCCGCCGCCACGAGCTGCTCGACGAGCCTGGCTGGAAGCGCCTCAAGCGCCTCGCCATCCGCACCCATCGTCTTGAGCGCCAGGTCCACAAATCCAAGACCTTCAACCACGCTCCCACCTTCCAGTTCGGCGTCCAAGTCCCCCGCAACCACAAAGAAGCGCTGCGACTCGACGATAAGAACGGCAACACTCTCTGGGCCGATGCCGAGAAGAAGGAGATGGACCAACTCTTCGGGTACCACACCTTCAAGTCTCTCGGCAAAGGCGCCCCTGTCCCTTCCGGTTTCCAGAAGATCCGTCTCCAATGGGTCTATGCTGTGAAGCATGACCTCCGCCACAAGGCGCGCTGCGTCGCTGGTGGTCACCTCACCGACCCCTGCAAGGATGCATCCTACGCAGGTGTGGTCAGTCTTCGCTCTCTTCGCCTCTCCCTCCTCGCCGGTGAACTCAACGGCATTCCAACATGGGTTGGAGACATCGGCAATGCGTATCTTGAGGCCTTCACCCAAGAACGCATCTGCTTCATCGCTGGTGACGAATTCGGTGACTTCGCTGGTCATACCATGCAGATAGTCAAGGCACTCTACGGCCTGCGCACATCGGGCGCCCGATTCCATGAGGCTCTCGCCGACACCCTTCGCGACATGGGTTTCCTCCAATGCCGCTCCGATCCCGACGTCTGGATGCGTGACGCCAACTCCCATTGGGAGTACGTCTGCGTCTACGTCGACGACCTCACCGCGACGATGGCCGATCCCAAGGCTTTCTTCGACATCCTCTCTTCGAAGTACGGGTACCAGCTCAAGGGAGTTGGTCCTATCAAGTACCATCTCGGTGCTGACTTCGGCCGTGATCCCGACGGCACTCTCAAGCTCTCCCCGCAATCCTACATCAAGCGGATGATGGAGAACTACGAACGCATGTTCGGCGAGCTTCCCCGCAAGATCAGCTGCCCTCTCGACAAGGCCGACAGTCCGGAGCTCGACACCTCTTCCGAACTCAGCGAAACCGACAAACGCAAGTTCATGTCGCTCATCGGTGCACTCCAGTGGTGTATCTCCCTCGGACGGTTTGACATCTCTGTCGCCGTCATGACGCTGGCACGCTTCCGCTCAGCTCCTCGCCAAGGTCATCTGGATCGCGCAAAGCGCATCTACGGATATCTTCGCAAGCATCCTGATGCTGCCATCCGCTTCCGCACCTGCGTCCCACGCTTCGATCTTCACTACAAGGTTCCCAACCATGACTGGATCTACTCCGTCTACGGGAAGACCTCTGAGGAGATTCCGGACGACATCCCCAAGCCGAAAGGTAAACCTGTCCGAACCACCACGTTCGTCGACGCCAACCTTCTCCACTGCCAAGTCACTGGCAGATCTGCTACCGGTGCTCTCCATCTGGTCAACCAGACCCCCATCGAATGGTTCTCCAAGCGTCAAGGCACGGTTGAGACCGCCACCTACGGGTCCGAGTTCGTCGCTGCCCGTCAAGCTACGGAGCAGATCATCTCCCTCCGTCTTGCCCTTCGTGAAATGGGCATTCCGATCGACGGCCCCAGCTGGATGCTGGGTGACAACCAGTCCGTCATCACCTCCTCCACGGTCCCCAAGAGCATGCTCTCCAAGCGCCACAACGCACTGGCCTACCATCGCGTCCGGTCCGCTGTCGCCGCTGGCATCCTCTACTTCATCAAGATCCCCGGCACGCAGAACGTCGCCGACGTGATGACGAAGTTCCTTCCATGGGCTGTCTTCTGGCCCCTCGTGAAGCCCATCCTCTTCTGGAAAGGACACACCGAGTCCTCTTCCCCGACCTACAAGACCTGAATGTCCGGGACACGCTTTGGGGAGTATTAGCGCACGCTAAATCTCTAACAATAGCGACACCCGTCGACCAATCAGAAATCTCCACTTTTCTTACCTTTTCCGTTCCGAATGGAAATTTTGGTCGAAAATCCGTTGTGTCAGATTTGTGTCGCATTTCGCGTCGCAAGAATCGTTTTCCCTCAATCACAGATCCAAAAATGTCGCGGAAATTGATTTCTTGCCAAGATGAACCAATCTGCCCAATCAGGACAGACTTGGATCTTGGGTGTGACACGTGCGAATCTTGTCCTGACCTTCTCAAGTGAATACGATCAATCGTGTGATCGTACTACTAGCAACATCGTGAGAAGACGTAATTCACAACACGGGCTATCGCGGTGTTTTGTTCATTGACTTTTGCAACTCATCTTCACGCAGTAACACGCACATTTGTCGTGTTGTCTCCGTGTTAATTTCATCTGCAATTGCATGAGATCATGTCATGCCTCTATCATGCTCACAGTTCCAAGAAGACAATCTTGTGAGCTCGACAGCATTCCTACTACCATACGAATAACACAGTAAACAAACACTCTCCTCACCAACAACAACGACTTGATCACTCTACGTTCTCGGTGCGGTATCTTCAAACCCATCTACGATTACGTTCTAACAGATTCCATTGCTTGAGTTGAAGCAGGTTGGATACACGCATCAAGACTACGGCGATAGTGCAGTAGTCATCAGCATGGAGGGAATTGAGGTGTGTTGTAGTAGAAGGATCTGAGGAGCATATAGTTCCCAAGGTGAGATGTGAGTCAGGTCGGTCATGTTTGAGTCATGATGGATTCATGAATGGAGAAGAGAAAGAAGGGGGAAAAGATTTGGTGGTCAATCAAGTCGGAAGATTTCGCGCCAAAACAATAATTTCTCCTGTTGGAGGTGGATACCGTGTCCGGTATTGGTCTGTCCCTTGTTGAATCTCAACTATGGCAATATCCATAATGAGGGTTTTCATGTCTGTGGAGACAAACTCTACGTAGCTTGTCTCCACAGGCAAATTGAAGTCTCAATTTGCCTCCACAGACAAATCGACCCCCATTTGCCTGTGGAGACAAACGGAAGGTCGCCGAAAATGGCAACGTACTACTTAAGTCCCACATTCCTCCACGATGTCCCGTGTTGCAAAAAAAAAACCCGATTTCGGTCCGAAACCCGAAAGTGGGTTGTTTTTTTTTCTGACTCCTTCGAGTAACTCATTTATTTGGCGATTTCAAAAAAAAAACCTCACGATGCAGCACGGCGTCATTGGTCATGTCTCAGGGGTTCCTTTCCGTGCGCCTGTCTTGCTTTTCTGACGTCATGGGATCTAAGGTAATGAGATTTTACTTTTTGATTTCGATGTCATCCACCGCTCCTGGCAACAACACCAAAATCCTGGCAACGGTGTAACACAACAAGGAGGGTGGAGCACGAATCATGATTATTGTTTGTTCAATTACCACAACTGCAGCGATTATTATAGAACTAAGACATGAGTCATGTCGTGAGTCGAGATGGCCAGCGAAAAAGGGTTTGAAAAAAAAACGGCTTCTCGTAAAGCGTATTTGGGCTAGTCCGTTGAGTCGCAGTTTGTCTGTGGAGACAAATGGACCCCAATTTGCCTGTGGAGACAAATTGCACCTCCAATTTGCCTGGGGAGACAAGCCACGTAGGCCAGTACCAGGCCAAAATCATTATGGATATTATTTTGCTTCGGTTCGATTCTTGCTTTCTCTTCCTTTTTTGCACCACACGTTTTTGTTAGTGATCTTGTATCATACTCTTCTATTCTATTATATAATATTATATAGAATATTATACTACTATATATGAGTAGTCATACAGCGCAAGGATCAATTGATGGGTGATGCCCTTGTGATGGATGATGCTCTTGGGATCGGTGGGCTACTGGCTGTGCTCGTGGCTCGCAGCTAGTGGCTCATATTTGGACGGCTCAATACGACCTACTTGTGTTGGAAGTGACGCTCGTGATCGATGGCACTCACAAGAGATCAACGAAAGTGAGTGAGTGAGTGTGTGTGATTGAGTGTGTGCTCTCGCTGGTTGGCACATGAATGGCATGTCTCATGCGAAAGCGAAAACATGGCACAAATGGCGCGCGATCAGGCGGCGAAGTTTGGACGGATGGAAACAAGAAGGGAATTTCGGATCGTTTGCATCCACGGTCATGCGACCTTTGCGTGGTCACCTCATCTTTCGGAATCGTGGCTTTTGGTATTCGTATTCGTTGCAGTCGATTCATTCACAGGATGAGTTTGGTGGGACTGACTATGAAAACACAATTTTCGATTTGGTGAGACGCTCCATCATAATACCTACCATAGCCTGTATTCGAACAAACCTTCGTACCAATGTGTATTGTAATATGTAGTAGTATATTATATTATACTATGCGACCTTTGGTACATCTACCGCACACAGCAGTGCACTGTCTACTCCATTCCACTCTACTATCTTTGGTAGCCCGGGTGTAATCCAAGTAAGTATGCGATTGTGAATGCCTCGGTTGTTGCAGTCGGATGCCAACGAACTTGCGGCTGTGGACCCGCCTGTGGCAACAATGCGCGTGACGATGCTGCTGCTACTGTTACTACATTAGATCTCTCTCAATAGAATAGAGCTGTTCCTTAATCACGAGCTTGATCTCGGTGAAAGAGGGGCGGTTCTCGATGTCGGCGTCCCAGGCACGTCGCATGGTGGCGGCCAATGCCTGAGGCCAGCTCTTGAAGATGGTGGGGCGCGAACCGCGGTGCACCACACGATCGTAGAGCATGACCTGGGTGAAGAAGGCAAATGGAGCTTCCAGGGCCAGGATGGACCACATGAGCATCGACCAGCTGTAGACATCTGCCGAGAGATTGTAGGGTTGGTCGAGGGCGACCTCCGGCGCCATGTACCGCAAGGTACCTGTCATGCCGGTCATTCGATACAATCCGTCGGAGACTTTGTCCTCCTCCTGAATCTCTCTTGACAGGCCGAAATCGAAGAGCTTCAGCACGTTGGTTGAGTCGAATCCAATGTTGTCTGGTTTCTGCTCGTGCATTTGCATTTGCATGTGGATGTGTATGTGGATTTTGCATGTGCACGTATGTAGTGTGAGCGTAGGTATAGGAGGTGAACGTGGCAGTGACGTTGAAGGTGGCAGCGTGAGCACATGGTGCCAAATATCGATCAAAGCAATGGCAGAGCACACGCGCACAGTCTCCGAATAACATGAAGATGAGCGCATGGTAGCCTGGCGCTGCCATACATCAGTAGTCGTACTATGCCGCACTTACCAGACTACGAAAGATGATGTTCTGCTCGTGCAGGTACTCGCAGCCAGCTGCGATATCGTAGGCTGCCTCCATCTGCTGGTGGAGCAGCTTCTGCACCCTTTTCTTGCTTCTGATGAAGGCGCCAGTGATTCCCTTGTTGATGCGATTCATGGCGGCCCATTTCTCACTTCTCTTGGTGAGTGTCTCCTCCAACCGTTCGATGAGGATGAAGTAGTTGGGGTCGACGGAAGGTTCGCTTGCGCTCATGCCGATGAGGGCGACAATGTTGGGGTGGTGCAAGGCTGACAAGTAGTGCGCCTCCATGGCGAGATCAACGGTGCCCTTGAAGAAGGTGGGCTTGTCCTTTTCGAGGTATTCCGGAGCGACCCTCTTGAAGACAAATCTGGTGCTACCAGTGTTTGGCATAATGGAAACTTCGCTTTGTGTCCAGGACCCCGAATCATGTTGTATCATCTCATCTGCGTTCTTGATGTTGTATTCCACTTGGCTGTTGCTTCTGCCGTTGTCAGTGCCTTTCATTTGATGATGATGGCGGCTGTCGCTGTAAGTCACACCCCTTGATGGGCAGTCTTTGATCTGCGACTGGATGAGAAAGCCCTTGGAAAGGGAGACATCGATGGCATGCTTTATGGTATGGCGCCCATCATTGTGGATTCGGACATCGCAATCGATGGCGCCATGGTCGGTGGCACTGCTCCCATCGACATCCTCCCACTCGCTGTCCAGACGCAGGCTGCCCTGCTGCGATGCCTGCTTGTTGCCATGGTCACGGTTGTCCTGCCTTGATTTGGATCTGGACTTGCCGCGCAGACGTCTGAGCAGGGAGAACTTGGAACCGTCCGTGGTTGGGAGGTCGTCCGTGACGGTCTCCCCCCCAAGATTGTCCACCTCATACACGATGCAAGAGCCTCCGCGACCCAAGACCCTGCCAATGGTGAGGTCCTGCGTTGCATCATAGCGCGGCAACAGCTTGTACCGGCTTTGTTGGGAGTCGTCGAGGTTGGCCCTGAGCAATGCGGATTCCATCACCTGCCGCTCGACGAGCTCCCCTACCGAGTCCAGCAAAACGGTGGTGTCAATGCTTTCCTCGCTGTCTGACATGTCGTCGTGAGACAGGGTGTTCCCATGCTCGTCGTCGCCACTCGTCGGGTTGCCTCCCGCACTCGGTGGCTTGAGGGTTTCTGGATGCAACTCATGCGGAGACAGCAGTTGGTTCACCATGATAGCAGTGTTACAGTGTTGCAGTCTTGTGGTGCTGTCCAAGAGCAATGATGGGATGTGATCGTCGATGCTCTGTTTGGATGGATGTCGTTGCAGCCCAAGCGGGGTTTTGTGATCGAAGTTTGTACATCAAAGAAAGGCAGGCCAAGCTGCTCGTCTGTTTCCACAGCACTCTGCCACTCGAATCCATGCGGATTGCAGCCGCAAATCGTGAAGCGTGACAGAACCGTCCCTGGAGATTCCTGTGTGGTACGGCTTCAAGTACTAAGTGCCAGTGTCATGATACAATGCAAAACGATGTATTCCAATGGAATGCGATGCAATGTGACTGTGGCGGAATCGTCCACCAGGCTTATTGTGTCACAGCGCATGGTCAGACATGAAAATGAAACTGCAGAACGCCATCTCGCCATGGGCGTGATGCCTTGTTTGCGTCGCACGACGCTCGCGTCGCGAAGGATTGATCAGCGTGTCTGGAGATTCATGAGATTCTTGTAATCCACGATGATGCAAATACATCACAGCGGAATTTCATCATCATGACAACGGTACTCAACCTCGTGTCAAAGATTGTTCTCCGAACACATGATTGATCGTTGATGAGAGCATTTTATTTATGATTTGCGACGACGCTTCAACCAAACGCGAATGCACTCCACCAACTCCGAAGGCCAACAGCCCATCACGCGTCGTCTGGCTGGAATTCTTTCACAAAGCAAGATGGTCTTCCCGCGAAGGAGAGACACGTTGGGTTGTGATCGTGCGCTTTTGTGTCACGCATTCTTGGCGCGGTTCACCCACCTGCCTGTCATCCGTGATTGATTGTTCCCAGATGATGGACTTCAACTTGCTTCGATTGCGCGACAAGACACGATGTGCCCAACAGACGCTCACACAAACACCACCACCAACGTTGCAGTGCGACTCTGTTCCCACGATGGCGAAGGCGATCCACCGCGATGGTTGGAAACGAGACCCAAGAGGAGCTGTGGAAAGGTGCGCCAGTTGGTCTGTGACTACAACCACTCCACGAACACGGAACCTCCCCAAGGGCGGTTGCCGCAGCACAGCGTCCAGCCCTGATACCCTGATCGGAATTCTGTGCGGTCGCAACGACCAGAGCGGCTGGAAGAACACGGTGCCGGATTAGCCGTACCCAGCCCGTGCGCTGCTGTAGGAAAGGCACACACGCAAACACATCGCGCCAGCGTATCGCAGCGGTCACCAACTCCACATCATGCAGGGCAGCAACAGACTTTGCAGATCGCAATATCTTGCAGGTCGAAATCAAGGCAGCGGCACACGACGCCGCGCTTCATAGGATCAACTGCATCGACCAACCACAACGGCGGGTGCGGCGCGAATTCAGCCGATCCCAACGAAGCTGACGCCAACGAAGCTGCCGCAGATCCTCACTCAGCGGCCACCAACATTGATGACAGCGCCGATACCAGGCTGAGAATTCGATGGCGCGAAAGACGTGTGTCATCCAAGCAACGTCGATGTCGTTCATGACATCGAATCGAACGAGTCATGGCCTTTGCTGATACACGACTCGCATCCGGAAGCACGATTTCATGCGAGGTCGGCAACACGGTTGGAGATGCAAAGTACGACTCGAGAACTGGAAAGGAATTCCCAAACCCGCGCACACGCCAACGGCGCTTCCAGCACCGCAGAGCCCCAAACAGCGGAGGCCGAAAGATCGAGACGTCAAGAGCCCGAGACACACGTTGCGAGCAAACGCCACACTCATGCATTCCGCATCCGCTCTCGAGTAATCTGCACTTGCGCTTGAACTTGCGCGTGCACGAGCACGACCAATGGTATCAGGATGACACGAGCTGGGCATACAGTGCCATCCACAACTGACGTGTGGCGTGGTATCATCATCTGTTGTGGCGTGCAATACTTGGCTCATAGTGTCAAACGTGTGCGACTAGAGAATCAAGCATCAATCTTCATCTTGGGTTCATGCCTCATAATTCTGGAAAGCAAAGCCGAGATTTGTTGTTGCAACCATCCACACCATCAACTCCATCAACGGCATCAGCAGTCATCATAACAAGCACTTGAACCACGCGATCTGATTATCAACGACCACCAAGATGTTCCAAGCCGCAGGCCTTCCAGCGATGTTGCCTCTCTTGGGATTGGGACGACGGGTCAAGACGGGAAATGAGTTCATGGACGCGATCATCACCATTCTCCTGCCTCTCGTTGCGACGAGTCTTATCCCCCTCATCATCAACGGGATGCATATGAGCACCATCTCAATCACTTTGTACCGTCTCATCGCGATGATGTGCGGGAAGACCATGTACACGCGCATCGTTTCTTACCATGCCACCCAAACGGAGCAAGGTAACTTCATCAGCGTGGACGAAGACTCTCAGAACAATTTCCTCATCAAGGCAATCAAGCTCTACCTGCACAACCGTTGCAATCTCACACTCAACGATGCCAACGTCACGTTGATAGAGCAATTCAAGAGCGAAGAAGGCGGGTCCACGAGCGCGAAGTTCGGAGCTGGCAATCTAACCTTTGGGAGCCTCGCCGCAAAGAGAGCCGCGATGAAGGCAACCAAGCATGGTTCGTCACCATTCAGCACCGAGGATACCCAACCACCGTCTCTCATCAAGAGCCTCATGAACAATCGGTGGTACGAGGCGGGCGTGTTCGATGGGGAGCGCGTGTACATCATGTTCTCCGGGAACACGGGTGGCAAATCGGGCGGGTTTGGCTTTGGCCAACGTTCGGGAAAATCTGGAGGTGGCGTCGGGACTGGCATTCAGCAGAAGACCGAGGTCAACCTCATGTCAACAGGACAAACATCCTGCGATGCCTTCCTCAAGGTGGCGCACGAATGGTACACAGCGCAAGTGGAACAGACACAGAAAGGCGGGCGTTACTTCTTCGATCTCAAGGGATTCGATGGACGGGATCACCATCGTTTCCCCACCTTCATGAAGGCCCGGCTCTCCGATGACAAGACCTTCACCTCCCTCTTTTCGCATCAATTCGGCTCTCTCATCAATCTCGTCGACCGATTCCAAAGCCGCAGCGGCAAGTACGCCATTCCGGGATACCCGTACAAGTTAGGACTGCTACTTTCTGGACCACCGGGCACGGGCAAGACCAGCTTCATCAAGGCCATCGCACATCACACCGATCGCCACATCGTCACAATCCCTCTGTCAAGAGTCAAGACTAACCAAGAGCTGATGACGCTCTTCCTCACGAAGAAGTACGGAGGCTCGAACGGGGACCGCGCACTGAATCTGAGCTACAAGGACGTCGTGTACGTGTTCGAAGACATCGATGCTTCGTCCGACGTTGTGATGGCACGTGATTTGATGACACCACCAGACGCGGCTTCGAGCACGGCAAGCGCAACCACGGGCACAGACACGACCACCGGCAGCGACAGCGGATCCTTCGAACAAGTGAGACCCTGGGAACAACCAGGACATCGCCCTGCCGGTCCTGTCCACCAGACCAACATGAACAGTCGAGGTACAAGCGGCGAGGAGAACGATGGCAGCGATACCCTGAACCTTTCGGGATTGCTGAACGTCCTGGACGGCATCATCGACATGCCCGGTCGAATCATCATCATGACGACCAACCGCAAGTGCGTTCTGGATCCGGCCTTGATCCGACCTGGACGTATAGATCGACAGGTGGAGCTGGGGTACATGATCGCATCGGATGCGATCGCCATGGTCGAACACTATAATCAGATCCAGCTGACACGCGAGCAACGCGTTCGCATTGAGCAGTGCTTTGATGCTGAATTTCGCGCTGTCGATGCCATCGATGCTGCCGACGAGGTGGATGGAGAGGATGGCAACAGCAGCCGCCACGACGATAACCCCAAGAGTATGAACAAGGCGAAGACGACAATCACGACGGAGAAGTGCCTCCGACTGACACCAGCCGAATTGGAGCATCACGTCATCGATTTCAGCACGGTGGAAGAGTTCATGGTGTGGTTGGAGGGCAAGGTGGAAGACGCCAGCAAGGACCGTTCCTAAATACCCAACAGGCAAACGCAAACGTAAACGCAAGTACAAGGGAAAGGACAGGGACATACAAGTGTATTGAACATGGCCGTCTGGAAATGCAATCGAATGCGGCAGGCGCGATGATAAGCTCCTCATTGTTGCAGATTCAAGCAAGTTGTTTTGAAACGACGATGAACAAGGAACAGGAAAACACAATGTAATGTAGTACGAGCATAGTACTGCTAACAACACACACGCTCCCAATCAAGTTCCTTTCCTCTTAGCTTTGGCAACTGTGCATTGTTGTGCATTGTCGTGCATGGTTTCATGTGTGTCCTATGAGCTTTTCCTTTGACTATGGTACTCTCTGCTGTGGAGTTCGCTCCCAGAATCTCTGTGTTGGTGAGTAGTCGAACCCAAACGTGATGGCTGTGGTCCTGGTAGTAGTTGTTGCTGAAGGCAGAGGCTTGATTGCGGGCTGTCCGGACATGTGTTCTTCTGTTCACAAAGAGTCGATCGAGAGTTCTCATGTGTTGGAAATCCGGGGTTATAATTAGTACTGTAATTTAATCTGCTGTTAGAAACTGTACCGTTTTAGACCTGTGAGCACAATCTCACTTTCTCTTCCGATTTCGATTTCATGGCAGTTGTCTACTGCGGTGGCGACACGGGGTGTCCTTGTGTTCCTAGGTGCTTCTCTCTGCATTCATCATGCTCTGTTCTTGCATCCTTATCTTGGTATCTTTGTTGTTTGCCTCTGCATCTTTGTAGCTGTCTACGTTTGCATGGTAGGAATCTGCAGTCCTGAGTACTTGCCTGTCATATGTTTCCGTTGTTGATCTCATGACACCATCGTCTCACGATTGGTGTCATCCTTGGTGATGTTCCAAACCTTCGGATGTTCGTGTCCGCAGGAGGGGCGCGTGCTGTCCTCTGAAGGGGGTGCGTCACTTGCATATTGACCTGCTGTTCTGATCGACGTCGTTGTCTGCATGGTTGCCTTGGTTGGTTTGGTATTGGGACCTCCTGACCCGCTGTAGGTGTCGTCTTTACGTTACCAGAGGACAAACTACCCTCCTCGCGGTAGTACAGGTATCAATCACGTCCGTGTCCTTAATCATAGTCATAATGACATGGTATTCAAAGGTGTGATGAATAGTCTCCGAACATGTGACGAATAATATTCAAAGGTGTGGCGAATAATGTTGGGAGGTGCGGCAATAATGGGTATTCCAAAAAAGTCTTACCCTCGATTCCCAACAGAGGCTTTCAACAACAATCGTACCAGCGCATGGCATCAAGTCATTACATGCATGAAACCCAAAATGAGTTGTAAAAGTGTAAGAACGCAGATTGTGAGTCTTACTGAGTGCAACATGTACGCTCCATTACGCTACTGCTACTTCCTGATTGGTTGACACCTGTGTTCACACCGCAACGCCAATTCAACGGTTTCACATGTATCTCTGTTTGGCATATCAGCATCATGCGTATGGTGCAACGATCGTACTCGCGGCGAAAATCGCACCTCATCGCAGAGGCGGAGGTGGACCCGATACGGCACACAAGTAAGCAAACATCAGAATGGCGTTTTCGTGTGTGTGGTAATTTGATGTTCCTACTCAGACATGTATGATTGTGTTTTGGTACTGTGGACGTCGCCTGTTGGGGCAGTGAGAAGTTGGTCAAAATGTGGGAGTGCATCGATTTCTCGTCCTGGGAATGTGATTGCCGACGTCCTTTGGGTTGGCACGTTCACTACTTTTGCAGATGCTTGCTGTGCTTTCTCATCATCTGCCTTTGGTGCTGCTTTGCAGGTAGTTGTGCTTTGCAGATTTCAGTTGGGCGGAAGGCACCATTTGGAGACGATGATGAGATCATCATCCGTCGTTGGCTCAAGCCCTTCAAGACTTGGGTTTGGCGTGGAGCTGATCCGGTCAGAGAAGTGGGTCGTTCCCTTGGTGCCGCTGCCGCTGAGCAGACAAGCCGCTTAAGATGTGCAGGCTGGGCAGGAGCTGCCGGACGCGACGGTAAAAACGGCAGTGAGAGGCGTGCAGGCGTTGGGGGCCTCAAAATTGTAGTAGCAGTAGCTGCATCCGGAGTATTTGGCAACAGGCGTGTCGTTGCACACGCCATCGGAGAGGTTGATGTCGGCACTCCAGTAGAACTGGTATCCCAAGTATCGGCAAGAGTAGGCTGGAACGCAGGTGCCATCGCCAATCAAGGTGGATCCCTCGAACTGGTTGTATGGGGTGGCCGGGTCGACATAAGTGTCACTGACATGGGCGTTGAGGTAAGAGCACGAAAAGTTGTTGATGCAGGATCCAGCACCGACGATGGTGTCGGAGACACGCTTGTTGTCGGTGGTGCCATTGCCCGTGGTTGGTGTGGCGGAGGCGTAGGCTGCTGGTCCCGCACCCATGGCGGCGCAGCCTAGGGTTTTTTTGCAGGAACCTGCTCCGATAATGGCATCACCGTTGGACTGCTGGGCGAAGGCATAGCACACCCTTTCTCCATCCATGCAGGATCCTGGGGCCACAATGGAGGCCTTTTTGGTTCCGGAGTTGAAGTTGAAGTATGAACATGATTTGTCATCGTCACCCCCGGCACCACTGACGCAGGATCCCTGGAAGATGATGGACTGGGTCTCGATGCTTTTGCAAGCCTCCTTTCCGATGCAGCTGTTGGATGCGATGGAGGCAACTCCCATCCAGGAGCAAGCATCAGTTCCAGTGCAGCAGGTGCGTCCTGCTTTGCCGCACCAGGCAGCGGCTTCGGCGGCGGTTCCGGTGAACATGTCTCCGTCAGCAGCGGCTCCGGCAGTGAATGCCTCGAGGACACCGGTCTTTCCGCTGATGTCGTTGAAGAGGGCGACACCGGCGGCGGTGCTGGCTTGGCTGGCGAAGATCTCGAGGAGGTCGGCCTCTTTCTTGATGACAGCGAGGAGAGCAACTCCGGCGGCAGTGCTTGGTGTTCCGAGCGCGGCCAGGAAGGCGGCAGGGGTCATGTCGCTGTCCTTGGCCTTCTTGTTCTTCATGCCGTTGGCCTTGTCAGACTTGGGGTCGGAAGAAACGGGTGGCTTGATGTCATCCTTGAGGCGGCGGAGCTTCTTGGTGACGCCGGTGACCTCCTCGATCTTTCTCTCATTGTTTCCGTAGTAAGTCCAGGAGAGCTTGCTGTTTCCGGCGACCTTTTCTTCCTTGTTGGCTGGGACGCGGAGGTTGGCGGCACCATCATCGGCGGTGGCGGTGGTGGCGATGTGAGCCAAGATGAGGGAGCTGGTTGCGAACTTCATTGTGTTGGTTTGGTTTGGTTGGTTTTGTGAAGGTTCGGACGTTGGTGTCTGTTCGTTCGTATAATAGTTCACGGTCGCAGTGCCACCGTCGCCACATGCACAAAAATGTGCAGAGATGGATAGGGAGATAGAGAGACAGAGATGGCAAGGTTGGTGTGAGAAATGGAGAATTGGGAATGAGAGAGTTCCGACACAGAGAGGGAATGTGACATCTTGTGGTGCGACTGTTTTCCACACAACATGATCGGTTCGCCTCGCCGCGCTCGCCGTTGCGTGCTATCGTGCTCCCTTCACAGGCAGTATTTCGACTTCACTCTGTCTACAGCACATGGTGAGCTGGCAGCGAAGCACAGGAAGGCTGCTCCAAGACCATCGCACGAGAAATCATCGCAGACTTCTTGCCGACGGAGGTGCGCATTGCGGTGGTGAGGTGACGAAAGGCGGAAGGATCACCACGGGCGCTGCTCCATGACTTCGCCAAACCAAGCATCACGTTGGTCCTTGGTGCCCCTCATCACTATGGTCTGCGCCGCGATTGTCTGCGCCACCGTGTGGACGTCTGCGATGTTGAAGTCGATCTGCCATGGCCCTGCTGCCGTTGCCGCTGCCACCGCCATGATGTTTGTGTTTGTCATTGGAATGGCAACTTGCTTCAGCCGCGATGGCAACGGTAGTCACTGTCGGGGGTGGAGAGTGCTGCATGTCTTCTTACCTTTTGTTTGTTCTGCAGCTGGTTGTGGTTGCTTGTCGGTTTGGATTGTGAGATGATCAAGTTTTGTGAGAGGAAGAGGCCGCTCTTGGATGTCTTTGTGTTTGTTTGTGCTTGTTTGTGCTTGTTTGTGCTTGTTTGTGCTTGTTTGTGCTTGTGCTCTTTGTCGCGACGATGTGCGAAGCAGCAGTCAAGTCAGAGCTACCAACAAGGTGGGGAAGATGTGCAGTCGAGTACTGCTCGATGCGTTGTGGAGTGCAGTGTGGTGTGGTATGGTATGGTCCTTCCACCAGTGGGTTGGCGAAAGACGCGGTGGGGGACCACCATCGCCATATTCCTTTCGCGGTGGCAAACGATTGCCCCAAGTTTACGATTGCGTGGGTTTGCGTCTCGCACGTGGTCCTCGCCACAATTTCAGCGGCAAGCACACAGACAGAACACAAAACGAGAGCACGAACCCAAATTGACGCTGGCGTTGACAAAATCCCGCGGGTGGATCCGAACACATGAGACACAACTATGGAGGGCTTAAGCAGACCACCGGACAAGGTAACGGAATCAGATGTCAGTTTGATCGCCAAATTCGTCATTTCATGTTTGTAGCGTGTAAAAAACCACTCTTGGGAAGCGCGTCTGAGATTGGTCGCGCCTCTTTTCTGTTCAATTGGTCCGTGAACGCTGATTGGCCTGTCAAAATAGCGCCTCCGATGTCGCAGAGAGGATTTCGGGGATTCAAACGGACGTACTGAAGCGAGAGAGGATCATCGTTGGCCGTTCCGGCTTGACCTTCTTCATCACTTCTCCGTTCGGACATGTTTACACTGAACACGAGACACGGAGTCTAGTCATGAAGGTGTCGCTTGGGACACCAAGATGCCACAACTCCGACCATTCCGCTCGAACGAAGCCCGCCATCTGGCCCATGCCTGCGCAAGCCCAAGCGATGCACGTGTGACGAAGGAACTTTGTGTTTACTGACCATGCGCTCTGGAAAATTTGGCGGCCTGATACATAGTACTATCATTCATATAGAACGAAGGCTCCCATGCTCGTCTGGCTTCCGCCTTGGATGACGATCGTGTGGGGGCGCGTTTGTGTCGAAAGTCGGCGGCATCGTCTGTCCTCGACTTCTCAACCAATTTGACCACGACGCCATCGATGGCACAAAGATACGCGTCTGGGGACTTCAATGATCAACTGCACATCGGTGATGTGGTGTGGCGCGACCTTTTGTTCAGCAGAGGACAATCTCATCGGACATTTCGTGGACGAGCCATCACATCCGAGAGGGAACGACGACAGACGCAACTCCGTCGGCAGTATGACTCAGAAGTGATTCAGATCGCTTCCACGCATGATGCAATATCCATAGGACCTACGTCAGCCAATTACCGTACGACCATGGCAGGATTCTGAAAAAATGGGCTCCTATGGAGACTAAAATTTAACCATACATACTTTAACACATTGGTAATAAGTACCAGCTTCTAGACAGTGAGTCCAGCCTTTGGTTATAAAGTTATGATGGCGCCAGCCTAGCGTTTTAGAGGCAAAACGTGATGCAAGCGGCCAGAATTCGCTTTTTCGGGAGCTCCTGTCACTACACGTGGCACCCATTTCTATCTGATTTTCGCTTTCTTTGTGTTTTGCTTGGTGGGAAGCTCGATTTGGAACAAAATGACGTGCTCATTTCGACGGTCATCCTGTATGTTCATTGCGACCTGTGCAGCTTCCTTCACATTGTCACACGGTGGTACGTCAATACGTAGGAGTATACTTATTACTCTACTCTCCTGTATTGAAGTGCTAATGTGGGGGGTGGTTGTGGACCGACCGACAATCAGTCGACCGAGTCCTCACGCCATTGGTGGCAGGCAGAGCTTCACAACGTATGGAAGAACATGTAGTTCGATTCTGTTGGCAAGTTCCGCTCACGGTAACCTACAATCGTGGAAGATGGTATTGGTTGATAGTCGTCTATTTGCTATTTCATTACGTTGGCACTCCGATACTCTCGGTGTCCGTTCGTTCTCTTGCCCGATGCTCTCGGCGCTTCAATCTGTTTCGTAGATTCGGTCTCCGACTATGAGTCGGTACGCGAGATCCTCTCTCGCTCCTCTCTGTATTCTCTCTCTCTCTCTCTCTCTCAACATCGTGTGCTTGTGCTACACGATACTCCGTGTTCAATGCGTGCTCCGCATTCGACACTTCGTTCATTCAGTACTGGCTTCTACTCCATGAGTACTTACCATTTGAAGTTCACCTTCAGTATCCATGATCTTCATGGGTCATCGTATCTTCGCCTCCTGCTCTGACTTGGAGACAGCTGTCGACGTGGTGACATGTTGACATCCTGTCGACGTCAGTAGGCGTCCTTCTGTTCTCCAGATGTCACGTTCCATTGGTGATGCAGTAGTCTGTCAGATGATATCGTCATCTGAGGTTTAGTTGGGAAGTACCTTGAGATTCTCTTGGTACCATTGGTGCATGGACGGACGATCTTCTGATTCTCTCAGAAATCGTTATTTGCAAATTTCCTCCAGAAATCTTGCCCCTTTTCGTGTGTTCCATTTCCCCTGTAATTCTGACGAATCACAGTATACTATCGACACGAGTATAGTTATACCGTCCAAGTGCGTATGAGAGAATAGCGGGTGAACGATGCACATATACACGTACATCTTGACATATACTCACATGTACATCTCGACACGATTCCAGATACGTGCCCATATATTTTCCTGGATTAGCCATTTGGAACGACAGCGTCAAGTTCCCATGGTTGTCCTTTTCTGGTCAATATTGGGTGAGCGAAGATGAATGCACCTAGCTTGAATCAGCTCCAGTGTGGCAGTGTGTGTGCTGGCACAATGGAGCCGTTCTCTCCCCCCTCGTCGTCCCAGCAGATGTATCACGTCTGCTTCGAGTACTCCAATACAGCAGGAAGCAGTGACTCCAGTGCTGAGTAGGTGTCCACCATGTCCAGTCTTGGGTTTCCCGAGACTGAGTTGGCTTCGGTTCGCCATCTGTTGTTTGCCATGATGATATCTCTTGGAACACGCATGTTGATCGTGTGAGAAGTGGACCCTCTGCGAGCTGAGCGGTCAAGACCGTATTTGTCTCGGATATCCACCTCTGTGTTGGAAATCCGGGGTTAATGTTAGTAGGAACTAATTGGTTGTTAGATCGTACTGATTTAGAACTGTGAGCTCATTCTCTTCAGCTCCTTTGCCTTTCATTTCACATATAGCATCTTCTGCAGCAGCATCATGTTATACTGTTGCATTCATGCATCTCATCATCATGGATCTTCGCTTGCATTCATGAGATCATATCTGCAGGCATCCTTGTCATGCATCTCGTCATGCATATCATCATTCTACATTCCCTGTGGTACGATTCCACAGTCATGTGTTTCTCTCTTGGTCTCCTGACACCAAACTTTACGATTGGTGTCATGATTGATGTCATGGCTGATGCTCTTTCTGAATTGTTCTAGCCCGTGGATGACACGTGCCTTGATCTTCAGATGGGGTGATCACCAATCCGTCAGTCATCATCTTCCTTCACATGATTTCGATGTCGTGGCTTTTCTTGATTCATGGAGGACAGGCTGATTTGCTTGGTAAGACTGAGGTCATTCACGTGTGATTTGTGTCATGGGTGGAATGGATGATATTCAATGGTGTGACGAATAATATCCAAGGGTGTGATGAATAGTGTTGGGAGTTGCAGCAATCATGGGTATCTTCGACAGAGTCGTACCCTCGATTCCTGACACCTCTGTATCGATTATGCCTTGGGCCTGCAAGGCCTCCAGCGCCACGTATACATCATCCCGGAACTCCAGGAGCCTTGGCGGATTCAGTTTCCTCGTCAAAAGCTTGCCATTACGAAGTCCCGCACCTTCGACTTGTCGCACCATTCGCTTGATCCATTTGCCGGGTTGTAATCCGGTGCCTGAAGTTGTCTTCACGCATGGAACGCCGAATCGTGCTCCGTCATGCCTGTTGCTTTTGGTGCGACCGATGATGGCAAGCCGTGCGTGCGGAAGCTTCACATCTTGAAGATGCTTGAGACTCGAAGAGGTAGCAAGAAGGTCAATTTGTAGCATCTCCTCTTCCCTCAGCCCAGTGCAGAAGGCCACAATTGTAAGCATAGCCACTTCTGCGGTTCTCTTGCGCCGGGAGTGATCGTTGTCCATTCTCCACTCTTGCTCCAACAGAGCTTCCAGCCCATGGATCTTGTCAATGGTGTAGGCACGAGCTGGCTTGCGGATCTGACCCACTCTCCTGTGGGTGCCTTCCATGAATTGAGTGAACCAGAATTGATGCGACGGCACACTTGACATCCACATGCGGGACCTCTTGTATGCCATGACAGACTCCCCAAGTCCAGCAACACCCGCTTGGTGAATATTGGTGATGACCGACCTGGTGCGTCGAAAGGTCTCCCATTGAACATTGGTCGCATAGCAACCTGTATCCAAGGACCTGTTAAGTACTGCCATTGCTCCAGCCATGCCACACAAATCTTGAAGCGGGAAGGGCCCCATTGGAGCGCTGATGGATGGGATGTTCAACCGATCCGCAAAAGCTTCCATGCGTCGGGCTTCGCGAAGATTTGCCGCGACAGTGGATGGTTCTCTGCTCCAAAAGGCGTCAAGGTTGGCTCGTCAAATGTAGACAAGCATCTCTCGATCCTGTTGTCTGTGGTTGAGTGGCTTGTGGAGCATGATATTGTGGAAGTGACAGCGATCGCACTGAAACGGCACCATGAGATGGTCACCGTTTCGGGCTATTCGGAAGCGAGTCTTGTCGGTATCCGGAGTGAGATCGATACCGTCATCGTCGTTGGCAGTTTGGACAGGAAAGTTCTTGTCTCCAATCTTGCCATAGCACGAGCCGCACCAAGCTGACCTACAGGGAGCAAAGGGCCCGCGCGGACTGGAGAAGTTCGCGCAGAACACGCCTGCACCTGATTGGATCAGCTTCCCACACACCTCGCTGCAGCAGAACCTCATTTGGTTCTTCCAATAACTTGCGTTGTTCGTCGAGTCTGGGGTTCCAAGAGAGATAAGGAAGACAAATGAAGACAAACAAAGGCTCCAGCAGGTGAGCAGGCCATTCATGACACCGTTCAACCTTGAAGTAGAAGTCACTCAACCGCAACAGCTTCCTCCGCCACCGACCAGTCATCAATCTGGGTATGCAGACCACGTGCAAGTTCTGGGGTTGCTTGTGCCGAGTTTTGCCAATCTGATCGATCATCGCATCCGCAGCTGCAGGAGCAGATTCCCATACAAAATTGCCTCGCCGTTGGCCCGTACTGTACCATCCTTCAGGGGTGAGCCATTCGTATTCGATTCCCTCCAAACATGTTCTCATGGTGTCCTTGAGATGATTGCCTCTTCGATCTGATGGCTGCAAGTGGAGAGGAATGTGTTGCAGCATGCTCTGTCCAGCCATAACGCCGGTGCTGTGATCAGCCCGAGACAATCTGTCCGTGCCTTGAAGTATCATCCGATCTCCACTGACATGTATGACATGCAAGATCATGTTTGACTTCATTTCGAGCAGTCTCATCTCGAGCACCAGGTCCGTCAAGCATTTGGAGGTTGAATTTCCCTTCCAAAACGCACTCTCAGCAGTGGAGTTATCCGTGAAGAGGAACACCTCGCTCCCTTCCAGCTTGAACTTGGCAGTCCATTCTTTCAAGGCTTCGACCAAGTTCTTGAGCTCACGCCAGTTTGATGTGCTGGCTTCATTTTCTTCTGATGTCCATTCGCCGTACTGGAAGGCAATGTCATTGCCGACCTGAAGGGAAGCGCCAAATCCGGCTTGTGATGCATCTGCAAAACCGTGCCAGGCTCGAATGGAATGACCAGGCCACATAAGATGTAGTAGTGGCTCTGGTGGTGCAAAGAACTGATGAAGATCCTCAAGGTCGGAAGCAAGACGCAGAGCAGGCTTGATGTACTCAGGTGGAGGAGTGGCATCACCTGTTGCCACATGTGTTGATGTTGTCTGGTTGATGTAGCTGAGGATTCTCCAGCCGTCTGCATCCCTTCCTTCTCTCCATCCATCTATGGTGAGATGGAATTCGATCAGGTAGGGTGTCATTGGCTTGTAGGTCTGACAAAGGTAGTTCAAGAATCCTCGTATGCGTTCCAGCTTCTTTCGCTCGATGGTGTCACTCTTCACAAGATCTGCCAGGACAGAGGCCACCTGATCGCGGCCCTTGTCCCATTTTTCTTGTGTTGCTGTGGTGTACACACCTGAGTCATGGGCCACCACCACTGCCCCAGTCCAAGGACCAGGGGTCCTGGTAGCAGCTCGACGCTTTCTTGCCGCGTCCTGAATACCAAGGTAGGCCAGCATGTGTCCCACTCGCTTGGTAGCTCGCCAGCAGATGTCTTGTGAGCCTCCAGTAAGACGGACATCGTCCACGTAGATGAAGGCATCTGCTGCAATGTTGCCGTTGCTGTCCAGTTTCGAAACCCAAGGAAGAGACGGATTGAAATTCACCGATCCAGGGAGGTTCAGCCGGACTTGGCTTCATTCGAACACGTTGAGCGGATCAGTGTGGGACCCCAGGATAGCTTCTTCGGCGAAGAGCATGGCTTGGACAGCTTGATAAGGCGATGACTTTAAGCCCATTGCTGCCCGATCCCATCGCTCCCAAACAAGCTTGTTACCAGCCTTGGGGTCCTCTTCAGTCAGATAGTGTGTGATGTTGACACCGCAGACCCGCTTCAGGCATGGATGAAGCATGAAATTCAGGAACATCTCTCCAATGTCGTTGTCAGCCATGAAGGTGTTGGTGCCCACAGCTCGTAGGTGAGTGTCCAGAGTCAGGAGTGGGAACCCAGGCGCCCAGACAGCGTCGTTGAGGCCACTTGCAGTTGCATCATACACCATGCGGATGTCGGTCTCTCCCTTGGGTACCCCGAAGAACAAAGTGAGAGAGTGAACAGTGCCTGGGATGATGTATCGCTTTTGTTGGACCTTGCTCAGCTTCGCTGCCATCATGTCTCGAATGTGGGGATCTGCCTTATGCCAGCAGACGATTGAGGGATAATTGTAGATTATGATTACCTTCCTTCCTTCTTGCCTCCACCTGCTCTACTTCGCGTTACTCCACAAGTAGCGCACTCTGCCATGCTGCCTCTGCTTACTCCGTGCCTGTTCCAAGAACCACGCCTGAATTCCAAACCTGCACCACCTGGTCGCTCATTTACTTGCTTCCATGTTTTGGCATCAAGTTTGGTGGTGGCATGTTTCCATATGTTGGCACCGCAGTTACGACTGAGTCGAGTCTCGCATGGTTGGACTCGACTGACTGGTCTCAGTCACGGACGTTAATGGAATCGATCCAGTACTGGCAACAGTAGATACATGACTGGACTCAATTGGGAGACTAGGATATTCTAGCTAGTTATCAGTCTAGGTCAGGATCGTTGGCGTTGCGTTGCGGTTGAGTGTAGCTTGGCGGCGACGATTGAAAGTGTACTCGCAGACCCTCTTGAATGATAGCCTGATATTCCTTGGCCCACCTCCAGAACAGAGGGCGAGACCCGTCATCCCAATTCCACCAAGTGGAGCGACACGCTTGAGCGATTGCATCGCAAGCAGCATTGAATACATCAGGTGAGGACTGTCGCCTCTGTCTTCGCCACGCTGCATACCTTGCCCTGCCTTTCCGGTTCCATCGGTAGATGCCATCAGTTGAAACAGCAACAACCTTGGTGGTGACACAACGCGGGGAGAGGTGATGCCGACAGTACCATCTCCAGAAGGAGGTGGTGACGCGCCGACTCCACCATCCCAACATCCATCTCCTCAGGCCGTTGCATCCGGCTTCCAGGTTCTGCATATCTGCCATATCCCATTGATTTGCAGAACCCTTGGCCAGCCGATCCATCCAGAGGTGAGTGGGAATGGATGCGTCGTCGGACTTGGTAGCCTTCTGAGCGCGCCGGTTCCATTCCGCCTCCTCCAGCGCGCTGCGCTGAAGTTCTGATGGAGCCACCCATGTTTTGATGGGAGGGTGACTGGCTGCTGATGAATCTGTGGAATCAGGAGTACAAGACGAGTTGTCGTTGGCAGGTGACAAGGCAGGAGGAGAGATGGAGTTGACGGTGTGGAGCGATGAAGTGAGAGGCATGGAATCGCCAGAAGATGGTAGAGACGTAGAGTTGATAGTAGCACAGTGAGCGGTAGATGTCATTGCAGCGGATCCAGGAATGAATACCGCTGCAGGCGGACTCAAGCCGCGACCGGCGGAAGATGGAGGCGAACTGGCAGGACGGCAGCTAGTCGCAAAGGAAGAAGAATCGAAAAGAAAAGTACCCCCCTCGTTGAATGTGCAAAGTTGGGACAAAACAGAGAAGAACAATTTGCCTGGGAGCGCAGAAGCAGAAGCAGAAGGAAGGGTGAGAGCAACCGTATCAGGGAAGTCGAGCGCACGAAGACGATCGAACGACCGAAGTGGGCAAGCACACCACCTGCCACGACCGAACATGGAAGGCGCCAGCACAAACTCCGACCAAAGGCAGCCGATCGGGATGAGACCACCAGGATGCAGCACAGGTTTACCATGCACCTTCACGGCGTCCACGCGGACGACGCGAAGAGGTCCAACATTGAGGTTGAGTGGAGGAGGATGCCAGTGCTGAGATGATTGCTTGTCGTCCAGCACCGAGTGCAGAGTGCGAGGAACCGAATGAATCTGTAGGGGGCCTTGCGGAGGCGAAGGGCATCACCAGAAGATAGTCAGAGAGCCTACGGCATCGGTGACGCCACCGACCTGTGAGTGCTCCACGCGCCAAGACCTTGCCGACCAACCAGGTGGAAGCCAGCGAGAGCGATGCGATGAAGCGACCACAACAAGAGAACTGGCATCAACAGCAGAGAAGAGGGATTTGGTGATGGAATGCTCAGCTAGTAGCAGATTAATGCTGTTGAGCTGTGCCACAGAGGGTGCTGCTGGCTGCAGCACCACCAATGGAAGCAGCTGCCGGATGATCGCGCCATCGTTGTCAGAGCCAGACCAGCCGGCGATGAAGCCGACAGACAGCCCCAGCGAGTCAAGATCGAACACCCAAGCCGGGCATTGCGAAGCAACAACGCCCGCACAGCAATCAGTCCGCCGCAACCTGCGCCCAACTGTGCCCCGAGTCATGCCATGCAAGGATGGTCTGGAATCCACACCATCCACCGCAACAGCCGACCCAGGAGCCGTGTCTCAGTTACTGCCCTTCTTCTTCTGTTGGTTGAGCTCGTTCTTCACGTTGGCACTAGCCCGCTTGGCCTCAGCAGCCTTCTTGCCGCTGCGCTCAGCCTCATCCATGGCATCCCGTGCCAGCAACTTGACAAGCTTGAGCTCATCGCACAGCTTCTCCATCTCGGACCTGTCGACACGCTCAGAAAGCTGGTACATGGACAGCGCCCAAGCAAGGGCAGGATGCCCATGGAATTTGACCTCCAGGAGCGAGTCCATGATGCGATGACAGCGGAGAACGGACCACAGGACCTTGGCCTTGTTGTCGAGGCTCGCCATCTCGCCAGCGACCAAACTGGAGTCAGATCGGACCAGATGTAGCTTGTCAAAGATGGAGCAGACGCATCGGCCGACCAAGTTCCAAGCCGAGGCGGCCTGAAAGTTGGATGCCGACACGAGGTCATGGTAGAAGGTCTGCATGAATGAGGTGAGCCCATGCCAATGGATCTCAGCGCGCCCACTAAGGTAGCAAGCAAGTGCCGCCTGGGCAGGGTTGCCGCAGGACGGGACCTTTCCGTTGATGCCTTGTAGGTACCCACGGTAGGACGAGGAGACGATGCCACGGTAGGATGACATGCCATTGGCCCATTTGTTCCAGCTGGGAGCAGCGGCCAGGCCTTCTTCAGGTGGCGAAAGCTCTCCACGACCGTTCTTTGCAAAGAGAGCGACGGGACGGATGTGGCCCATGGACGCAGTGAGGTCAATCCTAGCAACAGTGGCAGCAATGCGACTGGCAGAGTAGCCCTTATCGGCATGATCCTTGCCGCTCTTGTTGGCCTTGGAGTTCATGGACACAAGCAGGGAGAACATCTCCCAGAACAATCCCACTGACTTGACATTGTTGGAGTCCATCCAGGCGCGAACGTCCTCAAGCGATGCGAAGGTGTTGCTGTCGGTCGAGAAGGCGTGGTCGGATTGGAGTCGAAGGGCTTGCTCCACGCGACGCTCTGCTTCGTTCAGCCGCTTGGCAAGGTCAGTTCCAACACCGCTGGGTGCGGAGATGCCTGGGACCGAGCGGGAAGCAGAAAGCCTGGCCTCCATGTCGCGCTCGAATGCACAGAAGCGGCGCTCGACGGCATCATCCACCATGGTTGCGATGGATGCAGCGGAAGCGATGGGAGAAAAGAGACTCCACGAGAAGGAGAGGACCGCTCCAGCAAAAAGGATGGCTTGGACTGCAGGGAATCCAGGTGTCCAACGATGGCATTGACCGAGTTGCTGTAATGAGTGAAGAGCTTGTCGAGCGATGAGCGCAGAGTGGGAAGCTGGGTGGCCCACTCACAGGCGAATCTAGCCGCACCGGAGCGCTCCAAGTCGAGCACCTTCTGGTGTGTCATCTCCACTGCAGATCGGATGCCGAGGATTTGCTCACTGAGCATCTCGTCAGCACTGGCTCCCTCGCCCATGCGAGCACTGAGGAGCTGATCTTGAGTGTGCAGACGCTGCAGGCTGGCCATGACGGCGCTGATGTCATTGGCAACCGCGTTGCGAACAGCGCCCTGTCCTTTCTCGATGCCAGCAACAATCTTCTCCAGCTGCGCGAAGTTGGAGCGGACCTGTCCCCAGTTCTCAATCAGAACGACGGCGCCAGTGATGGCAGGGTCAGTGTTGTCTGAGACTTGGTACTCGTCTGGCAGAGGTGCCACGATGTCCAGCTCTTGCAGCTTGATGGAGGAGACCTCGTCTGCGCGTGGGCTGATGCGGAGAGCGAGGCGGCGAGGGGACGCCAAGTCCTCAACAGCCGCGAAATCGTCAACGGAGACGATCGGTACATTCTCACCAGCCTCGACACAGAGGCGAGAGGTGGTGAGGTCGCGAAGAAAGGCATGCCACACTGCTGGAGCCTTGAGCTCAGCCAGCAGGTCCTCCTTGGTCATGGACACAGGCAACCATGACGCGTCGATGGAAGGCGCCAATCGTGCCTGGTCGGCCTTGATGGTGCGGACGTAGAAGCTCCCATCGCGCAGGGGAGCCTTGTTCCCAACATGGCTCTTCGTTGGACAGAGAGAGCGAGTGCAGAAGCGCACAGCGCCCTTCTCCTCTGAGCCCCCAATGATACCACCACAGATGGACCCCACAGATTCAACCCACAACAGCGACACCACCGCATCGCCATCACCAACCCCCCGGTAACAGACGCCACCGCAGAAGGCGGAAACAACCCACCAGCAGGAGTGCCCAATGGGGCACCAGCCAGGGCCGCAGAGCCACCGCCACCACCCGAAGGAGACGAGCGAGAGGCAGAGCGAACGGACCGGAAGTCGAAGACCGTCATGGCGGGAAGAGAGACGGGCGGAGGGGAAAGGAAATTTTCACAGCAAGGAAGGACGGGTTTTCGATGATCAACCACGAAACCGCGCGCTTGCTTGATGCTCGATGTGATGGATGCTGCTGTTGTGAGAGTGATGCAATGTCTCTGTTGTTTGCATCCTTTCTCTCTGCTTGCAATCCTCGCCACTGCAACACGTCAGGATCCGTCTTGGTGTCAGAATCCAGATGTGTCATTCAATCTGGTTTCAGGGCATGTCAAGAGGAGGCTAGATCAGTACTTGTCCGTCCGTGACCTGTCTCATTCTCTTCCAGTCATACCTCCTTAGTGGAGACACGAGTGGTTACGGGCGTTAGTTCGAATCGAAACTGTGATGACGTGTTTCTTCTTGTCGTTAAGTGCATGGCAACGTCGCATGCTCCATGTTGAGTGACATCGTCAAGTTCACGAGTGGTTGGACAGACTTTACATTTGATATCTTCGTCCCACCTGGTTCAGATCGATGCTGATTCTCACGGTTTCTGGGTCGCAGAGGCATGTTTGCCAATCCGTCTCGAAAGCGCATTTGGGATGCTCGTCGTGCGATGAAAATGAAATCCACTGTATTTGCGTTTTGCATCACGTGTCGCCACACAACACGGCAGAGAGTCTTTCGTTGCTCATGCGATCCTTTTGCGCTGGTTCGATTCTCGCTTTGTTCTCCGTCCTGCACTGCGCGTTTTTGTTGAGTGACCTTGTGTCATACTCCTCCACATCCATCACAACATCATGCGCACTGCATACTCTACGCACACCCTACTATTCTACTCTGCATGATGTTGCTTTTCTGCATAATAGATCTGGATTGTTTGCCAACTGCTATCTTTGTTATTCTAACATGACGTGCACAATCACCTTCATCATTGAATGGGAAAGAGTAGTCTTTCGCATCTTTGTTTTTGTGTTGTTTGTGTGTCGGAATGTGCATAGGTGTATGTGCATTACTCACCCATTGTTCTCTTGTACTCTCTGTGCAAACGGCGCTAACATTCATGCCATCAATGAAGCGTGATTGAGTGAATCACATCACGAATTTACGCGCGCCAATGTGTTCACCATTTGGGAAGGCAATAGGTGAACAACATTATCTGAGAGCATCAGATATTTGGTCTGTCCATCCATTCGACAGAAACAAGTGACATCAAGCCAAGATCGAAATATTTCACAACTATACCCAAAATGACAATACCTTTACCTCCCATCTACATTATCATCGGAATATGGAATGTGAAGGAGGATGGAATGACAGCTTGCACTGACACAATGTCATGTGTCCCCACATCAACAGCTGACTCCACATCAGAACAGAATCCAAAGATTCTATTACTGTGGCATCATGGAAATCATGGATATGAGTTAAGATTTGGGCTTAGGCGACGCGGATCAGTGGAGGATGCCTCGTGAATCTGCCAGCTTCGAGATAGCCATGTAATGCAGTTCAAGAGAGGTGTACTGGTTGAAGAGTTATTGCTGTAATGATGAGTAGAAGAGTGCTTTGTAGCTAAGCCTTGTCTGTTTATTATGAGTTAGCTTGTAGTGTTAGTAGGGTGAAGAAACAATGTCGCTCAGCTTGGTGGGACCCTGCACTGATGTACTTGGTTCAGTGCTTGAGGGTAGGTGATTGTTGCAGTTCCTTGCTCTCCACACACATAGACACACTGTAGTGTAGGTCATGACACTCAATGGTGACGGTCATGAAGCAATGACTGTGGCTTGAGTTCACTCTCGGATTCCATTGCTTGAGTTGAATCAGGTTGGATACACGCGTCAAGACTACAGCAATAGTGCAGCAGTCATTAGCATGGATGGAATCGAGGTGTGTTGTAGAGAAAGGATCTGAGGAGCATATAGTTCCCAAGGTGAGATGTGAGTCAGGTCAGTCATGTTTGAGTCATGATGGATTTGTGAATGGAGGAGAGAAAGAAGGGGGAAAAGATTTGGTGGTCGGTCAAGTTGGAAGATTTCGCGCCAAAACAAGAATTTCTCCCATCAGAGGTGGATACCATGTCCGGTAATAGTCTGTCCCGCATTGAATCTCAACTATCCCTTCATGACCTAGGGGATTACTTCGATCCAATATAAATTTCATTGTCACTCCATTCCGTTTTTGACCGCAACTTTTACATGTACCCCTCCACTTTTCTTGTACCAACGGAATCCTTGGGAGTTTGCGCTTCTTCTGATCTTCCTGAATCAGGGGTCTTCTTACTGCGGTTGGGTCGCCATCGGCCTCCGAAGTACTCGTGAATCATTTTTTTGACGACAGGACTGACTGGAAAACTCATCAGCGAGGCCATCATCGCTGATTTTCGTGACACATCAATGGTTTTTTGGTGCTCACATCTCCCAACTCAATCGCCGTTTTTCGCATGCATCACTTGACATGCGTGTCCATACAGCTCCATGAATGCCTGCCAGCACATTGCTTCTCTGATGATCTCCGTGGCTCATCACTCGTGGATCATTCTCCGTTGCACGCAATCTCTTTGATTGTTTCTTCTCATCATGAGCTGACCATTACAGTCTAAATCCAGTTTAGAGACAAGTACAGAATTAGATTTTGTGCGTAGGACATGGTAGGGAAAAGCTGTAGAAATTTAACACGGAGGCTTTATAATGGCTCTGACAGATCCTTTAGGGCTGGTCCATGAAGGGATATGTAAAGGAGGAGTTCAACCAAGACATTGAAAACTCCGCATGAAGCAGTAGGTCAATATGAGACAGGATGATTGAGTACGTATCGAATACAGAGTATCGCGCACTGATAACATGGAGAGAGAGCGAGACAGAGAGAGAGAGTGTTGGAAGGCTCCGCGCACGGAGAATCAGTAGTAGTCACACTCTTTGGCTGTAAGTGTTTCTGTTACTTGCTACTGTTACTGTTATCGATTGTTGATGAGTGTTGGCAAGTTCCGTGATTGGTAGCCTACGATCGTGGAAGATGGTGTTGGTTGATAGTCGTTCGTTTGCTATTTCATTACTTGGCTACTCCGATCCTCTCAGTGTACGCCCGTTCTCTTGCCCGATGCTCTCGGCGCTTCAATCTGTTTTGTAGATTCGGTCTCCGACTATGAGTCGGTACGTGAGATGCTCTCTCGCTCCTCTCTGTATTCTCTCTCTCTCTCTCTCTCTCTCTGTCTCAGCATCGTGTACTCGTGTTACACGATACTCCGTGTTCGATGCGTACTCCACATTTGACACTCCGTTCATTCAGTACTGGTTCCTACTCCATGAGTACTTACCATTTGAAGTTCATCTCCTGTATCCATGATCCTGATGCCCTTCGGTCATTCGGATCTTTGCCTCCTGCTCTGACTTGGAGACAGCTGTTGACGTGGTGACACGATGACATCCTGTCAACGTCAGTAGGCGTCCTTCTGCTCTCCAGATGTCACGTTCCATTGGTGATGCAGTAGTCTGTCAGATGATATCGTCATCTGAGGTTTAGTTGGGAAGTACCTCAAGATTCTCTTGGTACCATTGATGGATGGACGGACGATATTTCCAATTCTCTCAGAAATCGTCGATTGCAAATTTCCTCCAGAAATCTTGTTCTTTTTCGTGTGTTCCATTTCCGCTGTAATTCTGACGAATCACAGCATACTATCGACACGAATGTAGTTATATCGTTCAAGTGGGTATGAGAGAATAACAGGTGAACGATGCACATATACTCGTACATCTTGACATATACTCACATGTACATCTCGACAGATGAGCGAGCGTGCAGAATACGATGATCAAGATGCTCTCTTGATCCATCTCTTCCTTGCTCTCATTACTGGTACAATACTCTTGCACCTCTATGCACATTGCTCTCCTTGTTGCTTGTTGATGTTGACTTGATCGTCAACGTTGTTGTCTCTCTCTCGTTGTTTCGTCGTTGTTCCATTCTCGGGTTTTGTTGAATCTGATGATTGATCGAATCTGATGGAAAATTTAAATCATATTTCATTCTCTGTTGACCTGGTAGGTAAGGCCTTGATGTGATGTCACATACGGTGGATACTGTGGTATCCGCTGGTATTGCAGTATCCTGACATTGTAGTATTGTAGTGTCCTCCTGGTATCGTGGTAGTATCGTTGTGACGTCATCTGTCAGGAATCGAGGGTACGACTCTGTCGGAAAGATACCCATGATTGCCGCAACTCCCAACATTATTTGTCACACCTTTGGATATTATTCGTCACACCTTTGAATATCATCCATTCCACCCACGACACGAATCACACGGGAATGACCTCAGTCTTACCAAGAAAACAAGCCTGTCCTTTGTGAATCAAGAAAAGGCCACGATACCTAAATCAGGTGAAGGAAGATGATGACCGACACATTGATGATCACCCCATCTGGAGATCATGGCACGTGTCAGCCAGGGACTAGAACAACTCAGAAAGGGCATCATCCATGACACCAATCATGACACCAATCGTAAAGTTCGGTGTCAAGAGATCAAGAGCGAAACGCAAGACTGTGGAATCGTACCACAGGGAATGTAGAATAAGGATATGCACGACGAGGTGCATGGCAAGAATGCCTACGGATATGCACGACGATGTGCATGACAAGGACGCCTACGGATGAGATCTCATGCATGCAAGCGTTGATTCATGATGATGAGATGCATGAACGCAACAGTCTAACACGATGCTGCTGCAGGAGATGCTACATGAGAAACGAAAGGCAAAGGAGCTGAAGAGAATGAACTCACAGTTCTGAATAGTACGATCTAACAACCCATTAGCTCTTACTAACACTAACCCCGGATTTCCAACACGTTTCGAAACGCTACGATTGAAATCCTACGTTTCCATCATCACCAACACAGCAACAAACGACTCTCACCATCATCACCATGACGTCCTTCCTCGGTAAGACCGATCGTTACATGATCATGTTCGACGGCAAGCGATCCTCCTGGAAAGCTTGGAGTGCGAAGTTCCTCGCCCGCGCCAACCGCAAGGGTTATGGAGACTTGTATCTCAAGGACTTGGATGAAGTGGTTGTGAAGACCGAAGCCTTTGACCCCTCTCCTCTCGCCTCCATCGTGGGAAGCGAAGAGAAGAAGCTTAAGGCCTCGAAGTTATCTGCCATGTCTCCCGACGAGAAGGCGGAGTACAAGTTGGCTCTGGCCAAGTACGCGTTTGAAGAACTGACCATGGCAATCAACCATGAAACTACCGAGGGCGATGTCGCCTTCATGGCTGTGTTGGGATGCGAGAGCAACATCTACGAGGGAGGAGACCCTCGTAAGGCGTGGAAGGCTCTCGAGCGCATCTACGAGCAACGTACTGCGCCAATGAAGGCAAAGTTGTTGGCTCAACTCAACGGGATGCGATTGAAGAAAGGCGAACACCCGGATACCTTCCTCACCGAAATGGAGGTGATCCGTAACCGCCTCAAGCACGCGGGAGTTAACATGGACATGGAGCTGTACCACATGCTCGTGCTCAACGCTCTCGGGAGGGACTACGAAATGGATGTGAAGCTCATCGAGCTCAAGTTCGAGAACATCGAAAAGCAGATGACTATCGAAGACATCCGCGAAGCTGTGAGTGCAACCTACGACGCACGTCACATCAAGCAAGGAGGTAGTAAGCGCGAGAACAATAACAAGGAAGAAATGGCTCTCGCCGCCACTGGTGGCTTCAAGGGCCACTGCCGCAACTGCGGCGCCTACGGGCACAAGAAGGCTGACTGCCGCTCTGCGCCTAAGAACAAAGGTGGCAAGCCCACGAAGAAGAACAAGAGAAGTGATACTGAGGACAAGACCAAGTTCAACGGAAACTGCAAGTACTGCGGTAAGAAGGGACACAAGATCCTCGAGTGCTTCAAGTTGAAGGCAGCGATGAGAGCAGCCGACGCCGCCAACGTGGCCACCGACGGTATGGACGGAACAGACGACGTCGCCCTCGTGATGGTCGAGGAACCGATGTGGTTACCTGAAGACGCCGCGGCAGACGACGCCGCGTTCGTCGTGGTAGACGAGCCCATGTGGATGCTCGCCAGCGACGAAGGAGACGACATCGATCTCGTGATGACCGATGAATCCATGTGGCTGCCCGACGAAGACAAGTCGGCCAACAACGAAGAATTGGTGTGTTTCCCCATCGACGAGCTCGAAACCGACCCCGTTGAGGTCAAAAATGTGACCAACCCAAGAATCGTGACAATCGACGAAATCACGAACATCAAGAAAAATCAAACAATCAACACCACCGACATGGCGCATTACGAGTCGTTCATCGACGACATGGCCCTCGCGACTACCGACGAAGACATGACCGGACTCGACCTCGAAGAAGAGGTCGAGTACTCCGAAGAGGAACGAGAGGCCCACACCCCGAGTGTATACGGATACTACGGACCCCCAGTAGCTGCAGTTGAGACAATCAACCGCGAGCACTTCCCATCAAGCGACGAAGACGATTACACCGACGAAGACAACCTCTTCGACGGGATCGTCTACGAGGATGAACCCCTCAACGTCGGGGACATCATGGAGAATGAAGTAGCGATGCCTGGAGTCGACCATCGCGTCACCTCCACCATCTACTCTCGAACCGAACCAAGGACTCTGGTCGATCGAATGATCGAAGAGTCGTCCCGCAACGGAGGAAGCACCGCAGGATGGTGCCCGCTGTGCTTTCAGCGCGGCCCTCTCTACGCCATGTGCAAGACCTGCCGTAACTCGCCGTTCCTCATTCAACTGGCAAACCCCCCTGCAAGGGCGGCGCCAACAACGATCCAAGACATCATGACGCGCCGCCAGAAGCTCTGGACTGCAGGACCTCTGCATGTCGCAATGAGATACTCTCTCAGCAACATGATGGTTGCTGATGAAGTACGCTCTGAGCTCGCCCTACTGTGCTGCGACGCGGCGCACGCGTACGCCGAAGGAGGAGGAGAAAGCCTGAACCCTCGCACGCTCTACTACATGATGCACCGCATCGACGTGTACACGCCAATGCAACTGGTGCAAGCCGTGCAACACATTAACGCAAGGCTTGAGGAGCTCAACCTGCCACCCATCCACAGAGGGCTCATCGACAGCCTGGTCCAGCATGCCGCAGAGATGCTGATGTGGATGCATCATCCAGGAGACCAAGGAGTCCGAGACCCAGAGGAGTTCAACCAGCTCCCCATCTACCGAGCCGCCGAAGCTCAACCAGACATGGCCATGGTGATCGGTGACCACCAAGACGCTCAACCAGACATGGCCATGGTGATCGGTGACCTCGGCGATGCAAGCGCACTCCGCCATACCATCGCCCCCGACCACCACGAGGCAAACACATGGCTGGGTGACTCCGGTGCCTCATGCCACCTCACCAACAGCGAAGAGGGAATGATTAACGTACGAGTGGCCAACCACTCCATCAAGATCGGCAGCGGCCGATACCTCAAGGCAACAAAGGTCGGCGACAAACGCATGGTCGTGATGCAGAAGAACGGGAACCAAGCTACCATCGTGCTCAAGCAAGTGAAGTTCGTGCCCAACCTGTGGGTGAACCTCTTGAGCATCAACAAAGCTCTCGAGAACGGCTTCGACATCAGCAACCAAGGTGTCGTGATGAGCTTGGAGAAGCGCGGGCAACGCATTACGTTCGACAGACTCATGGCAACCCACAGCGGTTTCGTGAGTGGAGTGAACATGATCAGCGCCCCTCCCCACGAAGACCAAGCCAATGTCGGCGTGTCCACCGGGTCCGCGGTGGACATCAACCAAATTCATAAAATGTTAGGCCATGTTGACACTTACACGATCTCTCGCACAGCGGGACGATACGGTTGGAATGTCACAGGCAAGTTGCATGCATGCATTGACTGCGCAATTGGAAAACAAAAGCAGAAGTCAATGACAAAACGCCTGCAGCGCCGAGCAAAGGAAATTGGTGAGCGGTTGTTCATTGACACATCGAGTGTTCAAACGCACAGCTACGGACAAGGAAAATTTTGGCTCCTTGTCATCGATGATTACAGTGATTACTGCTGGAGTTATTTTTTGAAAGAGAAAAGTGAAGTCGGAGAGAAGCTGATCACGCTCCTCCGATGGCTTCACTCCAACCAACAGGCACATGTGAAAAATATCAGATGTGACAACGCGGGAGAGAATTATGCCGCGGAAAAACAGCTTCTCAGCGCAGGATTCGGCCCAACGTTTGAATACACCGCCGCTTCCACTCCCCAACAGAACGGTCGCGTGGAAAGAAAATTCGCAACATTGTACGGGAAAGTCCGCTCCATGCTCAACCAAACGCACCTACCGAAAACAGTGCGTGGAAAATTGTGGGCGGAGGCAGCCCGAACCGCGACTCAGCTTGAAAATATTATCGAGACAAAGACAAGAGAACCAGCATGTGTTCTCTTCAACAACCGCATCCCAACATTCGTGGATGGACTACGAAAATTCGGAGAAATAGGCATGGTATACATCGGCGGTCGTACGATAAAGGCTAAGCTGGACGATAGATCCAGACCAGCCATGTTCGTCGGCTACGGCCAATCGCACGCGAAAGGAGTATATCGAATGCTGAATCTCGCAACAACCAAGATCCTAATCACGAGAGACGTGACATGGATGAATCAGTCATACGGGCAATTCAGAGGTATCGAGAATGCCAACAGATCTGTGCTGATAGATCTGGAAGATGACGACTCTACGTCGGGTATGAACACCCGAGCTACGAGAACAACTTGGTAGCGACGATCGGAGACCATCAAGAGCATGGAGGCCGACGACGCGGATCGCAGCAGCAGAGCCGAAGAAATAGAAGATACTGAAGACGCTGCGCGAGGGCAAGATGGCTTGCTCCCTGCCCAAGGGGAAGATGAATCGAACAAAGACAACGACGATGAATTCGGAAGGGACGACGAGGGGAAAGTAGACAAAGCGGCCGAGAGTGAGCCCAAAGACACCCCTGTCGCAGAACCTGTAACACGCATACCAAGGATGCTGAGCGCTCTCGCCAGGTATAACAACGACCCAATCCCAGAGGAGGAGCGAGATCTCGGATCAAGTGATGAGTCAGAACCTAATGACAGCGAGGGATATGTGACGCCCGAAGAGACCATCACAAATCCACCGGAAACAGGAGGACCCGACTTCCACACAGACGGGTCAATATTCAACAGAGATATCGCAGGTACGATGATAGACACACCTCATGGAATGATGAGACTAGATGACATCATCGCTGCGGACCAGGCATTGAAGGACGAACGAAATGAAGGAGGGGCAGAAGATGCGAATGTCGCCATGCTGCTGGACCCCACCACATTCGAAGACTGCTGGGACCATGCGGATCCCAACAAAAGAAAGAAATGGCGCGAAGCTATCAACAAAGAGTTCTATGATATGGCCAGAAGGAAAGTATGGGAGAAGATCAAGAAGGACCAGATGCCGAAGGATCGGCGGTGTGTGAAGACCAAATGGGTCTTCAAGGAAAAGAGAAATGGGGTGTTCCGCGCCAGACTCGTGGCATGCGGATACTCGCAAATCGCAGGAGTCGACTTCTCAGCACACCACGCGCCAGTGATACATGATGCAACATATCGAATCATGCTCACGATGAAGATGATACTACACATGGACAGCATCATCATCGACTTTGAGACAGCATTCCTGCATGGGGACCTCGATGAAGAGATCTACATGCAATGCCCAAAAGGTATGAGGCACGAAGCCGACGAATGCCTGCTACTCAAGAAAACCATCTACGGCCTTGTTCAGAGCGCGAGACAATGGAATAAGAAGCTCGTCGACATCCTATTCAAACTAGGGTTCAGACAGAGCGAGGTGGACCCATGCCTGCTGATTCGGAATCAGGAAGGGAGACTGCTACTGATCGGCACCTATGTGGACGATTGCCTCTGCATCGGAGAGGAGCAGGAACTGAAAAAGCTTGTGAAGGATATTCGAGCAGAACGATTCGGTGTCAAAGTGGAGGAAGATCTCGAAGACTACCTGAGCTGCAAGATCATCTTCAACCGCGACAAGACGAACTGCTGGGTGAACCAACCACACATCCTAAAGAACATCATCGATACGTTCGGAAGCGATGTGGTGAAGCTGCAACGGTACGGAACGCCTGGAACACCAGGGCAAGGCATCCAAAGGCAAAGCGATGCACCCAAAGTGGACAAGCAACGACACAGCAGATACCGAAGCGGAGTAGGTATGCTGCTATACCTGGTGAAACACTCTCGACCCGACATCGCCAATGCAGTGCGGGAACTGACCAAGGTGTTGGATGGACCAACAGCCGCAGCATACAAGGAAATGCTTCGAGTCATGAAGTTCATATGGGACACGAGAGAGTACGGACTGAAGATGAAACCAAGTCCACTGACCCAAAATGCATGGAAGATTGCGATATACACCGACAGCGAGTTCGCAGGTGACAAGGACAATCGCATCAGCGTAGGAGGGCACATCGTCCTACTACAAGGAGTGCCGATCATATGGAGATCAAAGGCACAACGGAGCGTAACACTCAGCTCGACGGAAGCAGAGTACGTCGCCCTGTCGGAGGCAGGAAAAGAAATTCGCTTCGTAACACAATTGATGAACGACATCGGACTGAGGATGCACAAGCCGGCAGACGTGATGGTTGACAATGTTGGAGCGATCTTCATCGCGTCCAACCCATCAACATCCGCCAGGACACGGCACATCGACATCCGACATCATTTCATTCGAGAACTGATCACAAACGGAGAGGCCAGAACCAAATTTGTACGTTCTGAAGACAACATCGCAGATGGCTTTACAAAGAATACCAAAAAGGAAACCTATGAAAAACACCGGGATCACTACATCCAACTGCGCTCCACAATGGATCAATGACGGAGAGGAGAGGACACGAAATTATGAAAGATGTGAGAGTGTGAGTGATGTGTTGTCGATGCGACAATGGAAGGGTGTCAGGAATCGAGGGTACGACTCTGTCGGAAAGATACCCATGATTGCCGCAACTCCCAACATTATTTGTCACACCTTTGGATATTATTCGTCACACCTTTGAATATCATCCATTCCACCCACGACACGAATCACACGGGAATGACCTCAGTCTTACCAAGAAAACAAGCCTGTCCTTTGTGAATCAAGAAAAGGCCACGATACCTAAATCAGGTGAAGGAAGATGATGACCGACACATTGATGATCACCCCATCTGGAGATCATGGCACGTGTCAGCCAGGGACTAGAACAACTCAGAAAGGGCATCATCCATGACACCAATCATGACACCAATCGTAAAGTTCGATGTCAGGAGATCAAGAGCGAAACGCAAGACTGTGGAATCGTACCACAGGGAATGTAGAATAAGGATATGCACGACGAGGTGCATGGCAAGAATGCCTACGGATATGCACGACGATGTGCATGACAAGGACGCCTACGGATGAGATCTCATGCATGCAAGCGTTGATTCATGATGATGAGATGCATGAACGCAACAGTCTAACACGATGCTGCTGCAGGAGATGCTACATGAGAAACGAAAGGCAAAGGAGCTGAAGAGAATGAACTCACAGTTCTGAATAGTACGATCTAACAACCCATTAGCTCTTACTAACACTAACCCCGGATTTCCAACAGTCATCAATTATCAGCACAAAACTGAATAGTGCAAAGTACGTTACTCCCGTAGCCCCCACTATCTATAAATTTCACTTGTGTTCGGTTCAGCAATCGCATCACCTGTAGCTCAATGTAGAGCACCAGTAATTCTATCTGAGGTTCCAGGTTTGAATCCCGGCATGGTACTTTGCTTTTGCTCTCCCCTCGTGATTTTTATGATAGTGCTCTAATATCAATTTTGGGTCATGATTGCGCCAACAAATATTCCTGCTGGCACGCAAGTGTGACTGATGCATACACATCCGAGTACACACATTCCAACAAGTGTGATGAGTGCACGGACATGGGGAACTTGGTGGTGCATGCATGTCCATGGTGAATTCAAGATGAATGCATGATGAATGTATGCTGGACCAATGGATGGACCCATGGAGATCTCAGGAGGAGATCAAACTTTGGGAGTTGAGAGCAATGAAGAGCTCACAGTTCAGAGAAGTAGATGCTAACAAACGATTAGCTTTCTACTATCACCACCACCCCAGATTTCCAACATTCAGCATTGGTAAGTTGACATGCGTGCAGCTTCTGTGGGCTGATTCTGTATGTGATCATCTGCACGTGGCATGGTAATGTCACACTTATTCACTCATTCATTCACTCACTGGACGCATCATTCATGACAACAAAACAAACAACAATACAAACAGGCTTCCTACCGGACCTGTGGGATCACCTTTCGAACATGTGGAACATGAGCTCCGCCAAATACCTCATCTGCTACTTGAATCCACACGATCTCATCAAAATCTCCAACTTTGACATCGAGCTGGTGTCCTGCATGCCAACCTCCATGCATGGATGGAAGGAGGGACATCTGGGATACGTCTACAAGCGCATCTGTGCTAGGGAAGAAGGCAACAAATCCTGCGGCCGTCGATGTGCCAACGCAAACAGCAACAGCCGCAACCGCAACTGACGAGTCAAGTGCGACCCCATCTTCCAAGAGGCCTACAACCTGGTCTGCGATGGTTTGGAGCCTTTGCACAAGATGGTGACACAGCAAGCTATCTCGACCATGAACTCGGGATGCATGACTCGTTCACGCGGAATGAAGCTGACGCGATGAACGTGATTGATCATGTCACTCATTCAGGGGAGACGAGAGAAAGGAGAAACGCACCAATTACAGAGTAAGTGCATGAGCATGTCACCAGGCCACGCCGTGCGTAAGTGTTGGACGATGTCGCGATGACAGTGGCTGTGACGACGGCAGCAATCATGGCTGTGACCGTGAATGATAGCACGAGTACGGCAGTGCAATAGAGCCGCAAAGGGAGTTACACGTATTATAGATAGTGCAAGATGCACCACAACACGCAAAGCAACACAACAGGCTGCAGCATGACGACACATGGGATGTAGCAAGCGGCATCGGCCACAACGAGGAGAGACTCTGGATAGTAAAGAGAGAGCACTTCGGCTTGATTCTCTTGTTTTCCCTCCTGGACGTGTTGACTCTCCCGGGTGAGTATGGCTGCCTGTGCCGTTGCATTTTTCGCGCCGGCTGACTGGCGACAACACATTTCGGTTTGGATCTTGGTTGCTGACATCACACGCATTCGGACGGTCCAGTCATAGCCCGAACCACAAGATACCTCCTCACATGGCGCCCAGCAACCGCCAACCCTGGATTGAAATGACCTCTCTGAGATCTCCTCGTGTCTCCGCTTGTTCAAACACCAATGCCTGGAGTGGGATTCGGGGTTGATAGGAACACAGACTCAAGCATGCGATCAAAGGCCTGGCATCCATGACATCTTCGAAAATGGGAGTTCACAGGTGTTCCCACTTTTCGATCACACGCAGATGGGAGCGACCAAAAGAGTTCCGTCTCATAGCTCCTGCATTTCAGTGTCGATGGTGGCGAAGGAGGTCGCACCCTCATTGAGAATTGCTTCTCCGTCTTGGTGTCAACGATTGCCAGAGATCGTCACTTCCGATCTGTGGCACCAAAGCATCGAACAGAATCGAACACCATCAGTCAGATTCCAAGATATCCACGGAGAGTACTTCAACCCACGCCAGCGCAACGTACCAAGTTCACGACGACGGAACTTCATCAGGTGCTTCTGGAAGCCGCGAGTCACCCAAGATTCTGTGACAACTCAACACAGCATTACGAGGACACGCTCGAGCTGGATGACATCTGCTGCGACCTTCTGCGTGTCCAAACTCCAGGGTGCGACCATGTCCCGAAAGTACAATGCAACGTGATGCGAAGGTGACTCTTTCGGAGAGCTTTACTTCTGATGCATCGTCGGGAAGCTGTCGAAGAGCAGTGGAGCAGTTCTCAGAAGTCTTTGGGCGACCTGCCCAGTGATGAGACTGGTACTTCATCGAACGCTTCTGGAAACCTAGCTGTACCTCCCAAGATTCTGCATCAACGCAGCACTGTGTTGCAAACTCGGAGCATGTGCGATCTGATGCGATCTTGTGCGTGTTCGAATTGGCGTGCGACCATGTCTTGAAGGTGTACCGGAATGCAACAGGAGCGCAGCAATGTGCTCCACACATCCCCCAACCACGCTCTCACAAAACCCCGAAACTCAAACAAGTTGTGAAGCTGGGAAAGCCACAAGCTCACATTATCGGGCAAACATAATTCTCAATCAGCTCTTGACAAACAATTCGAACACGAAAGTACGATGCCGCCAAAAAAGAATAAAAAGTTCGTGAGTCTCGGCGGTGGTGGGGCTGTTCTCGAGGAGATCGGAGAGGAGGAAGAGGATGACAGCGATGATGAGGAGGATATCCAACAACAGATCAGCGATGCGGAGAAGAAGGAGGCCAAAATAAGAGTGCAACTCGACGAAAGCATCAAGGCAGCCCAAGACATGATGCAGAAATGTAAGTTGGACACAAGCAAAACCCTACCTTCCGGACTACTTTCTCAATGCAACACTGAGATCAGCAATTTTGGTGAACAACTCGACAATGCCACCAAATCCCTCGAGGAGCTTGCCGCAAAGCTGCATCAATGCCGACTGAAGCGTCGCATGAGGGAATCCAATATCAAGGACGTGCTGGGCAAACTTGACGCTGTGGAGAACGAAATCGATCTCGTGTTCATCATGGACGCTACTGGTTCAATGGGGCCATACATCGACGGTGCCAAGCAGACCATCCGCAAGATTGTCAAGAAGATCAAGGCTGATGGAAAGGGGAAGGATCTACGGTTGGGGTTCGTGGCCTACCGAGACATTTACAATGGGTCTGATCGATATCAAGTACTTGATTTCGTGGATGATGTCAGTGTCTTCGAACGCTTCCTGAAGGGAGTCAAGTCCATTCGCAGCGACGACCGTGCAGAAGACATAGCGGTTGGCATCCAAAAGGCCAATGAGCTCTCCTGGATGCACCCCACCAGAGTCGCCTTCATCGTTGGTGATGATGCATGTCATGGAACCGAATTCCACAACCACGGTGAGTCTGGCGACAACTATCCGACCGGCACTCCAGGCATCAACATCGTCTCGGAGCTGTCCAAACTCAGGACCAATCCAAGGGGTGGAACCATGAACGTCTTCTTTGGTCGTATCACCAAGAAAACGGACAAGATGATTGAGCGGTTTGCGTCCGTCTACAACATTGATCTCGAGGTTGTGGACTTCTCTTCTCCCGAAATGGTTGAGAAAGTCGTGGTCAAGAGCGTCCGCCACTCTGTCTTCAACTCGGTGTCGTTGATCGACTCTCAGAGCAAGTTAGTGGAGTATGAAGCAAACAGAGGGAAGATGAAGAAGGCCAAGATGAAACCATACACAATCTCCAAAGATTTTCCAACATATTTTGGATGGAAAGCAACGGTGCCTGTCAACGTGTACTGCAACACACGCAGCATCTCCGTCCAGTCTTTGCGAACACCTCTCTCGGTCAACAAGTTGGCCCAGACCTACATTTCTCGGTTCTGTTGCATGAAACGCGTCAACCTCAAGTTCCGGCTCCAACTGGCGAGATCACCGTTTGCTGAGGGGTCATGCCGCATTGCATTCCATGCAAGGCTGGCGCGTCACAATTCCGAACTCCGCCTCAAGAAGAACGCCATGGTGCTCAAGACCAACAAGCATCACGGGCCAAGAATCAACGATAGACAACAATACTTCCAACAGATGGAGGTATCATCCATCGTGTGCTTCCTTGCCAACGAATACAACAAGTCAGCCTTCCGTCCTTCGCACTGTGCCATGATCAAGGTTCTGCAGGCATGCGTGGTGGAGGAGGTCAGCGACAGAAATGAAGCAGCCGGAAACCGTTTCTACTGTGGTGAAGATGTGCTGCCAACCACCGGAACGCCATTCACCAAGTACTGCAGCAACACGGGAGCCTGGCATCCCGATCACATCGATGAGTCGCTCCTTCGCTTCGTGGAGTTCTCGTACGTCTTCTCCAAGGAGTACTTGATTGTGGCGGATCTTCAAGGTGTCAAGGCCAATGGCAAGTACTACTTGACCGACCCTGCGATCTTGTGCACCGACATGAGACGCTTCGGCTGCACCAATATGTGTACACCGGGAATCGTGCGTCACTTGGCATCAGTTCAAGACAAGCTCAAGATGTTCAAGACAAAAGAGTGAGGCAGTTCTGTCTGTTCCAAGTGCAGAAGAGGAGGGCAGGCACATGGTGCCCATTCGTACTCGTGCAGCATCTAACGGCATCCAACGAAGCTTCCATCTCCATTCACAACACAAGAGAACGCGTTGGTGGCACACCCCTTATGACATCCAACGCTTCACCACAAACATTACATGACTATTATGCATGACGACATGACGTCAATACACATGATGGAAAAGGCGATGTCTGTTAGTTTGCCTTCCATGCCCATCATTCCGATCATACATACCGTACACATACTTAGTACACCGATAATCAACCAGCCAATCAACGAAATAGCTTCTATTCAACAGAGTGCATTTAGAACAACTGCGATTGAGTCAAATGAACCAGCCTTGCTTGCACAAATGCACATGTAGGTGCGGTCATCCATCCACACTAGCAACACGCACAACGTCGCGATCCACCGTCGTCCAACACCCTGCCTCATAGCTCGTCGTGGTCCATGGACTTCATGAACAGCGTCGCACTCTGTTGCAGCGCATTCATGGACGGGCTCGTTAATCACTCCACGAACATCCCATCTGCGCTGAGCAGATACATTGTCACCCAATCCAGACTGAGGTTCGATGTTGGAAATCCGGGGTTGTAGTTAGTAGGAACCTAATCTGATATTAGATCGTACCGTTTTAGAACTGTGAGCTCAATCTCTTCATCTCTTTCGACTTTCATTTCCCATATAGCATCTTCTGCAGCAGCATCGAGTTATACTTTTGCATTCTCGCTTGTATTCATTGATCCTTTCATCATGCATCTCATCATGCATCTCATCATCTACATTCATGCGGTACAATTCCGAAGTCATGCACTTGACTTGTCACAGGTTTCGCCCTTGATCTCTTGACACCTGTTTTACGATTGGTGTCATGCTTGATGCTCTTTCTGAATTGTTCTAGTCCGCAGGTGGCACGTGTCTTATTCTCCAGATGGGGTGATCACGAATCTGTAGGTCATCGATCTTTGTCAGGAATCGGGGGTACGACTTTGCAAAGATACCCTATTCTACCGCAGCTCCCATGAGGACTGACTGGAACCGGAATGGTATTAAGTGCAAAAATACCCATGATTGCCGCAGCCCCCAATAGCATCTCCCAGACAAACCGCAACCTAGCAATCGACCAGTTGCACTCGGACAGCCCAATGGCCTTACCTGTCTTATGCGACATCCAAGCACCCTCATCCAGTGGCCTACTCGGCCATGTCCCGATAACGGTCGGGAACCGAGAGATCTATGACGATGGCAACACACCAGCCCTGAGTGAATCGAATGAGCGCGACAACCAATATATCTGAACAAGTCGACGCGTCCCTGAGAACCTAATGTGAGAAAGCGAAACAGAGGCAATCCCTATTCACCCAAGACCACGATCCAGACGACGATGAGTTCCAAACATCCAAAGGCAACCATCGAGATGACTGGAGGGAGGAACTGAAATGAAGTGGGACCAGTGAGGTGACAGGAGACCGAAGGAGAGGTACCTACAGGTCTACGAGTATGAACTTGACGAATGTAGGTACTCTCCAATCCTCAGCTAAGCAAGCGATGAACCACAATGAAAGCAAGATGAAGATGCAGACGAAAGGAGCCAAGCTAAAGGGTGTAACCTCGGGTGGCTACTGCAGATCATGCTTGTTGTGAAATTGGAATCGAAAGGAGATGAGCATGTTGTGCTCACAGTTCTAAAACGGTACAGACTGATAACAGATTAGTCTACTACTATAACCCCGGATTTCCAACACGTTTCGAAACGTTACGATTGAAATCCAACGTTTCCATCACCCACCAACACAGCAACAAACACCACCACCACCACGCCACCATGAGCTCCTATCTTCGCAAGAACGACCGCGTCGTTATCTTCGACGGCAAGCGTTCCAGCTAGACAGGTTGGAGCATCAAGTTCCTAGCTCGCGCCGCGGGCAGGGGCCTTGAGGACCTGTATCTCATGGATCTAGACAAGGTGGAGGTGAAGCCAGCTCCCTTCGGCCCCAGCGCCCTCATCTCCGATGTGAAGATCGAAGAGGGTGAGTCTATCGCGAAGAAGATAGCCTCGATGACTGCTGAGGAGAAGGAGGTATACAAGAATGGGCTGGCTAAGTGCGCGTTTGAAGAACTGGCCATGGCGATCAACCATGAAACTACGGAAGGCAATGTCGCCTTCATGGCTGTGGTGGGAACCAAGGGCGGGCCCACTGAGAGTGGAGACCCACGCAAGGCGTGGAAGGCCCTTGAACGCATCTACGAGCAACGTACCGCGCCTATCAAGGCAAAGTTGTTGGCTCAACTCAACGGGATGCGGTTGAAGAAAGGCGAGCACCCAGACACGTTCCTGACCGAGATGGAAGTGCTGCGTAATCGCCTCGGTAGTACTGGTATCAAGATAGATATGAAACAGTACCACATGCTCGTACTCAACGCCCTCGGAAGGGAATACGAGACGGACGTGAAGCTCTTGGAGCTCAAATTCGACGGTATGGAAGACACCATGACCCTCGAAGACATCCGCGAGGCTGTCAGCGCCACCTACAATGGCCGACACCTCAAGCTTGGGAGCAACAGACGTGAGAGCAACAATGACAGGGAAGAGACTGCATTCGCTGCAGTAGGAGGCTTCAAAGGTCACTGCCGCAACTGTGGAGCCTACGGCCACAAGAAGGCAGATTGCCGCTCCGCCCCCAAGAAAGACAACGGCAAGAACAAGAAGAGTGGCCAAGGAGACAACAACAGTAAGCCGAGGTTCAACGGGGAGTGTAAGTACTGCGGTAAGAAGGGACACAAGATCCTACAGTGCTTCAAGCTGAAGGCAGCCATGAAAGAGGCAGACTCAGCTAATGTGGCAACTGATGGGATGGAGGGAAATGACGACGTAGCTCTTGTGATGACAGACGAATTGATTTGTGTGCCCACCTCGGGAAACACGAACGAATTGGAAAATGTGACCAACTTGTCTATGAACACAGGCGATGCGAAAACACGCGACAACAACAGCAACTACCAAGCTGACTCCAATGTAATGGAGGACGTCGCCTTTGCAGCCATCGTCGAACAGACTGACACATCTCCCATTGTTTCCTTGAGACCACACAACGTCAACAACAAGATGAGCAACTCCAACCAAGGACAAGAATCCTGCTACGACGCAAGCCTCACCAACGAAGGGGCCACCGACACCGAGGACGTGGATGACGACATGGGCGATGCCAACCGAGGAGAAGCGGCACGTCGCCCTATCTTCAACTTCGCCCCAGAGCTCTCTCGTGTGGACCGCATGATCGGGAACTCGACAGGACTCATCACCAACACGGCCTGGTGCCCTCTGTGCCTCAAGCGAGGACCACTCTACGCATGGTGCATGGAATGCCCCCAAGTTCCTTTCTTCATCCAGCTCCACAATGAGCCGCGTGGCAATGTGCCAACCAACGACGAAGAGCGCGCGGAGCGACGCACCAGACTCGAGAGAGCTGGCTCCCTCCGCAATGCGGTTCGAGCATCGCTCAGCAACGTGCTCAAAGCGGATGATGTGCGAAGTGAGCTCGCCTTACTATGCTACGACGCTGTGGCCACCCACAATGGGGACCGCACTCCACTGATCGAGCCACGCACGGTGTATTTCAAATTGCACGAGATCGGGATGCACACCACACTGGGAGTGTGCCGCAACCCATGCAACATCAACAACAGCTTGGAATCCCGTCGCTTCGACCCCTTCCCCAGTGATCTGATTTCGCGCATGACACACCATGCCGCGAACTCCATCGTTTGGACCTACCATCCAGGTGACGGCGGAGTCCGAAACCCAAGTCCGGAGCACTGGGTGCTGCCAATCTACTCCGAACGCGCAGAACAACACGAGGTGGCAATGGTGGTCGGCAACACCGACAACGTCAGCGCAAGGCGCTCCTCCGTCGCACCGGACAACCACGAGGCCAACACCTGGTTGGGCGATTCGGGCGCATCCTGCCATCTCACCAACAGCGACGAAGGTATGACCAACATTCGCGTCTCCGATCAGAATGTGAAGATCGGGAGCGGACGCTTCCTCAAGGTGACCAAGGTGGGCGACAAGCGCATGACGGTCATGCAAAGGAACGGAAGGAGATACAACGTGGTGCTCAAGTCGGTGAAGTACGTGCCCAAGTTGTGGGTTAATCTACTGAGCATCAACAAGGCTCTCGAAAGCGGATTCAACATCAGCAACCTCGGCGTCATCATGACCCTGAAGAAAGGCAAGGCCTGCATCACCTTTGACCGCATCATGGCGACTCATAGCGGTTTCGTTTGCGGAGTGACCATGGTGAGCAACTCCAAGACGGACGACCAAGCTCATGTTGGCGTGTCAACCGACGCACCTGTCGACATCAACGCAATCCATAAAAAGTTAGGCCACGTTGACGCGTACACCATCTCTCGAACAGCAGGGAGGTACGGCTGGAACGTGACAGGAAAACTGGACGTGTGTGTTGACTGTGCGATTGGGAAATCGCGACAGAGACCGATGTCGAAAGCGACTCAACAACGAACGAAAGGAGTCGGGGATCGACTGTTCATGGACACATCAAGCGTTCAGACACACAGCCTGAGAAGGGGCAAATACTGGCTTCTTGTGATCGACGATTACAGTGACTACTGCTGGAGTTACTTCATCACAGAGAAAAGCGACGTGGGGTCGAAGATGCTTTTGTTGTTCCAATGGCTCGAAGCGAATCAGCGAGTAACGGTTCAAAATGTCAGATGTGACAACGCAGGAGAGAATCGTTCTGCAGAGAAACTCTTACTTAACAAGGGATTCGCCCCAACCTTCGAGTACACTGCGGCATCGACTCCCCAACAGAACGGTCGCGTCGAAAGGAAATTCGCGACACTCTACGGAAAAGTACGCGCCATGCTGAACCAAACCCATCTACCAAAAACAACGCGAGGGAAGCTGTGGGCAGAGGCTGCTCACACGGCAACGCAGCTGGAGAACATCATTGGCACGAAGTCAAGGGAGCCAGCGTGTATACTGTTAAACGGAAAAATCCCGAAGTATGCAAATGACCTGCGTGTGTTCGGTGAGATGGGGATGGTACACATCGGTGGACAGACTATCAAGGCCAAACTAGACGACCGCTCCAAACCTGCCATGTTCGTGGGATACGGAGAGTCGCACGCGAAAGGAGTGTACCGGATGATGAACCTTGCCACCTCAAGAATCCTTATGACTCGGGACGTGACATGGTTGAATAAGTTGTATGGAGAGTTCAAGGGTATCAAGGATGCCAACAGATCCAGAGTGATGAACACAGACGACGACTCCTCATCAAGGGAGTCGTCTCCAGAGAGAGGCGTGACTTGGCTTCGTCAATCGGATAGCATGAATGATATAGAGACCGATGACGATGAGCAGCGCAGCAGATTGGGAGAACAAAGAGATTCAGAAGATGCCGTGCTAGAGCAGGACGACCTGCTACCCGTCCAAGAGGATCAGGAACCAGACGAAGATGTTGGCGATGAATCCGGAAGGGACGAGGATGAAAGGAGTGAGGAAAGAACGGTAGAAGAAGAACCGCCCTCGACTCCAGTCGCAACACCTGTTGCGTACGTACCAAGGATGGTCAGAGATCTCGCAGGGTACAACAACTCGCCCGTCCCTAAGGAGGACAGAGACTACAGATCTAGCGAGACCTCCGAATCCGACGATGAGAAGCTAGAAACGGCTCAAGAGATAGAAGCCGAGACAACGGCGACAGGGGGACCCAGCTTCCACACAGACGAGTCGATGTTCAATAGAGACGTCGCAGGCATGATGATAGACACCACTCATGGAAAGATGAGGCTGGATGACTTCATCGCTGCGAGCCAAGTAACGAATGATCGAGCTAGACCCGAGCAAGCAAGCGTAGCTATGATGCTAGACCCTACCACTTTCGAAGAATGCTGGGACCATGCGGATCCCGAGAAGAGAAAGAAGTGGAGAGAGGCCATCAATAAGGAGTTCAACGATATGACCAGAAGAGGAGTATGGAAGAAGATCAAGAGGAACCGAATGCCAAGAGATCGGCGATGCGTGAAGACCAAGTGGGTTTTCAAGGAGAAGAGGAACGGAGTCTTCCGGGCCAGACTCGTTGCCTGCGGCTACTCACAGATCGCAGGAGTGGACTTCTCAGCACACCACGCACCAGTGATTCATGATGCAACCTACCGCATCATGCTCACTATGAAGATGCTGCTGCACATGGATAGTATAATCATCGACTTCGAGACAGCATTCTTGCATGGAGAACTCGACAAAGAGATCTACATGCAATGCCCGAAGGGGATGAGGCATGAAGCCGACGAATGCTTGCTGCTCAAGAAGACCATCTACAGATTAGTGCAGAGCGCCAGACAATGGAACAAAAAGCTGGTCGACATTCTACTCAAGCTGGGATTTCGACAGAGCAAAGTGGATCCATGCCTTCTAATTCGGAATCAGGAAGGGAGACTACTGCTAATAGGCACCTACGTCGACGACTGCCTATGCATCGGAGAAAAGGAGGAGTTGAAGCAACTGACGATCGACATTAAGGCTGAGCAATTCGGAATCAAGGTGGAGGACGACCTCGAAGACTACCTCAGCTGCAAGATCATCTTCAACAACGACCAGTCGAATTGCTGGGTGAACCAGCCACACATCATCAAGAATATCATCGATACATTCAAGGATGACGTGCTGACTCTACAACGATACGGAACCCCAGGAACACCAGGACAGGGTATTCAGAGAAACAGCGACCTACCCAAAGTGGACAGTGACCGACACAGCAGATACCGAAGCGGAGTAGGTATGCTGCTATACTTGGTGAAGCACTCGCGACCAGACATTGCGAATGCAGTGCGTGAGCTTACCAAAGTATTGGACGGACCATCAGCTGCAGCATACAAGGAGATGCTGCGAGTAATGAAGTTCGTATCGGACACGAGGGACTACGGACTACGAATGAAACCAACCCCACTGGAGAACAACGCATGGAAGATCGAGATCTACGCAGACAGTGAGTTTGCGGGAGACAAGGATAACCGGATCAGTGTCGGGGGACATCTCGTCCTATTGCAAGGGGTGCCCATTGTATGGAGATCGAAGGCACAACAAAGTGTAACTCTCAGCTCAACAGAAGCGGAATACGTCGCCCTATCAGAAGCAGGAAAGGAGATTCGCTTCCTTACGCACCTAATGGAGGATATCGGCTTGACGATGACCAAACCAGTGGATGTGTATGTGGACAATGTGGGGGCTATCTTCATTGCCTCCAATCCATCGACATCAGCGCGGACGAGACACATCGACATACGACATCATTTCACTCGGGAGCTGATAGACAACGGAGAGGCACGAATTCAATTTGTGCGCTCAGAGGACAACATCGCAGACGGCTTCACCAAAAACACAAAGAAGGAGATCTACGATAGACACAAAGGAAGCATCATTCAGTTGAGATCGACCATGGATTAATGGGACAGAAGAGATGAGTGCGAGAGCGAGACAAGGGAGTGTGACGAGAGACGATTTGTGTGTGGGTGAGTATGGTGGTGCGACAATGGAAGGGTGTGAGGAATCGGGGGTACAACTTTGCAAAGATACCCTATTCTACCGCAGCTCCCATGAGGACTGACTGGAACCGGAATGGTATTAAGTGCAAAAATACCCATGATTGCCGCAGCCCCCAATAGCATCTCCCAGACAAACCGCAACCTAGCAATCGACCAGTTGCACTCGGACAGCCCAATGGCCTTACCTGTCTTATGCGACATCCAAGCACCCTCATCCAGTGGCCTACTCGGCCATGTCCTGATAACGGTTGGGAACCGAGAGATCTATGACGATGGCAACACACCAGCCCTGAGTGAATCGAATGAGCGCGACAACCAATATATCTGAACAAGTCGACGCGTCCCTGAGAACCTAATATGAGAAAGCAAAACAGAGGCGATCCCTATTCACCCAAGACCATGATCCAGACGACGATAAGTTCCAAACATCCAAAGGCAACCATCGAGATGACCGGAGGGAGGAACTGAAATGAAGTGGGACCAGTGAGGTGACAGGAGACCGAAGGAGAGGTACCTACAGGTCTACGAGTATGAACTTGACGAATGTAGGTACTCTCCAATCCTCAGCTAAGCAAGCGATGAACCACGATGAAAGCAAGATGAAGATGCAGACGAAAGGAGCCAAGCTAAAGGGTGTAACCTTGGGTGGCTACTGCAGATCATGCTTGTTATGAAATTGGAATCGAAAGGAGATGAGCATGTTGTGCTCACAGTTCTAAAACGGTACAGACTGATAACAGATTAGTCTACTACTATAACCCCAGATTTCCAACAAGTGAAGAGGGCGACGATGAGACCAACGAGATTGATAGAGGCCAAGACGAAACGAACAGCGGCGCGGCGCCGCCTCCTCCAGCAGCGGGGAACAACAGATCGGGCATCTTCGATGAAGATGACAGCAACGAAACCAAGGATCATCCAGACGACAGCTTCAACCCAAATGAGCGTGTCGTCTACCCAGTGAATATCGAATTCCCACCGATTGAGAGTCCCAACAACTCAAACTACCTTCATCGTCATGATACCATCCCATACGGAACGGCGACAGCATTGATAATCCAGAAACAACTCATCTTTGATGCCGTAATGGAAGCAGGAGTGAAACTGTTCCCAGGAGTCGCACAAGGAGTGCTCAGACCAATATGGGTGAACATGATGGGATCCATTCTTGTCAGGAATCGGGGGTACGACTTTGCAAAGATACCCTATTCTACCGCAGCTCCCATGAGGACTGACTGGAACCGGAATGGTATTAAGTGCAAAGATACCCACGATTGCCGCAACCCCCAATAGCATCTCCCAGACAAACCGCAACCTAGCAATCGACCAGTTGCACTCGGACAGCCCAATGGCCTTACCTGTCTTATGCGACATCCAAGCACCCTCATCCAGTGGCCTACTCGGCCATGTCCCGATAACGGTCGGGAACCGAGAGATCTATGAGGATGGCAACACACCAGCCCATGAGTGAATCGAGTGAGCGCGACAACCAATATATCTGAACAAGTCGACGCGTCCCTGAGAACCTAATGTGAGAAAGCAAAACAGAGGCGATCCCTATTCACCCAAGACCACGATTCGGACAATAAGTTCCAAACATCTAAAGGCAACCATCGAGATGACCGGAGGGAGGAACTGAAATGAAGTGGGACCAGTGAGGCAACAGAAGACCGAAGGAGAGGTACCTACAGGTCTACGAGTATGAACTTGACGAATGTAGGTACTCTCCAATCCTCAGCTAAGCAAGCGATGAACCACAATGAAAGCAAGATGAAGATGCAGACGAAAGGAGCCAAGCTAAAGGGTGTGACCTCGGGTGGCTACTGCAGATCATGCTTGTTGTGAAATTGGAATCGAAAGGAGATGAGCATGTTGTGCTCACAGTTCTAAAACGGTACAGACTGATAACAGATTAGTCTACTACTATAACCCCGGATTTTCAACACGTTTCGAAACGTTACGATTGAAATCCAACGTTTCCATCACCCACCAACACAGCAACAAACATCACCACCACCACACCACCATGAGCTCCTATCTTCGCAAGAACGACCGCGTCGTTATCTTCGACGGCAAGCGTTCCAGCTAGACAGGTTGGAGCATCAAGTTCCTAGCTCGCGCCGCGGGCAGGGGCCTTGAGGACCTGTATCTCATGGATCTAGACAAGGTGGAGGTGAAGCCAGCTCCCTTCGGCCCCAGCGCCCTCATCTCCGATGTGAAGATCGAAGAGGGTGAGTCTATCGCGAAGAAGATAGCCTCGATGACTGCTGAGGAGAAGGAGGTATACAAGAATGGGCTGGCTAAGTGCGCGTTTGAAGAACTGGCCATGGCGATCAACCATGAAACTACGGAAGGCAATGTCGCCTTCATGGCTGTGGTGGGAACCAAGGGCGGGCCCACTGAGAGTGGAGACCCACGCAAGGCGTGGAAGGCCCTTGAACGCATCTACGAGCAACGTACCGCGCCTATCAAGGCAAAGTTGTTGGCTCAACTCAACGGGATGCGGTTGAAGAAAGGCGAGCACCCAGACACGTTCCTGACCGAGATGGAAGTGCTGCGTAATCGCCTCGGTAGTACTGGTATCAAGATAGATATGAAACAGTACCACATGCTCGTACTCAACGCCCTCGGAAGGGAATACGAGACGGACGTGAAGCTCTTGGAGCTCAAGTTCGACGGTATGGAGGATACCATGACCCTCGAAGACATCCGCGAAGCTGTCAGTGCCACCTACGACGGCCGATACCTCAAACTGGGCGGCAACAGACGTGAGAACAACAGTAACAGGGAAGAGACTGCATTCGCTGCAGTAGGAGGCTTCAAAGGTCACTGCCGCAACTGTGGTGCCTACGGCCACAAGAAAGCAGACTGCCGCTCCGCCCCCAAGAAAGACAACGGCAAGAACAAGAAGAGTGGCCAAGGAGTCAACAACAGCAAGCCCAAGTTCAATGGGGAATGTAAGTACTGTGGTAAGAAGGGACACAAGATCCTACAGTGCTTCAAGCTGAAGGCAGCCATGAAAGAGGCAGACTCGGCTAATGTGGCAACCGATGGGATGGAGGGAAATAACGACGTAGCTCTTGTGATGACAGACGAATTGATTTGTGTGCCCACCTCGAGAAACACGAACGAATTGGAAAATGTGACCAACTTGTCTGTGAACACAGGCGAGGCGAAAACACGCGACAACCGGACAGCTACGAGACCAATACCTGGTTGGGGGATTCGGGCGCATCATGCCACCTCACCAACAGCGACGAAGGAATGACCAACGTTCGCATCTCCGATCAGGACGTTAAGATCGGAAGCGGACGCTTCCTCAAGGCAACCAAGGTCGGGGACAAGCGCATGAGCGTCATGCAGAAGAATGGAAAGACATCCATCGTTGTGCTCAAGTCAGTGAAGTACGTGCCGAAGCTGTGGGTGAACCTACTGAGCATTAACAAAGCTCTCGAGAATGGTTTCGACATTAGCAACCGCGGCATCGTGATCAGCCTGAAGAAAGGCAGCGTGCGCATCAGCTTTGACCGCATCATGGCAACCCAGAGCGGTTTCGTGTGCGGAGTGAACATGGTGAGCAACGCCAAGGCCGACGACCAAGCTCATGTTGGCGTATCGACCGACGCACCAGTCGACATCAACACAATTCATAAAAAGTTAGGTCACGTTGACGCGTACACCATCTCTCGAACAGCAGGGAGGTACGGCTGGAACGTGACAGGAAAACTGAACGTGTGTGTTGACTGCGCGATTGGGAAATCGCGACAGAGACCGATGTCGAAATCGACTCAAGAACGAACGAAAGGAGTCGGGGATCGATTGTTCATGGATACATCAAGTGTTCAGACACACAGCCTGGGAAGGGGCAAATACTGGCTTCTTGTGATCGACGATTACAGCGACTACTGCTGGAGTTACTTCATCACAGAGAAAAGCGACGTGGGGTCGAAGATGCTTTTGTTGTTCCAATGGCTCCAGGCGAATCAGCGAGTAACGGTTCAAAATGTCAGATGTGACAACGCAGGAGAGAATCGTTCTACAGAGAAACTCTTACTTAACAAGGGATTCGCCCCAACCTTCGAGTACACTGCGGCATCGACTCCGCAACAGAATGGTCGCGTCGAAAGGAAATTCGCGACACTCTACGGAAAAGTACGCGCCATGCTGAACCAAACTCATCTACCAAAAACAACGCGAGGGAAGCTGTGGGCAGAGGCTGCTCACACAGCGACGCAGCTGGAGAACATCATTGGCACGAAGTCAAGGGAACCAGCGTGTATACTGTTAAACGGAAAAATCCCGAAGTATGCAAATGACCTGCGTGTGTTCGGTGAGATGGGGATGGTACACATCGGTGGACAGACTATCAAGGCCAAGCTAGACGACCGCTCCAAACCTGCCATGTTTGTGGGGTACGGACAGTCGCACGCGAAAGGAGTGTACCGCATGATGAACCTTGCTACCTCGAGAATCCTGATGACTCGAGATGTAACCTGGTTGAACAAGTCATATGGAGAGTTCAAGGGTATCAAGGATGCCAACAGATCTAGAGTGATGAACACAGACGACGACTCCTCATCAAGGGAGTCGTCTCCAGAGAGAGGAGTGACTTGGCTTCGTCAATCGGATAGTATGAATGATATAGAGACTGATGACGATGACCAGCGCGGCAGAACCAAAGAACGAGGCGATACAGAGGAAGCCGCGCTAGACCAGGACGACCTGCTACCCGTCCAAGAGGATCAGGAACCAGACGATGACGTCGGGGATGAATCCGGAAGGGACGAGGATGAAAGGAGTGAGGAAAGAACGGTAGAAAAAGGACCGCCCTCGACTCCAGTCGCAACACCTGTTGCGTACGTACCAAGGATGGTCAGAGATCTCGCAGGGTACAACAACTCGCCCGTTCCTAAGGAGGATAGAGACTACGGATCCAGCGAGACCTCCGAATCCGACGATGAGAAGCAAGAGACTGCCCAAGAGACAGAAGCCGAAACAGCGGCGACAGGGGGACCTAGCTTCCACACAGACGGGTCGATGTTCAACAGAGACATCGCAGGGATGATGATTGATACCACTCACGGAAAGATGAGGCTGGATGACTTCATCACTGCGAGCCAAGTAACGAATGATCGAGCTAGACCCGAGCAAGCAAGCGTAGCTATGATGCTAGACCCTACCACTTTCGAAGAATGCTGGGACCATGCGGATCCCGAGAAGAGAAAGAAGTGGAGAGAGGCCATCAATAAGGAGTTCAACGATATGACCAGAAGAGGAGTATGGGAGAAGATCAAGAGGAACCGAATGCCGAGGGATCGGCGATGCGTGAAGACCAAGTGGGTGTTCAAGGAGAAGAGGAACGGAGTCTTTCGAGCCAGACTCGTCGCCTGCGGCTACTCACAGATCGCAGGAGTGGACTTCTCAGCACACCACGCACCAGTGATTCATGATGCAACCTACCGCATCATGCTCACTATGAAGATGCTACTGCACATGGATAGTATGATCATCGACTTCGAGACAGCATTCTTGCATGGAGAACTTGACGAAGAGATCTACATGCAATGCCCAAAGGGCATGAGGCATGAGGCCGACGAATGCTTGCTGCTCAAGAAGACCATCTACGGATTAGTGCAGAGTGCCAGACAATGGAACAAAAAGCTGGTCGACATTCTACTCAAGCTGGGATTTCGACAGAGCAAAGTGGATCCATGCCTTCTAATTCGGAATCAGGAAGGGAAACTGCTGCTGATAGGCACCTACGTCGACGACTGCCTATGCATCGGAGAGAAGGAGGAATTGAAGCAACTGACGATCGACATCAAAGCTGAGCAATTCGGAATCAAGGTGGAGAACGACCTCGAAGACTACCTCAGCTGCAAGATCATCTTCAACAACGACCAGTCGAATTGCTGGGTGAACCAGCCACACATCATCAAGAATATCATCGATACATTCAAGGATGACGTACTGACTCTACAACGATACGGAACTCCAGGAACACCAGGACAGGGTATTCAGAGAAACAGCGACCTACCCAAAGTGGACAGTGACCGACACAGCAGATACCGAAGCGGAGTAGGTATGCTGTTATACTTGGTGAAGCACTCGCGACCCGACATTGCGAATGCGGTGCGTGAGCTTACCAAAGTATTGGACGGACCATCAGCTGCAGCATACAAGGAGATGCTGCGAGTAATGAAGTTCGTATCGGACACGAGGGACTACGGACTACGAATGAAACCAACCCCACTGGAGAACAACGCATGGAAGATCGAGATCTACGCAGACAGTGAGTTTGCGGGAGACAAGGATAACCGGATCAGTGTCGGGGGACATCTCGTCCTATTGCAAGGGGTGCCCATTGTATGGAGATCGAAGGCACAACGAAGTGTAACTCTCAGCTCAACAGAAGCGGAATACGTCGCCCTATCGGAAGCAGGAAAAGAGATTCGCTTCCTTACGCAGCTAATGGAGGACATCGGCTTGACAATGACCAAACCAGTGGATGTGTATGTGGACAATGTGGGGGCTATCTTCATTGCCTCCAATCCATCGACATCAGCGCGAACGAGACACATCGACATACGACATCATTTCACTCGGGAGCTGATAGACAACGGAGAGGCACGAATTCAATTTGTGCGCTCAGAGGACAACATCGCAGACGGCTTCACCAAGAACACAAAGAAGGAGATCTACGATAGACACAAAGGAAGCATCATTCAGTTGAGATCAACCATGGATTAATGGGACAGAAGAGATGAGTGCAAGAGCGAGACAAGGGAGTGTGACGAGAGACGATTTGTGAGTGTGAGTGAGTATGGTGGTGCGACAATGGAAGGGTGTCAGGAATCGGGGGTACAACTTTGCAAAGATACCCTATTCTACCGCAGCTCCCATGAGGACTGACTGGAACCGGAATGGTATTAAGTGCAAAGATACCCACGATTGCCGCAACCCCCAATAGCATCTCCCAGACAAACCGCAACCTAGCAATCGACCAGTTGCACTCGGACAGCCCAATGGCCTTACCTGTCTTATGCGACATCCAAGCACCCTCATCCAGTGGCCTACTCGGCCATGTCCTGATAACGGTCGGGAACGGAGAGATCTATGAGGATGGCAACACACCAGCCCATGAGTGAATCGAGTGAGCGCGACAACCAATATATCTGAACAAGTCGACGCGTCCCTGAGAACCTAATGTGAGAAAGCGAAACAGAGGCGATCCCTATTCACCCAAGACCACGATCCGGACAATAAGTTCCAAACATCTAAAGGCAACCATCGAGATGACCGGAGGGAGGAACTGAAATGAAGTGGGACCAGTGAGGCAACAGAAGACCAAAGGAGAGGTACCTACAGGTCTACGAGTATGAACTTGACGAATGTAGGTACTCTCCAATCCTCAGCTAAGCAAGCGATGAACCACAATGAAAGCAAGATGAAGATGCAGACGAAAGGAGCCAAGCTAAAGGGTGTGACCTCGGGTGGCTACTGCAGATCATGCTTGTTGTGAAATTGGAATCGAAAGGAGATGAGCATGTTGTGCTCACAGTTCTAAAACGGTACAGACTGATAACAGATTAGTCTACTACTATAACCCCGGATTTCCAACACATTCTGTCCGAGAACTTCAGATCAATCGAAGAGATTCTTGCCAATTCGGTTGTCATCAACCGCATATTGGAAGCGAATGAGACAGAGACGATTCCAGAGACGATTCCAGAGACGGACCTGCACTACATCCTTGGAGGATGCATGCGCGTGCTCTCATGCGAACGACCACGCGTCAGCCCATATGATCCAGCCACACGATCACATCGAAACAGTACGATTCCATCGGACTATGCGCAACTACCCGATAACATGGACGATGAGGACCACCGCAATCCACACAACGGAGATGGAGTCCACGAAGACGACGATGACGGCAGCTTTAACGACGAGATAGCTGCGGCAGCTGTGGAGCAGCTTCATGAGCTGAGCACCAAGTACAAGGACAAGGTCAACAAGGACACCTGGCTCGCCAACAGCGGAGCTTCGTGTCACATCGTCAACTCGGACGCCGCTCTCTTCAACCGTTAGGGTTAGGGTTTAACAAAACTGGAAGTTTGTCATACTTTCAGCACGTCTAGATTCCACCACCGTAGACTGATCTGTGTGGAAACCATGTTAAAGCATGATTGCTGCACTCTTGTGCAACTCGTTTGGTGGGAGGTACGCTGTTTCGCGTGATATCGTTGGTTCATTGTGTGTTGGGGTTAGGGTTTACATAAACCTGTAACCTTAGGGTAACAACCGTGTTATTTCAAAAAGTGAAATTCCAACACAATCGAAGACAAGTGCTCACAGCAGCTCATCTGTATCCATGCACTGTCATGTCAAAAATGTGTAGCGTGTTGTATCCCACATTATTTGAGATATTTTGTGTCATGGTGTGCAGTGTCATAGCCACATGTGATACCATGTGTGTCAGGAATCGGGTGTTCTGAAACACCATATTGCCGCACCTCCCAAGAGTAAGGAGCCGAACGTGGGGATATTCTACATTACCGCAACTCCCACGTTTGATCATTGTGACACAGAAAAATGTGAGCTGCACGTAACTCGCGGTGGAGAACGCCACGTGCCGAATGCGAACCATGCCTGACGTTCATGACTCCAATGCAGGAATGCGAATCACACGTGTATGTCGCAGGGGGCGGGGATGTTGGAATCGTGACCAACATCACGATACGAGCGACAACGGCCCCCACGTCGCAACCAATGAGATAAGAGTACTGGGAACGAACCTGGAGACGAACCTAGGAACGAACCTGGGAACGAACCTGGTATGAGGAACATCCAGGAAGCCGGTGAAGTGATCGGCGAAGAAACAATCAGAAACGATCGGAGTCGACCAGAGTTGATCGGAGATGATCGGAGATGTCTGATGATCAAGGAGCTGAGCGAGCTCCCAACCAAGGCGTTCCCGCAACGGATGAGAGATCGTGATCTGATCGAATGAGCCGATCTGTGTCATGCCTACGACTCGGTGATGTCTAAGGCATCGAAACTATCAGTGGAGGACAACGTGCTAATGTGCACGAATATGGGGTACTCGGTGGTGCATGCATGTCCATGATGAATTTGCGATGAATGCAAGATGGATGCCTGCTTGACCAACAGAGGGACCCATGGCAATCTCAGGAGGAGATTGGACTTTGCAATCGAGAGCAATGAAGAGCTCACAGTTCAGAGAAGTAGATTCTAACAAACGATTAGTTCTCTACTATCACACCACCCCGGATTTCCAACACATGTGTTGTTGTGTGTGTTGTGGCAGTGTGTGTGAGCACGTGGATGTGTGAGTATCACAGTTGATGGTGTTGACTTCCCCCTCCTCCCCCACAAGTCAGCCATTTCATGGGACTTGTGCCATCCTCCTGTAGTTGGAATGGTGTTGACTTCCCCCTCCTCCCCCACAAGTCAGCCATTTCATGGGACTTGTGCCATCCTCCTGTAGTTGGAATGGTGTTGACAGATAGTTCATTTGATGTTGACTGTTGCATCACGGTCTCACGTGTTGTTGTGTATTGTGGCTGGTTGTACGGTGTAGCACTGTGTGTGTGTGTGTGAGCACGTGGATGTGTGAGTATCACAGTTGATGGTGTTGACTTCCCCCTCCTCCCCCACAAGTCAGCCATTTCATGGGACTTGTGCCATCCTCCAGTAGTTGGAATGGTGTTGTTCCCCCTCCTCCCCCACAAGTCAGCCATTTCATGGGACTTGTGCCATCCTCCTGTAGTTGGAATGGTGTTGACAGATAGTTCATTTGATGTTGACAGATAGTTCATTTGGTGTTGACTGTTGCATCACGGTCTCACGTGTTGTTGTGTGTTGTGGCTGGTTGTACGGTGTGGCAGTGTGTGTGTGTGTGTGAGCATGTGGATGTGTGAGTATCACAGTTGATGGTGTTGTTCCCCCTCCTCCCCCACAAGTCAGCCATTTCATGGGACTTGTGCCATCCTCCTGTAGTTGGAATGGTGTTGACAGATAGTTCATTTGATGTTGACTGTTGCATCACGGTCTCACGTGTTGTTGTGTGTTGTGGCTGGTTGTACGGAGTGGCAGTGTGTGTGTGTGTGTGAGCACGTGGATGTGTGAGTATCACAGTTGATGGTGTTGTTCCCCCTCCTCCCCCACAAGTCAGCCATTTCATGGGACTTGTGCCATCCTCCTGTAGTTGGAATGATATTAACAATAGTTCATTTGATGTTGACAGATACTTCATTGTGTGTTGACTGTTGCATCACGGTCTCCCGTGTTGTTGTGTGTTGTGGCTGGTTGTACCGTGTGGTGTTGTGTGTGTGTGTGAGCACGTGGATGTGTGAGTATCACAGTTGATGGTGTTGACTTCCCCCTCCTCCCCCACAAGTCAGCCATTTCATGGGACTTGTGCCATCCTCCAGTAGTTGGAATGGTGTTGTTCCCCCTCCTCCCCCACAAGTCAGCCATTTCATGGGACTTGTGCCATCCTCCTGTAGTTGGAATGTGTTAACAATAGTTCATTTGATGTTGACTTGTTGTTCATTGTGGGTTGACTGTTGCATCACGGTCTCACGTGTTGGTGTGTGTTGTGGCTGGTTGTACTGTGTGGCAGTGTGTGTGTGTGTGAGCACGTGGATGTGTGAGTATCACAGTTGATGGTGTTGTTCCCCCTCCTCCCCCACAAGTCAGCCATTTCATGGGACTTGTGCCATCCTCCTGTAGTTGGAATGGTGTTGACTTCCCCCTCCTCCCCCACAAGTCAGCCATTTCATGGGACTTGTGCCATCCTCCAGTAGTTGGAATGGTGTTGACAGATAGTTCATTTGATGTTGACAGATAGTTCATTTGCCATTGACAATGTTCATCTGCCATTGACGATGTTCATCTGCCATTGACCATGTTCATCTCACATTAACGTGGTTGCACGTGTTATCACATGTTGTTTGTGTTGTACTCATGCATCACTATCTCCATCACCAAGGTGATTCAGAGTGTGGTTCTTGTTGTCACACGTGTGTACGAGCATGGTGAACATGTGTGTGTGCTTACATGTACATGACACTGTGTATTGCAAGTACTGGTTGATGTTGAGTACTTTGATCATCAATATCTCACCTTGTAGAGGTCCGTTGAACATGGTAGAAGTATTGACGTGTTCGTATGGACGTGGTGCGTCTGTGTGTACACGTAGATGTACGTGATCATGTGTTCATCATGGTGTAGCGTGCTGTACATGTTTAACACGGTGTATCGCGTGGCTCGTAGTATCTCGTGTTGTTTGGGAGTTGCGGATGATGAACATTCGTCCGCACTTTCGGGGAGTTGCGGATCATCGACATTTTCCATACAAAAACGTCCGTACGTCGACCGTGTATATTGCGTGCCCATACAAACGTCTGTACGTCGTCCGTCAATCGACCCAAACCTCGGTCTGGCCGTCGTACGTCACCGTGTTAAATCCTCGTACATTAGGGTTTGATTCGATGCACCTGCGGACCCTCTGGCGATAGTTAGGGTTAGGGTTAGGGTTTATAAAAGCCGGAACCTGTGAAAGTCAAGGATGATATTTTTGGCTTTTTTGTTGTTGATGGTGTGGAGGGGAGTTTTGGGTGGCTGTAGTGACGCTCGCTTTTGTCAACGGATGGATATTGAGCGAGCGGTGGGGTGTTGAAGTTTGTCACTATTTTGGTGTTGATTAGGGGTATTTTGGGAGGTGTGGGACATGGACATTGGGTGGTACATTTGGGAGTTGCGGGAAATGGCGATATGGTGTCAATTAACGTCTGTACGTCGTCCGTAGTGGATTGGGTTGTGGATAATTGGTCTGTCATTCGTCGGAGTGTGTGTGTGTACAGTGATTGGTCTGTACGTCGTTCGTTGTGTAGTGTGGTGTGTAGTGTGGTGTGTAATGTGTTGTGCAGTGAGTTGTGTAGTGTGCTATGCAGTGTGTTGTGCAGTGTGTTGTGCAGTGTGTTGTGCAGTGTGTTGTGCAGTGTGTTGTGCAGTGTGTTGTGCAGTGTGTTGTGCAGTGTGTTGTGCAGTGTGTTGTGCAGTGTGTTGTGCAGTGTGTTGTGCAGTGTGTTGTGCAGTGTGTTGTGCAGTGTGTTGTGCAGTGTGTTGTGCAGTGTGTTGTGCAGTGTGTTGTGCAGTGTGTTGTGCAGTGTGTTGTGCAGTGTGCTGTGCAGTGTGCTGTGCAGTGTGCTGTGTAGTGTGATGTGGTGTGTGATGTGGTGTGGTGTGGTGTGGTGTGTAGTGTTGGTCTTTTAGTCATTGGTTGTGTGTTGTTCACTGTGACCGTGTGAGTGTGCGAGGGTGAGTGTGCAAGGGTGAGTGTGTGTGAGAGTGTGGGAGAGTGTGTGCGAGTGTGTGTTTGAGTGAGTGTGAGTGTGAGTGCGAGCATGAGTGTGTGTTTGAGTGTGTGTTTGAGTGATAGTGTGAGTGTTAGTGTGAGTGTTAGTGTGAGTGATAGTGTGAGTGATAGTGTGAGTGATAGCGTGAGTGATAGTGTGAGTGTTAGTGTGAGTGATAGTGTGAGTGATAGTGTGAGTGATAGTGTGAGTGATAGTGTGAGTGATAGTGTGAGTGATAGTGTGAGTGTGTGCCATTGCTGCTCATGTGTGTCTTGAGTGTAGTAACGTCCTTGTATTATGGGTTATCGTGCATTGGTGTGTTGTGTGATTGAGTTTTGGCTTTGTGGGCATTGTTCGGGCGCTTGTGTGTGCATGTTTTTGCTGCCAGTGTGCTGGGGGCTATTAGCAACATTCTTTTTTGGGTTGTTGTGCATTGGGGTGTAGTGAGCTGTGTCTTGATGTATGATTGGTGCTGTCAATTGTTAGGGTGATGCTTTTGTGTCCTGGATTATTGTGCTTTGGCCTGTAGTGAGCAGTGTCTTAGTGTATGATGGGTGCTGGAAGTTTCCCTGTTCTTTTGTGTGGTTGGTTATCATGCATTTGCATTTAGTGAGCAGTTGGTGTCATGTTGTGCCATGAACTTGTCTCTGTGCATGCCTTGTGTGTCTTGTGTGCCTTGTGTGTCTTTGCTACTCGTGTATTGAGGGTTAGGGGTTATTAGTGATGTTGTATCTTGGTTTTTTGTGCATTTCCTTGTTGTGAGCAGTGTGTGAGCAGTGTGTGCACACTGTATGGGCACTGTATGGGCAGTGTGTTGTGATTTGGCTATTCAAGCTTGTAGGGAACCATGTGATCAGTGTGTGTGCACTGTGTGCACTGTCTGTGTGTGCATGTTGGCCAGTGACTGCAAGTGACTGCAAGTGACTGCAAGTGTGAAATATTGTGAAACATTGTGATCCAACATGGTCCATCTTTGAGGCTGATAATGAACATCGTGAAGTTGCCAGCTGCATGTGATATGGTGGTGGAGTATTGCGCGTGCCATGGGGCACGTGTGAACGTTGTGAGATGTGCGATTATTACAGTTGGAGGTGTTGAGAGAGAAGCCGGAAATGACTGCAAGTGTGAAATGCTAGGGTGTTAGGGCTTTGTGATCCACCATCCACCGTGCTCAATCATGATCCATCTTTGAGTGTGACAACATGCATCATGGAGTTGCTGGCCGCATGTGATATGGATGTGGCATGTCATGCGTGCCATTGGGCATGTGTGAACGTTGTGAGATGTGCAAGTATCGTTGTTGATGGTGTTGACAGAGTTAGGGTTAGCCAGAAATGGCTGCATGTGTGAGATATTGTGATCCATCATGGTCCATCATGATCCATGTCTGAGTGTGAAACTGAGCATCATGTTGTTGCTGACCAGATGTGATACGGATATGGTGTATTATGTATTGTGCGTGCCATGTGGCGTGTGTGAGCTTTGTGGCATGTGCGAGTATCATTGTTGGTGTTGTTGTGAGAGGGGCCGGAAGCAACCACCAGTTTGAGATGCTAGGGTGTTAGGGTGTTAGGGTGTTAGGGTGTTAGGGTGTTGTGATCCACCATGGTCCGTCTTTGAGTGTGACAGTAACAATGAACATCATGGAGTTGCCAGCCACATGTGATACGGATGTGGTGTATTGTGTATTGTGTATTGTACGTGCCATGGGGCGTGTGTGAGCGTTGTGGGATGTGCAAGTATCGTAGCTGATGGTGTTGTGAGAGTTAGGGTTAGCCATTAGGGTTAGGGTTAGTGACAGCAACTGTGAGAATTCATGCTCCACCATGATCCACATTTGAGCATGTCAACAAGCATCAAAGCGTTGCCAGCCATAAGTGATATGGATGTGACGTATTGTGCGTCCTTTGTAGTGTGTGAGATTGTTGTAGGATGTGTGGGTATCGTTGTTGATGGTGTTGTGAGAGGGACCGGAAGTATCAGCAAAGTTTGAGATTTTGTGGTCCATCATGGTCCATCTTTGAGTCTTACAATGAGCATCTTGTAGTTGCCAGCTGCATGTGACATGGATGTGGCATGTCATGCGTTCCATGGGGCGCGTGTATGCCATGGGGCGCGTGTATGCAATGTTGGACGTGCGAGTGTTGCAGTTGATGGTGTTTTGAGAGTTAGGGTTAGCCAGAAGCATTGTATTGGCAAGTGCATGATTAAGTGGTCCATCATCCACCATGGTCCATGTTTGAGTGTGACAATAACAATGAGCATCAGGGAGTTGCCAACTGCATGTGTTATGGATGTGGTGCATTGTGCATTGTGCATTGTGCGTGTCATGGGACGTGTGTATGCGATGTTGGACGTGCAAGTATCGTTGTTGATGGTGTTGTGAGAGGGACCGGAAGTATCTGCAAGTATGTGATCCATCATCCACCATGATCCATCTTTGAGTGTGACAATGAGCATCATGGAGTTGCTGACCAGATGTGATATGAATGTGGCATGTCATGCGTGCCATTGGGCATGTGCGAACATTGTGAGATGCGCGAGCATTGCAGTTGGTAGTGTTGACAGAGGGGCCGGAAGTATCTGCAAGTATGTGATTTTGTGATCCATCATCCATCATGATCCATCTTTGAGTGTGACAGTAACAACAAGCATCATGGAGTTGCCAACCACATGTGCCACGCTTCTTCCATGTCATATATGGTGTGGGACGCCTCCTGGCATTGTTGGATGTGTGACTACCGCAATCAGAGGTGTGAAGAGAGAAGCCAGAAGTGACTGCAAGTGTGAGATAATGTGATCCACCATCCACCATCCACCATCCACCATCCACCATGGTCCATCCACCATGGTCCATCCACCATGGTCCATCCACCATGGTCCATCTTTTGAGTGTGATGGTAACAACAAGCATCATCGAGTGGCTGGCCACATGTTCCATGCTTGCATCGGGTCATTCGTGGTGTGGGACGCCTCCTGGCGTTGTTGGATGTGTTGTTGGATGTGTGACTACCACAATCAGAGGTGTTGATAGAGAAGCCGGAAGTGACTGCAAGTGTGTGTTGTGTGGTGATTGATGACAGTTGCTGTGCATTCCATTTGAGCGTATGAGTTGTGTATGGCTAATGGAATTGTATTGATAGTGTGTCAGCTGCTCCACAGTGTGTTCCAACCGTGTGTGAGTGTGTGTCAGCCATTCCACAGTGTGTTCCAACCATGTGTGTGAGTGTGTGAGTGTGTGAGTGTGTGAGTGTGTGAGTGTGTGAGTGTGTGATGAATTTGTATCAAGGGTTAGGTTGGGCGATACTTTCAGGAGTTAGTTAGGGTATGCGCGGTTGGGGGTGGGGTATAGGAATAGAAATTGGCTAATGTGTGTTGTATGGTGAGTGATGGTTAGGGTCAGGGTGTTAGGGTGTTAATGTGTGATGATTTTGTATCAAGGGTTAACGTGTGATGAACTTGTATCAAGGGCTAGGGTGTTAATGGGTGATGAATTTGTATCAAGGGTTGGGTGAGCAATACTTGCAGCAGTTAGTTGGTCGGTTGGGGGTGGGGTATAGGAATGGATATTGGCCAATGTGTGTTGTGCTGTGAGTGATGGTAAGGGTTGGGGCTTTATGAACTTGTATCAAGGGCTAGGGTGTTAATGTGTGATGAATTTGTATCAAGGGCTAGGGTGTTAATGTGTGATGAATTTGTATCAAGGGTTAGGTTGGGCGATGAATTTGTATCGGTTAGGGTTGGGTGGGCAATACTTGCAGCAGTTAGTTGCGTGGTTGGGGGTGGGGTATAGGAATAGATATCAGCCAATGTTCGTTGTATGGTGAGTGATGGTAAGGGTTGGGGCTTTATGAACTTGTAGCGTTAGGGTTAGTAGGGTGATGAATATGTATCAAGGGTAAGGGTGTTAATGTGTTAATGTGTGATGAATTTGTATCAAGGGTTAGGTTGGGCAATACTTTTAGGAGTTAGTTGCGTGGTTGGGGGTGGGGTATAGGAATAGAAATCAGCCAATGTGCATTGTATGGTGAGTGATGAAAAGGGTTACAGCATTTTGAACTTGTAGCAAGGGTTAATGGGTGATGAATTTGTATCAAGGGTCAGGGTGTTAATGTGTTAATGTGTGATGAACTTGTATCAAGGGTTTGTTTGGGCAATACTTTTAGGAGTTAGTTGCGTGGTTGGGGGTGGGGTATAGGAATGGATATCAGCCAATGTGTGTTGTATGGTGAGTGATGGCAAGGGTCAGGGGCTTTATGAACTTGTGGCAAGGGTGAATGGCTGACAAATTTGTTAGAGTGTTAATGTGTGATGAATTGGTATCAAGGGTTAGTTGGGGCAATACTTGCAGCAGTTAGTTGCATGGTTGGGGGTGGGGTATAGGAATAGATTTTGGCCAATGTGTGTTGTATGGTGAGTGATGAAAAGGGTTAGGGTGTTAGGGTGTTAATGTGTGATGAATTGGTATCAAGGGTTAATTTTGTGATGAATTTGTATCAAGGGTTAATGTGCGATGAATTGGTATCAAGGGTTAGGGCAGGCAATACTTCCAGCAGTTAGTTGGGTGGTTAGGGTTAGGGTTTACAGAAACTGTAACCTTAATTGCATCCCCGTGTTATTTCAGAAAGTGTTATTTCAACTCAATCGAAGACTGGTGATCACAGCAACTCACCTGTATCCATGCACTGTCATGTCAACACTGTTGAGCATGTTGTATCCCACATTAATGTGAGATGCTATGTGTCATGGTGTGCAGTGTCATAGTCACATGTGATAGCATGTGTTATTGTGTGCATAGTGCCAGTGTGTGTGTGAGCACGTGGATGTGTGAGTATCACGGTTGATGGTGTTGTTCCCCCTCCTCCCCCACAAGTCAGCCATTTCATGGGACTTGTGCCATCCTCCAGTAGTTGGAATGGTGTTGACTTCCCCCTCCTCCCCCACAAGTCAGCCATTTCATGGGACTTGTGCCATCCTCCTGTAGTTGGAATGTGTTGACAGATAGTTCATTTGGTGTTGACTGTTGCATCACGGTCTCACGTGTTGTTGTGTGTTGTGGCTGGTTGTACCATGTGGCAGTGTGTGTGTGTGTGTGTGAGCACGTGGATGTGTGAGTATCACAGTTGATGGTGTTGACTTCCCCCTCCTCCCCCACAAGTCAGCCATTTCATGGGACTTGTGCCATCCTCCTGTAGTTGGAATGGTGTTGACTTCCCCCTCCTCCCCCACAAGTCAGCCATTTCATGGGACTTGTGCCATCCTCCAGTAGTTGGAATGGTGTTGACAGATAGTTCATTTGGTGTTGACTGTTGCATCATGGTCTCACATGTTGTTGTGTGTTGTGGCTGGTTGTACGGTGTGGCAGTGTGTGTGTGTGTGTGTGTGTGTGTGAGCACATGGATGTGTGAGTATCACAGTTGATGGTGTTGACTTCCCCCTCCTCCCCCACAAGTCAGCCATTTCATGGGACTTGTGCCATCCTCCTGTAGTTGGAATGATATTAACAATAGTTCATTTGGTGTTGACTGTTGCATCACGGTCTCACGTGTTGTTGCGTGTTGTGGCTGTTTGTACCGTGTGGCAGTGTGTGTGTGTGTGTGAGCACGTGGATGTGTGAGTATCACAGTTGATGGTTTCCCCCTCCTCCCCCTCTTATATCCAACCCCATTCTCCTAATTTTACATCTCGGACACGCTCCTGGAGAAGAACACACTAAAAAAACGAACGAAAGGACAGACGCGCAGCAAAACAAAACAAAAACAAAACGAAAACAAAATCACCGCGAAATCACCACGCGGTGCCAAGCACGACAATGGCCACGGATTTTCTCTCCACGCGCAAACAATCATCACAACACCGCAGAATGTCGTTCCCCTCCATCAATCGGTCCCTCCCTACAACACTTCTACATGCTCATGAGGAGCTGGCACGATGGGCTCCACCTCTACACGCACGCAAGCACAAAGCCACTGTCGGACCCACCATGCTGGACAGCATCAGCACCATCATCAACTCCGTCATCCACACTGTCATCCACACTGTCATCAACACCGTCATCAACATTGTCATCATTGTCATGCCATCATTGTCATGCCATCATTGTCATGCCATCATTGTCATGCCATCATTGTCATGCCAACAACAGCAGCAACAGTAGCAGCAGCAGGAATGACAACTCTGATATTGTGTCCAGATGTCAGCACTGATTAGACCGGCGTAGGCAGTGGTGAGATCGTGGGCTCTGGTTTGGAGGTAATTGTTATCGTTAGTTGTCGATTAGTTGGTTTGACTGTTGGTTGGTGAGTTTGATTGAACTCTCGGATTATGAGATGGGGATGAGATGTTGTTCTGGACTGATTGCAACTTGCAGGGTCAGCAGCATCTCTCGTGTGAACGACCGTGATCATCATCATTCTGTTTGCATTCGTCGTGATGCGCCGCGTTATTGGCCATGAGCATCATCGACATTCGGTTTGATTCTGTCGCGATGTGCCGCGTTATCGGCCATGAGCATCGTCGACATTCTGTTTGTTTCGGTCGCACTGTCCCGTGGTATTCTGGTCTTGGTCTTGCATTGCGACTGCACTCCGATATCGTATTCGGTGGAGTTGATATCTGTCATCCGATTCCACGGTTGATTCGGATGCATTTATCGCGTGTTTTGTGTTATCGTGTTTTCGGACTCCCACACGATGGACATTGTTGAGAAAATGTGGCGCGCAGTGATATCTTCGATTCGTGGATGATTCGATGATCAATTCATCATGATCGAAGGTTTGCTTCCGACACGATCGGGAAATTCCCGTGCCTTAAAGTTAAGTCACTGGAATAATCCCACACTCCCTTGTCAACCTTGGTCCCTCTGTGGGAACTTCCATCCCATGGAGAGCTCTGTGAACTTGTGGAACTTGTCGTCCGCGAGAGGCTTCGTCCACAGGTCAGCGAGCTGGTCGTCGGTGTCGATTGCGTAGATCTCGATGAGTTTGCGATCCACGTATGATCGGAAGCGATGGTATTTGATGTTGATGTGCTTCGTTCTGGGGCGCATCTTGGGGAACTTGGCGATTTTGTAAGCTCCTGAGTTGTCCTCGAATGCGTTGCAGTACACCCGTGGCTTGTACTTCTCTGGTACAATCTCGTTGTCGCACATCTCGCTCAAGAGGTTCATCATTGGAATCACGTCGCGCAAAGCAGTGGACAATGCAATCACCTCGGCTTCAGTTGTGCTCAAAGCGATCTCCGTCTGCAAGCGGGAGGCCCATGCAATTGGGCATCCAGCAAATCGAATCAGGTAGCCAGTTCTGGACCATGCAGTGGCCGAGTCGTCTCTTGCGGTGTCTTTGTTCCACAGTCCGGCGAAGTCGGCATCAGCAAAACACTCGAATGCCTTGTCGTTCGGATCCAGGATGATTCCTTCGTCTCTGGTTGCCATCAAGTACCGCACAATGAGGTGGATTGCCTGTGTGTGCGATTTCTTTGGGTTGGCGCTGAACCTGGCGGCTTGGTGCACCGCGTACCCGATCTCTCCGCGAGTGGATTTCTCCAGGAAGTTGAGCTTGCCGATGACTGACCGGTAGCTCCAGGTGGCGTTGTGATCCTCTCCGTCCTCATCAGCCTCCAGTATCTTCGTGGTCAGCGCTGGCGAGTCTCTCGGTCTGGTGTTGGGCCGAAAGTTGACGTCTTTGATGATTTGGTCAATGAGGTGTGGCTGCGAGAGCTTGATGCGTCCGTCTTCCAGGTGAGTGACGTGCACACCCAGGTAGTCCAACAGGTCCCCTTCGTCTGTCATGTTGAACCGCTGCTTGAGTTGAGCGAGCAGTCTGTCGATCTCTTCCGAGCTGGGGCCAGCCAGGATTCCGTCGTCCACGTACACCAGAAATATGGTCTTGCCATGATAGTAGACGCACTCATCCACCTTGCTTCTGGTGAATCCGACGTCCAGCAATCCCCGATGCATGTGCTGATTCCAGACTCGTCCGGCTTGCTTTTGGCCGTACAAGTTCTTCACCAGCTTGAGGACATGGTCCTTGTTGTCGCTCTCTCCGATACTTACCCCGACTGGAACCTCCATGTAGATGGTGGTCTCCACTTCAGCCTGCGGATAAGCCAGCACGAAATCGATCTGTCAAGTGTGCCAGTTGTTGAGGATGGACAGGATGAGCACCAGTCTGATGGACATCCACATGACGACTGGGGCGTAGGTCTCCCAGAGGTTGATGCCTTTCACTTGTTGGCCGCCATGGACATTCAGTCTTGCCTTCCATTTGTAGATCTCTCTGGTCTTGATGCGTCGCTTTCGCTTCATTGACCACACTGATGCGACCACCTTGGTCCCTTCAGGCACTTCGGATCTCTTTACGACCTCCCAGTGACCATTCTCATGGTGAGCGTTGATCTCCGCCTGCATTGCTTCTTTGAACTTGAGGCGATCCGGTTGCTTCATGGCTTGATGATAGTACATGGTGTCTGGATCGGCCGAGGCTGCGAATGCGATTGGGTCCGACGTCTCGTTGTGGAGAACACGAACTTTATGTCTCTTTCTATCAAGTCTCTTTCTATCAATTGGCGACATTTTTTGCCATCTGCCAACCTCTGTACGTTTCACGCACCAGATCTTCTGTCTGCATCTCACTGAACTGTCATCACGAAACACAGGAATTGTGCGTTTGCGCTGGTTGTTACTGTTGTGACAACGCAATCTGCTGCAACACATGTGTGAGGACAGCTCAACCACACGAACGAAAGAGACAGAAATTGATGACCATCGCACACCCTCTCTGGAGAGAGTCTTGGTCATTCGACACAGCACCCTGCCCACATCAAGGATATCGATGTTGATCGCCCCACCATTCTCCACGCTTCGCCACTCCCCTTCTCGCCGCAGCCAGCAAACAACGCCACGGTCGGTCCAACTGTAAGCACCAGAGTTGCCATTCCCATTGGCGAGAATGCCGTCCATCCAAACGTGCCATGGATTCATCACAAGCGCCAAAGTCACCAGCCACACTCGTGAGAAATGGATTCGGGGAAGCCCAGAACGAGCACATGCATCACAGCATCAGCAAGAACATCACTCCTGACTCGCAATCACTATCAGGAGCTGGCAAAGGAAGTGGTGATGAGGAGCCTATCTTCAGTGGCAGCGATGGTGGATTCGATACCACAGCAACAGGTCCAACATGCAAGCAAAACGGGATGGTGTTCTCTGTGGAAGCATCAGCAGGTTTCAGGGGGCACTGAACGTGCAGAGCATTGGTGCTTCGCAAGTACCTGGACAGGCTCTTTTGGATTGCATCCAGTGTTGTGGCAACCAGACGCGAACAGGAATTCAGTGAGCTTGAAGGTTGCCAGAGCAACATGTTGACCGCGCACTCCGCAAGGATTGAAGTCGTCAACTTCGCCATCTACCAAGACTTGTTCGATGGCAACACTGTGGCGTGCGGAGAAAGACGCAAGGTTACGGACATGGAGCGTGGAAGTGATTCATTCCATCACTCTTGTCATCCAACTACAGACCGCGTCGTCATGCGTGTCCGCGGCGGTAGGAATGTTGAAGACTTGTCCATGGAAAAGCGTTGCACACTGTTCTCTTTGGATTGGCTAAGATTCTCCCTTCCCAATAAGCCCACTTGTATTTTCACGATTTTCCTCGCATCCATGTTTAAGAATGGGGAAGAATGACAGAAGGATATTATCCATGCGGCACATACGAAAATGCGCGAATTCAGGATGTTCTTTAGCATCTGTACTCCATCCGAGCACACCATCGTGACCGCTGCCTTCCAATTAGTCTATTCATACCAACGCACGCAACTACGAGCACAGACCCAGAGTACTGGAGACTGCTGTTGTTGAAAGACGCGTACAAATGCCGAAATGATCATGTTCTCGTTGTCTCAGAACAAATCTGATCGCGTCGTCGTGACCGCCACCTCCCAATTAGTCTGTCCGTACTAACGCGCGCAATTACGAGTGCATACGCAGAGTACCAGAGGCTGCTGTCGTTGAAAGACGTGTGCAATTGCCGAAATGATCATGTTCTCGTTCTCTCGGAACAAATCTGATTGCGTCATCGTGACCGCCACCTCCCAATTAGTCAATTCATACGAACGCGCGCAATTACAAGTACATACCCAGAGTACTAGAGGGTGCGATGTATACTACAAATGCAGAAGTGAGCTTGTTCTCGTTGTCGCAGAACAAATCTGATTGCGCCATCATGACCGTTACCTCCCAATTACTCTATCCGCATCAACGCGCACAATTTCGAGTACAAAGCCAGAGTACTAGAGGCTGCTGTCTTTGAAATACGTGCAGAAAGAAGTGTACAAATACAGAAACGAGGTTGTTATCGTTGTCGTAGAGCAAATCCGATTGCACCATCGTGACCGCCACCTCCCAATTAGTCTATCCGCACTAACACGCGCAACGGCGAGTACATATCTAGAGCGCGAGTGGCTGGTATGTGCGTCACATCTACCTGCAGAAATGCAGAAATGCAAAAACAAGACCATTCTTGGTGTTGCGCAAAAAATCTGATCGCTCCATCGTGTCCGCCACCTCCCAATCAGTCTATTCATACCACCGCGCGCAATTACGAGTACATATCCAGAGCACGAGTGGCTGGTATGTATATCAAAAAAGCACTTTTGACGATAACTCAAGACTGAGACATTTTCAGAGCACAGCGATATCGACGCTGAAGTCGCGCTCGCCGTTTTAGTCGGTTGTACGTGTTAGATGCGAAATCCCACATGAGGCAAGGAAGCACCCATTCCAGTACTTTTTGCACGGTGGACGACGTAGCCACAAATGGGAGTGATGAATGCCATTCCCGGACCTCCCAGAGCTCATGGCGTCGCACACGACAAAGGTTGTTATTGATCGGACATGCCAAAGATGTTTCCAAGCCATTGTCGTTTCAATTAAATTAATTATAAAACAAGCGTGCGTGAGTACCGTTCAGACGAAGCCCCTTCGTGTCACGCACGAACTCACAATGACCTGTGATTCACACTGACATTCGTTGAGGATCGTCAACGTTAAGTTCGCGTGTTCACAATTTCTCCTTTGGTGATGTGTGACAACAACATTTTCGCTTCTGCGGTTCTCCATGGTTATGTACGGATGTGACGCCGTTGTTCGTCGCACGGACACCGTGACTCACAACACTTATCGGCGGCGGGTTCTGACAGTTCTCTTTGTGTCGCGACGACAAACGGCGAATTGAATCAACAGCTGACTGGTTACCGTTATGGCAGACGTTATAGTCAGTCAGACTGGTCGAACTTTCGACACGATCGACTTTGAAGCTGACTTTTGGATCACGTGAGTGCGGGGATGACCGTGATTCAATAACGGTGGTCGTTAAATTACGCATGACTGACTGGATTGAGTCGAATGAGTCCAATTTCTAAACGGCAAAATAACGGCTGTTCGCGACTTAGCGCTAGCTCTTGTGTCACACCTGATCAACAAGTGTTGAGGAGTGGCCATCTCGCGTCCCAGGCTTGCGTGGTGTCACATAGGCCCTCCTTAACGTGGTTGCGTGGCCAAGAATCAGCAGGGTGCTTGTTGTGGCCTTTGTTTTGCATCTGTCCGTGGCAGTGAGAATGCCTGTGAAATGGCGAATGTTTGTGCGTACCAACCAGCACCATGGATCAGCCAGTCTGATGTGCAATGCTTGTACCATGTACAGAGACATTCATGGACAGTGTGTTCATTGTTGGTTGTGTGAGATATGCTCGTTGTGGCCTTTGTTTTTGCATGTGGAAAGACAGTGAGAATGTGCGTGCAGTAGTGAATATCTGTGCGTACCAACAAGCATCATGGAGTAGCCAGTCCAACGTGAAACGCTTGCACAATGTCCAGAGACGTCGATGGAGTGTGTATGTATTGTTGGTTGTGCGAGTATCGTAGTTGATTGTGTTGAGAGGGGGACTGGCAGTGGCTGCATTGGTGAAATCTGTGATCCATCATGGTCCTTCATTGATTGTGTCAAAGATCATCATGGAGTAGCTGAACTAGTGTGCCACTCGCCTACCATGTCCAGAGGCACCCACAAAGTGTGTGATCATTGTTGGTTGTGTGATAGATGCTGTTGACAGTGTTGAGAGAGGGAGGCCAACAGTGACTGCATTGGCAAGGCTTTGTAATCCATCATGGTCATCCATTGAGTGTGCTAACGAGCATCATGGAGTATCCGACCGTAGGTGTTGCGGATGTATCATGTCATGGGGGGATATGTGACGTGCGTATGCATTATGGGATGTGTAATAGATGCTGTTGATGATGCTGAGGGGGAGGCCAGAAGTGACTGCATTGGTGAGATCTGTGATCCATCATGGTCATCTGTTGTGTGTGGTAACGAGCATCACTGAGTAGCTGTTCGCATGTGCCACTCTTGCGTCGTGTCCAGGGGGCTATGCAACGTGTGAATGCGATTTGTGAGAAGTGAGAGTATTGTAGTTGATGGTGTCAAGAGCGAGCATGACAGTGACTGCAGCTGTGAGACTCAGCAATACGCTATGCTCACCCTTTGATCGTGACAATGAGCATCATGGAGTGGCAGGCTGCATGTGCCATGCTTGAGCCAGGTCATGCGGGCTGTGAGATGTGTGTATGCGTCGTGGGATGTGAGAACATCGCAGTTGATGGTGTCAAGAGCGAGCGTGACAGTGACTGCAGCTGTGAGACTCAGCAATACGCTATGCTCAGCCTTTGATCGTGACAACGAGCATCATGGGGTGGCAGGCTGAATGTGCCATGCTTGAGCCAGGTCATGCGGGCTGTGCGATGTGTATATGCGTCGTGGGATGTGAGAATATCGCACTTGATTGTTGTGTTGACAGAGAGAGAGACCATCAGTTGCTGCAGCTGTGGAATCCATGATCCACCATGGCCTATCTTTGAGTATCACAACGAGCGTCATGATGGAGCTGGCCTCATGTGCCATGATTGTACCACACCTAGAGGGATGAGGGGATATGTATTTTGTTGTGGAATGTGTGATTTTCGCAGTTGATGGTGTTGAGGGGGGCACACAAGTCCAGATAGCATTTGAGGAGATCCAGACAGGAACCACCACGGGACAGATGGTGGAATGCTCGATACAGGCGCTGAAAGAAGAATTGGGGGTCCATTGGTCTCTGTTCGAATATCCATACAAGATGAGTCGTTGCATCACTCACTGCTGGATGGCTGGACTGTGGAAACAGCTGCAGGACACAGGTGTGATGATACATGAGACAACTGGAGGGCCACTGTTACAGTGCAAAGGAGATGAACACCTGATGGATATCTGCCTGCGGCAGGGGTTCAAGGGATCCCAGCTGTATCACCTGAGCATGTGCCGGTTGCAGCTAGGGGTGAGCCGAATATTGGACATCTCCTTGGCGAGCGGGATCCGCGAAACAGCCGAAGCTCATGACAGACTGTCTGCCCCCAACATTCCCAGGCGATGGGCCCACACCCCCAACAATTCCGGACAGTTGGTGGAGAGAATGGAAGACGTGGTGCAAGAGCATGTGCTACTGAGGCCTGAAGCTTCACTGAACCCTCGGGCTTTGGCACTCCGACGACAGCAGCTGGAGATGGTGGAAGTCCACACTGACGAACCACATCTACGATACAGCGAGGATCCCGATACGGAAGTACAATCTGGTTAGGAGCTCACGGACGAGGGCCAGCGCATATCGCTCAGGGGAGACGGCCAAGGCTTTGCCCAGACTAGTGCAGAGGTGTCAGTGACGACTACAGAGCGAGGGACAACGTGGAACGGCCATGCAAGCCTTACCGCAGAAGCTCCCTTGGCTCCCCTCCCCTATGACCCCATTGAGGAAGTGCAAGGTGACCTCACCCATGATTCAGAAGCGGCGTCTGGCCAGAGAGGGAACCTCTTGGTGGTGAGCAACGGGTCTTTCAAGGAGTCCCAAGGCACGTCTGCTTCCATCATGTATGACATGGCTTCGAAGCACCAGCTATGTTGCCACACCTTCGTCCTGGGCCGAGCGACGTACACAGGGAATACCGCAGCGAGCTGGCAGGGATATGGGCCTCCCTTTCCATGGTTGAGGCGCTTGATGGTCTTGACAGCTCGTGCACCATTACTCTGGCACTCAACAGTAGTCAGGCCCTGCAGCAAGCTCAAGAATACCGGCTGCGGTCCACCCAACGAGACTGGGACCTGCCTATGGCGACAGAATGGCTGCGACACAGTACTCTGGCTACCCTCAAATGGGAGTGGGTGCGGGGTCACCAGGACAATACTGGCAAAGAGCTCTTGGTCCTGGAGGAGCTGAATGTTGTTGCTGATCACAAAGCAAAGGAGCATTGGGAGCGCACCAGACAACATAGGCACATCCGTCAATGGAACACATGCACCAATCGATGGACAATCTTACTGTACGGACGGCATCCCTTGCATGTGGATTCAGCCGCTATGAATGCCCTGCTCCAGTCCTCTTCAGCCGCCAAATATTGGGCGTCGAAGTTCCAAGAGAGCGAGGTGCAGGTGGCTCTCGTCGACTGGAAGTTGTACCAAGCCGCTCAATCGGCACTGAAGAACCAGGACCTCGCCCAGTTCATCATGAAGTGGTTGTCGAGGTCCTTTGGGTTCAACAGGAAGCTCCACCAAACTGGGCAGAAAGAGATGGCTGCATGCCAGTTCTGCTTCTGGGAGGAGGCCACCCACCACATTCTGGAATGCCCAGAACACGTCGAAGCATGGACACGGGCGACAGAGGAGTTCCACGACCACATGGTGAGAATCGGCACAAACCCACGAGTGATACAAGGGATTTGGCACAGGTTGGTGGAAATGCGCCGGCGCGCAGCCCAGAGCCACGCTCAGGGCATGATTGGCTGGCATCCATTCATCCTGGGGTTCTTGCATAAAGATTGGCGACGTCAACAGAACACTTGGATGACCAGCCATGAGTGTTTTTACCTGGACGAAGGCGCTTGGGCGAAAGAGGTGATCAGGTAGAAATGGAAAGTCCCCTGCGAAGTCTGGAAGGCCTGCAACGATAAAGTTCACAATGAGGAGCAACGCCCATCCGTGGCAGAGTTACGGCGACAGGTGAGGCGTTTGGCGTTGGGGGATCAGCCAGGATATGATGAAGGAGAAGCTCCATCTGCTCTGCGAGGGCAGGACAGTTGAGTTCGGCACGGAAGCACAGATGACGCAGTGGGTCCACTCCATGACTGCCGTTCATGCGAAAGTCAGGGCGCGACGCCAATCCAGGTCAATGCATGCCAAAAAGCGATCAATGGCATCTTGGCTCGGGCTGGGTGAGTGAGTAAGGACTCTCTGAAAGCTCTCTCAAAGCTGGGCCCCACAAGGCTGGTGGTGGCAAGGGTAATGCCTACCAGCACATTTCTAATGTAATCCCTGAGTTATTATTATTATTGTTGGGGGGGGGGGGGGCACAGACAGTAGCTGCAACTGTGAGACTCAGCAACGTGCTATGCTCAGCCTTTTGAGTGTGTGTACAAGCATCATGAAGTAGCTGGCCATATGTGTCACGATTGTGTCATGTCATTCGGGGCTATGCTAGGTAGGTATATGCGTTATCGAATGTCTTAATATCATGGTTGATGGTGTTGAGAGTGGGACTGGAAGTGATTACAGCTGTGAGAATTGTGATTCATCACGGTCCATCCTTGAGTGTGACAACGAACATCAGAGAGTAGCCTCCTGCATGTGTTGTGGATATGCCCTGCCATGCCATGCCATGCCATGCCATGCAGCTTGTACAAGGTATGTATATGCATCATGGAATGTGTGACTGCAACAGTTGTTGGTGTTGAGAGTGGACCCGGTATTGGCTGCAACTGTGAGACTGAACAATCAATCATGGTCCTCCATTGACTGTGGCAACTAGCATCATGGAGTAGCCAACTGCATGTGCCAGGGATGCACCATACCCAGAGGGCTGATAGGTATGTGTATGCAGTGTAGTATGTGTGATGAATGTTGTTGATGGCTTTGAGAGCAAGACTGAAGTTGACTGCAGCAGTGCAACTGGGCAATGCGCTACGCTAACCCTTTGATTGTGACAACAAGCATCATGGAGTGGCCGGTCGCACACACCATGCTTGATCCATGTCATGCTGGCTGTGCGATGCGTGTATGCGTCGTGAGATGGGTGAATATCGCGGTTGATGGTGTTGAGAGAGGGGGACTGACAGTGACTGCATCTGTGAGACTTGGATATTCATATTGGTTTATGTTTGAATGTGACAGTGATTATCACAGTGAAGTCAGGAGCATGTGCAACGCTCATGCGATGTCATGCATGCTATGGGACGTGTGTATGCATTGTGGGATTTGTGAGTATCGCAGTTGGTGTTGAGAGGTGAACCATAAGTGATTGCATGTGTGAGACTTCGTGATCCACCATGGTCTATCATGTAGTGTCACAACGAGCATCATGGAGTAGCCAGCTGCATGTGCCACATTTGTATCATGTTAAGGGGGTTCCGAAGTGTGTGTATGCGTTGTGAGATGTGCGAATGTTGCTTGTTGGCGGTGATGAGAGAGGGGACAGAAGTGACTGCAACTTTGTCATGCTGGGATCCATGGTGCTCCATCTTCAAGTGTGGCAATGAGCATCATGCAGTGGCTGGCCGCATGCGTGATGGATGTGGCATGTCATGCGTGACATGGAACCTGTGCATGCGTTAGGGGTGTGTGAGTATCACTTGTTGTGGTGTTGAGAGATGGGCCAGAAGTGACTGCAACTGTGAGAGTGAACGATCAATCAGTATCGCTGCAATGCACCGCAATGCAATGCAAGTCTTTCCCCCCTGCTCTGCAGTCAGCCATTTCATGGGACTTGTGCCATCCTCCAGTAGTTGGAATGGTGTTGACAGATAGTTCATTTGGTGTTGACTGTTGCACCACGGTCTCACGTGTTGTGGTGTGTTGTGGCTGGTTGTACCGTGTGGCGGTGTGTGTGTGTGTGTGAGCACGTGGATGTGTGAGCACGTGGATGTGTGAGTATCACAGTTGATGGTGTTGACTTCCCCCTCCTCCCCCACAAGTCAGCCATTTCATGGGACTTGTGCCATCCTCCAGTAGTTGGAATGGTGTTGACTTCCCCCTCCTCCCCCACAAGTCAGCCATTTCATGGGACTTGTGCCATCCTCCAGTAGTTGGAATGTGTTAACAATAGTTCATTTGATGTTGACAGATAGTTCATTTGCCATTGACAATGTTCATCTGCCATTGACCATGTTCATCTCACATTAACATGGTTGCACGTGTTATCACATGTTGTTTGTGTTGTACTCATGCATCACTATCTCCATCACCAAGTTGATTCAGAGTGTGCTTCCTGTTGTCACATGTGCGTATGGTCATGGCAGACACGTGTGTGTGCTTACATGTACATGACACCGTGTATTGCAAGTACTGGTTGATGTTGAGTACTTTGATCATCAATATCTCACGTTGTAGAGGTCCGTTGGAGATGATAGAAGTGTTGACGTGTACGTATGGACGTGGTGCATGTGTGTGTGCACATAGATGTACGTGAACATGTGTTCATCATGGTGTAGCGTGCTGTACATGTTTAACACGGTGTATCGCGTGGCTCGTACTATCTCGCGTTGTTTGGGAGTTGCGGATGATGAACATTCGTCCGCACTTTCGGGGAGTTGCGGATCATCGACATTTTCCATACAAAACGTCCGTACGTCGGCCGTGTGTATTGCGTGCCCATACAAACGTCTGTACGTCAACCGTCAATCGACCCAAACTTCGGTCTGGCCGTCGTACGTCACCGTGTTAAATCCTCGTACATTAGGGTTTGATTGGTTGCACCTGAGGACCCTCTAGCGATAGTTAGGGTTAGGGTTAGGGTTAGGGTTAGGGGTTAGGGGTTAGGGGTTAGGGGTTAGGGTTAGGGTTAGGGTTAGGGTTAGGGTTAGGATTAGGGTTAGGGTTAGGGTTAGGGTTAGGGTTAGGGTTAGGGTTAGGGTTAGGGTTAGGGTTAGGGTTAGGGTTAGGGTTAGGGTTAGGGGTTAGGGTTAGGGTTAGGGTTAGGGTTAGGGTTAGGGTTAGGGTTAGGGTTAGGGTTAGGGTTAGGGTTAGGGTTAGGGTTAGGGTTAGGGTTAGGGTTAGGGTTAGGGTTAGGGTTAGGG